>OZ034801.1:25855334-26482834 GCA_964028335.1 Altica lythri | reverse complement strand
ATTAGAAATGAGAAACTCATCTGGAAAAACAAGGAAAAAACACCCGTTGTGGACTCTGCTTGTGACTCCACAACCGACGCTAATCTTAAGAGACTCAGTATCAAGATGAAACATTAGAAATGAGAAACTCATCTTGAAAAACAAGGAAAAAACACTGGTTGTGGACTCTGCTTGTAACTCCGCAACGAACGCTTATCTTGAGAGACTCAGTATCAAGATGAAACATTAGAAATGAGAAACTCATCTTGAAAAACAAGGAAAAAACACTGGTTGTGGACTCTGCTTGTGACTCCACAACGAACGCTAATCTTGGGAGACTCAGTCTCAATATGAAACATTAGAAATGAGAAACTCATCTTGAAAAACAAGGAAAAAACACTGGTTGTGGACTCTGCTGTGACTCCACAACGGACGCTAATCTTAAGAGACTCAGTATCAAGATGAAACATTAGAAATGAGAAACTCATCTTGAAAAACAAGGAAAAAACACTGGTTGTGGACTCTGCTTGTGACTCCACAACGAACGCTAATCTTGGGAGACTCAGTCTCAATATGAAACATTAGAAATGAGAAACTCATCTTGAAAAACAAGGAAAAAACACTGGTTGTGGACTCTGATTGTGACTCCACAACGGACGTTAATCTTGAGAGACTCAGTATCAAGATGAAACATTAGAAATGAGAAACTCATCTGGAAAAACAAGGAAAAAACACTGGTTGTGGACTCTGCTTGTGACTCCACAACGGACGCTAATCTTGAGAGACTCAGTCTCAAGATGAAACCTTAGAAATGAGAAACTCATCTTGAAAAACAAGGAAAAAACACTGGTTGTGGACTCTGCTTGTGACTCCACAACGAACGCTAATCTTGAGAGACTCAGTCTCAAGATGGAACATTAGAAATGAGAAACTCATCCGGAAAAACAAGGAAAAAACACCGGCTGTGGACTCTGCTTGTGACCCCACAACGAATGCTAATCTTGAGTGACTCAGTCTCAAGATGAAACATTTATCAAGAGCGCAACAAAGGAAGTTTCGGAAACAGGATAAATTGGCTTGTCGGACACAAAATCTAAGTAAATAAAACCAGCAACCGACTCCTCAAAGATGCGAATTATCATC
Source organism: Altica lythri (assembly GCA_964028335.1). Classification (NCBI taxonomy): domain Eukaryota; kingdom Metazoa; phylum Arthropoda; class Insecta; order Coleoptera; family Chrysomelidae; genus Altica; species Altica lythri. The sequence continues at coordinate 26,481,712 of OZ034801.1, read as the reverse complement.
AAACACTTTTTGTATTTTGTTCACATTGACAAATATAACATTTTAATAATGTTCATATGAAAAATTTAGTAATAAATGTGTTAATGATAACCTGCTCAAACTTAATTTGTTTATAAAAACATCAAACTTCTGTTAAATTAAATTTGTTTATTATGTTTATATCAAAATTATCCATCTTGTCACCTCTGGGCATTTTATGGTACTTAATTAGAGGTTATATCAATAGGTATGCAACATATAATCAATATCAATCGTAACGGAAACAAATAAAATACCAACAACTTTTATAGACATCTGTAATCACACATTTTAAAGTTGTAGGCAAGAAGTTGATGTATTATTGGATACCTACCTTGAAATACTGTTAGGTTAAACATACCTTCTTATTATAATTTAATCAGACTTTTGCTTTTGATCGAGAATATTCCTATAATTGATAATTATAATTAGTATTTTCGAATGATATTCACATTCTAAACTTACACAAGAGATCCGGTAATCTTTCGTGGGATCTTATAAAATTTAGATATAATAAAAACAAGTTAAAATGGTGTCGTGGGACACCAGGTAGGAACTAAGTTCCTTCGGCTAATGTAGAATCGACACATAACACTACTCGCTTGTGTATACGACTGTAACGCCTGCGCACGTCTCATTTAACGGTCAATACATCAAAATCAGTGAAATCTGGGCGTTAAGAAAGAAGCTTCTTTAAAATTCAAGGTGAGCTTTAAAGAGTTATATATACATTTATTTTTTCTCACCTTTCCTAACTACTTTCAACTATCAAGATTTTTAATAGTTCCAATAAAAAAAGTACATTAAGGAAGAATATAAAAAAATGTCACATTTAAATAAGTACAATAAAGTAAAAAAAGTGAAGAAAAGTCTAAAAAAATCACAAAAAGTCAAAAAAATGTCGACAAAACGTGACAAAAAGTCAAAAAGAGTAACAAAAAGTAACTTTTAGATCGTTTTTTATAACGCACTTTTAGTCCCAAAAAAATCTATAATGACTGGACTATAAAGAATTTATTGACATCTAATATACTGTGCTATAATTAGATTTATATATCCTACACGTAATCAATCAATAAAAAAAAAATTTCAGAGACAGGAATTTTGATAATTAAAGAAACCGTTCGACTAAGTGTACCTATAGATTTGAAATTAACAACATTTTTATTGTAAATTAACAAAGAAAAATTCGAACACAGAGTATTTTAATTATACTTAATACATCCTAAATTCGAAAATTTATAACGAACATGGTCATTGAATCATTCCAACAATTCTTTTACCGTTCCACTGCTAATGAACAAAATAAACGATCTAGAAGCGACCCTTTAAATTCTTTAACTTAAAGAAAAGTAAACTGGATGTTTCTTTAGTTAAGTCTGTTTCATTTTAAAATCGTATAAAATATCAAATTAGTTCATTTATAGCGAATCATTTAATTTGTAGTTAATTTAATGAGTTTTTTTAATTATTAATGATATTATATTAAATAAGTTAATAATCTATCAAATATAATGCGAATTTCAGAACTGTCACTCAGTTTGTCAGTGCGACGTTCTAATTGTTTTGCTACATATTTCAATTTTAATAAACAGAATTATTACATGGTCGTGGAGAAAATACAGTCTGTTACACGGTTAGAATGAAAATTCGATAACTCGTGGTTCCTCTCGCTCGCTACGCTCGCGTTCGGAATTCTCCACTCGTATCGAATTTTCATTCTAACCTTGTTACAGAATATACTATTAGTTACTGTTGCCACAGGGTAGTTCCCTCTATAAGAGATTTGAGTCCTGTGACTAGCTCCTCAAGGTGGTGATAAGATTCAGGATTCGTGTCACCGAAGATGAGGAACCGTTTATATTCCAAGGCCTCATACTCGAATAGAATGTGAGTTGCCGTCTCATCGTCCGTGCCCACTAGTACTCTTATCGGACTGCTGCCAAGATTCAGTATGTCAGACGTCAGTTTTTTGGAGTAGCCTTTGAGCATCAGCTGCGAGTGCCTGATGCCTACAGTATTACTCCAGTGTTTGGTCGACTCTTCCCAGACCCAGTTCCTGACTTTGGTCCTTACCCAGGCTCTAGGCAGTCCCAATACACGTTCTGGACCAGTGAATCGTGTATCCGCTCCCTTCTTGGCCAGAAGGTCCGCGGTTTCGTTACCTTCAAAACCTTTATGCCCTGGAATCCACTCCAAGAAGTCACTGTTTTGTCTAGCCAGTTCATTGAGGTTTTTTATGCACTCCCAGATCAGCTTGAAACTAATCCGGAATTGTTTTAAGGCCAGCAGTGCAGCCTGACTGTCTGAGAAGAAAGTTATCCTCTCCCCTCTCCAGCCACGGCCTCGAGCGTGGTCGGCAGCCTTTAGTAAGGTGTATACCTCAGCCTGGTACACGGTTGACTCCGTTCCCAAGCTGAAGTGCTGCCTAAGGTTGCGTGGACCACAGACCCCTGCACCGGTTCCTTCTGAAGTGCGAGATCCGACTGTAAAGTACTTGATCCCTGAATCGTCGAAAATTCTTTGAGAGCCGTCACCAGTCCACTCGGCTCTGTCTCTCAGCCGGACTTGGTATCGACTCTCAAAGTTGTAACTGGGGATCATCTGGTCAATTGGCAAGCCTGTCAACAGGACCTGACAATCCCCAGTGAACAGTGTGCGATGATGATGCAAGCCATCACCATCACACCCGTTAACTTTCAGCCTGTGAGCTCCCGACATCGCCTCCCCTTTGATGTAAACATTGAGAGGTGACAAGCCCAGGATAACTTCCAGTGCCGCTGTAGGGGCTGTCTTCATGGCCCCAGAGATCTGCAGGCATGCAAGCCTCTAAAGCGAGTCCAGCTTCCTCTGAACAGTTGATTGCTCAACCTTCTTCCACCATACGCATGATCCGCCAAAGTACTTAATTTAGTAGTAATTGCTTGCCTATTGACTGCGCCACTTACGGTGTTACAATATATGAGATATCAACTGCACCGTCTTGCAGTGGCGTTATAGTACTTAATTTAGTAAATATTTTCTTAATTTTCGTTTTTCTGTAATTTCTTCGGATTCTTTTTTGAATATTTCGTATTCAGCACATTTTCTGGTTAGTTTTTAGGTTTTTACCATTTGTTTCGTTGCATTTTGTAATGTATTGATGAATAGATTAGTTAACAACTACGCCATCTTGCAGTGGCGTCATAGTACTTAAATTTATATATAAACTTTGTAACGTTTGTAACGTTCGTTTTCGAGCATACCATCCGGACTATAAATATTTTTATATTATCTTTTGTTATCGCGCTGATACGAGAGGGGATTACTAGTTGGGAAGGAAAGAATAATAATATGTCTCTTCAAGAGTTTTTGATTTAAATTCGTTCATTTTATCGGTGAATTTGATTAAATTCAGAGTTATTTCTGACTACCTTCGCCATTCTGTTCTGGGTTATTGCCAACTATAAGAAGGGTCCTATACCTACAAACATATGAGATATTACGCAGTCAGTCGACAATCAGTTGAAGCCGATGCCATTTTGCAGTTCCGTTCCTCCATTAACGAAAATTCGACAAGAAGTCCCTTGAAGGGAGATTCATTCCGATTGCAGTTCAGTTTCACGTCGTACGAAAAAATCCGACAGGTAGTCTCTTGAAGGGTGTTCCAAACCGTTTGCGGTTCCTTTCCACATGGTACGAAAATCCGACAGGTTGTCGCTTGGAAGGAACTCCATCCATCTTACAATTCCGTTCCACAAGTTATCGAATCTCCGACAGAAGCCATCGAAAATCCCCAAAGATAAGAGAATTAATTAATTCATTTTATTAATATATTTTACTCAACATAATTAAAATAATAAACCATTTTAAAACTGATTTTTCGAATTTTATTTGTGTATCTGTACTTGGCGCCTTTTAATTAATGTTTGGAGGAAATTAAATAAAACTCAGAAGGAAGCCACGACCCCCAGGAGCTAGCCTAGGGAAATTTTAAGGTTACAAAGTTGGCGCCCAACGCCAATTTAACCTTTAAAGGGCTAATTAAGCTACAACTTATCAGATATTAACTGTGCCACCTGGTGGTGGCATCATAGTACTTAATTAAGTAAGTATTTCCTATTTATTTCTTTTTTTTCGAATTTTTGCTTTTCATCCTATTCTCTCGTTGGTTTCCAAGTTTTTTACCACTTTTTTCAATGTATTTTGTAATTTATTGATTAATGTACTAGATATCAACCATGCCGGTGGCGTCATAGTACTGAATCTATATACAAATATATCAGATATTAACTGCGCCACCTGGCGGTAGAATAATATTAGGTACTTGCTTAAGTGAGAATTGCTTGTTTAAACATATGAAATATCAACTGCGCCATGTCACACAGACTCCATAAAACTTAGCGATTTTTATGTAAAAATGTGGCGTTTAGGTAGGTATAATTTTGTTTAAAACAATGTTAGAGATATTTAGATCATTTCAATTTATAGCTAATAATGTGGCCTTCAAAATAAGAGGTCCTGAAATATGATAGCTTTATTAGAACCAGAGTTATGATCAAAAATCTGCAATCAAAACAATTTGAATATTGCAATATCTCGGGTTCTAACAAACGGATTTTAATTTTTCAAAGCTAATTTTTCTTTGTTTTTTCATAAGGATTAAAAAAATTGAATAAAAAGTTGTAGGTTGTAACGATTGTATCGTTGAATTTCAAACATTCCGCCCGGACTATAAATATTTTTAATTTATCTATTGTTATCGCGTTGATACGAGAGGGGATAGGTAATTGGGAAGGACAGAATGGGTTTCGTCGTGAGTTTGTGATTTTATTTCGTTCACTTTATCGATGAATTTGAAGAAATTCAGAGCTTTTCCGACCATCTTTGCCCTTCTGTTCTGGTGAGTAACATTTTGCCTTGGTTTTAATTTAATTAATTAATAATGATCCAAAATGCGGTGAATATAATATCTTATGTATTTTTACTAACATTTATATTTCCAAATACAATCGCTATTGTTCAAGGTCAGTTTTTGTAGTATTTTAATATTTTTACATGAAAGGTAATAATTTTTTTCTCGAAATTTGGACAGACGTATAGCGATTGTGTTTGAAAATTATTACTTGAAAGTCGGAGTTTTGAGTTCGACGTCATTCTGTGAAGCCGACGCCATTTTGCTGTTCCGTTCCACGTCGATAGAAAATCTGACTAGAAGTCCTTGAGCAGTATTCCCCTTCCGACAGCTCTTCCGTTCCACGACGTGTGAGATTCCGACAAGTAGTTCCTAGAGTGGGTATTCCATTCCGTTGCTGTTCTGATCCCCCGTCGTTAGAAAAAACCGACAAGAAGTTCCTAGAGGGGTATTCCATTTCGTTGCTGTTCCGATTCCACGTCGTAGGAAAATTGACAAGAAGTTTCTACAGGGGAATTCCATTCCGTTGCCGTTCCGTTTCCTCGTCGTTAGAAAAGCCGACAAGAAGTCCCTACAGGGCAATTCCATTCCGTTGCTGTTCCGATTCCTCGTCGTTAGAAAATTTGACAAGAAGTCCCTACAGGGGAATTCCATTCCGTTTTGCTGTTCCGTTTCCACGTCGTGTGAAAATCCGTCTAGAAGTCCCTAGGAAGGTACCCCTACTGCTCCGCTCCACTGGATCAAAACTCCGTCAGAAGCCATCGGAACCAAACCAAGATAAGAGAAATAATTAATTAAATATTTTTAATTAAATTACTAATCTCTTTTAAAGTAATAAACCATTTTAAACTGATCTTTTGAATTTTATTTCTGTGTCTGTACTTGGCGCCCTCTAATTAATGTTTGGAGAGAATCTAGTAAAACACAGAAGGAAGCCACGACCCACGGGAGCTAGCCTAGGGTACTTTTAAGGTTACAAGGTATCTCTCTTAGTTTCTTAGCAAAATTCGTTTAAACAATTAAATTGTTAATGAGAATTTACGCGACCGTTTTTTAAAGAACAGGTGTCAGATTCGGATTCAGCGAGAAAAAATAAGTAAGAAAAGCCCCTCTAGCTGCCGGAGTAATTTTATAGATTAATAAGAATTTACCAATTAGTTTAATTTGTACGATTTATTCATCAATAAATCATATATTATTTTGCAGTCGCAAAACTTACATGAAATGCATTCCTATTGCAATGCAAAATATTAATCCTTAAAGCCACTAAATTATGCTAAATCTGCGGGATTCCAATGATCAAAATAATTACTCTCGGTATAATAAATAAATAAAGAGTATTACAACGTATACACATTTCAGATGTCAAAATAACTTGAATTATATCCAAAATCATTAACATATTTTACAAATTGCAAATGATTTTTTTATTATCTAAAAATAGTTAATTTTTATTTTGCCTACAATAAAATTATGCGCCTTTTTGGTTTATAAATAAAAATCTGTATTGTTATAGTTGATCCAAAAGCACTTGAATGGGCGTGGTCAACGCTCTTTTCGAATTTCCAAGAATTCTCTTCATGGGCGTACAGGTGTGAGTCGGGAAGTTAAAAGCAACATTAAATAGTTTTTATTTTGCCTACAATAAAATAATGCGCCTTTTGGTTTATAAATAAAAATCTGTATTGTTATAGTTTATCCAAAAGCACTTGAATAGGCGTGGTCAACGCTCTTTTCGAATTTCCAAGAATTCTCTTCATGGGCGTACAGGTGTGAGTCGGGAAGTTAAAAGCAACATTAAATAGATATTTTACTAGGTTCGTTCATATAATGACGTTCTTTTGAGTTTCCCCTGGTAAAATCGTAAAAATAATTCCTATCCAAGTGGGTCTAGCTATACTATACTTTTATGGTGTATCTCCCGTAACTTTTCGGTACTTCTTATTGAACTTCTTTACAAGACATATGTACCTCAAATGTAATAACACGAGGGTTGTCTTTTTAGTTTTGCACATAACTATAAAGACACAAATATATAGACTTTATTGCTTTTCAAAATTTGTTCCACCAAGATCGATACACTTTTGCCAACGTTCAAACCAATCGGTAAAACAGCTATTGCAGTCTTCAGTTGACACCTACAAAATCGTGTTTTAATGGAATCGATGGCTTCTTCTGACGACTGGAATCGGTGCCCACGCATTGAATTCTTGATCTTTGGGAACATGAAGAATTCCTTGGAACTGAGGTCAAGACTATAAGTTGGATGGTCTAAAAATTTGATGTTTGATGCTTCAAAAAGTCGATTGTCTTCTGTGGGGAGGTTTATAGAAATTCGTTATAAACTCCACCCAAACTCGTTGCTAGACGTTTTTTAAGGTGACTGGGCACGAATATCACGACGACGACGGTCATCGAACCTCTGGTGACCAGGATAAACCTCATCTACTAGAGTTTTATGAAAATTCTATACAACTCAGTCCAAACTCGTTACTTGGGAGTTTTCAAACTCACTGAATACAAAAATTACTATGGCAATGGTCACAAAGCACCAAGTGACCAGGGTTAAAATTGTCTTTTAAAGTTTTATAGAAATATCCCGATGACGACTGCTATCGCAGCTCCTGGTGATCAGAATGAACCTCTTCCACTAGATTTTTATGAAAAATCAATATATTTTAGTTCAAACTCGTTACTTCAGGGTTTTTGCACTTGCTAGACATGAATATTACTATGACGATGGCCTTGAAACACCAGATGAACAGACTTGACATCATCTTCTATTGTTTTCAAAAAATTTGATACAAACTCACCTTAAACCCGTTACCCGGGGAGCTTTGGGGGGGTCACTGGACACTAATATCAAAGTACCTGGTGACCAGGATGAACCCAGTCTACTAGAGTATTATGAAAATTAAATAAATTTCAGTTCAAACTTGTTATTCGGGAGTTTTTGGTGTGCTTAACAAGAATATTACTATGGTGATAGCCTTGGGGCACCAATGGACCAGAGTTGAAATCTTTTAGAGTTTTGAAAAAATTCGATACAAATACAAGTATCACTATGGCGATGGTCACATAGGCCCCTGAAGCCAGGATTGATAACTTCTTCTAGAAATCAGCCCAAAATTATTTGGGAGTTATCGAGGTAGCTAAACACAAATATCCCGGTGGCGATGCTTACCAAGACCCCTGATGACCAGGGTTTACATCGTCTCTTGGAGTTTTATAAAAATTCGATACAAAATCAGTCCATACTTGTTACTCGAAGGTTTCCGGGATCGCTGATACGAATATCCCGATAACGATGGCCATCGTATTACCTGGTGATCAGGATGAATCTCGTCTACTAGTTTTTTATGAAAATTCAATACAACTCAGTCTAAACTCGTTACGTGAAAGTTTTCGCACTCGCTAAACACGAATATTACCATGGCGAAGGCCTTAAAACACCAGATGATAAGAGTTGTCATCGTCTTCTAGAGTTTTAGATAAATTAGACACAACTTCACCCCAAACCTTTTACTCGGGGCTTATTTGGAGTCACTTGATACGAATATCACGACGCTACTAGAGTTTTATAAAAATTCAATGCAAATCAATCCAAACTCATCACTTTTGGGGACGCTAAACAAAAATATCGCTATGGCGATGGTCTTGTAGCACCATGTGACTAAAGTTGGCATCACGATAGGAATGGTCATAGAAAAACCTTGTGACATTCGTGTTCAGTTTGGACTAATTTTGTTTGGAATTTCTATAAAGTTTAGAAGATGATGTCAACTCTGGTCGCCAGGCGTCTCGATGATTTCGCCATAGTGATATTCGTTTCCAGTGACTCCAAAAAGTCCCATTAATAAGTTCGGACTAAAATGTATCGAATTTTTATAAAACTTCAGTGGACAAAGTTCATCCTGAGCACCAAGTGCTTCTATAACCATTAATGTCTTTTTATTCGCCTTCAGCAATCCCGGAAACCTCCTATTAACGGTTTTGGTCTGATTATGTTACGAATTTCAACAGAACACCAAAAGACGAAATCACTATGTGCCTCGATAACCATCGCTATAGTAATATTTTTGTTTAGCGATCCCGAAAACTGTCTAGTTACCAGTTACAGTAGACGAGGTTCATCCTGGGCACCAGGTATTCGGTGAGCGTCGCCGTCGTGTTCAGTTACGCCAAGAAGTAAAATTGAACTGATTTTCGTCAATATTTTATGAATTACAATTCTTTTAATCTTTACTACTTTTGAAAATCTATTTATCATTTTTATATAACACTAGCTGTACACGGCGCGCGTTGCTACGCCAACAACTAAAATAAATTTAAGAAAAATAAAAGAGAGGAAGAGATGGAGAAGGAAAGAAAGTTTATAGTTTTGTTTTACTTATCGCACCAAAAATATATTTTTCAAACTTATATTTATACGAATTGGTATAGATATCTATTCATCAGTATTGAAATTGATACATAGAAGCGCCTCTGGTGGTAACTTACGTTAATACGAATATCATATTTATCTTACCCATTAAAAATAGATTATAATACTGATTTTCATGACAATCGGTTGAACGGGGCAGAAGTTGCTACTCTGCAGCGCCACCTGGTGGCGAGTGGCATTAATGAGCCTATCATACAAACCTTTTCCGTGGAAAAATACATATACATACCAATTTTCATGACAATCGGTTGAACGGGGCAGAAGTTGCTACTCTGCAGCGCCACCTGGTGGCGAGTGGCATCAATGAGCATATCATACAAACCTTCTCCGTGGAAAAATACATATACATACCAATTTTCATAATAATCGGTCCAGTAGTTTTTGAGTTCATTGAGTACATACAGACATACATACATACAGACATACAGACAGACATTCATTTTTATATATATAGATTTTCTGACTTTCATATGAATTAAATGCTACATAAATCATAAAATTTGTCAAGTTTTCTTCTTTTTTTTTCGATTTCGTTGTCTCACCTTGTAATTTTTTTATTATTAAATTCATTTTTTAATTTTGAAACACTCTATATATTATTCGTAATCTATAAGATAAAGTTCTCCTCTAGTTCCCATGACATATAAATACCTACGTAGATAAAATTAAATGAATAAAAATGTCTCTATATTTATAAGATTTATAATAATTATTGACGTGACAAATGTTTCATAAAAGCTTTTCTAACTTGTAATTTAAAGAGTCGACTTAAACGTAATAAAAGGTAGATAATTATTTTTAAATCTTGTCCACACGAAACAGTTTCACACGAAATTATACGTGTCGTATTTTTTTTGTATCAGAGTTTTAAAAGATGATGCTGCTGCAGTCACAAAAACTTCGTAAAAGGTTTAACTTTTTTATGACGAACCTGTTTAAAATGAGGTACACCTTCATTTCATTTCTTTCATCTACGGCTTGTTTTACAAAAAGAATAAAGTGAGAAAGATATACCTTAGAGCTGTTATTCATAATGACGTGATAAGTTGTTACAGCAATTTTTTATGGCTTTTAATATTAATATTTTACAACGGTAGCGTACGACTTCGTGATTAAGTGTGAGAGACAATGTTTAATTATTATTATTTATTTTTAAGATAATACACAAAATATTTTTAAACTAGTTAACCTGGTGAACTTCCTATCGACTAATAAATCAAGTTTTGAAGTTATACTTCTATTTGGACACTCTTTGGAATGAATTAGTGTGTAGCTAAATGGGAAAAATCATTACATATGTAATGGTGTGAGTAAGAGAGAGACAGAATCACATATAAGGTATATTATTCGGTAAAAACAAAGATGAAATATTTACTACATGTTATTAGTCATCACTATAAGTCCTTTGATTACCGTTTAAACATTCATTGCATTGAAAAGAGATAGATATACAACAAACAGTCTGAGCTATTGTTATTGTATTACATTGACGTATCGCATTATGTTTGACATATTATTTTATAATTCTGTCCAGTAAGTATACATATTAAGTTTAGTATTTGATATTAATAATAATATTCAGTAATGAGTATTGTATTGTAGTCTAAAATACCGTCACATGGTTGGATTATATCCTTCACTATGCTTTTGAGTCGAAGACATGCATGTGAGTTAAAACCTGTTCCTGCAAAATTACTGAAAAGTGCAGTTCAAAGTGCGTTAAAATTTTGTAAAAGTGTGTACCTATATGTTGTTAGAAAATGTTTTGCATTGTTTTCTAGTGTTTTAAAATCTGTAATAGCCCACGGTAAGCAAATCGGGTTTTGTAAACACTTTTTTTGTACATTGATCGTTTTACTGTTTGGTTTTCGTGTTTGAAGTAAGGACACACATCAACTGGTCTTATTATTCTAAGTATTTATTTAATTGAATACAGTTAATTTTTAAAAATTATTTCTACTTGCCTGTATTTGTAGTTATTAAATTTTATTAGTTAACAGTGCATAGAAGTATAACTTCTGCCGGCAGTCCCACTGACTGCCACACCCTTTTTTTCTCATTATCCGTTCCTTACAATTTTTACGATTTTTCTTCAATTAATACTCATTTTTTTAAGTATTTTAACCTATCTGGAAAAAATTGGAGAAGAGCAAGCAAGTGCTCTACGGGCACTAATGCCATTTGTGATTCTCTTGTTCTGCAAACGCGAAAACTCCAGAGTAACGAGTTTGGAGTGAATTGTTTCAAATTTTCATAAAACTCTAGTATATGAGGTTCATCCTGGTCACCAAGTGCTTCGCTGACCGTCGTCGTCGTGATATTTATGTCCAGTCACCTAAAAACGAATCAGGCGATCACTGTTAACATCGTCAAGTTTTATAAAAATTCGAAACAAAATTAGTTCAAACTTGAATGTCACAAGATTCTTCGATGACCACAGCCATCGTGATATTCGTGTTGAGCGACACCGAAAATCGCCGATTAACGAGTTTGGGCTGAGTTTGTATTGATGATGTCAACCCTAGTCACTTGGTGCCTCAAGACCATCGCCATAGTGATATTTGTGTTTAGCAACCCCAAAAACTTCCAAGTGACGAGTTTGGACTGAATTGTATTAAATTTTCATAGAAGTCTAGTAGACAAGATTCATCCTGGTCACCAGGTACTTTGGTGACCATCGTCGTCGTGATATTCGTATCCATTGACTTTAAATTCTCCCAAATAACGGGTTAGAGGTTGAATTTGTGCAGAAGGTATCTAAAACTCTATAAGTTGTATTGAAATTTTATTAAAAAATTTAGTAGACATGGTTCAAAGTAATCACCAGGTGCTACGATGGCCTTCGTCGTCGGGATATTTGTGTCAACGATCCTAGAAACCTTCGAGTAACAAGTTTAGGCTGAGTTTGTATTAAATTTCTATAAAATTCTGGAAGAAAATTTTTACCCTGGTCACTTAGTGCTCTGTGACCATTGTCATAGTGATTTTAATCATCAGCAAGTTAGAAAACTCCCGAGTAACAAGTTTCCACTAATTTGTAACATATTTTTATAAACCTCTAGTAGATGGGATTCATCCTAGTCACCAGGTGCTTCCATGACCATCGTTGTCGAGATATTCGTGTCCAATGAGTTAAAATCCTAAAAACCATTGGGAAAGAAGTTTGAACTGATTTTGTATCAAATTTTTATAAAACTTCAAGAGATGATATAAACCCTGGTCATCAAGTGTGTTGGTGACTATAGCTATCGGGATATTAGTGTTCAGCTACCCCGAAAATCATGAAATAACGATTTTGAGTTGTTTTTGTATTGAATTTTTATAAAATTCTAGAAGACGGTATCAATCCTAGTCCCAGTTGCCTCTGTGGCCATCCCCATAGTGATATTCGTGTTCAGTGACCTCGAAAATTTCCGAGTAAAGAGAGTTCTATTGAATTTTATTAAACTCTAGTAGATAAGGTTCATCCTGGTCACCAGGTGCTTCAATGACCGTCGCCTTTCTGATATTTGTGTCCAGTGACCTCAAAGGCACCCGAGTAATGAGTTTGGACTGGAGTTTGTATAAAATTTCTATACAAATTAGTCAAAATGTGTGATCACACGCAATACAAAAAAAACAGGAAGATTAAATTTTAACTAAAACTATAACCGCGACTTAAATCTAGTTAGCTTATCTGAAATGCTAGATACGGTTCCTCGTCGTCCTAGGCTTCTCCAATACTTAGGCTGCAACAAATTCAAGCCTGTTCCCAGTACCAATAGGCTTGCACCAATCTCAAATAACTTAAGCTTGTCTAAGTATCAGGACAGCAACCAAACTTCAACCAATAACTAGGACTAAATCCCTAACTAGGATTTCTAGAACTGTAGCCGGTAACTAAAACTGTAGCCGGTAACTAAAACTGTAGCCGGTAACTAAAACCCTATTTAAAATAGGGTTCTTTTACTCCGTTAGACGATATCCCAGCTGATAGTTGGGTAACTTTTAGGAAAAAACAATTTCCTCGCTGCTAAATGCAATGTCGAACCAATTCCAACCACGATGGTTATCCAAAAAAAAAGGTTTCAAAAGTACCAGACTCCGCTACTGTCAATAGAAAATCTCACTAAAATGCCGGACAAGCCGTAGTTTCCACCGAATTTACCAAAATCCAGAAAATACCTTCTACACAGTTTTCGATGGAAACAGATTCTTAATTACGCAAATCCAACCTTAGTTGTCCCCGATGTACAAGGATGCAATTAAGTTCTCAAAAATTTTCTGATTAACACGCGTTCACTACGAGAGACAGAAGTCAAAAAAAGAAAGAGGGTCCTCGATTATCAAACTTCACTTCGATTTGACACACTTCAGTAAGAAACATGATGGCCTCTACTACGATACGGACAATGACCATAGCTTATTCAGCCAACAACTTATGAACAAACAGAGGTCATTTGATACATTTAATCTCATTATTTTAATTAGCTAACAATAAATAACCCAACATTACTTAGTTTCCCTATTTATTTTTGATATCAATAATAAAGTTAAAAATATGACCGAACGTTGGCTGCAACACACTACACGTCAGACTATTGACAAAAGAAAGAAGTTGCACTTACAAACAGATGAAAATGAAATGTCAATAATTCAAACCATAATAACAAATGATACTTGACTACAGAACCAATTTTAGCAACCACTGAATATATTTATAAATTGATGACTAACTATAATCAATCTAAATCAACTGGAACTTGTCACCATTTACTCCTTAGTAACGGAGAATACCTAAGGTAAGCGATAAATTATACTAATGTGAATTTGAACCCGTGACATGGGATATATATATATATATATATATATATATATATATATATATATATATATATATATATATATATATATATATATTTTTCCACGGAAAAGGTTTGTATAATATGCTCTGCCACTCGCCACCAGGTGGCGCTGCAGAGTAGCAACTTCTGCCCTGTTTAACTGATTGTCATGAAAATTGGTATATATATATAGTTGATTCAAATAGAAGTGTCATCAAGTAGTCTCTGGAAAATTCAAATTTGTAGTGGCAGCACCCGCGTTTAGTGAAATTTGAATCGCAATATTAGCCAGCCTGTGATCAGATCGCGATCTGTCTATTTGGCTGTCACGTCTAAATATTTCGCTTGGTGTTTTGGTCTTGTGTTATAATTATTACAATTTTGCTTTGTTTCATTTATTGTTCTTGTTCATATATCAAAAAAGTTCTTTTCAGAGCTAACTTATACAAGCATTTGCCGTTTTTACGTAAGTATAAATAATTAATCGTTTAATCATACATGTTTTCATAAATACGTTGTTTTAAGGTTATTTATATCTTTAAATAATGAATCCGCAAAGCAATCTAACAGAGAGGGAATCTGAAGCAATCTGTCGATGTTATAATGAATTTTTTAAAGATTCTCAGGATGTTAATGCTAGTTTAGCAAGAGTAGCATTAGTTTTCCAAGTAAGTTTTTTTTCTAATGTCATTAATGTTATTACTTTATTAAAAATATTTCAGGTTTCTACTCGCACAGTGCAACGTATTTTGAACCGAAAACGCTTAGGAAAACCATTGCAACTTAAAAAATATAAGCAAACTGTTGCCGATGTTGGATATGGTTTTAAGGAACTGTTAAATAGTTTAATTTTTTCAAAAATAAAGAAAAACGAACATTTTACGATTCAAACTATATTTGAACATGTAAAAGAAAATTTGGATTTCCCTTATTCTAAAACCACTTTATTTAATGTAATTAAATCTATTGGATACAGATTCAAAAAAGTTGATAGAAGAAAAGTTCTGATAGAAAGGCCTCAAATTATTACTGCTAGAATTAAGTTTTGCTGGGAATATTTGCATTATTTAAAGGAATATGAAAAGGGAAATTTAATGTTCGTTTATTTGGATGAAACTTGGGTGTATCAAAATGGAAATCAAATCCGTCAATGGTGTTTAGAGTCTACATCAAAAGGGTTACCCTCTGTTTTTAAAAATGAAGGAAAACGATATACTATAGTAAATGCTGGGTGTCAACGCGGGTTTCTGATTGGTTGTGATTTAATTTTAGACAGTAAAATAAATGATAGAGATTATCACAAAACTATGAATGGAGATATTTTTAAAAAATGGGTAACTCAACAACTTATTCCTGCATTGCATTCTTTAAATAGTAAATGCGTTGTGGTAATGGATAATGCTCCGTATCATTCAATGAAGGTTCAAAAACCACCAAGTTTATCTAGCAAAAAGGAAGAGTTAATTCGTTGGATGACTTGTCACAATTTACCTTTTGATAGCAATAGTACCAAATTGCAACTCTGGGAAAGTATAAAACCTCGATTGGAACAGATCAATATAAAATATGAAATAGACGAGATACTCAAAGCAGAGGGCCACGAAGTATTAAGATTACCACCATATAATTGTCAATACAATCCAATCGAATTAGCATGGGCAGATTGTAAAACGTTTTATAACAAACACATTTCTGCTCAGTTATCATCAAAAGATAGAGTGATGTCCATATGGAAAGCAGCAATTTACCAGTGCTCAGAAGATAAGTGGAAAAACTTCATAAGCCATGCCGAAGAAGAAATTAAAATCGATTGGCAGAAATTCATGGGTGTAAAAAGTGTGGACGATGTGCCACCTTTTATTATAAATTTGAATTCTGATTCATCTGAGTCAGAATCCGAAAATGAAGATATTTGTGAAAGTGACTACGAGACAGACTCAACTAGTGAAGAAATTATTTTGATGGTTGATTAAAAAATATTTTCGGATATTTTTTTAACAAAATAAGTCATAACATGCTGGTTCAATATACTCTTCTAAAGGGAATTTGTAAAAATACAAAGTTTTCAGCTGCATTTATAATGAAATGTTTTAATAAAGAATTATTTATAATATTTTGCTTGATTTAAATATTTGCCAAGTATTCCTTTTGTTCAAAGAGGTTTCAAGATATTTTTCAAAATTTTCAAAAAATCCTATGAGAGAAATCTTGAATAATCGTTTACTAAGGTTTCAAGATAAACACAATAATAGTAGATTTTAATTTCATGATTCTTTAATTAGTACAGATATAAAAGATTCCTTGGTTGTTTACACATGGATAAATACATTGTTAGAGTGTTTTAGATCACCAAAATTTAAATTATAAGTACTCGTATAAGATTACGGGTTAGATTGATTTATAAAACTGATTAAGTATTAATATGCACAGTTTAAAGGGATCGTAGATATTACTTTCAAGCGTAATATTTACTTTTTTTCGATCACATCAGAAATAACCTCAATATAACTTAAAACTTTTGACACATGGCAATGACATATAATTCCCTAACTAAAGTTCTGTTTCCATTGAATCTAGTAATAAAGTTAAAGATGATCTCACACGTACCCAGCCCACTTGATGACACTTCTATTTGAATCAACTATATGTATTTTTTCACGAAGAAGGTTTGTATGATATGCTCATTGATGCCACTCGCCACGAGGTGGCGCTGTAGAGTAGCAACTTCTGCCCTGTTCAACCGACTGTCATGAAAATTGGTATCCATATATATTTTTCCACGGAGAAGGTTTGTATGATATGCTTATTGATGCCACTCGCCACCACGTGGCGCTGCAGAGTAGCAACTTTTGCCCTGGTACAGCTAGTTATTGCATAAATTTTTATTTTTTACATAACTGCAAAATTTCCTGACGCTCTTACCATTTGAAGGCAATAAAAATCATATAAATCCAACTTACTGCAAAAATTTTGTAGGTTTTGGCCTTTTTACAACTTTAATACTTTTTAGAGATTTATTTCGCCTCTACTGAGGATTTTTTTTAACGAAAAAATCTCAGTTGGCTCAAATTTAAATTGAGTTAATTACGATGCGGAAACAAAAGTAAGTACCTACCATACTTTTGCATTATTAATAAACAAGAAAGCTGTAAGTAAAAAGCATATGAATTTATTTTCCACTTTGAAAAGTTCCATTTACGGTGATTGATAACTAATTCATCAGCTTCTTTCTTGACAGTTACGTGAATAATATATTTAGATAAAATCTTTCGAATGATAATAATAAAATATTAAAACTGTCTTGATCACTTTTAATGGGAATATTTCAGTTAAAAACTGCCTGAATGATTATCTACGGTTGGTTAATATGTTTTGTAATAATGGTTGCAATTTAATTAGATTCAGTTTTTTCCTTTTCAAATATTACACCACAGTTTTATCCGAATATGGAAAATTTATTCGTGAGAAAATTATTTTATTTCATAAATTTATTTTAAAAAGTTGGGAATTATAAAAGTTTTTTTTTAAGAAATACAAAATAAAAGAATTTATGATAAGAAATTTAATAAAGTATTATTACAGCAAACTGTAATATTGTCGTATTTAATAAAGCGAGTTACCAATAGATATCAACGAATATTATTATTCTAACGCTTTACAAGTTTTTGAAAAACATTTTTAAAGACATTGACCGTTCAACCAAGAAGAAACAACTACTTCCCGGGCTATATGCCCCGACGGATATTGGATTACACTTCAAAGTCAAACGAGGTAGGCATATCTAATAGATAATTTATACCAACCATTCTGGTTTGCAGTTAGAAGCGCCTTGTACTGACGAGGCCCAATAGGCCGAAACCGGTCTACAAGTTATGTTGTCCCTTCTAACTGCAAACCAGAATGGTTGGTTTAAATTATCTATTAGATATGCCAACCCTGTTTGACTTTGAAGTGTAATCCAATATCCGTCGGGGCATATAGCCCGGGAAGTAGTTGTTTCTTCTTGGTTGAACGGTCAATGTATTTGAAAATGTTTTTTAAAAACTTGTAACGCGTTAGAATAATAATATTATTGGATATCTAGAAATTTAATAGTTAATGAGTTTATAAATGATTATTTGTTTCACCTGTCAAAATATCACAATTTTGTGATTTCGTCCAATGAAAACGCTTAATCTTCAATGTTTTATGCTAAATCTAGCCAATCATTCCGGTTTATATTGATAAAACCACTAGTGGTTTTACTAGTATTGATAAAATGATAGAACTGTCAAAAATTCAATAATAATATTGAACAATCAATTTTCTTGTTTATAAGTACCTTACTATAAATCAACATTTATTTATATTATCTAAATATTCTGAAATATATTTTGTTATTATTATAATCACCATTCAATTCATCTAAACGATAATGAAAAATCAAATATGTAGGTACTTTAAAACTAACCTGCTTCCTGGTTCTGCATGCATTTAAAACTTTTATATGCCTACAGGCAAATGTGGTCTTGTAGGTAAACTTTAAATAGATATACCTAATAATTTTTATTTTGGTAATTTTCTCTTTAATAATATAATTGTATAAATAGGTATAAAAATAAATATTTATTTAAATTATAACCCTGTTTTCACTACGCTCACGACAACTGACAACTGTCAATACTATCTAGTGTACAGGATAAGTTAATGGGGGGGGTAACGGTATATCGTTTGTGTTAATTATGAAATATAAGTTGTTCTAGGAAGTTTTTTAAATAAAGTAGTTTTTGTAAAGAATGGTTCAAAAAATAATCTTCTCAAATACCACTCGTCCTGTAATATTTTACTAGATAAATTTTTATTTTCCAGACTCAAACTTTTTTATTTTAGGCAAAACTACTCAAACAAACTGAGTATGATAAAATCACGAGTCCGTAGGACGAGTGATTTTATCACATTTTAGTTTGTTTTCGTATTTTTGCCAAATAAAAAAGTTTTCGTGGAAACTAAAAATTTATCGATAAAATTTTAAGGACTCGTGGTATTACCTTTGATTAAATCTTTAATCAGGTTAGAGATATTTTTTTCTAGTGTTACAATTAATCTCTGTGACACTTTTAAGTTCAATCAATTTACATTTCTTTCCAGATCAAAAAAACAACTCTGAAAAATATTAATTACCAAAAAATATACAGAGGACTGTTTTAAATGTTGACAAATCAATATAATTTACATAAAATTAATATTAACAACTGTCCGCTTTTTATTCAGAACGTAATATATTACGTTAAAGAGAACGATTAGTAACAGCAAAAAAATTTTTCTAAATTGTGTCTTTTATAGTTAATCTACATATCTAGGTAGGCCAAGATTAATATAAATCAAAACCGACTTGCCTTAGGAAATATTTTTTCTTTAAGATATTTATAATATTATATCTCTGTATGGCATTTGTTCTAGTATTTAAACTCTGATAAAAAAAATATAAAATTATCATTTTTTACATTTTTAAAACAACACTGCTGAATCAAAACTGCTGAACATTAAAAAAATCTTGACATATTGCGCCGAAAAAAATGATGACAGTTGACAGAAAAACCGCAAAAAATTACAAAATTAAAAAAAACTAGTGTGGCAGTCAGTGGGATTGCTGGCAGAAGTTATACTTCTATGCACGTGCATGGATTCATAAATTTGTATGCGAATGATTTAGCAAACTCATTATATGATATTCGTGGTAAGCGACCCCAAAAACCTCCTAGTACCGTGTGCACACTCTTTTTGTATCAAATTTGCATAAAATTCCTGGAGACGAGGTCCGTCTTAAGCACCAGGTGTTTCGAACACCATCGCCATTATTATAATCGTATTTAGCGACTCAAAAAACCACCGAGTACCAAGGGTGCACTGATTTCGTACAGAATTTGCATAAAACCCCAGGAGAAGAGGTAAATACCCTAGACACCAAGTGCTGCGGAGACTTTCGGAATCGTGATATTCGTGTTCAGCGACTCCAAAAACCCCGACTATATAAATTAAACCCATTTTCAGCAATACTAACCGAGTTGTAAGTTTTCTCTCTATTGTCAATTTGGAATGTACTTTTCGAATGCAGAAATGCAATTTCCATTTTTACATTATAAAATATAGCGACCAATTTTCTGATACTTTAACGAATCCAATGCAAAAAAACGCTTTCCGATCCATTTTACGTTACAAAATTCGGAGGTTTTGGTGCTTTATTTCCTCGACTATTCGTAAAAACTCTGTTTATGTAGCCAACAACCTCAGAAGCATTGTGCAGGATATACTGCAACCATGTGACGGTATTTTAGACCACAATACAATACTCATTACTGAATATTATTATTAATATCAAATACTAAACTTAATATGTTAACTTACGTGACAGAATTATAGAATAATCTGTCAAATAATCATGTGGTCCGTCACTATGATATTTATACATTAGTTCAGACTGTTTTCTGTATATCTATCCCTTTTCAATGTACTGAATGTTGAAACGGTATTCAAAGGACTTATAGTTATAACTAATAACATGTGATAAATATTTCATCTCTGTTTTTACCGACCAATATACCGTATAAGTGTGTCTGTCTCTCTCTTACTCACACCATTACATATGTAATGATTTTTCCCATTTAACTGTACACAAATCTTTTCCACTGAGTGCATGAATAGAAGTATAACTTCAAAAAAATAAAATGCTTTTTTCTGTCTAAGGCCATTTGAAAAAAAGAGAAATTAACGTGTATAACATTGACAGCTGTTTAAATGTTCTGCCCCTAACAAAAGGGATGTTAGGTTCAATAAATTCAGCTTCAGTACCAGCAGAAATAGCAAAAAATGTAAAAATTAGAATTTAGATTCTAAAATGGTGACAACTAATCACATCTTAGGCCATTTTGATACTCTATAGCTTATATTCTATAAAATGATATGTCAGATGTAACATATTCTTCTGGTTCTTTTGACTATTTTGCAGCTTCTCCCGTTTACAACGACATGTTCGGCAATAATGTCTTTTGGGTACTTTGTATACAAGTCCTTTTGACACTTTTACCATTCTACAGTTTATTCCCTTTATAACGATACCTACGTCATACGTCATACTTTAAAAGCCGTTTTGGTATTAACCGATTCATAGGCCCTAGTCTAATTAATAAGTGGTGTCGTGACAGCTTTGTATATCTATTTTTTTTAAATTGATCCCAACAAAAATTTATTTTAAGTTTACGTTGTTTAATGTTTGGTTTGGGTGAATGAATTGCTACCAACTTCGCTCCGGTGTATCTGTTAATTCAATAATGACAGATACATACGTCAAATTAGTCCTAATGACAGATCATTACATTTTTAATAATTCACTAAAAAAATTGCGTCTAAAAAAACACATTTCAAGTAACAATATATTTATAAAATTTTATTCAATTGACTTTTATCGATTCTATAACATTTACTTTAATTTATTATAGTTTTAATTGTATCTCTATAAATTTTATGTATTTTTAAATCAATTAACCGTTTATATAAGTAAGCAAATTCATTCTAATGACAAAACTAATCACAAAAAAAAACAATAAATTATGTAGACATGCGAAACAAGTTGCAACTTGTTAAATTCACACAGCAAGGCCAAGATAAAGAAATGAAAAATAACACTTAAGAGTTCATACTTCTCCCAAACATGTGTAAGGTCGTGTGACTGTTTTTTTTATATATATAAAATTCTTCACTTCGTCACCGTATTTAAATATATGTAAAAAAAATTAATGATAAATCCATTTATTGTAATTTTTCGACATAAGCGTAGGCTATTATCTATTGAAGAGCACTTTTACCTTTTCGGAATTAGATCTTTGATTTTAAGTTCATTTATAAATAGTTAAAAACCTGGGATCTCTACATACAATCCGCAGCGCCTTAAACCTTTTGGCCACGATTATCTTATCATGAATTAGATTTAAAGGGACAAAAAACAAATGGTATATAAAATAATCTGTGTTTTTATTCGATAAATAAAATTTATCAAAGGTAATACCACGAGTCCTTAAAATTTTATCGATAAATTTTTAGTTTCCACGAAAACTTTTTTATTTGGCAAAAATACGAAAACAAACTGAAATGTGATAAAATCACAAGTCCGTAGGACGAGTGATTTTATCATATTCAGTTTGTTTGAGTAGTTTTGCCTAAAATAAAAAAGTTTGAGTCTGGAAAATAAAAATTTATCTAGTAAAATATTACAGGACGAGTGGTATTTGAGAAGATTATTTTTTGAACCATTCTGTACAAAAACTACTTTATTTAAAAAACTTCCTAGAACAACTTATATTTCATAATTAACACAAACGAAATGCCGTTACCCCTCCTATTAACTTATCCTGTACACTATAAATAGATAGATAGTATTGACAGTTGTCAGTTGTCGTGAAAACAGGGTTATAATTTGAATAAATATTTATTTTTATACCTATTTATACAATTATATTATTAAAGAGAAAATTACCAAAATAAAAATTATTAGGTATATCTATTTAAAGTTTACCTACAAGACCACCTTTGCCTGTAGGCATATAAAAGTTTTAAATCCATGCAGAACCAGGAAGCAGGTTAGTTTTAAAGTACCTACATATTTTATTTTGCATTTTCGTTTAGATGAATTCAATTGTGATAATAATAATAACAAAATATATTTCAGAATATTTAAATAATATAAATGAATGTTGATTTATAGTAAGGTACTTATAAACAAGAAAATTGATTGTTCAATATTGTTATTTAATTTTTGACAGTTCTATAATTTTATCAATACTAGTAAAACCACTAAGTGGTTTTATCAATATAAACCGGAATGATTGGCTAGATTTAGCATAAAACATTGAAGATTAAGCGTTTTCATTGGACGAAATCACAAAATTGTGATATTTTGACAGGTGAAAAAAATAATCGATGAAATATATTAGATATTAACTGCGCCACCTTACGGTAGCGTCATTGTACTTGTTTTAGTAAGAATTGCTTATTTAAATGAATAAATAAGTAAAAAACCAGAAACAAACATAAAATAAGAAAAAAACTATCAAAACTTAGTCGAATATCTGAAATCTACATTATTTAAGTTGGTTTCTTTGCCTATGAATAATTATTGCACAATATTAAATATCGTAAACTAGATTTAAAGAGACAAAAAAACCGTTAACTTTTTAAATGTATATAATTTTTAATGAAATCTACTTTTTCTGTAACAAATTGATTAGGTAACGTATAAAATTGTATGCGTTTTTATTCGGTAAATAAAATTCCAAAAACGATGTCGTTATAAGTAAGTAGAAGTAGAAGTGGGCCTCGTGTGCGCACGTATGCCTTAGCTAAATGACATCACAGTAAACGATGAATCGGTCACCGTGGGAAAACGGTGCACCTCATTGCGTATGCTCGTCTGTGCTCTGACTCAAGTCTTTGACTTTTATTCTACTTTGATGCCAAATCTACAATAAAATCTTAAAACATTGTAAACTATATAAAACGGTCACTTTAAAATTTTAAAAATTGTATCTAGATAATTGAACATTATAACCTACTTCTAAGGTAAAAAGAAAAGTCTTCTTATGCCATTTTATCGATGAAAAATAGTATATTACACTACAAGGGCAGAAAGTTTGAGATTCCTGCACTGCGCGACATGATGCCCGAGGAGAAGCCGTGGGCATCATGGTGCGCAGTGCAGGGCTCTCAACTTTTCTGCCCATGTAGTGTATACTATTTTTCTTTGTACTATGCCGAAAGTATGAAGGAAATTGCCTTCTGTGTTAAAAGATATTGATGCTTGCACCGACATTTGCAGTGACAGTGTCACTGACAGTGACATCAGTGCAGGAATAATTTCTTTCGGCCCACTGTCTGCACGACATTATCACGGCATAAAAGTTAGGCTTTCTGCCGTAATATTGAAGCCGCTCCCTGAAAAGGACACTAAGTCCTATAGCAGAGTCATTAAACACTCAGAACCTTCCAACATCACACTACTGTGAACCAATTATTCCTTACATCCTTACAAAGTGTACGTTTTTTTGTCAGTGATTGTAGATGGTCCACTTTTTGCTTATCTAAAGTTGCTCTAGTTGTTTTCAATAGCATTTGCACTTGAAAATTCTTCTATCCATTATATTTTACGTCCTTTTTTTGAAATGACATAAAGTATTACAAGAAAAGCAAGGAATATAATGCAATGGTGGAATTTAAGTTATGTATTAGAATACACAACATAGACTTAGACAGATTTAAGAGTATCGTTAGCCCTTGTTTTATTCGGAAGTCCAATCCGGTTTTAGAATAAATTAGTTCGGATTTAATCTATAAAAGCTTTAGCTTCCTATAGTATTCGATTCGATAAACTGGTTTCCATCTTTGGCAGAATTACGTATCAGGAATTGATTTTATAAGATTAACAAGTTATTTTGTCATCTTTTTTAATCTTATTGGTGTTACAACGACACCCGTTTATTAACTCTTATTCCACATATAATAAAATTTATATGAATGAAACCGCAAATACTTACAACAAATATTAATTAAGTAACGAGTTTTATCGTAATATCTTTTGATCTACCTACCTACACTTATCAGTTATAGTTATGTATACATTTTTAAGGTATTTTAAAGTTTTCGTGTAGATTCTTTAATTTTAAATGACGTTTAAAATGTCATATGTCAAAATGATGTTTGATACGTCATTTGTAAAATATTTTGAGCGTTATAGAAAAAATTAAAGTGACTGTTTTTCTTATGCAGTTTATAAGAAGGAAGGTTTGTCTTTTTAGTGTTGCATACAGCAGAATATAGCCATAAAGATAAAAAATATACGAGGTTTGTTCAGAAAGAAACGAGAATTTTGAATTTCATGGACTACCTACAGTGGCGTAAAAATCCAACGGCTGAAAATCGCACTACCCTTTTTACCGCTCGAAACCAGTGTAAGCAAACGATAGATCAAAGCAAAGAGACGCATAACACGAGGATTAAAAACAAACTTCTTGCCAGTCCTAACGGATCTAGGTCCTTTTGGTCAGTCGCTAAGGCCGTCAGTCAAAATTTTACCAAATCAAATATTCCACCTCTAACACGTTCTGACGACACAATAGCAACCACAGCCGGAGATAAAGCGAACTTACTGGCAAAACTATTTTCTTCTCATTCCAACGTAGACTTTCAGGGAAAAATACCACCGAACATTCCAACAGTTCAATCGGAAATGACTGATATCGTATTCCCCCAGCGTCCTGTCAAACGAATTCTTAAAGGGCTTGATGTCAGGAAGGCTTCTGGTCCAGATGAAATTCCTATTATAGTGCTCAAGGAATGCGCTGATGAGCTAACACCAATATTTTGTAGACTTTTTAACCTATCCTACAAAAAAGGAATATTTCCATCCTGCTGGAAGAAGGCAAGCGTTTAGCCTATACCAAAGAAAGGCAAGAAAACCATGCCAAACAACTACCGACCTATCGCATTGCTTTCAGTTATATCAAAAGTGATGGAGAAAGCTATTAACCAACAACTTCTAAAATACCTGGAGGGCCATAATATTATCAGCGACCATCAGTACGGCTTTCGTAAGTCCAGATCAACAGGAGACCTCCTAGCATATGTCACCCATCTTTGGAGCAACGCAGTCGAACATCATGGGGAGTCCCGGGCTATTGCACTAGACATTTCTAAAGCCTTTGATCGTGTCTGGCACGAGGGGCTCCTAAGTAAACTGCGATCCTATGGTATGCCCGGTCGATTCTGTTCATGGCTTTCTAGTTTTCTTCAGGACCGTTCTCTGCAAGTGGCGATTGACGGGTTTCTCTCGGACACCTTTACCATCAATGCTGGTGTTCCTCAAGGGTCCATATTATCCCCAACTCTCTTCTTAATATACATTAACGACCTTCTAGCGAAGACAAAAATCCAATTTATAGCTTTGCTGACCACAGCACACTTATCTCATCGTTTACTTTGAACTCTCGAACATCGGCTGCTGAAGCATATCTTCGCAGAAAGCATGAAGTATCTCGACTCAATAAAGACCTGGAAGAAATTTTGTCTTGGGGTAACAGTAACCAAGTCGAATTTAACGCTAAAAAAACCCAGGCAGCAGTTTTCTCTAAGAAGGTTAACATTGCAGAACCAGATATAGTCATGGCAGGACATTCAATTCCACTTACTTCATCTATTAACTTACTGGGTGTCAATCTGGGAGGAAATATGTCTTGGCATAATCACGTTGTAACAATCGCCAAGACAGCTTCTCAGAAACTCGGTGTACTTTTCCGTACCAAAAAGCTGTATACACCACAACAGCTTTTGACACTCTACAAAGCCCAGATTCGACCATCACTGGAATACTGCTCTCATGTCTGGAGTTCTGCACCGAAGCATACCCTTCGGTTGTTGGATTCCATCCAAAGGAGAGCCATTCGTCTGATCGGTGACCACGAGCTAACCAAGAACCTCGACAGCTTAGAACATCGAAGACAGGTTGGTGATTTGACCCTCTTTTACAAATATTTCCATGGCAAGTGTTCTACTGACATTGCCCGCCTGATTCCACCTAGAACAATTCATAGCAGAAATACACGACGAACCACTTCCGCCCATCCCTATGTGGTTCAACTTAATACTCCTCGATCATCATTGTTTAAGAACTCTTTCTTCTGGAGGACATCCTCTCTGTGGAACGGCCTTTCTGAGGCCGTATTTCCCACCGAATATAACCTCCAACGATTCAAGACCAACGTGAATCGCTTTCTTCGCACACGCACCGCTCCCAGAGCGCCTTAAAGGATTTTTCCTGCAGTGCTTGTGCTTGACCATAAAAAAAAACATTCGATTCTTTATTTTTTTTTCTGTATGTTGGTACACATTTCCCTAATATATCTTAATAATATCAGTTATTTTACATTGTTAGTTTGTTCATTATCCTGATAGATGAGAATACTCAAAAGAAGTTTGATTCTCTTTTCCTGATTTTTATTTATTTGTTTAATGATTTAATTAAATAAAATTAAAACTATTATATTTTACAGATCGTTTATTAGATTTGACATATTAAATGAAGTTTGATACTTTATTCTGCAAACATGACATTTCGAACGTCAAATGAAAAATTTTGATAAGAAAGTTCCATTGTTAACATCAAATGTCAAATTTAAAAAAAAAAACGTCACTGTTCAAATGACATATGTCAAATTTACTTTTACATTTTCTACCAATTTTAATTAATCGTATTTCGTAATAAAAGATTGACAGTGACAATTGACAGATGACAAATTGTATCTTGATTATTTTTATGTAATTGTTTAATTGATTTATTTAAATTAGATTTAAATTGCTCACTTTACTTATCGATTATATTTTGTTGTTTCTGTTTCTGAATTTTAATGAATTGTACTCTTTTTTTGACATTAAAAGGAAAATTAATTAATTTCCTGATAGAAATTGAAATAGAAAAGACCTTTAACTGTCTGTTACGGAAATTTTATTTAAAAAAACAACAGTGAGTATTGCAACTACAACAATTATCTAACTCAACAATCCAATTGAAACTATGGTTAAAGACTTATAATTAAACTAACCTTGATATCAAGCGCGAAATGTTAAAACTCCAATTTAATAGCATCAGACAGTTTACCAATTTAGCAAAAAAATTAACTACATAATTGCAATTAAGTTAAAAATAAACTAATTAAATAAATAGTTATATAAATGAGAGTAAATTTTTAAATTAAAATATTCGATGATATAGAAATATAATTTATAAAATTTCTCTTTAAACTATGGTTGACCTCAGTCCACTTCAACTTCAAGGCCAAAAAGAGATTCTCCTCTTGACCCTAGACATGCATGCAGAACAGGTCTCGTCTGTTATACTCTTTTAGTTACTTGTATATGTACCTACATGAGTGCTTCAACTTATTATTAACCATTAAAATATTTAAAAATTTTGATTAACCATTGCTTTAAATTAATCTATTCAGTAACTTCTTTTACATAATTATGTATCGATGGTATTAGTTTAAAAAGTTAATAACTGGATCGATTTTTATTTAATTTTTTTCTACCAAGTGGTATGTTATTATTTTGAGAATAGCAGTATTAGAAGGAGAGCAAGTCGTGGATTCAAAGTTAGTATTAAAATAGGGTTAATTAAATAATATACAAAAAAAATATGGAAACAGTATGTATGTATGTATGTATGTGGTGTTAGGGGTAACAGATACACCTGCGACCTATAAGATCTACTGTGTCCCCCTTTTCTTGCTATAATTCTGATGATTCCTCAGACTTATAGCAGCTCTTCTAGTCCTATCTTCCTTAGAAAGTTTAGGATTTCATTGGGTTTTAAATTAGGTAGTTCTTCCCTTTCTATTTCGTATGACCCTAGGTATTTGACCCTAGAAATACTTAATGCCATGCATTCTGAAAGTATGTGTATTGAGGTTTCATCCTCTACCTCACAGAATCTACAGTTTGCTTCATCTACTAATCCTAGTTTCTTCATGTGTCCTCTTAATCGACAGTGACCGGTTAGTATTCCTGTTATAATTCGGAGGTTTTTCTTACTCAGGTTAAGACAGCTGTGAGATCTCTTCTGGTTATAGTTTCCCAGGAGCGTCTTCGATTATCTTAGTCCTTCTAGATCATTCCAGTACTTGGATTTTTCGCTATCCATTTTTTTCCTTAGTTTTTCTAAGATTGTACTACTGCTGATTCCACAGGATGGTTCTGGTCCCAGGTATGGGGTTTCAGCTCCTTTTTTTGCCAGCTTGTCTGCTGTTTCATTTTCTTCTATTCCTACGTGTCCTGGAACCCATAGGAGGGTAACAGTGTTATTCTGTCCTAGTTCATTTAATTTGCCTAGGCATTCCCAGACCATCTTCGAACTGATTGTATCTGAGTTCAGAGCTTTGATGGCTGCTTGATTACATGATTACTATCTTCTGTCTACGATAGTTCCTTTCAATG
Organism: Altica lythri; assembly: GCA_964028335.1. Classification (NCBI taxonomy): domain Eukaryota; kingdom Metazoa; phylum Arthropoda; class Insecta; order Coleoptera; family Chrysomelidae; genus Altica; species Altica lythri. The sequence continues at coordinate 26,452,521 of OZ034801.1, read as the reverse complement.
TTAAATTCTATGCATCTTTCGATGGCACGAATTTCCGCTTGAAAGATGCTTGGATACGTACCCAAGCTTTCTGAGTATTTGGTTCTAGGTCCAAACACCCCTGCTCCTGTTCCTTTATCTGTCTTGGAGCCGTCCGTGTACCATTTTATGGCGTTTTGGCTTAGCCCCAATATGGTGTTTTCGTCCCATTCAGATTTGCTTCCCAATTTAGTGGTAAATTTTCTTACAAAGTTAAATTTCTTTGGCATATCATCTTGGGGCATTTCCCAAGTTTGATCAAATTGGGGTGATCGAGGTTTTTCCTTGATTATTCCTTCTTTGATCATTCTTTATATTGTTTTCTTTCTAGCATTTTCTACTTGAATATGCAGTGGCGAGAGATTTAGTATTACTTCCATTGCAGCAGTGGGACATGTTCTCATTGCTCCAGTGATACATGCACAGGCTAGTCTCTGAATCTTTGAGAGGTTTGTCCTCGTAGTAATCAGATTAGCTCTCGTGCCCCAAGCTACTGCCCCATATGTGATGATAGATCTCACTATTGCTGTGTACATCCATTGCAATGTGTTTGGGTTACAGCCCCAATTTTTCCCAGCAATGTTTCTGCACACTATGAAAACAGTAATTGACCCTGCGAACTTTGTATTACTAATTTTTTAATCTCATTTTTCGTTTTTTAAAATTTTTATGATTTTGTCTTATTTTTTTTAATTTAATTTATTTTCGTTTTGTTTAGTTTCCAGGTTTTTACTATATTTTTATGTACCCTGTAATTTATTAATTATATATTAGATGTTAACAGCGCCACCTTACAGTGGAGTCATGATACTAATTTAATAAGAATTGCTAGTTTAAATATACGCGATATCAACTGCGCCACCTTACAGTGGCGTAATGGTATTAATTTATTACACAATTGCTTTTTTAAATATATGAGATATCAACTGATTGTTTTTCATATAATCACAAAAATGGATTTATTTCACTTTTTTTCTTATATTATTGTTAAACTATAAACATTGGTAGTGTTCGTGTGTGGTTTTATAAGTCAATTTAATGTTAATTTTACCAAATAATAAGCCTGAATCATTACAAACCTTTTTGCATTTAAACAACATACAACAATTTTCATTATGGTAATAAAATAGAAGTATGCAATTAGGTTTAAAGATAGGAACGTCAGTAACTGTCTATAATATTATGTTGTATTATGTTTAATTAATATTTTTTTTTAATTTATCTTCGGGAAACTTTTCATTTAACGATTTTTGATTATTGAAAATATTACGGAACTGATTGTGAAAAGTTCAAAGTTTTTATAAATATGTGGAATTTCTTTAGTTTTAGTGATTAAGGCACACCTTTTCTAACAGTAATCATATAAAAAAAATTGTCATTATTCAAGTTATTAAATAGCAATAAAGAATCAACCAAACAATAAAGAGTTTTTGCTGTTTGATTACATAGAAGTGTGTTATGCTTAATCAATAAAAAAATTTAGACATTTTTACAACTTTTTGTATCATTTTAGAAGATATTCTATGAACTATATGAAAAAAAAGTGTATGGCACATGGGTATGGGTTGTAAAGTTCTATCTGATCGTTTTAGTCAAAGTAATCGCCTCAATTAGGTATAAATTATACCGCTAATTTTAAGTTCATTTTACTATCCGATTGCTCGGTGGTACCTCCTCTTCAAATACAAGGTCAATCCATATCTGTGAAGAGGGCCACGTTAGAGTTACATTTTTTTTTTGGGCGACATCAAATTTCCGTCATTTTGTGATGAAAGCAGAACAGATTGGAAACCCTGGTTACGACTACTAAAGAAATTGAAAAGAAAATCTCCTCAGTAGAACTACCCTAAAAACAACCGAGGCAGATCTCCAGAAGAAAGAAAAGAGATCATTTAAAACGGGTGTTTGCGTATAATTTGTTTAGTTTGTACTATGGCGCCCTTTAATTTGATGTTTGGAGGAGACTGGTAGAACTCTTTAAAGAAGCCACGACCTAGTGAGCTAGCTAGAGGATTTACGCCCCTTTTGGGAATTATTAATGTTACAGGGTCGAGTGTTGTTTAGACCTGTTACTATCGGTATAACCACTCTTATAAGGTGCGAGTATCTCCAGTATGTCATAATATGCTTTAAAATGTATTCAATTCACTCTACATAGACATAAAGTAATCAAAGAAGCTTTATTTAAAGAAATTTTAACAAGCTATATCTATTGTTGCAAATTTAACGCAAATTTAACAACAAGGTTAATTATTTAAAATATTTTTTAATAATATATATTTTTTTAAACATTCATTATTTTATTACCTCACATTACTTCTGTAAGAAAACCATATATAATTCTAGTTTTCCAATTAGATGGCAGATATTAATGTACATTGAAATTTAAATTGTAGTTTTGATTATCCCATACATTCCACACCTGGCAGAGGAGATAAATCTAAGTTTTTTTTTTTAATAAAACTGCATATTTATCAAATAGCTATTAAGTTTTCCCATCAAGACACCACATATAAGCTAATAATCTTCCTGCAACATTAAATAAGACAGCTACCGCTAACATTTCGTGACAAATGACAATTAATTTCAATAACTCTATTATGGTACAAAATCTGCATATTTGTGTATGTGGTAAAAATTTTATAGCCACAACGACAGAAATTAATATTAAGAATGGGTACAACGTATATTTTTTATCAAAACACTTTAATTAAGCAATTATAAAAAAAAATTAGACAGACTGTCACCAGTCAAAAGTTTATTAAATGTCACTTGTCATAATTTTATACAATGACATAATGACAGACAGGTTCACATTGTAAAAGTTGACAGATATCCACTATATATTCATAAGTTATAATGTCACCTGTCAGAATTTTATCAAATGTCACAGATATAAGACCGTCACTTGTCATAATCCCATATAATGACATAATGATAGAAAAGTGGTGATTATAATCAGCCATAAGAATCCTTAATATTGAAATAGTTCACAAATATCAACTGTATACTTATTAGATATACTGTCACCTGTCAGAATTTTGTAAAATGTTACAGTTATATTGTCAATTGTCATAATTTCATACAATAACATAATGACAGGTAAGTTTGTGATTATAATCAGGCATAAGAATCGTTAACATTGTCATAGTTAACAAATATCTACTATACACTTATTGGATATCATGTCACCTGTCAAAATTATATAAAATGTGACAGGTTAGACTGTCTCTTGTCATAAGTTCATATAATGACATAATGACAGTTAAATTGGTGATTATAATCTGGCATAATAATCCCTAACATTGTAATAGTTAACAAATATCTACTATATTCTCATTATTGAATGTCACTTGTCAGAATTTTATTCAATGTCACAGTAAAGACTGTCACTTACCATAATTCCATATAATGACATAATAACAGGTAAGTTGGTGATTATAATCAGGCATAAGAATCGTTAACATTGTCATAGTTAACAAGTATCTATTATACACTTATTGGATATCATGTCACCTGTCAGAATTTTATAAAATGTCACAGTTTAGACTTTCACTTATCATAGTTTCATACAAAAACTTAATGACAGGTGAGTTTGTGATTATAATTAGACATAAGAATCCTTAACATGGTCGTGGTTAACAAATTTCTACTGTTTATTCATTAGATATACTGTCACCTGTCAGAATTTTCTAAAATGTCACAGTTTAGACAGTCACTTGTCATAATTTCATATAATGACATAATAACAGATAAGTTGGTGATTATAATTAGGAATACGAATACTTAACATTGTCATAATTAACAAATATCTACTATATAATCATTAGACATACTGTCACCTGTCAGAATTTTATAAAATGTCACAGTTTAGGCTGTCCATTGTCATAATTTCATATAATGAGATAATGACAGTTAAATTGGTGATTATAATCAGACATAATAATCCTCAACATTGTAATAGTTAACAAATATCTACTATATTCTCATTATTGAATGTCACCTGTCAGAATTTTAATCAATGTCACAGTTAAGACTGTCACTTGCCATAATTCCATATAATGACATAATGACAGATAAGTTGGTGATTATAATCAAGCAAAAGAATCTTTACAATTTTTTATAGTTAAAAAATTTCTACTATACACTCATTACATATCCTGTCAGCTGTCAGAATATTATAAAATGTCACAGTTTAGACTGTCACTTGTCATAATTCCATATAAAGACATAATGACAGATAAGTTTGTGATTATAATCAGGCATTAGAATCATTAACATTGTCATAGTTAACAAATATCTACTATATTCGCATTATTGAATGTCACATATCAGAATTTTAGAAAATGTCACAGTTTAGACTATCATTTGTCATAATTTCATATAATGACATAATGACAGGTAAGTTGGTGATTACAAGCAGATATAAGAATCCTTAACATTATAATAGTTAACAAATATCTACTATAGACTCATTAGATATAGTGTCACCTGTCAGAATTTTGTAAAATGTCAGGTTAAAATTCTCACTTGTCATAATTTTATATAATGACATAATGATAGATAAGTTAGTAATTATAATCTGTCACAAGAATCCTGAAGATTGTAATAATTAACAGATATCTACTATATATTCATTAGACACACTGTCACCTGTCAGAAATTTATAAAATATCACAGTTTATACTGTCACTTGTCATAATTTCATATAAACTGGTAACTTCTTTCTTTGTTATAAATTATAAAATAAAAACTACATTCCATGTGACGGTGTTTTAAAAATTTGTTATTCAAAAATTTTGTGAGTTTCTGATGTGAATTCTGAAATTCCTCATCCTCACATATCCACTGATAAATATTCATTTTATTTCGTGATATCACTAACTACAAGACAAGTGACTTAATTTTTAATTGGTTCGGTAAAAGGCAAACAACCTACTTCCAAAGTAGTTCGAATTTGTTTGTGAGAATGCTGGCCGTTAATTAACGTTAATTTTAGGCCCGAACAACATCTGAACTGAACCATATTCATGGATTAGAAATGGAAACTGGTATAAGGTATAATTTTTTCACAGCTGAAAGAACATAACGGAATATTTTTATGAAATAAACGCGCCTACTTCATTAATCTTTCGACACGATAAACTATTGATTATCTTCTTTAAAAAACATCAGGAATTCTATTAATAAGTAATATTTAAGAATTCTGTTGTATGCGATCCACAAATTTTAATGGTAAATATTGAAATAATTAAAAAGTTTTATAAACTTTTGACAGGTGACAGTCTGTCTATTAAGTATACAGTAGATATTTAATTTACTATACCGACTGTCACCTGTCACAAGTTTATAAAATGCCACTTGTCATCATTGTATATAATGTCATATTGACAGATAAGTTGTGGAGTATAATTGGAAACAATAATCCTAAACATTGCAATAGTTACAGATCTTTACTATACCAATTAGAGAGAGTGTCACCTGTCAAAAGTTTAAAAAATGTCACTTGTCACAATTGTTTATAATGTCATAGTGACAAATAAGTTGGGGATTCTTCTCAGACACAAGAACCCTGAATATTGCAAGAGTTAACAGATATGTACTATACCGATTAGACAGACTGTCACCACTAATAAGACACACGAATCCTGAATATTGTAATAATTAACAAATATCTACTGATTAGACAGATTGTCACCTGTCATAAGTTTATAAAATGTCACTTGTCACAATTGTTTATAATTTCAAAGTGACTATACTCAGACACAAATATCCTGAACATTGCAATAGTTAACAGATATTTTTATAAGACATGAAAAATTAATGAAAAGTATCACATCTATATATACCTATAAATAAGCACAATTTACAAAAAGAACTTTTTATAATAGAAAGTTTTTTACTGATTTATAGGTCATATTTTGTGTCATCTCAACAATGCACAGCATCCCTGACATTGTAAAAAGATTAAGTCATACAACGCTGTGATTGATCATAGAGAAGATTGTTTCCTTGTTAACAAAATCAAGTGTAGTTGTATCTAAAAACTTTCTAAAACAGTTTATTTTATTACCAGTTAAAATAATAATTACTGTTTTCACATGTATAAACAAAAAAAAAAAGAAAAAAAACTTCTCTCTCGCGAGTTCGATCCTATTACAATAACCCAACAGAATTGTCACAATCTATCGCTTCACCCCTTATCCAAATAAGCCACCGCAAACTTATATGAAGTCTTTCAAAATGATAATATGTATACATATTTAATTTAATAACAATTCAGTATAAATTTCGAAATCTGTGTATATGCCTAAACACACTTGAAACATGCATTGTCATCCAGTTCTTAGCTATCCTGAAAATTTCAGAGCTCTAGGTAGTCGGGAAATATGTTTAAATTCGATTGCAAATTCCACGGAATGACACAGAGACACAGAACACGGCGAAAATATAAAAAACTTTCTAAAAAAGGATGTTTGTATGTATGAAATCGATAGACTCAGAAACTATTTGACCGATCATTATGAAAATTGGTATGTTCATGTATTTTTCCACGGAGAAGGTTTATATGCTATGCCCATTGATGTAACTCGCCACCAGGCGGTGCTGTAAAGTATCGACTTCCGCCCCGTTCAACCGATTGTCATGAAAATTGGTATGTATATGTATTTTACCACGGAGAAGGTTTGTATGATATGCTCATTGATGCCACTCGTCACCAGTTGGCGCTGCAGAGTAGCAACTTCTGTCCTGTTCAACCGATTGTCATGAAAATTGGTATATATATGTATTTTTCCACGAAGAAGTTTTGTATAATATGCTCATTGATGCCACTCGCCACCAGGTGGCGCTGCAGAGTAGCAACTTCTGCCCCGTTCAACCGATTGTCATGAAAATCAGTATGATGATGTATGTTTAATGAGTTAGATGAATATGATATTCGTATTAATGGAAGTTACCACTAGATGGTGCTTACATATATCAAATTCAAAACTGATGAATAGATATCTATACGAATTCGTATAAAATATATTTTTGGTGAGATAAGTAAAAAAAAAACTATAAACTTTCTTTCCTTCTCTCTCTCTTCTCTTTTATTTTTCTTAAATTTATTTTAGTTGTTGGCGTAGCAACGCGTGCCGGGTACCTACATCTATATACCATAAAAAAACATAACAAAAATCGTAAAAATTTGAAAAAATGAGAACAAGACATCAGTGTTAGGCGGTACGAAGTCCGCCGGGTCAGCTAGTTTTATATAAATGTAACTGAAAATGACTGTCAATAACATAACCTAGTATTAAACTTATCGCAGATTTTTCATGATCACTTTGGAATAGCCGATAGTGACATTGCAGCTGTTAGTTATATCTAGAGAGGAAATAGAACGTTCAAGGATATTCTTCAGATAAAAGTTTGACCATTTTAACGTGGGTTGTTTATATTGGCCACTACTTGTTAGTTACAAACAAGCTAATGCTAATTTTATTATATAATTTTAGTTCATAGTGTATTTATAATTGATAAGTGGGTAGATGTCATTACTACATATCGTAATCAAGTAAACGAATAAATATCAAATTATTTATTGGTAATTCCATGCTTGTTTCAGTAGCACATTGAGTTGTATGAGTATATATCAACAAATTTGTAAGCATATTTTATTATCATAACGCTCAAATAAAATATAAATTACCTCTTTAGATGTAAGTAAAGTCGTGTTGGAAATATTAAAAGGATTCATAAAAAAATTCTATACTAAAAATACAATACATAAACTGTCTGATCTGTACCAGAAACAGTTTATAAACCAGTTCACAAACTTTCTTAAAAAATTATGTAAAATGTACTTTTGTATTGTTGCTTTGGCTTAAACAACTTTTTAAGCAGTAAATGAGCTGAAATTTGTACAAAAATGAAATACACAAGCTGTCGAAACTGTTCCAAAAACAGTTTATGAACCAGTTCACAAACTGTCTTAAAAATTGATGTAAGATAACTTTTTTATTGTTTTCTTTGCTCAAAGAACTCATTAGAACTCCGTAGAATTCTCGTTCTAAACTCCAGAAACATTTTTAATAAACGCTAACTCTTCAGACGTAATTTTATGTCAATTTAACACAAAAATGGTCCATAAAGGAGCTAGAGCTCTTAAAAAGACAGTTATAAACATTTGACTAGAAATTTTTTTTAATCAATAGTTTTCTAATGATAAAAAATAACATTTTATTAAGTATGACACACTTTTAACACAGGAAAACATCGAGTCAATTTGTGGTTTTTGGTCAATGATCTGCGGAAACTGTTCATAAATAATGCAATTAGCGTCATGGTCAAAATAATGCAAGCATGTAACATACATAAATGCATTTGCGTGGTTATTAATGATCACTAATTTGACAAGAATATGTGTGAATGTAAAGGTAATGAAAAAAATTCTCTACCAGTAACTTATCACCGTTGATCATGTTATAGTTTCAAAGAATTGTTAATAATTATACATTCGGTAAATGTTAATATCGAGTTAAAGAAATATGCGACTAGAATTTTAAACAACCCATTATACATACCAGTAACGTAGACGTATATAGAAAGACAAAGATGGTGAGATTAGTGAATAAAATGAATAGAAATTTGAGAGATCTGGTTATACTTGATTAGGAATCTACATGGCAATTTTTTTTACCTTTCAAACAATTAATTTGTGGTTGTAACGTTTTGAAATCGGCACCAATTAACCAAAATTTATACGTTATTTTAATATTTCATCTTCTATTTGAATACACAAAAACTTCTATTTTGATTTGTCAATTCATTCTTGGTTTAAAAGCCATTTGAAGATGACGTGTCGCATTGGAAAACCAAATATCGTGCAGTGATAAAATTCTTTGTTTTGGAAGGTTTATCAGCAACAAAAATTCTTACAAAAATGGTGAAAGTGTTAAAAGAATCTACTCCTTCATTTCCAACTGTGCATCGATGGGTTTTAGAGTTTATAAGTGGTCCTACAAGCTTTCAAGATGAACCATACAGAAATCATTGAGCAAGTCTGTGATATTGTTTGTAAAGATACAAGTTTGACCAAGCGTGTGTTGATACCATAGGCATTTCAGATGAACAAGAACTCCATATTTATTACGAAGAATACATATATCACGATCCTTAACTGAAACAAGAACGTTTACAGTTGACTGAAGCTTGTTCTTCAGCTTCAAAAATGGTGAAGTCGAAACGATCGGTTATGGCATCACTTTTTTGGGATGAAAAAGAAGTTTTGTTGATTGATCATATTGAAAAAGGGAAATCAATTAACTATGAATATTATTGCAACCTTTTGGATGAGTTGGATAAAAAAATTCGTGAAAAAAGACCAGAAGAAAACAATCATTTTTCATCAAGACAATGCACGTGTTCGCACAACGTATTGCTTGAACACTCATCAAATTTGGCTCCCTCTGACTCTGATACTATTACCTCCTTACCTGTAAGAGAAAATTTTACAATAAAGCAGTTCTTAAAACTTACCGTCCATCTAAAGGTGAAGGGTAATACTAATTTCCCTCGATCTGGATCAGCAAGAGTGAACGAATCTCGTCCGATAACATGACTGGAAGTGTTCCCAAAAGAACATAACCCATTACTTGTCACATTACTCTGATATTCTTTCAGACAAAGTCTGAAGAAAGTTTGACACGAAACCGAACATCGAGTTGATAACGGCGAACGAGTTCCACCACCGCAACATTCACCGTTTGATAGTTCACTACGCGGATTTGCCATTTCCAACACTTGAAGTTCAAATATACCGGAGCCATGAGTACACTGAAACAAAAAAAATGGTAATACAAAAAAAGAAACGTTCATTTTGATAAAAGTTAGACACAGTTGTTAGGTTGTCGATTATAGTAAATTTATTATTCAAAACTGTTTTCTGTAATCCACAGAATATCGTAATAAAACTCTCCCTTGAGGTCATCCTCTAGTGCAAAACTGTGTTTGAGTAAGTGAAATTTATTTCTGTAAACTGATTACAATAATGCCAAAGTAAGTTCTCTAACTAGTGCAGCAGATGAAGAGTAGCCATCAACCCCACCAAAACCCGTAATCTTTAGACATACAAACCTAACCAGACAAGAAAATCTCACTTTCGACCATTTCAGCCTCTCACTATGGAGGAAAGAGCTCGTTCCTCAAGAACTGGTGATTCGCACTCGTACGCTTAGGAGGGACACCGATGTCGTACTTACCATCATTAAAATGAGAAGACAAGCGTCCCTTCTAGGTTTTTTGACTGCTAGACTTAGAAGATGCCACTTCATAACCTCTTCTTGTCTGCTTTTCTTTAGAAACCCTTCCATTTGCTTCTTGCCATAGAAAGAACCACGTAAAGTTAAATACCTACACCACCTTTACCCAAGCCGCCTTGTCTACCAATTTACAAAAACACTTACACTTCCTACTCGATTTCAGACGCTACAACAACGATACGTCGCTCGGACTCTACAGGGTATCAACATCACCGTCCAGAGGACCCTTCATACCCACTGGAATGGAGGACTCCTAAGAATCTCAAGAATTCCGTAGATCAAAATTCCTCCTCCCTCCCTAAGACTTCTCCAAACCGTAGACAGAGACATTTCTGCAGAACTTGATGACCTCTTTGACGAGTCTTTCCTCTCCCACAGGTAGACACTAGACGACAACAAAAAAAAACTTGGCGAAGGTTTCTGTGGTCCCTTGTCCTTGCCAGATGGGTGGCCTCACGCCTCATTGCACAACGTGGGATTACACTCACACACACACTCATACCAAAAAGAGAGTTTAGGCAGGTTCCAGGAAACAGCAGTAAAACCAAGAAGCAAACACCGAAACTCCTTCCAAACTCCACCATTTACTCCCTGAAAAGGACATTAAGTCCTATATCAGGGTCCTTAAACTTAACACTCGAAACCATCCAATATTACACTCCATTTATTCCTTACATCCTTGCGGTGTTTAGTTTGTGTGTATTAAATCTATAAATTTGAAATAAAACTACTAAAATGTTTATTCGGTATGAAACATAGGTGTGGTTTTAATAGCTCTTAAAACTTAAGTAGTTATTTACAAGTTACTTTATGTACAAATATAAACTTTTTCTAGTAAGAGACTGTAAATCCCTGTTAATAAAACGCAACCAAACAAAAACTAGCATTTTCCACTGAATCATCGTGAATGAATTGATATAATAGAAAAACATTTAGTCCCATAATGACCGTTACTGACTTGTTTTACGTGATTCAATTCAATTTTTACATCTCCTCTCGCTTCTAGTAATTGGTAGATAACAAAAGAACAATTCCTGATCTGGTTTTAAAAGAAGCATAACAAAGAAGAATATTTTTTCAATTTTTTTTTATTAGGTACTTTAACCAGAAAATAGAGCGGTTTTGTGGAAGAATTGATGTTTTTTATTATAGATGAAATTGAATTTTAAACGGATTTTCAATAAGTTGAAATTATATAAAGTTTAGGAATTTAATTTTATCTTTTACTCACAAAAAAAACATATTTTCTTGCAACCCTGGTATAGGTACAGCCTAATAAAATTTGATATCCAATGGTCAGGATTAAGGTTTTAAAACATGCAGAAATTTTTATGAACGGGGTTGGCATATCTAATAGATAATTTAAACCAACCATTCTGGTTTGCAGTTAGAAGGGACAACATAACTTGTAGACCGGTTTCGGCCTATTGGGCCTCGTCAGTACAAGGTATATGTTACCTATTAGATATGCAAACCCCGTTTGACTTTGAAGTCTAATCCAATATCCGTTGGGGCATATGGAAGTAGTTGTTTCTTCTTAGTTGAACGGTTATTGCCTTTGAAAATGTTTTTCAAATACTTGTAAAGCGTTAGAATAATATTATTCTTTGATCTTTGATATCTATTGATAACATGCTTTACTAAATACGACAATGATACAGTTTTCTTTAATAATACTTTAATAACTTTTAGACTTTTTGACTAATCAATTTTGCATTATAGATAACATTTTTAGCACTCAAAAGACTGCTTTGATCGCTTATCAAAAACGTGGAAATAAGTTAATTAACAAAAGGTGTTCTTTATCAAACTTTCATTGGACTTTTAAACTCAAAAGTTTAATAGGAATACATCTGCATTCACGAAAGCTCAGAAATACCTTCTTGTGCTCGAAGAGCTCAAAAATATCATACACCACCGCTTGGTGTCTAAAATTAGCGTGAAGTTGTAAATATCGGCCTGCAGGGTCAACCTCTTTTCTACTTTTTTTTAATAAAACCATTTAACAAAGTAATTTCATCACTGAAGTAGGTTCAATGTACGATTCCTGATCTACAGATTTAAAGTAATGGTGAAAATTTGGCATGAATCTTTCATAAAGTAGAATGGTTAAATGAAGAGCCCCGCGATTAGCTATGTAAAATACAATGCATGAAAAGTAAGAAGCATATACTTTAACGAAGAAAATAGCTTTAAATAATACGTTTTCGGGCAAGAATGGTCAGTTTATCATTTAGTACGCTACCGTACTATACCTTCTCGCTATCATTAAATTCGATTTAAGTATGAGTTCTACTTCTATACAGTTAGTTCGTTGACTATCATTAATTTTATTCTTGAATAACTTCGTATATAGCGATTATATTTGTACTCAGATATTTACCGGAAAAAAATCTTTACATTATCGTTACATTTTTCTTCTATATAAGAACTTTCACGTTTTTAAAATAACATTAAAAAGTTTATTGTTATTGCATGTGAAATAATTAAATTTAGTTCAATTGTAGACTAGATTAAGTTTGTTATTAAAACTTATAGTCTTCTTTCGAATATGTAATTTACTTACATTTGTACTGTCATGTAAGAAACCCATTAACCTTCCTAAAAGACAAATTTAGGTAACTCAGTTACTATTGTTAAAGAGATCTCTGTGTAATTTTTAAACTAAATAATACATTATTATTTTGAAACATCTCTCATGGGATTTTTGAAATTTAAAGAAAAGAAACGAAATTAAGGAAAAATTGAAAATATACGTGAAGATCTGAATCTGCAATTTTTACTTATCTCTTATAGCGCTTTTAACCATTCGGCCACAGATCGATTAGTGGTAAGTCGGAATATTTGACCATATCTTGCTTGAATTTAGGGAAATTTATTTAATTCCTCTTTTACCAATGTAGAAGAAAGACCCCAGTGATTGGTTGGAATGTCAACGATGAGACTAGTTCCTCAATACAGATCTTCTAAGAGTACAATATCGTCAGAATTAAGGAGAAATGATCCTTAATATTGCAAGAAACGTAAATTCCCAAAATACTTTTATCCACAACTCCTTCGTATACTCCAATGTTATCATCAACTTAGGCAGGTATACTTTGCCATTATTAGGTATATCTTCTATATATATAAAAATGAATTTTTGTCTGTATGTAGGTACTCGATGAACTCAAAAACTACTAGACCGATTATTATGAAAATTGGTATATATATATATGTATTTTTCCACGGAGAAGGTTTGTATGATATGCTTATTGATGCCACTCGCCACCAGGTGGCGCTGCAAAGTAGCAACTTCTGTCCCGTTCAACCGATTGTCATAAAAATTGGTATGTATATGTATTTTTCCACGGAGAAAGTTTGTATGTGCTCATTGATGCCACTCGCCACCAGGTGGCGCTGCAGAGTAGCAACTTCTGTCCCGTTCAACCGATTGTCATGAAAATTGGTATGTATATGTATTTTTTACAGAGAAAGTTTGTATGATATCCTCATTGATGCCACTCGCCACCAGGTGGCAATGCAGAGTAGCAACTTCTGCCCTGTTCAACAGATTGTCATGAAAATTGGTATGCATATGTATTTTTCCACGGAGAAGGTTTGTATGATATGCTCATTGATGCCACTCACCACCAGGTGGCGCTGCAGAGTAGCATCTTCAGTCCCGTTCAACCGATTGTCATGAAAATTGGTATGTTTATGTATTTTTCCTCGGAGAAGATTTGTTTGATATGCTCATTGATGCCAATCGCCACCAGGTGGCGCTGCAGAGTAGCAACTTCTGCTCCGTTCAACCGATTGTCACGAAAATCAGTACGATGATGTATTTTTAATGGGTAAGATGAATATGATATTCGTATTAATGGAAGTTACCACCAGATGGCGCTTCCATGTATCAAGTTCAGTACTGATTTTAATAGATATCTATGCGAATTCGTACAAATAAAAGTTCTTAAAATATTGTTGGTGCGATAAGTAAAAAAAAACTATAAATTTTCTTTCCTTTCCTATCTCTTCTTCTCTTTTATTTTTCTTAAATTTATTTTATTAGTTAATGGCCTAGCAACGCGCGCCGGATACAGCTAGTCTTCTATAAAAATGAATGTTTGTCTGTATGTACTCGATGAACTCAAAAACTACTGGACCGATTATTATGCAAATTGGTATATATATATATATATATATATATATATATATATATATATATATATATATGTATTTTTCTACGGAGAAGGTTTGTATGATATGCTCATTAATGCCACTCGCCACCAGGTAGCGCTGCAAACTAGCAACTTCTGCCCCGTTCAACTAATTGTCATGAAAATTGGTATATATATATATATATATATATATATATATATATATATATATATATATATATATATATATATATATGTATTTTTCCACGGAGAAGGTTTGTATAATATGCTCATTAATGCCAGTCGCCACCAGGTGGCGCTGCATAGTAGCAACTTCTGCGCTGTTTAACCGATTGTCATGAAAATTGGTATGCATATGTATTTTTCCACGTAGAAGGTTTGTATGATATGCTCATTGATGCCACTCGCCATCAGGTGGCGCTACAGAGTAGCAACTTCTGTCCCGTTCAACCGATTGTTATGAAAATTGGTATGTATATGTATTTTTCCACGGAAAAGGTTTGTGTGATATGCTCAATTATACTACTCGCCACCAGATAGTGCTGCAAAGTCGCAACTTCTGCCCCGTTCAACCGATTGTCATGAAAATCGGTATGATGATGTATTTTTAATGGGTAACATGAATATGATATTCGTATTAATGGAAGTTACCACCAGATGGCGCTTCCATGTAATTCAATACTGATTAATAGATATCTATACGAATTCGTATAAATATAAGTTCGAAAAATACATTTTTGGTGCGATAAGTAAAACAAAACTATAAACTTTCTTTCCTTCTCTATCTCTTCTTATCTTTTATTTTTCTTACATTTATTTTAGTTGTTAGCTATTAGTTTTAGATAAATATCAATTTAAGTAATGCTGAAAGGAAGAGAAACGATGGATTTACCATAAAGAAATTCCCTTACAATGTCAGATACAACAGAGAAGAGTTGACGGTGAAGCTTTGAATAGAGAGACTTTTAATGATACTTGTCTTCCCAAATTGTTTCAATTGGCCCACGAATATGTTTTGGCCAAATCTAGCATCATCTCAATACAAAAGACAACACTGCAAATCTTTTATTCCCAAAAAACAAAGTTCTCCAAACTTACCGCAGGATATCTTCGGTCTTTACTGTCAAAAAGGTTTATCATGGAGACTGAGAAGCCCAAGATGAACAATTAATACGGCATATTTACGAAGCTTTCAATAGAGAGACTAACATTGATACCAGCCTTTTCAAATGGCTTCAGTTTGTCCAAAATCATCTTAGTATATAAGAGATGCCCAAAACTAGTTCTGAAAAAACTATAAACCTTTTGCTCCCAAAAACCAAAGACCTCCAACTTTACCACAAGATATTTTGGGCTTTAATGTAAGGGAAGGTTTATTATGGAGACTGAGAAGCCCAATATGAACAATTAATACGGCAAATTCATGAAGCTTTCAAAAGAGAGACTTATATTAATACCAGCCTTTCCAAATTCATTCAGTTTGTCCAAAACCATGTTTTGGTCATATCTAGCATGCTCTCAGTACACAAAACTGGTTTGAAAAAACTACAAACCTTTTGTTCCCAAAAACCAAAGACCTCCAACCTTACCGGAGGATATTTTTGTGTTTTAGTGTCAAGGAAGGTTTATCATGGAGACTGAGAAGCCCAAGATGAACAATTAATACGGCAAATTAATAAAGCTTTCAATAAAGAGACTTATATTGATACCTGCCTTTCCAAATTGCTTCAGTTTGTCAATGAACATGTTTTCGCCAAATCTAGCATCACCTTAATACAAAAGAGATACCCAAAACTGGTTCCCAACACTACAAACCTTTTGTTCCATAAAACCAAAGTCTTGCAACCTTACCGCAGGATATTTTTGGGCTTTACTCCATAGAGAGTGGGAAGCTCAAGATGAACAGTTAAGACGACAACTTTACGAAAAACTGAAAGAAATTGATCTAAATTTCGTTCAGGATATCATTTAAAGAAATTTGCGTCTGGTAGACCAGAATGGACCACTTTACATAATTTGATAGTATCGTTTAGTAAGTATTGAAATGTAATTTATGGTAACTAATTACTATTTAATTAAATTTCTTCATAGGCCATGTTGGTCTAAAGATAACACAACAAAAAAATCTTATTTAAAATGTATAATAAGCTAGTCCTATCCTGTTTAGTACATTCTATCAGAAAAGTGCTTACAAAAAATAAATAGCTGTATAATGCCCATGAATCGTTACACTTTTTACTTTAAACGGCTTGAAAACTTGTAAACTTTTTGCTGCTCTTCGATTTGTGGTTGTGCTTGATGTGCCGCGTTATTGAGGTCAGTTAAAAGGCACTAAATTTACTAATTATTTACTTTTAAAGCAATTAAAACAGTACTTACCTATAATTATTCGATGTATATAAAATTAATCATCAATGATTCACCCTTTTTTGGATTTTTCTTGTAGTAATATTAGAAATAAAGTAATAAAACGGAAAGTCGACAATATTCATATAATGATTATTATTACTCACTTCAGAAACAATGCATTTGCGTATCGATTTCAGCAAAACTGATACCTCGAGTTTTATATTACCCAACTACACATGCATTGACACTCTGGTTTTGAATTTCATGAATATTATGCACATGGTCGATGATACCTTGTAAAATTTACATCAGGTGTACACACACACACAGATTTCCTTCAATCGGAAATGAAATTGAGGTTTTCCTGTAGTCGATAGTTTCTTTTTAGCATTATAATTAATAACCAGAGGAAGAATCAATGTCTAACCAAACTTTACCAATGATAGGAACAGTATTATTTTGCCAATTTATAAAAAGGGCGACAAAAGACTTATGTTCAACTATAGACCAATAAAATGTCTTATAAATAGATAAATAGATTTCGAAAGGGGCGTAGAGAGGAAGATGCAATTACTAACTTTATATCACAATTGCATGAACCGATAGATAGAAATGAGAGGTGTTTCTAGATCGTTCTAAAGCCTTTTAAATTCTCAAGATCTACTAAAACAAATGACCTCAAATTTTTAGGAGATCTGAGTTTAATGGAACTCATTCGAATAATACAAGTCTAGTTTCGATCGGTCAAGCCATTCAAAAGTTATAAAAGGGTTACATACTGTCACATACGATAATAGGGTAGTTTAAAATTTTGTATTTTATTGTATTATTTTTTATTATTTTTTATTGTAATCATCCATCGAGAACCGATCGATTCGAACGTTCCTTCATCCCTAGGGTCTCCAGATTGTGGAACTCCTTACCTTCCCACGTCTCCCCCACTCGTCCTAACTTGCAGGCTTTCAAATCCCAAATTAATAAATTATCTCTTCTGCCCCAATAGATGTTCTCGGTACATTTATGTATTTATGTCTATACCTACGAGGACATCCTTAATAAAAAAAACAGGTCAAAGTCAGTACGTTAGATTTCAAGGCGACCTTAAATAGTTTAATTCTTATTCTCACGTAGAGTATGAATTGGCTATAAAAGAGCGTCGTTGAGGTCGCACTGGAGGAGTTTGAAGTTTGAGGTTGTCTGTAAGGGTCACCCTTTGGGGTGTCCCTAAAACAGACCCTTGCGTCTGGGCCGTTGTGACTCTTGACATGTTTTTCGTGAGTAAGCGTGACATGCCACCATGTACTTTATTTGGTAAGATTGGTTAAGATTTGTATTTGTTTCGTTGTTAATATATTTGTTGTTTGTTTCCTGTAGTTTATCTCAACTTTCCCTAGGTTAGATTTTGGCCTTCAGCAGGATACCTAACCAGGGGATAGATAACCACGACCTGGGTGGGAAGTGCCTCTAGTAAAGCTACCCCTCATCACAAAACATATGACAAATCCTCAATCCCCAAAGGCGTGACAATACAAACATAGGGACATCATAGCGGGAATTTTCAATTTTTAACGCGAGAACTTAAAAATCGACTCGAGGAAGAACAAACACTAAAAAAGTGAGTTCGTTATTAACAACTATCTTTTAAAGATAAAAAATTATTAGCTTATCGAGTACTGAGAAATATTGTGCAACATTGAAAGTGATTGTGAAAATAATTGTAAGCAATCTATAATAGGTAAACGAATATTTAATAAACATTTTTATTCTCAAAGCTAATCATTTTCAAACATCAAATTCATGCCGACTGGCCGGCCTCGATGTACTGAGTAATTCATTGAAACAGTCAGTTGACATGAAGAATGTAGATATTAATTCATTGGGAGTAAGACAATGGATTCATGAGATGCGACGTGAAGATAAAGAAGAAATCTTCCTTATTCTATTTCCATGGAATGTTTGTCAAGAGTACACTTGATTTGTATGATGGAGACGAAGTTGTTCAGGAAATACTAAAAAAGACAGTTAGGTAACTCGAAGATATGAGATATATAACTATAGAAATAGAAATTCCATTGCTTCTTGAAAGTATAGGTATGCAAAAATTATTTTATTATGTAAAAATCGTTGATTGCGGTTAAATTTTTTAATGGTATATAAAAATAATTTTATTAAATAAAATCTGTATAAGTAGAGGCTTGAGAGCGAAATTTAAGTCTTCTAATGGCCAAAGAGCTAACAATATGCACCATGTCAAACCATACAGCACGGAAATATTTTTCTCCATCCAACTTAGCTACTCTTTACAAAGCCCAAATCTTGAATACTGCTCGCATGCATGGGGTTCGGCGGCTCCGTCAAGGTTCGGTGTTCTTGATGCAATACAGAGAAGGGCAGTTCGACTAATAAACGACACCAGTATCACCAAAAACCTAGCCCCATTATCCCACCGAAGAGCAGTGGCTGATCTTTCCTTGTTTTACCGATACATAAACGGATTTTGCTCAGAAAAACTCCGCTCTATAATGCCTCCACTTGCCAGACCAGCCAGAGCAACGCGACGTGCCAACTCCATGCACCCTTATACTGTTCAGTGCCCGACATCGAGAACGTATCGATTTGATCGTTCCTTCATTCCCAGGGTCTCCAGATTGTGGAACTCCTTACCTCCCCACGTCTTCCCCACTCGTCCTAACTTGCAGGCCTTTAAATCCCAAATTAATAAATTACCTCTTTTGCCCCAATAGATGTTCTCGGTACATTTGTATTTAGATCTATACCTACGAGGACATCCTTAATTAAAAAAAAAATAATCAAGAGGTTTACTGTTATTTGATAACTGGGTACCATCTTCCTTATCATATTCTTCTACGCATCTTTGATCTGTCTTTTTACAGTTGTTAAATATCTTTAGTCTTTGATTAATATTGTAATCATAATCTTTGCTTTAGCTTCAGCATCTATAAGTTACCTTTTTACTCTATTTCATTGATATCTCCCAGAGCATGTCTTTGGATTGTTTTTTCACAGACAGTAAATATCTGTCTTCTTTGGTAAACATTCTGATCATAAAGTTTAATTTCATTAAATATCGTTAGTTGTAGCTACCATTTTTCTTATTATATCTATCTGCTCTTTCATCTCTTATCTGCTCTTACATAGCCATTGGTCAACATTGTGACACTAAGATTTGCTGTTTTGTTTTGTCTTTAGCTCCTGCTTCTACAACTACCTTCATTTATAAATTTTGAACCACTCTTTTGGCTGTTATTAGATATCTATCTTTCTTGATTAGCATTATGATCCTGAGGTTTACTATCCATTGATACCTTTATCTCCAGTATCTGTAGCTACTATTCCCTTATTTTATATTATATTTAAAAAGGTATTGTTAATATACGTTTTGTTTAAAGTAAAAACTATTTTCTTAACAAATAAAAACTGTCCCATTAAAGGAATAAGACGTCTATCTAAATAAATAGACTCAATGTTATTATAAGAACAATGTAAAATAAAAAATAAATGTTTATAATTTGATTGCCTCGTACACATCGGCAAGTATTTGAAAATATTTGAACAAGAAATAATTTCCTCATTGGTGTATTCGTTCAATATTTATTTAAAGTCCAGTTTAAAATCTTACAAACACAGCTGTATATCGCGAGTGAAGAAAATAACTGAAGAGCAATATGTGAACGTTAATGACACAACTAATAGTAATCAAATAAGAGCAGACGAAGTTGGAATAAAATTAAATACTTAAAATAAGTATTAAATTACGTAGTGTTAAGATTTTAAAAAAGTAAGTATTTTCTACAAAAATGTATTAACAATTATCTGATTTGATATAGTCCATAAAATACCCAAAATTAAAATTTTAAGTTTACAGTAATTATCCACTTTAATGCCTTACTAACGAATTGTGCGCGTCCTCAAAGCGGAGTAGGCGCAAGGGTACTACGAATGCGCACTAAATTCGTTGAGAACGCGCAAAAAGATCGCCACGAATAGCCATATTCGCTGCGCACCCACTTCAATCCATAGCCTTTATTAATCCGCGAGTAGGGATATTGCAATACTCTCGGCGAAAGTTTCTATAAATGGGAGGCCTCAAGATGGAGGAGACACGCCACAGCGTTAATCTCCAAACCCCACATTGCACCACGTGGGTCACACTTCCACACACACCTACACTAACACCAAAACAGGAATGACGGTTTGGGACTTTCGAGGAACTTTGGCTAAAAAGAAATCATAGGAGCTACAGAAGAAACAACATCATTTTTTTACAAAAACAAAAGCACTAACAATTATTTTATTTGATATAGTCCATAAATTTCCCAAAATAAAATTTAAAGTTTACAGTAATTATCCACTTTAGCATTATCAGGCGCAAGGAGCGTGCAACGAATGCGCACCGAATTCGTTGAGAACGCGCAAAAAGATCGCCGCAAATAGCAGCTACATCCGCTGCGCACCCACTTCAATCCGCAGCCCCTCTTAATCCGCGAGTAGATATATTGCAATACTCTCGGCGAAGGTTTTTGTGGTTCCTTCGTCCTCGCCAAGTGGGAGGCCTCACGATGGAGGAGACTTGCCACAGCGTTAATCTCCCAACCCCACATTGCACCACGTGGGTGCACTAACACCAAAACAAGAATGACGGTTTGGGCACTTTCGAGGAACTTTGGATCAGAAGAAATCACAGGAGCTACAGAAGAACTACAAGTGGGGGAGTTTGTGACTGCGTGGCCAGCGACCGATCCTAACATCACCCAAACCTTTCCATCCACTTCCTGAAAACGACATAAGTCCTACCACAGGGTCCTTAAATCCAACACTCCTTTAACATTCTCTTATCTACCTACTGTCTTATCTTATCTTATCCTATATTGCAATACTATTCACATAATACTGGTTTTGCTTTCAAGTAAGATACTACCCAACAAAAAATTGTGTAGAAAAATAGCCAATTCTTGATAGAGCTGCTTCTTTATCCCTAAAAAATAATGAAATCTCTAGACCAAGTTGAGCCAAGTCTTTAGGTTCCTTGCTTGCTATATCTATATGTTATGTTTAGTGTTATATGACTGGCTGTTGAACATTTTTTACACGTTAGTCGGTACAAGTTAACGGCCACGTCACTTATTAAAACTAAAACCAAAATTTAGTGCAATACATCTACACCTAAAATAGTCCGTACGCTTAACATAAAATTTATTAAAATGCTAAATAGTCTGTATGCTTAATTAATATATATCTTTTTAAATTTGTATTTCAAGTTAAATATTACTTATTATTTTTTTATGTTTATAAAATTTATATATATTTAACTGTACAATTAATTATTATAATTTAAATTATAACATTGTTTTACACGTAGACTAACCTAAAACCATGCTTTTTATTAATATCTGTATGTAAATTAATAGTATAATTGAATTACCTTATTTATATTTTTAAGCATATATACTTCCCGCTTAACTTTTAACGAGAGACGGAAATTTAAAAAGTTACTGCCTTAATTATGTCTGTGAATATGCGATGAATGGTGCGATAAATAATAGGGTACTTGAATAAATTTGGTAGATCAAAAAAAATAACTAGATAGATAGTATCACTAAATTGGATAATATTAACAAAAAATGTGTAGTTTCTTATAGACGCATGTAAGAAGTTATACTTCTTTGACATAAAAATACCAATCATAAAGTTTAATTTTATATATGTACAGTACTTATAATTAAGTAAGTTGACATATCCCTTAGTAAGTCAAATGTAGAAATCTATGTTAGTTTTAGTGGAATTTTGTTTGTTTATGTCTTCTCTGGATCTGGATCTGGAAATTTGGGAGGGGCGAGCTAGTGCTCAGCCAGCACTGAGGCCACATATGACCCATTGTGCATCCTCCCGTATGTAGGGATATCCTCACCTCAGGCTGTCACCAGGCCTATTGATTTAAAATAGGTGATGAGGCTCCCGAGGGGGATCTCCCTGACATCGGCTGGTGTAAGCCAATACTCGCCCAACACAGATCTTCTGATTTCAGAAAAAGCAGAGCAGTAATACATAATGTGTTCTACTGTTTCCTCTTCTTGTTCGCAGCCTCTGCATAGCGGCGATTCTGTTAGTTTCATCCTAAAGAGATGTTGTCGCAATTGGCAGTGACTTGTCAGGATTTCCACAGCTGTTCGGAGATTTTGTCTGGTCAATGCCTTAAATTTTTTTGCTGTTTCCTCGCCAGGATGAGGTAATAACTCTCTGGCCAGTCTACAGTTCGTAGTTTCATCCCAGCACTGTATAAATTTTTGCTGAGAGTGCTGTTTAATAAGGTCCACGACTGCGGACAATGTTAGCTTGGTAGATGGGCGAGGGCTAACATATTTGTAGCCCACAGCCCTCCTTGCTAAATTGTTCGCAATGCGGTTGCCTTTAGAGTTCCCATGTCCTTTGATCCAGCTGTTTATGTCTTATTTGTTATTTTTTTGAAATACTGTTCTCCAACTTATTACTGTCAGTTTTTCGTGATGGTGTGCGCGCGCATTTGTCAGTGTTGCCAACTTCATACTGCTGCTAAATCTTCTTTTTTTAATGGTCTATAAAGCTTCAGCTTTTTAATTTTTACAGTAGAAGGTTCTCTCTATCAACTGTCATCAATTTGAGAACCAGTTTTTTAATTTTGCCGCTATATTTGATGAAATAGGGCGCGTGCTTACTTTAAGTCTATTATTTTATTAGTCTTTATGGCTATATGCAAAACTAGAAATACAACCTTCGCAATAGAATATTTTTTTCTTTGGAATATTTTCTGGTCACATACTTTTAAAGAAATTAAATTTAATACAAATTCTTGCCTATTTTAAATTCTATACGTACTGATTACAAATTTTTTCTACATAAACATATTTGGAAAAAAGTTTAATATTTATTACACCTAGTTGAACCGAAAATAAACTTTATAATATAAACTTGAACTTTCTTAAAATTTGTAACTGTAAGCATATGCGCGATCATTATTTTTTTCTCTTCCGTTTACTATATTACTGATGAAACGATTTCCGCTTCTTGTTTTATATTTTTTGGTTGATATAATGGTCTATATATTCTAAAAAATGGAAATAATCATCGAGGTAATCTTCACAGCAGGAGGTTTTTTTGAAGTTTTACATAAAATAAGAGATCTTTCTCACACATTCTTTTACAAAAAAATTAGCATATCAACCATTAGACAAAATATAGATATACATTTTTTTAATTAACGATATACATGTAAATATACTGTTATGGTGGCGCGATTGCAGTTTACGATATTTAGTGAAAAATAACTTTTTGTAGACTACATTTTTATGATTTATATATTTAGGTTTTTTAAACTGTGTGTGAGAAAAAAAAACTCAATTACATCAGCGTCATCTATTGACGAATGTTTGAAATAGTTTAGCAAATAAAGTTATAATTAAAACTTAATATATCTGTCTAAAGACACTTAAATCATTCTGAAAGTTTCAGATCTGTACTTAGTCGAGAAGTAACTTTAAAATCGATTACAAAAGTCCATCCGGACAGACAAAGAATGAGAAGTCGTCAATAGTATATTGTAATACAAGTGTTACAATGACAGGTTTCGTAGTACGAGTGCAATATGTGAAACGAACCGCGAATGAACTTTTAAAAGTATAAAAAAATAAATAAAATGAGAGTTTTTCGAAATATTTATATATGTTGGCAATCTTGACACTTTTGACACTTAACAGTTTTAATGATTTTAAATTTGAATATTTGTCAAATTTGTATAAAATATTCTGAATTTCGCAATATCGCTGATAATGTAGTTCACGAAGTATAGATACCAGGAGTTTAAACATAATGTTAAAAAAATGGTCTCAATTTAGGGGACAGAACTATTGCCGGTAGAGTGTGCTCGTGTTCCTAAGATACTCGTTTAAATCCTTACGCGGGAAGTTTTGTTACTATTGACAGCATTTATGACAACTAATTTTAAATAAATAAATTAATATTATATATTGAATTTAATTTCGCGAAATTTAAATGTCATAAATGTCATAAACATCGGTTCTTATAAGGCTCTATAAGTTCTTATGGTTATACTCGCGCCGCCAGTGGCAAAAATAGAACTATGATCTGGGTTGATAATTGAGACCAGAAATATTATGGAAAAGCCTATACCGTGTAGACTCCTGGTATCTAGTCTTCGTGATGTAGTTAATAATTTACTACAACATACTTCTTGATTTACTACCTGAACTCTTTCGTTGACAATCAGTGCAGTGCTACCAATTGTTTAAAACAAAAAGTTACCAAAAACAGTGTTACAATGAATCTATTTCGATACTGTTTTTAGTGTCGAAATAGAAACTTTGTGAACGTGACTTATAAAAAATTAATTTATCTTATAGCTACTGTATATGTTATTTAATATATAATAAATACATAACATCTAAGCCACATTTAGCATTTAGTTACTATTCACTGCACTTTTATTTTTAATTTGATTTTAAGGACGGCCCTGCCTGCGTGCAGAGTTTGAGTTTTGTAAAAGTTAGTACATCTGTTGATTGCAACTAATAAACATACAGTCCACATTGAAGAGTTTTATTTAAGGGAACAAATTGTTGTTTAGGCAGCAAATTTTTGGTCCTTCGAGCCGTATATTTAGTGCTAATTACGGTGACAAAAATAAAAAAAATAAAAATAAAGTGTAGCGAAAAGTTACCACACATCACGTGTTTCTTAGTCAAATTAAATAAACAATGTGATTGTTTACTCCACGTATCTGTAAAACGTCTTCAAATTCGTGATCGTGAAAAAATTTACATTGTGTTTTCAAAAAAAAAGTCTGGTAGCTTTTTGTAAGATTGAGGAGAATAATTTGTGAACGTAATATCCAAACAATGGCTTGTTTTCTGCTATACAATGTTAAATCGAAGAACACTTAATTGTCCATCGTTCAATTGACGAGAGATGTTTAAAGTCACTCAACTGTCCAATGACTTATAAGAATATCCTTATCGTGTTTAACAAATTAATAAATTGTGTGAAGGTATCAAAAATAGATACACGTCGAAATTTAAACAAAAAAGAATGTTATTAGGGAAAAAACTTGCAGGAATCAAAACTATGATCTTCTATACGTGATGACGCCTATTGGAAATAAAAATGCCCATAATTCAATAACGTACAAGAGTATCCTTATCGTGTTTAACAAACTAATGAATTGTGTGAAGGTATCAAAAATAGATACACGTCGAAATTTAAACAAAAAAGCATGTTATTAGGGAAAAAACTTGCAGGAATCAAAACTATGATCTTCTATACGTGATGACGCCTAATGGAAATAAAAATGCCCATAATTCAATGACGTACAAGAGTATCCTTATCGTGTTTAACAAATTAATGAATTGTGTGAAGGTATCAAAAATAGATACACGTCGAAATTTAAACAAAAAAGAATGTTATCAGGGAAAAAACTTGCAGGAATCAAAACTATGATCTTCTATACGTGATGACGCCTATTGGAAATAAAAATGCCCATAATTCAATAACGTACAAGAGTATCCTTATCGTGTTTAACAAATTAATGAATTGTGTGAAGGTATCAAAAATAGATACACGTCGAAATTTAAACAAAAAAGAATGTTATTAGGGAAAAAACTTGCAGGAAGCAAAACTATGATCTTCTATACGTGATGACGCCTATTGGAAAAAAAAATGCCCATAATTCAATAACGTACAAGAGCATCCTTATCTTGTTTAACAAATTAATGAATTGTGTGAAGGTATCAAAAATAGATACACGTCGAAATTTAAACAAAAAAGAATGTTATTAGGGAATAAACTTGCAGGAATCAAAACTATGATCTTCTATACGTGATGACGCCTATTGGAAATAAAAATGCCCATAATTCAATGACGTACAAGAGTATTCTTATCGTGTTTAACAAATTAATAAATTGTGTGAAGGTATCAAAAATAGATACACGTCGAAATTTAAACAAAAAAGAATGTTATCAGGGAAAAAACTTGCAGGAATCAAAACTATGATCTTCTATACGTGATGACGCGTAATGGAAATAAAAATGCCTATAATTCAATGACGTACAAGAGTATCCTTATCGTGTTTAACAAATTAATGAATTGTGTAAAGGTATCAAAAATAGATACACGTCGAAATTTAAACAAAAAAGAATGTTATTAGGGAAAAAACTTGCAGGAAGCAAAACTATGATCTTCTATACGTGATGACGCCTATTGGAAAAAAAATGCCCATAATTCAATAACGTACAAGAGCATCCTTATCTTGTTTAACAAATTAATGAATTGTGTGAAGGTATCAAAAATAGATACACGTCGAAATTTAAACAAAAAAGAATGTTATTAGGGAATAAACTTATAGGAATCAAAACTATGATCTTCTATACGTGATGACGCCAATTGGAAATAAAAATGCCCATAATTCAATGACGTACAAGAGTATTCTTATCGTGTTTAACAAATTAATAAATTGTGTGAAGGTATCAAAAATAGATACACATCGAAATTTAAACAAAAAAGAATGTTATCAGGGAAAAAACTTGCAGGAATCAAAACTATGATCTTCTCCTACGTGATGACGCCTAATGGAAATAAAAATGCCCATAATTCAATTACTTACAAGAGCATCCTTATCTTGTTTAACAAATTAATGAATTGTGTGAAGGTTTTAAAAATAGATAAACGTCCAAAATTTAAACAAAAAAGAATTTTATTAAAGAATATAACCTGCAGGAATCAAAACTATGATCTTCTTCTATACGTGATGACGCTCATTGAAAATAAAAATGCCCATAATTTAATGACGTACAAGAGTATCCTTATCGTGTTTAACAAATTAATGAATTGTGTGAAGGTATCAAAAATAGATACACGTCGAAATTTAAACAAAAAAGAATGTTATTAGGGAAAAAACTTGCAGGAAGCAAAACTATGATCTTCTATACGTGATGACGCCTATTGGAAATAAAAATGCCCATAATTCAATAACGTACAAGAGTATCCTTATCGTGTTTAACAAATTAATGAATTGTGTGAAGGTATCAAAAATAGATACACGTCCAAAATTGAAACAAAAATGAATGTTATTAGATAAAATAACCTGCAGGAATCAAAATTATGATCTTCTTCTATACGTGATGACGCCCATTGGAAATAAAAATGCCCATAATTTAATGGGCTCCGCCAGAAATTGGCGAAGGACAAAATAGCGCAACACCTGGAAAACTGCGACAAAATAGCGCTGGATTAAATAGCGCAATATTTAAATAATGTGGACAAAATAGCGCCGGAGACAAAACAGCATGCGATTAAATAGCTCCGGACAATTTTATCTTGGGACGAAAGATCGCAACAAAATTTCTAATTTTGTAGTAGGTTTGCGTCGCACTGAAATTTTTCAAAAGTCATTTTCGTCCATCTATCATGGAATTTTTTCCATCTCAAAAAGGTGGAAGAATCTTGTTTTACGAGGGCTACCGATTTCGCAAAGACAAAGAGAACGCCACCGGTTCAGGTTATTGGCGGTATTAGCAAAAGGGCTGCAAAGGGCGGTTGCTAGTGTTAGAAAATTCTAACAAACCCACTTCCAAAACGAGCCATTATCACGGACCAGTGCCTGCAAAAAAGGAAGTCGCACGTGTGAAGCACCAGATTAAGGATATGGCAACAAGTTCTCATCTGAAACCCAGACAGATAGTTCAAGAGGCTACCGGAGCCGCTTCAGAAGAAACCGCCGTCCTCTTGCCATCATATGAGGCTTCTCGAAAATATATTCAAAGAGTCAGAAGCAAAGCGACGAAAACTTGTGGAAATTTTACATGTCGCGAAGATATTGTCATAGGGGGACAAGAAACCAGTTCTGAAAGAGGTGAAAATTTCTTATTATCAGACACGGGTCTAGGCGACAAACAATGAATTATAATTTTGGGAACTCGGAGAAATTTAGATCTCCTCAAGGAATTTCCCCATTGGGCGGTAGACGGGACTTTTAAGACGGCACCTCCGTTATTCCAGCAACTATTTACCGTTCACGCAATTATGGACGGCGGTAAAGCGATTCCGTTGATCTTCGGGCTGCTACCCAACAAGCAAGAACAAACATATGTTACATTTTTTCAAAGTTTAAAAAACCTAGAACCGAACTTGAATCCCGAAACCGTGTTAGTGGACTTTGAAATGGCGTCGTTGAATGCCTTACGAAATTGTTTCGGTCCGGCTGTCAGAATAGTAGGCTGCTTCTTTCATCTAGTCCAAAACTTATGGAGAAAAATTCAGCAGTTGGATTTGACAAATTCTTATAAAAATGACAACGATGTTAGGATGGCGTGGAAAATGCTGGTTGCTCTCGCGTTCGTCCCTGAAAGGGACGTACAGTTTGCGTTGGAGATCATTTCTGATAATTTTGCGCAAGAGCTACAAGCATTGATTGAGTACTGGGAGAGTACTTACGTAGGCAGAAGGCTTCATAACTTGCCACCTAAATTCGATCTGAGAATTTGGAATATGTTCGATCGAGTGGCAACTGATCTGCCGAAAACAAACAATTCACTGGAGGAATGGCATAATTCTTTTAAGAATTCATTAGATTGCCACCATCCTCATCTGTTTAAATTAATAGCCCAACTAAGAAAAGAACAGAGTTCGACAGAAAATTATGTTACAAGATACAGGTCAGGAATAAGGCGGGCAGAATCTTCCAACAGCAAATATGTTCAGTTGAGGAACCGATTGAAAATTTTAGTGTCCGAGTACACGTTTGCCAATATCGAAAATTATATGAAATCTGTAGCTTACAACTTATCTTTGTAAATTGTGTTTGGTATTTGTGTTAATTTGATGTTAGACTACATATTTTCCAATTGTTTATTTTTGTTTTATTAAGAATAATAAAGTTCTGTAGTAACTTCTCGTTTGAGTGTTCCAGATTATTTTGTCGCGCGCTATTTGCCCCAACGTCATTTGGGCTCAGAAAACTTATGTCCTGCGCCATTTTGATACCTCGTTATTTAATCCAGCGCTATTTTGTCGCAGTTTTTTAGTTTTGCGCTATTTTGTCTTTCGCTATTTTCTGGCGGAGCCAATTTAATGACGTACAAGAGTATCCTTAACGTGTTTAGCAAATTAATAAATTGTCTCAAAAACAGTTACTTATAGGTCGAAATTTAAACAAAAAAATGCTATTAGAGAAAATACTGCAGGAAACGAAACTCTTCCCACTTCTTCTTTTCTTCTCACACTTCTTCATTTTGTATTTTTTTACAGTGATGTATTGAAGTGTGTGGTGACGATGAGATGAGATCATTTTATTCCCGTGCAAAAAATTCTGTCGTACCAAACCATAAAAAGTAGTCACTTCAAAAAAAAACATGAAAAACATTTTGTAAAGATAACATTAATAAAAGCACTGGTAGGTATATAGCTTTTACTTAAATGTTATTCTAGCTCGTATATTGTTATCGTTGTCATGAAAACCGCTTCGAATCAAATATTATTCTTTCGAAAAATTGTTTTTAAAATGCTGTATTAGGCCTCGAAAAGTACACATAATTTTATCTGAACGATCTTATAAATATTTACCTAACAGCTTCCAAAACTCTTGTTGGCTTTGTTATATATTTTTAAGAACCTGTAGAGCTACCACTTAAGGCATACTGAAGATTCAGAACATAGATAAACAACTCTAAAACAACCATACATCCGTCAATGGGATACATAAAAAACATTTATCAACAGACCCATACCTTGTGTATACTCATCATAAATTCACTTGTCGTTTGTTTTAAGAGAAGCAATTTTGCATTAATACTTTTTAAGTGTATAAGAGAACATTTTAT
The DNA here is from genome assembly GCA_964028335.1 of Altica lythri. NCBI lineage: Eukaryota > Metazoa > Arthropoda > Insecta > Coleoptera > Chrysomelidae > Altica > Altica lythri. Next base: position 26,421,804 of record OZ034801.1, on the reverse strand, counting down.
TATCAATTAGCTTTTATCACACATTTTTATTTTCTATATAGTTGCTTATTTAAATACCGTTATTTATTTATCGAAATTACCTATTAAGAATTTCTTATAACAAATCTACTCATTAACACTGATGATTATTTCATCTGTAAAATTTATAAACATTGTGTATTGTTAAGTAAAGTAATTATTTTGAGTTATCTCTCATGAGATTTTTGTAATAAAAACTGCAATCTTTAGCTGTAGCCGATAAAGGCTCTAACCTCTTCAGCCACAGATGCTTAAGTAGTTAGTTACTTTTTTTGTGCCCTGTCTTATATAATCTCGCATTCATTAACATCATGCATATATGTGCTTAAGGTGGGATTAATAAGTGTCATATGTCACATGAGCTAAATTAAGAGTCCAATAACTATTAATGAATATTTGGCTGAAATAATTACAGGCGTTACAGGATAAAGGTAAAGATTGCAAGTGTAAATCCTGCTGGATTTGACATTTTTTTCGATCTATCCTTTAGTGTCCTTTACTTGTTTATATAATTTCTACATTTCCATAAACCAATTTTCACTATAAAGAAATAGGTAATTAAACCATTGAAAAACAAGTAATAACTTTTGTTAAATCATCGATCGAACCAAATATAACATCTTGTATTCATTTTTTCTACAATTATCATTTACTGATACCATTTAATTTAATTTTATAATGAATAGATCCTAAATTCCTAAAAGCCTTCTGAAGAGGAATTGGAGCAACAATACACCCAACAGCCAAGCTAAATACCAAGAAAAAAGTAGACAACGCAGTGGAGCACCTGCTGGAAACAATAAGAGAAATCCTGTACCACACGACAGCAAAGAAACCCAACATATAAAAAAAACCTAAATCAAAATTTAAAAGTCTTTTGCAGACAAAAATTGAGCAAGGAACCAAAGAAAAGCAAAAGAAAAGAAGAGAAGCCCACAGACTGTAGAAGCACGTAACAACGGAGGTGTAGGAATATATAAATAAACAATAAAACAACTAGATCCAGAACAACCAATATTATGGAATCTTCAAAAGATCCTAGAAGAAGATCAAAAACACGATAACAAATAATCTGGACGACAACACAACAAAGAAACCCAACATATAAGAAAACCTAAACCAAAATTTAAAAGAATTTTGCACACAAAAATTGAGCAAGGAACTGAGGAAAAGGAAAAGAAAACCGGCAAAAATCGAGCAAAGAACAAAGTTAACAGGTCAGGAAAACAAGAAGAAAAAAGAAAAGCCAACAGGCTGTAGAGACAAGTAAAAACGAAGCTGTAGAAATGTACAAATAAACAATCAAACACCTAGATCCACAGCTACCAATATTATAGAATCTTCAAAAGATAGTAAAAGATGATCAAAAATTACTTTTAACTCTACATAGAGAAAGGAGAATTGTTATCACACCAGAAGACAAAGCAAAACAATCTCAAAAATCAATTTAGACTAAACACGCATCGTTAAAGAAACATCAAAAACATCGAAGAAGACAAAAACCTGACGGACACAATTCCGAAGAAATAAGGACCACAGTAAAGAATATTAAACTTAAGAAAACTTCAGGATATGAAAGGACACTAACAGGACTTTAAATGAACTACCGTAGATGGTATTGGTCTATATTATTAGAATATTCAATAAAATCCTAACATTTAGGCACTTTCCGACGAGATGGAAAAGAGCAGATTTCATAAGGAAAAGGAAGCCAGAAAAGGACTTAGTTTTACCACAGATCTATCGTCCACCAGCACCTAGCAAAGTTAAACAAAGAGAACAGGTCGAACTACTATAGTATATTGTAATACAAGTGTTACAATGACAGGTTTCGTAGTACGAGTGCAGTTTGTGGAACGAACCGCGAAGCGGTGAGTTTCGCAAAGAACGAGTACTACAAACCGTCATTGTAATTCGAGTGTTACATACTATTTTTTATAATGAACTTTTAAAAGTATAAAAAAATAAATAAAATGAGAGTTTTTCCAAATATTTATTTATGTTGGCAATCTTGACACTTTTGACACTTGTCAGTTTTAATGATTTTAAATTTGAATGTTTGTCAAATTTGTATAAAATATTCCGAATTTAGCAATAACGTTGATAATGTAGTTAATAATTTACTACAACATACTTCTTGATTTACTACCTGAACTCTTTCGTTGACAATCAGTGCAGTGCAACCAATTGTGTAAAACAAAAAGTTACCAAAAACAGTGTTACAATAAATCTATTTCGATACTGTTTTTAGTGTCGAAATAGAAACTTTGTGCACGTGAATTATAAAAAATATCATTTAGTGCTTCATTTGTGCCTTATAAATGTTTAATTTTGATAATATCATACAAATTTAACACCGAGTATATGTCTGTCAACTAATTGGTTTCGCCTGGAGTTAACCGCATTTAAATTTGCTTTATATGGGTACCTATATCGTATGGTGTTGTAAAGTAGTTATTAATCTAGTTTTCTTATAGGATTTTAATAAATTATTATGTTTAGGGTATTTTCAATTATACTTATACAAAATGTTAGATTAAAAACTATATCAAAGTAGACATTTTCGAGTAGGGGAGAGTTGGATAATATCATGTCTCTAAGAGCTCATATCTACAATTCAGAAAGGGTTTGAAGTACAGATTTAAAAATGTAGTTAAGTAGTCGAGAATTTAATAGCTACACATACCTACAGCATGGTAACAACACCGATTTAATGCCTAACTTTCACAAATTGCTAAAAAGAGGATTTTGGTGATACTTTAACGTGATTATTGTTGGACCTTGAATAACACCTTGATTGAACCCGAAATCTAAGTTTTATACAGTTTTTTTATCATTTTACTTTCATTAAACTTACACACACTTCAGGTTATTATCTATATTTTTTTAGACTTCCTTATTACTAGAATTAAAGCAGATACCCAGAGCTTAAGTCCACTTTTCTTTAAACCCTTTAAACTGTCTTTACCACTTATTTCTAATCTGTTATCCTGTAAAAGTTTTTATCATAATTCCTTCGATATCTCCACAATATTTTTCGATTTGTTAGTATTGTACTTCCATTAAAGATACACACACTCCAGACTCTTATTTGCAATTATTTAGACTTCCTTATTACTAGGATTTATTAAAATTATATACCCAGAAAAATACTTCTAAGGACATAAACTCACTTCGCTAAAAACAGTCTCTATTCAGGATTTTTCATATTTCAAAACTTTATTTCGAATCCTTTAGGGAAAACTAAAAATATTTACACGATTTTCAGGCGTGAACTTTACATTCATTGCAAAGCCTTTAATGTCGGTTAACAGTCCTTAAACATATTCAACATTTTTATTCCTGATTCTTTTTTGCACTTTTCTGGTTCTTTAAGTCCTTTGATGGTTTTTGGAATAATTTCTTGAACATCTCTACAATCTTTTATGATTTTTTTAATATTGTACTTTCATTAAAGTTACACACACTTCAGATTCTTATTTGCATTTATTTATATAGATTTCCTTATCACTAAGGGCTTAATATCACGTCTCTACAAAATTCTTGCAAATTTAGATTTTCAATTATGTAGGAGTATCTAGGGAGTCTTATATGATTTTCAGTCGTGAAATTTGATATTTCGAATCCCTATAAAGCTTAGAGTTTCTTTTCATTGATATCTTAGTATCACTCACACAGTGTTTATGTTTTGATTGGTTTAAATATTAAGTACAAACTCAGACCTTAAATGTACTCAAGTCTTTGGTAATTATCGCCTTCTGGATCTGGAAATTTGGGGAGGGGCGAGCCAGCACTGAGGCCACATATGACCCATTGTTCATCCTCCCATGTGTAGGGATATCCTCACCTCAGGCTGTCACCAGGCCTAGTGATTTAAAATAGGTGATGAGGCTCCCGAGGAGGATCTCCCTGACTTCGGCTGGTGTAAGCCAGTAGTCGCTCAAAACGGATCTTCTGATTTCAGAAAAAGCAGAGCAGTCATACATTATGTGTTCTACTGTTTCGTCTTCTTGTTCGCAGCCTTTGCATAGCGGCGATTCTGTTAATTTCATCCTAAAGAGATGTTGTCGCAATTGGCAGTGACCTGTCAAGATTCACTGCCAATTATCGCCTTTTAATACTTTACAAATTCTTAAAGTAATTCAACTTAGTCTTGTCTAAATCCTGAAATACGCTGGAAATTTCTTTTTGTCGATTTTATAGAGTTTGTAAACGGTATAAATTCTTTACAGGACCTTTCATTACTGCTCTCAGAGCTCTAACACGTATAACATTTCAGTTTTTTACATAGTTTTTTGAATCTATAAAGCAAATCTGTGGTCTAAAACCTTTTAATATCTCCTTGGATAGTGTTTTCAACGTCTCTATAATTTTTTTTCTTTACTACTGCACTTCCATTAAAGTTATACACAGTTCAGGTTCTTGTTTACTTTTAATAGACTTCCTTATACAGTTCTCAACTGATAAATTCCCTATAAAGCACAAAATTTTTCTCAACTGAGATCTTAAGTACAGACAGACACAGTCTTCTTCTACCTACATGTCTAAATTCTATTTCAGAGGGCTGAAATCGAATCCTCTACAAAACCTTTTTAACGGTATTTACTCAGAATTTAGATTTTTATTTCTAATCTATATTATAAGTCTGTTTAGAAAGCCTTATACAGTTCCCAACTGATAAATTCCCTATAAAGGTCAGGATTTTTCTCAACTGAGATCTTAGCTACAGACAGACAGACAGTCTTCTTCTACCTACATCCTTTAATTTGTCTAAATTCTATTTCCTAAAATCTGAATTACACTTGAAATTCATTTTTGTCGATTTTATAAAGTATAAATTCTTTACAAGGCCTTTTGTTACTGCTCTCAGAGATCTAATACTCTCAACATTTCAGTTTTTTACATACTTTTTTTGAATCTATAAAGCCTTCGAAGTTTTTACGATCTATTTCAAATCTCTGGTCTAAAAACTTTTAATATCTCCTTGGATAGTCTTTTCAACGTCTCTATATTTTTCTTTTATTACTGCACTTCCATTAAAGTTATGCACACATTAGATTCTTGTTTACCTTTTATACACGTCCTTTTCACTTCGATTAGTTTGAAGTAGGTACCCAGACAGTTTCTTCTGAAGGCTTAAATCGAATAAAAAATTTCCTATAAAGCTCAGAATTTTTCTCAACTGAGATCTTAGCTACAGACATACACAGTCTTCTTCTACCTACATCCTTTAATTTGTCTTAATTCTATTTTCTAAAATCTGAAACACACTTGAAATTTCTTTTTGTCGATTTTATAGACAGTATATTTTTTTACATTCTGTACAAAGCCTTTAATGTTTTCTCTCAGAGCTTTAATGCACTCAATATTATTATCTCTGGGTTTTAAAGGTTTGTTTTGTCTCTATAAGTTTTTACAATCTATTTGAACTTTGCAATCTATAAACACACTCAAAATGTTCATTTATGAATTTTATAGTTCGGAACTCCTCCAAGAATTTCTTTTTTCTCTAACCTGAGATCGATAATACAATCAGAAATCAGATTTTTTTATAGACACCGGATTTTAACATTACACAAAGTTTAGAGAATCCGCTAAGACTCTATAAGTACTCGAGATTCCTATTTATATGTTAATAAACTCTTTATATCTTCAGTAACGTCTCTAAGACGTTAAAACAACTCTCAAGTTTTCTATATATTATTGTAAATGACTTTTTGAAATCTATAAGTTTTTATAATCAGTATTAACTCTCTACAAATTATTCACAGTTTCAGATACAGATACTTCCTAATCCATCTATTTAGCCCCTTAAAAAAAGCTCTACTCTCCAGCTTCCTGATTAGTATTTTAACTTCTTATAAAATAGTTTTGTTTTAATAAATTTGTAATTGTTTGTTATTGAAAGTGTTAATAGAAGAAAATTGCTAATGGTGATGGTCGTGTCGCGTCGGTAAGTAGATTAAGATCAATACCTGTAGTAGCATTAAAAGCAAAAGGAAAAATTGCAACAAATATCCATGTGTCATGCTCCTACACAACAACCGCCACATTACACTGCACATCATCACCGGGGCCGTAAGCGTCGCAACGTCGACGTCGGCATCTGACTTTCATTCACGGTAACAGCAGCGCGCACTATGTGTCGGGTACCAACTTAACAGAAACTTAATTCTTTGCTAAAGGCTCGTTCGACGTTCGAAAGACTACTGAAGGTGCGCGATGCCGGGAGGCACGACGGCCCCTCTCCGCCTGTGGCACAGCATCCATTTGGACCAATGAGAGAGACGCTGCAGGGCTTCCTTTGTGCCCGATGCTTGCGGCATCCACTTGTTGCTATTGCTATTGCCTTTACATTGCTTTTGCTTTACTTTGCTTCGCTTGCCGATGGGATCCGTTCTCGACGAAGAAGAGGAGAATTGTCTCGAATTTAGTGCGTTTATTTATTACTTTCTTCGTTTTTTTTCTGTTTTAATTTCTTGGCTATCGAAGTGGTTGAGGTTCTTTGGGACCCGGTTCACTCACGAGATTGTCGACCGGAATTGTGTTGTATGAATTATAACTAAACTGTTACACGGTTTTATTAAATATCTAAATTATTTTATTTATGATAGAAATATCAACTAATTTTTCCTACTGCCAACTTAAAAATATGACACATTACTCTAGTGTCACAATAGTTTTATAAAAACACTGACATATCTAAATATAACCTGTCAATTTAATCTAACAAATCAAATTCCTGACATTAGGTCAGTAAATGACATAAACGGTCAACAATTTTGACAGAAATCGAACACAAGTTAACCAAAAGCATCTTTGTAGACAATAACTGAAAATGTTGATAAAAACTTGAAGGTACAACCGTATTTTAAAACAATGTATCGGAATAAACAAAATGCAATTTAGGGTAATGTACGAGTTATTTCATTTCTCATAAAAACTGACGACAAACTGTCAAAATGGCAAACATCGTTAAAGAAAGAAAAATTTCCTACCTTGGCCATATTCCTGGAGGAAGTAAGTATCAGATTCCCAAACTTATTTTGCAAGGGAAAATAGAAGGAAGAAAGCAGCATTCCTGGCAGAGAAATAACGGTGAACTGTCACAGGAAAAAAGCGAAGTTCGACGTCGCAGTAAATGTTGACATACAATTTGGCTCATTCTAGCTTAATAGTAAAAATATGAGAAGATGTCATTTTGGTAAAGGATGTTATAAAGGCTACTGGTTTTAGTCTAAATTTAAAGAATAAGATCATCAATATCAACTTTAAAGAATTAATCATTCGTCCAAGAGAGGTAATGGTAGAGAGAGTAATAGATGAAGACATCGAACATTTAAACAGCCCTAGCCCAGATCCAACTGTCAAAATGGCAAACATCGTTAAAGATAGAAACATTTCCTACCTTGGCCATATTCCTGGAGGAAGTAAATATCACATTCCCAAACTTATTTTGCAAGGGAAAATAGAGGAAAGCAAGCAGCATTCCTGGCAGAGAAATAACGGTGAACTGTCACAGGAAAAAAGCGAAGTTCGACGTCGCAGTAAATGTTGACATACAATTTGGCTCATTCAAGCTTAATAGTAGAAATATGAGAAGATGTCATTTTGGTAATGGATGTTATAAAGGCTACTGGTTTAATAGTCTAAATTTAAAGAATAATATCATCAATATCAACTTTTAAGAATTAATCATTCGTCCAAGAGAGGTAATGGTAGAGAGAGTAATAGATGAAGACATCGCACATCCTAGTCCAGATCCAAGTTCCAACTATGTTGATAAGAAAGTAAGATAAGGGATTCTAATGGGAAAAGCACTCCTAATGACAGCTGCGAGTGTACTTGTTCACTTCATTAACATTAATCACCATCAAGTAACTATTCACAAAGGAACTTAATTCGAAACCATAGTGATCATGATCCACCAGGTGTTTGCTAAGGAACACCAAAGTCAAACTCTTTTCGATGAGCTAATGGCAAACATAGAAATTTAATTGAGAACAGTAGTGCCAGTGTCTGCCGTTATCCACCAGGTAACTGCAAATGAAAATCAAAGCCAAAATCCTCTTAATCAGCTGATGGCAAGCATAGAAACTTAATTGGGAATTGTGAAACCAGTGTCCGTCTTGATCCAATAGATGACTGCAAAAAAACAAAGCCAAAATCAGTTGATAGCAAGTACAGAAACCTCGTTATTTATCAACAGTAAATACACAAGAGCTTTTTTTTTTACCGGAAAATTTTTCGATTCATCGAAAGATTTTGCCAATCAGTAATATTACGAAAAAAACTGAAATGATAAAATCGCGAGACCGAAGGTCGAGCGATTTTATCTAATTTCAGTTTTTTGAGTAATATTACTGATGGAAAAATCTTGAGATGAAGAGAAAAATTTATCCATTAAAAAAAAGATCGCGTGTATTTTGCTAAGATAAATTAACGACTAATTATATAAAGAAACAATAAAATTTATTCATTCTAAAACAATTAAACTAGTTAAAAGAACAGTTGTTAAAAATACAATTATTAAATATTGGTTGGGGAGTACTGATTTTAATGTTTTCTTCTCGTGTTTCTACGTATGTTGAATATTCTGTTTCCGAGGGTCTCAAATTATTTATAAGTTGTTCATGGTGTTCGGGGTCAATTTGGAGGTATGGTTTAATCGATTGTGATGACGAGTGTCCTGTTATCTTAATAAGCTGTTGATCGCTAACTCCTGCTTTGGCTAATTGGGAAACTGCGCTGGCACGATTTGAATGGTTAGTAACTTTATTATTGATTATGTCCAATCCAATTTTTGCAGCAGAATTTTTTGTCCAAACAGATATGGTATTAATACCTAAAGGAACATTTTTGTACCAACCTTTAGAATTTTTATTTTTCCAAAAAGGATTTGGAGTTAAAAATAATCGGTCAGAAGTAATATGTTCATTTCTTTTTTCTACTAGCAAATGGAATAGTTTTACAGGGCAAATACTTTCGTCACTTTCATTTCTAGTCAACCATTTGCTGTCTGTTAACTTTTTCGAGCCGCCTTGTGCCGTTTTCGAAAATATGGTGTTATATTCAATCCTACCCGTAGGAAGACCATTTTGGTTCTTTTCTACTTTAAAATAATAAATTTTGCAATTAACAGCTTCTCCTCCTCTCCAAGCCAATTCGTAAGAAGCTATATGAAAGAATCTTTTTTGCAGCCCTTCAGGTTCATTTATATTCCATAGTGTTGCCATTTTTATTATATTTTCTTTGTCTATTGCTGAAGAACACGTCTTTCTTTTTGTTGGAATCAATTGAAGTTGTTTTCTTTTGGCATTTCTAGCATCCCGAGCTTCTTTAAAGGTTATGTCTGTAAAAGGATCAAATTTCAAACCATATTCGTTAAAATATTTCTGTTGTAACATTTTAGCAGTCGTGTTCCATATTGTTTTGACCGCAAATTCTTTGTAATCTTCTCCATTCTTTTTTTTCATATTGAAAGCCCAATCTTTTAATATTTTTGCTAGATCTTGTATTGTAGTATTCTCTTCCAACTTATAATTTCGGCTTTGACAAAACTCCATGAATTGTTTCCATATTGATGACTTCGTATTTTTTGTTGACTTCGGTATTGACTCTTCAATATTTTTTGTAATTTGTTCATGTGAAACCTCTCCAAATCGGTTCATACTTTATGTTTTTTGCAAAGAAAAGGTAGTATTGTTTTATATTGTTAAATTTGACAATTAAATACCTGTCAACAATAATGCAAAATTGATACACACCTACTAGATTGAGGAACATGCGATAAAAAAAAGCGATAAAAAAGGATGCACCTTTTTTATCGATGTCAAAATGACAAAATAGTTTGTAGGTATATGACATTTTAACATTGGAGTTAATTTATCAAAGGTAATACCACGAGTCCTTAAAATTTTATCGATAAATTTTTAGTTTCCACGAAAACTTTTTTATTTGGCAAAAATACGAAAACAAACTGAAATGTGATAAAATCACGAGTCCGTAGGACGAGTGATTTTATCATATTCAGTTTGTTTGAGTAGTTTTGCCTAAAATAAAAAAGTTTGAGTCTGGAAAATAAAAATTTATCTAGTAAAATTTTACAGGACGAGTGGTATTTGAGAAGATTATTTTTTGAACCATTCTGTACACAAACTACTTTATTTAAAAAACTTCCTAGAACAACTTATGTTTCATAATTAACACAAACCTAATACCGTTACCCCTATTACCCCTATTAACTTATCCTGTACACTAGATAGTATTGACAGTTGTCAGTTGTCGTGAGCATCGTGAAAACAGGGTTATAATTTGAATAAATATTTATTTTTATACCTGCCTATTTATACAATTATATTATTAAAGAGAAAATTACCAAAATAAAAATTATTAGGTAGGTATATCTATTTAAAGTTTACCTACAAGACCACATTTGAATGTAGGCATATAAACGTTTTAAATGCATGCAGAACCAGGAAGCAGGTTAGTTTTAAAGTACCTACATATTTAATTTTTCATTATCGTTTAGATTTTAGATGAATTGAATTGTGTTAATAATAATAACAAAATATATTTCAGAATATTTAGATAATATAAATGAATGTTGATTTATCGTAGGGTACTTATAAAAAAGAAAATTGATTGTTTAATATTGTTATTGAATTTTTGACAGTTCTATAATTTTATCAATACTAGTAAAACCACTAGTGGTTTTATCAGTATAAACCGAAATGATTGGCTAGATTTAGCATAAAACATTGAAGATTAAGCGTTTTCATTGGACGAAATTACAAAATTGTGATATTTTGACAGGTGAAATAAATAATCAGTAAAAAAAAAAATAGGATAGAAAGCTTATTAGCCGTTATTGTCCAATCTTTGGTTTAAAGGAGGTAAAAATTGAAAGTATTAGCATAGTTCGACATAGAACTGACACCGTCCAATTTATCAAGCTGCACGCCATCACCGTCTGCCCCAAGCAAAAAGAAAAGATTCCTAACAGGTTTTTCAAGACATAATAAACAACGAAAGAAGAAAAAAGATTCTGCATCGAATATCCTAAGCTCAACTCAATGATAAAGAAAGACAACTACCTGTTATCAAGATTTGATGAAGTTCTTACTGCTCTGTGCAGTTCCAACATTTTTTCTACTTCGGATTTGATAAACTGATATTGGCAAGAAGAAATGAAACCTGAAGAGGAGGAGACGACAGCTTTTATTGGCGGGTTATGACAGTTAACATCCTTACATTTGGTTTATGTAAAGCTTCAGCCACCTTCGAGCGACTGAAGACAACAAGGAAACAGGGAAAAAGTTAAATTTTTGAAAGATAGATATACCAGTTCTGATTTCTTTAAATGTACAAAAATTACTCTAACAATGTGATATTTCCAGTAAAGAATTTTTCGTTAAAGAAATAAGATCAGATATAAAAGAATTTATCCCTAAAATAAACAATTTAGCAACAAAATTTGAAACGAAAAACAAATTCGATAGCTTCCTCATCAAATGAATGTGATAGTATTTTATCAAAGAGGAAACAGAATGATATCACTTTACATTTGTTAGTAGACTTGATAACCAGTTAGCACTTATATAGTTTTTACTAAATAAAAATAATATCTATAGGTCCTCTCTTATACACTAATATAAAATTTATAAAGTAATAAAAAAAACGAAAAATTTTATCTCTCACTAATTACGTCGTTTTATCAGAAGTTATCAATAATTTAACAAAGAAATCTTTGCAATTTAGAAATTACAAACAAGGAAAGCCATTAAGAAGAAATTAAAAAAAAAAAATGTTACATCCTTTAAGACTTGAACCTGCGATATTTGCTTATAGCTAAGAGTGAGCTTCTAGAAGCAGCAGGAAAACCTGAACAAGATTTTTGTTTGATCAGAATATTTAAAGATTACTGTAGCCAGTAAAATCGTCAGACCTGAATCCCATTGATCACTTCTGGTATTTTGTTGGACATGTAATCTCAAACAGTATTACTTAATCCTTCTAAAACCCATCAGGAGCTCACACTTTTGGTCCAAAGGGAATGGAAGAACATCCCAAGTAATACCATTAAAGCACTTATTGTTTCTATGCTCTGCGAGTTAACATCTTTCTACAGAACAGGTGAGGACAAACCAAATATTGATGGATATCAGTTACCATTTGATTTAGCCAATTTGCATTTTGCAATTCTTGAGTTATGTCTCATGTTAACAAACTTAAGGGGTGTCCAAGATCTTAAAATACGAATGAAACTTCCTGTATAAAGATTTTTTTTAAATCTAGTAAATTCTTCAGAAAGTCTCAGACATTAAAGGAGCAGGATGTTTCAAAAGCCCAAGAAGACTCTGGAAACAGTACCGTTAGCTAAGAAGTGTTAAGGAACAAGACAACAGTCTAAGAAGTGCACCTGGAAATGTTATAAGAAACCTTAAAAGCTTTTGGAAGCAGTCTAGTGTCTAAGAAGTGTTGAACAAATAAACGAAGACGTATAAGACGTTAACAAAGACTTAGAATTTAAAAGGTCATCTGGAGATGTTACGAGAAGCTCAAAAAGACTCTGGACACAGTCCCATTGGCTAAGAAGTGTTAAGGAAGATAATAACAAGAATCTAAAAAGTTAAAGAGCACCTAGAGCTGTTATAACAAGCCTAAAAAGTTTTTGGAAAGAGTTCAATAGAAATGCTGAATATACCAAATATTGATGGATTTTTATGTGGGTTTTTAATGCATTTAAATTTCTGGTAATCAATTTATTATGCACTATTTTTCGTTCATATTTTTTTCTTGATTAGTTACCATTTAATTGAGCCAATTTTCATTTTGCAATTCTTGACTTAATATGTCTCATGTTAACAAACTCAAGGGGTATCCAAGATCTTAAAAGACGAATGAAACTTCCTGTATAAAGATTTTTTTAAATCTAGTAAATTCTTCAGAAAGTCTCAGACGTTAAAGGAGCACCTGAAGATGTTTCAAAAGCCCAAGAAGACTCTGGAAACAGTACCTTTAGCTAAGAAGTGTTAAGGAACAAGACAACAGTCTAAGAAGTTAAATAGCACCCGGAGATGTTATAAGAAATCTAAAAAGCTTTTGGAAGCAGTCTAGTGTCTAAGAAGTGTTGAACATATAAACGAAGACGTATAAGACGTTAACAAAGACTTAAAAGTTAAAAGATCATCTGGAGATGTTACGATAAGCCCAAAAAGACACTGGCTAAGAAGTGTTTAGGAAGATAATAACAAGAATCTAAAAAGTTAAAGAGCACCTAGAGATGTTATAACAAACCTAAAAAGTTTTTGGAAAGAGTCCAATAGAAATGTTGAATATACCAAATATTGATGGATTTTTTATTTGGGTTTTTAATGCATTTAAATTTCTGGTAATCAATTTATTATGCACTATTTTTTGTTCATATTTTTTTCTTGATTAGTTACCATTTAATTGAGCCAATTTGCATTTTGCAATTCTTGACTTAATATGTCTCATTTTAACAAACTCAAAAGGGTATCCAAGATCTCAAAATACGAATAAAACTTTCTGTATAAAGATTTTTTTAAATTTAGTAAATTCTTCAGAAAGTCTTAGACGTTAAAGGAGCACCTGGAGATGTTTAAAATGCCCAAGAAGACTCTGAAAACAGTACCGTTAGCTAAGAAGTGTTAAGGGACAAGACAACAGTCTAAGAAGTTAAAAAGCACCTGGAGATGTTATAAGAAACCTAAAAAGCTTTTGGAAGCAGTCTAGTGTCTAAGAAGTGTTGAACATATAAACGAAGACGTATAAGACGTTAACAAAGACTTAGAAGTTGAAAGGTCATCTGGAGATGTTACGAGAAGCCAAAAAAGACTCTGGACACAGTCCCATCGGCTAAGAAGTGTTAAGGAAGATAATAACAAGAGTCTAAAAAGTTCCAAGAGTCCAATAGAAATGTTGAATATACCAAATATTGATAGATTTTTTATTTGGGTTTTTAATGCATTTAAATTTCTTGTAATCAATTTATTATGCACTATTTTTCGTTCTTATTTTTTTCTTGATTAGTTACCATTTAATTGACTTAACATGCCTCATGTTAACAAACTCAAGGGGTATCCAACATCTTAAAATACGAATGAAACTTCCTGTATAAAGATTTTTTTAAATCCAGTAAATTCTTCAGAAAGTCTTAGACGTTAAAGGAGCACCTGAAGATGTTTCAAGCCCAAGAAGACTCTGGAAACCGTACCGTTAGCTATAAAGTGTTAAGGAACAAGACAACAGTCTAAGAAGTTAAAAAGTACCTGGAAATGTTATAAGAAACCTAAAAAGCTTTTGGAAGCAGTCTAGTGTCTAAGAAGTGTTGAACATATAAACGAAGACGTAAAAGACGTTAACAAAGACTTAGAAGTTAAAAGGTCATCTGAAGATGTTACGAGAAGGCCAAAAAGACTCTGGGCACAGTCCCATTGGATAAGAAGTGTTAAGGAAGATAATAACAAGAATCTAAAAAGTTAAAGAGCACCTAGAGCTGTTATAACAAACCTAAAAAGTTTTTGGAAAGAGTCCAATAGAAATGTTGAATATACCAAATATTGATGGATTTTTTATTTGGGTTGTTAATGCATTTAAATTTCTGGTAATCAATTTATTACGCACTATTTTTTGTTCATATTTTTTTCTTGATTAGTTACCATTTAATTGAGCCAATTTGCATTTTGCAATTCTTGACTTAATATGTCTCATGTTAACAAACTCAAAGGGTATCCAAGATCTTAAAATACGAATGAAACTTCCTGTATAAAGATTTTTTTAAATCTAGTAAATTCTTCAGAAAGTCTTAGACGTTAAAGGAGCACCTGGAGATGTTTCAAGCCCAGGAAGACTCTAGAAACCGTACCGTTAGCTAAGAAGTGTTAAGGAACAAGACAACAGTCTAAGAAGTTAAAAAGCACCTGGAGATGTTATAAGAAACCTAAAAAGCTTTTGGAAGCAGTCTAGTGTCTAAGAAGTGTTGAACATATAAACAAAGACGTAAAAGACGTTAACAAAGACTTTGAAGTTAAAAGGTCGATGTTAAGGAGATGTTACGAGAAGCCCAAAAAGACTCTGGACACAGTCCCATTGGCTAAGAAGTGTTAAGAAAGATAATAACAAGAATCTAAAAAGTTAAAGAGCACCTAGAGATGTTATAACGAACCTAAAAAGCTTTTGGAAAGAGTCCAATAGAAATGTTGAATATACCAAATATTGATGGACTTTTTATTTTGGTTTTTAATGCATTTAAATTTCTGGTAATCAATTTATTATGCACTATTTTTCGTTCATATATTTTTTTTGATTAGTTACCATTTAATTTAGCCAATTTGCATTTTGCAATTTTTGTCTAAATATGTCTCATGTTAACAAACTCAAGGGGTATCCAAGATTTTAAAATACGAATGAAACTTCCTGTATAAAGATCTTTTTAAATCTAGTTAATTCTTCAGAAAGTCTTAGATGTTAAAGGAGCATCTGGAGATGTTTCAAGCCCAGGAAGACTCTGGAAACCGTACCGTTAGCTAAAAAGTGTTAAGGAACAAAACAACAGTCTAAAAAGTTAAAAAGCACCTGGAGATTTTATAAGAAACCTAAAAAGCTTTTGGAAGCAGTTTAGTGTCTAAAAAGTGTTGAACATATAAACGAAGACGTATAAGACGTTAACAAAGACTTAGAAGTTAAAAGGTCATCTGGAGATGTTACGAGAAGCCCAAATAGTCTCTGGGCACAGTCCCATTGGCTAAGAAGTGTTAAGGAAGATAATAACAAGAATCTAAAAAGTTAAAGAGCACCTAGAGATGTTATAACAACCCTAAAAAGTTTTTGGAAAGAGTCCAATAGAAATGTTGAATATACCAAATATTGATGGATTTTTTATTTGGGTTTCTGGATCTGGATCTGGAAATTTGGGAGCGGCGAGCTAGTGCTCAGCCAGCACTGAGGGCACATATAACCCATTGTGCATCCTCCCGTATGTAGGGATATCCTCACCTCAGGCTGTCACCAGGCCTAGTGATTTAAAATAGGTGATGAGGCTCCCAAGGGGGATCTCCCTGACATCGGCTGGTGTAAGCCAACACTCGCCCAACACGGATCTTCTGATTTCAGAAAAAGCAGAGCAGTCATACATAATGTGTTCTACTGTTTCCTCTTCTTGTTCGCAGCCTCTGCATAGCGGCGATTCTGTTAATTTCATACTAAAAAAATGTTGTCGTAATTGGCAGTGACCTGTCAAGATTCCCACAGCTGTTCGGAGATTTTGTCTGGTCAATGCCTTAAATTTTTTTGTTGTTTCCTCGCCAGGGTGAGGTAATAAAGGTGGAAACATACTATCAAAACGTGACACGACGCCACGCATGTTAGTCCATATATTTATGTTGCGGCGTGTGGTCACATAGCGTGTTGTCTATGTGCTTTAAGGCGGAAACATACTATCAAAACGTGACACGACGCCACGCCACCCGACGCATGTTAGTACCTCTCAATTCCATATATTTAATACAGTTAGAAGCACATATACAACACGCTATGTGACCACACGCCGCAATATAAATATATGGACTAACATGCGTTGCGTCGTGTCACGTTTTAATAGTATGTTTCCGCCTTTACTCTCTGGCCAGTCTACAGTTCGTAGTTTCATCCCAGCACTGTATACATTTTTGGTGAGAGTGCTGTTGATAAGGTCCACGACTGCGGACGATGTTAGCTTGGTAGATGGGCGAGGACTAACATATGTGTAGCCCGCAGTTCTCCTTGCTAAATTGTTCGCAATGCGGTTGCCTTTAGAGTTCCCATGTCGTTTGATCCAGCTGAGAGTGATCACGTTATTCTGGCTGGCCTCAGTTATAGAGATTGGTGACATTCTAGTACTGAACTTGAAGTGAAACGTGGTCTATTCAAGGTCAGTAGTGCTTGTCGGCAGTCTGTGTATATATTTATATTCCTGCCTGTGATGTTCCTATTGATTAATTCTTTTGCATCTATGGATATGCCTGTGAGTTCTGACTGAACCACACTTGACAAGCCATCCATAGCCCATTTTATTTTTAGGCTTAAGGATCTAGAGTAAATTCCACATCCCACACCTTGCTTTGTTTTTGATTCATCCGTATATACGCTTAGAGTGTTCACTACGTTGGGTTTTTAATGCATTTAAATTTCTGGTAAACAATTTATTATGCACTATTTTTCGTTCATATTTTTTTCTTGATTAGTCACCATTTAATTGAGTCAATTTGCATTTTCATTTTGCCAATTCTTGACTTAATATGTCTCATGTTAACAAACTCAAGGGGTATCCAAGATCTTCAAATACGAATGAAACTTCCTGTATAAAGATTTTTTTAAATCTAGTAAATTCTTATAATAATAGAGTGAAATATGAAAAAATAAAGCTAGTATTATTTAAATAACACATCAAACCAAACAATTTTCTTAAAGTTTAAGCTATGATTATATATTTCAAAATAATCACTACACCAAATTAATATAAATGACTATGGCATTTTTTTCTGTCTTCTTCTTTCGGAATGGGACAAAATACCTTTACCAATAGAATCCAATAAAGGTTAATAATAAAGTGATGTGAGCCCTGTTCGACCTGACTGCACAAGGACACCTGATGAAAACCACAGACCTACTAACTTGTCTGTAGACCTGCTTATTTCTCACACTTTGTTTCTTTTTCTAATGATAATTACTACCTGATCGAAGAGGCTGACTTGAGTTCGACATTTATGACATAGGGATTTTTTTATCAGTAGAAGATCTTGAAAATGCGACATGAAAAACTTGTTCAAATTGATATATCCTTTTTAATATTGTCTAATAAAACCTAGTTAGTCAGTTTAGTACATTTAGAATAATTCCAAATAATTTTTTTTTAATCTTTATAAAATTTTTATTATGCTAGCTGACCTGGCTATACCTTTTTGCCACTTAACACTTAGCTTTTTTCCTGGGCTGAGCCGGACTGCGGCGATAATTCATTACTCGTAGCTCCCAAGAAACGGGTAGGAATGAAACGACAAGCGGACTGCGGCTGTAGCTGTCAGGTAGACGTATTAAGGGCAATTAGCCCCTACATTAAGGACGTATTTACTTAAGTTTAAATATGCAAGACAATTTTCAAATGTTTATTGAAATGGAGAAGACAATTCTCGAAATAAGTTAAACATACCTACTAAACTATAACAGACCTTAAATTACTATCTTTACATACTTTATGTGCTTCTATCCTCTGATGCAGAATTGACATATTTGAGGTTTTGCATAGCGAAAGTAAAGATAAATAATAATAATAATAATAAATGTCTTTATTAAAAAAATACAAAGAAATGAAATACATAATAAAAATTTTATTGTCATGTCAATGCCTGGCGCAGTCTAGCTTAGAGCTACTCTACTGAACCATTCAAAGACAAAAAGAAGTTAAGGTAAATCCATTAAATGGCGCATGGTTTACAAAAATTCTAAATATGAATATTCTTTACATTATACAATAAAAACAGTTGTAATTACAAATAGACAATAAACAAACCAAATTTTTAGGAAGTAAAAATAAAAAAACGAATTATATATCGTCATTACGACAGGTTGTCATTACCCTATCCTTTATTGGCCTACCTGTCGCCCGCCGCAGTCCGGTCATGGGGTATTGATGACAAAAATCTGAGACGGCCGCAAAACAGTTGTTTGACATTAGCATTTAATACCAGTCGCCGCAATCCGGACACACCGTTTTTCCTTATTTAACGTTTTTTCAAATTTTTACGATTTTGTCTCGTTATTTTATTGTTTTAAATGTTATTTTTTTCAGTTTTGTCGTTCCATCATATTTTCTTGGTAGTTCCCTATTTTTTTTTTGTATTTTATAATTTATCGATTAAATATATTAGATATCAACTGCGCCACCTTACGGTGGCGTCATAGTACTTAATTTAGTAGATTTTTAGGCAATTTTTCAACTATTTTCCAATAGCCCACAAAGATTCTGGAAATAGTCCCGTTAACTAAGAAGTGTTAAGGAAGACGATAACAAGTGTCTAAGAAGTTAAAAAGCATCTGGAGATGTTATAGCAAACCTTTTGGAATCAGTCTAGTATCTAAGAAGTGTTAAAAATACAAACGAAGACGTTAACAAAAAATTAGAAGTTAAAAGGGCACCTGGAAATGTTACAAAACGCCCAAAAAGACTCTGGACACAGTCCTGTTGGCTAAGAAGTGTTAAGGAAGATAATAACAAAAATCTAAGAAATTAAAGAGCACCTAAAGAGATGTTATAACAAACCTAAGAAGTTTTTGGAAAAAGTCCAATAGTCTAAGAGATGTTGAACATACAAACGAAGACGTAAACAACGTCTCAGATGTTCAAAGAGCACCTGGAGATGTTACAAAAGCTCAAGAAGACTCTGGAAACAGTCCAGTAAGTTGAGAAGTATTGAGGAAGACGTTCACCGGAATCTAAGAAGTTAAAGAGCAGGGGGAGATGTTATAAGAAACTTAAAAAGTCCAGTGTTAAACATAAATGAAGACTTTAACAAAGTCTCAGAAGTTAAAAGAGCACCTGGAGATATTACAAAAAGTCCAAAAAGAGTCTGGAAACAGTCTATTCGACTAAGAAATGTTAAAGAAGAATTATAGAAAATATTTTTTTTTTATTTTATAATTTATCGATTAAATATATTAGATATCAACTGCGCCACCTTACGGTGGCGTCCTAGTACTTAATTTAGTAGATTTTTAGACAATTTTTGAACTATTTTCCAATAGCCCACAAAGAATCTGGAAATAGTCCCGTTAACTAAGAAGTGTTAAGGAAGACGATAACAAGTGTCTAAGAAGTTAAAAAACATCTGGGGATGTTATAGCAAACCTTTTGGAAGCAGTCTAGTATTTAAGAAGTGTTGAAAATACAAACGAAAACGTTAACAAAAAATTAGAAGTTAAAAGGGCACCTGGAAAGGTTACAAAACGTCCAAAAAGACTCTGGACACAGTCCCGTTGGCTAAGAAGTGTTAAGGAAGATAATAACAAAAATCTAAGAAATTAAAGAGCACCTATAGAGATGTTATAACAAAGCTAAGAAGTTTTTGGAAAAAGTCCAATAGTCTAAGAGATGTTGAACATACAAACGAAGACGTAAACAACTTCTCAGATGTTTAAAGAGCACCTGGAGATGTTACAAAAGCTTAAGAAGACTCTGGAAACAGTCCAGTAAGTTAAGAAGTATTGAGGAAGACGTTCACCGGAATCTAAGAAGTTAAAGAGCAGAATGAGATGTTCTAAGAAACTTAAAAAGTCCAGTGTTGAACATAAAAATGAAGACTTTAACAAAGTTTCAGAAGTTAAAAGAGCACCTGGAGATATTACAAAAAGGGCCAAAAAGAGTCTGGAAACATTCTATTCGACTAAGAAGTGTTAAAGAAGATTTATAGAAAATAGTAAAAAAAGCTCAAGAAGACTCTGGAAACAGTCCCGTGGACTAAGAAGACGACAAAACATTTTCTTCATTGGATTTTTGAATATTTGATTCGCATTTAGAAAATCGGTTGCTAGTTTTCGCCTTCTTACTCTTACGTATATAGGTTTTAAACACCCTTTTTTTTTAATGCTGTACAAAAAACGGAGCAAACTATGGAGTATTAAATATGGAAGAGGGCATAAATAACCTCTCTTATATAGATGATCAAAGAGTCGACTAACTACTAAGGCATCTGTGGTTAAAACCGCTACCGGCTATAAGTAAAGAATGAAGGTTTGGCTACTACTGAATATCTCCTTAATGCCATTTTCCATTTGTATCATTTCTAAATTATAAAAATCCTATAAGATTAACATTTTTTCCCATTTAAACCATCTAGATTTTAGCTAAAAAATTTTTTAGTTTTATATTAATATGGGTTTCTGTTCACACACGAATAAAAAAAATCTGTAGTTTACCCATAGAATTTACTATAGTTAGCAAGATATATCTCAGTACCACACCATCCACATTCCTAAATAAATAAAATCTCGACTGTTAATTCTTGAACATGTCTGTGTGTTGTGCTTCACTGAGTGCAAATCCAGTTCAGAAACTTGTTGAAAGGGTTCGCCAGTAGCGGATATATATTATATAAGAAAAAATACGATAGAACTCTCGAATACCCTTTAATTAATTTAACTCTTAATCAATGTCATTAATACGAAGAAGAAGAAGAAGAGATATTACTGAAATTAGTTGATAAATGTCGATTACTTTAAGTTATGGAGCTATTTTATACAAAGTAAAAGTTGTTTTCTTTCATGTTAATTAATTTTTCTTATTTTGTTGTGTATACATATTGTTTGTTGCTGATTAACTGCTAACTGAAATGTCGTGCAAAATTGTTATAAAACAGTCGAGTTTTCAATGTTCTTTGGTTTGTAATTTTCTGACATCCTTAATTCTGACAAACCTCAGAGTTCCGCCCTCGAAGAACATATCAGACCTCTTACGAAGACTTCTGACATCATCAATCCTGACCATCACCACAGTTACACTCTAGAAGCTCATACCAGACTTTCTACGAATACTTCTGTCATCGTCAATCCTGACCATCACCAGAGCTACACTATGGAAGCTCATACGAGACTTTCAACGATTACTTCTGTTATAATTAATCTTGACCATCATCAGAGGTACGCCCTGGAAGCGAACACCAGACCTCGTACGAGGACTTTTAAAATTATCAATTCTGACCATTACCAGAGCTACTCCCTGGAAGCTCTTACCAGACCTTCTAAGAAGACTTCTGAAATCATCAATTCTAACCATCACCAGAGCTACTCCCTGGAAGCTCATACCAAATTTCCTAGGAGACTTTCGACATCATCAATCCCGACCATCACCATAGAGCTACGTTCTGGATGCTCAAAGCAGTAAGAGCTAGAGAACTCTACAAAGACGTGAACCCGATCGAACCATCGTCGACGTTTTAGCATGATCTTCATCGCGAATTGACGCAATCTTTTGTATATTTTATAATTTGTAAATAATTGTTTAATTCTAGTCAATAAAAAACTTTTTTTTCTACGGTTATTATACAAATGTATCATTTTTAGACAGTAATCTCTAAAGAAATAGGGTACGTTGTTACATCTAATAAAGAAATATCTCATTTCTTTATCTGATAACACAAAGTGTTCATTTCTTTATTGTTTTAACTTAATCAAGTATACTGTGACAATCATGTATTCATATATTTGACTAACAGTACAGATTGACAGCAATAATTTAGTGACAGGTACAACAGATAGTTTTTAATACATTAATTAAATTAGATTGTTATTTAAGTAAAAATGTTAAGTAGTGATAAAAATGAATTAGAATTAACTTCTCCTGAAATAAGAAAAGCGGCAAACGAAGCTTGTCAGAATTTGATTCCCGAAATTTCCAAACATAAGTAGGTACCAGATTGCATATGAAAGTTTCGTGACCTGGCAAAAGAGAAAGGCAAATTCCGTTACAGATACTAAGCTTTTAGCTTATTTTAAGGTATGATAACTGTAAATATTGTAAATAATAGTTAATTTTACTTAAGTAATATAACTTATATCGTTATGTTTTGTATTTGATTTATTTTTGAATTATTGCATTATTATGTGGTATAACCGTAGAAAAAGTATAGTGTTTGACTCGCAAGGAATAACTCATTTCCCACTCGTACGATTTGCAGCATTCGCCTGCGGCTCATGCTGCAAACATCGTACTAGTGGGAAATGAGTATCATTCCTTGCTCGTAAAACAATATACTATTTTAATAAAACCAAACAACAAATGCGCTTAATTATAAAACAAAATAAAAAAAGTATTAATATTTATTATTAAATATATTTAAATAGTTCCATATCTCATTATATTGGTTCTTGCTGAGATTATTGAGTTACATTTTGTTTCACGTTGTATAGTAGGACTTAAATCAACTGTATGTCGTGGCTGCAGGTCGTTAGTCAACGTGTCCAAACAAGGGTTTCAGTGGGACCTCCTGCTACGAAGAAGTGCTCTATTTGATAGCTCATTCCAATATTAATGAGTTTGATGATATATGATGGACTTTTTTGGCAGACCGCCATATGCAAATTATCTCAACATTCGACTTGCTAAAATTTTAAACTGAATGTTGTAGGTGTAGGTGTGTGGCTTACCAGAGGAAGTGGAATTCTTGATAAGGTTTCATTCATATTTTATATACTTATTCATCGAGATACCAGTTTATTCGGGTAGAAAATTTGAAAGCTTTAATTAGATTTAATGAATGATTGCTATTTTTTTATAATCGTAGTTGATATAAGATGTTCTAAATGTTATTTTTACACTCACAAGTTACCAATTTCTGATCTCTAAATCACAAAAAATTTATAACTTAAAATGCGTTTTAGTACATTTTTTCCATCCAGAAAGTGTCTATACTCGTATTGTATTTCTTACAATTTTACAAAGCATCGCACGCCGCACGAAAGTGGCTCTGCGGTATTTTGGCCCATTCCCGGCGAAGTGCTTTCCTGAGATGTTTCAACCTTTGGTATTTTTTAGTGCCAACCTTACTTTCCAAAATGTCCCAGGCGCAGTAGTCTAGCGGATTGGCATCCGGTGATTTTTGCGGCCATTGTGCGGTGGAAATGGAACCAGGAACCTCATTTTTCATCCATTCTTAGTTGACGCGTGTTGAGTGCGATGGTGCTGTGTCCTGTTGGAATGTCCATGGTCTGTGGCACAAATGTTTGCGTGCCCAAGGCTTAAGTGCTCCGTCCAGAATCTTTTCCCGATATAATTCGGCATTTATTTTGACCCCACGGTCGATAAAAACGAGCGGAGTGCGACCATCGGCCATGATGGCGGCCCACACCATCACCATGTCAGGCTTTTGAGTTTTGGTGGCTAACCGAATGTCCAAATTTTCAGCTGAACTAGCTGGCAAGTAAACCCGATTATTGAAGTTATACTTCTATTCATGCACTCGGTGGAAAAGATTTGTGTACAGTTAAATGGGAAAAATCATTACATATGTAATGGTGTGAGTAAGAGAGAGACAGAACACACTTATAAGGTATATTGGTTGGTAAAAACAAAGATGAAATATGTATTTATCACATGTTATTAGTCATAACTATAAGTCCTTTGAATACCGTTTCAAGAGTCAGTACATTGAAAAGGGATAGATATAAAAAAAACAGTCTGAACTAATGTATGAATATCATAGTGACGGACCACATGATTATTTGACAGATTATTTTATAATTCTGACACGTAAATTAACATACTAAGTTTAGTATTTTATATTAATAATATTAATAATAATATTCAGTAATAAGTATTGTATTGTAGTCTAAAATACCTTCACATGGTTGCAGTATAAATTGCACTATGCTTTTGAGGTTGTTGGCTACATAAACATAGTTTTTACAAATAGTCGAGAAAATAAAGCACCAAAACCTCCGAATTTTGTAACGTAAGATGGATCGGAATGCGTTTTTTGAAGTAAAACTTCTTTAGCGAGACTAGGAGTAAAAAAGTTATTCTAACGGACGTGACGTCATTCTAATAACAGAAACCGGAAACAAAACCTAATACTGACACGATTTTGCATGGGCGCCGGCAGCAGGGTGCAAGAGGGTGCGCTTGCACCCCCCTGCTATGAAAGAAAATACCTGAATTTACCAGAAAATTATAAATTTTTTTAATTTTTTTATTAAATTATTGTTTGAATAAAAACTAAAGGCGTCGCGGTTGCTGTCCAAATCATTCTACATTCTATATATATAATAGTGTGTAGATGCAGATGCACCCCCTGAAAATAATCCTGGCGGCGCTCATGCGATTTTGCCTCCTATATTAAATAAAATTAAATCTGTAATTGTATGAATTGACAGCTGATCATCTTGTCAATCGAAATACATTGCTTTATATAAATAGTTTTTTGTGTATAAAGTGTTTGTATTAAATATGAATAAACAATGTGGATTTATTAATGAAGAAAGTGATGAAAAAATATTGTTTGAAAATGAGTGAATAGGTAGGTACTCTATATGCATAAATTTTATTTTTGGTGTGTAATTACACTATTTATACCTAATTATTTATACCTATTATTTATACCTAGCTATTTTCGTTTTATAGACTTAAAGAGCTAAAAAGAAAAAGAAATTGTGAACGTCAAAGGGGATATTATAAGCGCCAGAAAGATTTGAAGAAAAATGACAAAAATGAAAAAATGACGAGACAGCCACATTCATTATGATTTGATTAAGTAAGTTTATATACATACATACATATTATGATAGTAAATAATTGTTTATACGGAATCTTTACGTTGAGTAAAGAAGCATGTTGCACGTTTTTGTTCATAAAATAATAATATTCAAAATATTTTACCACTTTCTTATACTTATTTTAGGTTTGGTTAGGTAGCCATAAAGGCCATAAAACCACTAGTCAAGATGGCTGATCTTTTACCACCAATAACAGATCCTTCGTAGACGTGAAGGAAACAAACTTAACTCAGGATTTTAAATTTTATGGAATATGCTATAAAATGCTACAAAATGAAATGGTTATCTAACTATCGAAGGCTCTTGTGTTGTGATGTATTACAATAAGGTAGATAGAGCTACAAAATCACACATTCTAAACGTAATGTGTGTATATTTTTAATATTGTTTACCTATTATTGAAGCAAAACTTCTTTAGGCACGACTAGGGGTAGATTCTAACGGAAGATTCTGATGGAAGTAACTGTATAATTTCAGCTATGGGAGGAGTTTAAATTTCCGAAATTTATTTATGAAATTTTCAAACGGTTTCAAATACATTAATGGTATTTATAGACTAAAATCTATGTTTCACATTTTAGTTATCATAAACCTATTATTTCATATATAAAAAAAATAATGATAACTTTCAAATTCCTATTTCTAATGAATAATATAAATATAACATCTCATTTTTTTTGTAAAGTATATAGGCAATAAATATGATTGAATTGTAATTAAATATTTATTTTCCGATACGTACGTCAACAAGTTTTACTTCAATCGCGCGTAAAGGTTACACGCACACTCTTTTTTTTGCATTGGATTCGTTAAAGTATCAGGAAATTTGTCGCTATATTTTATAATGTAAAAATAGAAATTGCATTTCTGGATTCAAAAAGTACAATCCGAACAGACAATAGAGAGAAAACTTACAACTCGGTAAGTATTGCTGAAAATGGGTTCAATTTATATACTCGGGGTTTTTGGAGTCGCTGAACACGAATATCACGATTCCATAAGTCTCCGCGGCACTTGGTGTCTAGGGTATTTACCTGTTCTCCTGGGGTTTTATGTAAATTCTGTACGAAATCAGTGCACACTTGGTATTCGGTGGTTTTTTGAGTCACTAAATACGATTATAATAATAGCGATGGTATTCGAAACATCTGGTGCATTAGACGGACCTCGTCTCCAGGAATTTTATGAAAATTCGATACAAAAAGAGTGTGCACATTGTACTAGGAGGTTTTTGGGGTCGCTTACCACGAATATCATATAATGAGTTTGCTAAATCATTCGCATAATAATTTATGAATCCATGTGCGTGCATAGAAGTATAACTTCTGCCGGCAGTCCCACTGACTGCCCCACTATAGTTTTTTTTTGGAGCGTTAGGTTGCTCGATTTATTAAAAAAATGGCATAAAGCGCTAAGTTTTTTTACAGTAATACTAGTATTTATCGTTCATTATTGTTTTTAAACCATATTTATTGTTATAAAAACAATATTTTTTCGATATTTGATTTTGATCTCAAACAGATAAACTTTAACTTACTTTTTGTTGTAAGTAGTTTTAAATTTAATATTTAAAACTATAAGTTTTAAGTAGGTTGAAGATAAAAAAAAGAAGGGAAAATATTCTCAAGATTGAACTATAGCAGTAAAACTGGCCGCGAGGTTAACCGCCTTGGCCTGAGGCAAAATCGTTGCGTGACTACTCTGCCAATCGCGTACAGCAGCCATATTTCAAAATATCATAATAATAACTGCTGGACAATATACTTCGGTAAGCTAAAATGCACCAACAAAATTAAAAGATTATGATGTGAGATTTCCTTTTTATGAAAATTACACACTTATTAATTTGAAGTAGATGTGGTGGTTTGATTTGTGATAACAGTTTTATACAATTTAATAATTGTTTCAAAAATTTAGGTAAATTAAAATTCTGAAGGGTTTAAAGGAACTACAAACACTTCTACTAAAATTGACAGATTAACCGAATTTTGTTCGTGAAAAATCAAAATCATAATGGTAGGTTTACATGCTTGGCAAGTTTCTGTAAGCTTCCACAATTACAAGCGTATAAAGGAGGTGTTTGTATGTATGAGCAAGTTAGGGGTAACAGATACATCTGCGACCTATAAGATCTGTTGTGTCCCCATTTTCTTGCTATGATGATTTCCTCAGACTTAAAGCAGCTCTTCTAGTCCTATATTCCTTAGAAAGTTTAGGATTTTAAGTTAAGTAGATCGTCCTTTTCTATTTCGTATGACCCTAGGTATTTGACCCTAGAATTATGCAATGCAATGCATTCTGAGAGTATGTGTATTGAGGTTTCATCCTCTACCTCACAGTATCTGCACTTTGCTTCATCTACCAATCCTAGTTTCTTTATGTGTCCTGTTATAATACGGAGGTTCTTCTTACTAAGGTTAAGACAGCTGAGAGATCTCTTTTGGTTATAGTTTTCCAGAAGCGTCTTCGATTGTCTTAGTCCTTCTAGATCATTCCAGTACTTGGATTGTACTACTGCTAATTCCAGAGAATGGTTCTGGTCCCAGGTATGGGGTTTCAGCTCCTTCTTTTGCCAGCTTGTCTGCTTATCGTTTCCTTCTATTCCAATGTGTCCTGGAACCCATAGGAGGGTAACAGTGTTATTCTGTTCTAGTTCATTTAATTTCCCTAGGCATTGCCAGGCCAGCTTTGAACTGATTGCATGTGAGTTCAGAGCTTTGATGGCTGCTTGACTATCTGACATGATTACAATCTTCTGGATAATTATGATAGTTCCTTTGGAGACGTCCCGATGAACGATATTTGGATAAGTGTGTAAAAGAAAATTTTCCATTTGGAAATAGATCGATAATGGCATTGACTCGTATAACTTTTTACAGGACACACTGACCTTGTGGAAGGGACTCTAACGACTGTCCTTTACATAGAGAAGATATTGGAATCTCCTGTCGTCCCATTTGCTGAAAATATGGGCACTGGGTGTATTCTACAACAAAATAGTGGCAAGACACACGTAGCCAAGGTCGTGATAAATTTGTTACAGGGGCACAATATGAATGTCATGAGATAGCCAGCTAATAGTTTAGATCTGAATCCTATTGAGCATCCCTGGGATGAACTGAAAACATGTTTAAAGGATCATAAACCCTTTCAAAACCCAAATCAAGTTGCAGATGATGTTTTGATGATTTACGAGAAGTTACCACAACAAGTAATCAGAAATTCGTTGTGTCGATTTTCTTAGAGCCAGTGGTCTTCTTCTTCTTCTGTCAATGTTTATCCACTAATGTATGTTTGCGATCATATGATCCATTGGTTCTCTATCTCGTGCGGTGTGACTCAATGTTTGTATATCCCGCAGCCCCTTCCATTGTCTGATATTTCGGAGCCAAGACATCTTTTTTCTACCTATTCCTCTCCAGCCCTCAATCTTGCCTTTAACCATCAACTGTAGGAACCTTTACTTTTCGTTGCGCATTATATGGCCTAGGTAGGCTGTTTTCCTTTTCTTGACTACATGGAATAGCTCGCGTTCTTTGTTCAAGCGTCTAAGAACTTCTTTGTTTGTCAACTTCCCCAGGGTCCATCCTTCAACTCCATAAAGTAGCACTGACTACACGTAGCACTTTAAAAACCTTATCCTCAGACCAATATCAAATTCAGAGCAAGTGAGCACCTTTTTAAACTTCAGGAATACCTGTCGGGTCTGCTCTATACGGCTTTTAATTTCTTTATATGATGTCCAATCCTTAAAAAGGTATCTGAATTGGTTCTCCATCTCGTGCGGTGTGAATCAATGTTTGTATATCCCGCAGCCCCGTCCATTGTCTGACATTTTGGAGCCAAGACATCTTTTTTCTACCTATTCCTCTCCAGCCCTCAATCTTGCCTTTAACCATCAACTGTAGGAACCTATACTTTTCGTTGCGCATTATATGGCCTAGGTAGGTTTGTTTTCCTTTTCTTGACTATATGGAATACCTCGCGTTCTTTGTTCAAGCGTCTAAGAACTTCTTCGTTTGTCACATTCTTCAGGGTCCATCCTTCAACTCCATAAAGTAGCACTGACTATACGTAGCACTTTATAAACCTTATCCTTAGACCAATATCAAATTCTGAGCAAGTGAGCACCTTTTTAAACTTCAGGAATGCCTGTCGGGCCTGCTCTATAAGGCTTTTAATTTCTTTATCTGATGTCCAATCCTCAAAAAGGTATCTGAATTGGTTCTCCATCTCGTGTGGTGTGAATCAATGTTTGTATATCCCGCAGCGCCGTCCATTGTCTGATATTTCGGAGCCAAGACATCTTTTTTCTACCTATTCCTCTCCAGCCCTCAATCTTGCCTCCAACCATCAACTGTAGGAACTTATACTTTTCGTTGCGCATTATATGGCCTAGGTAGGTTGTTTTCCTTTTCTTGACTATATGGAATAGCTCGCGTTCTTTGTTCAAGCGTATAAAAACTTCTTCGTTTCTCACATTCTCCAGGGTCCATCCTTTAACTCCATAAAGTAGTACTGACTATACGTAGCACTTTATAAACCTTATCCTCAGACCAATATCAAATTCTGAGCAAGTGAGCACCTTTTTAAACTTCAGAAATGACTGTCGGGCCTGCTCTATACGGCTTTTAATTTTTTTATCTGATGTCCAATCCTCAAAAAGGTATCTGAATTGGTTCTCCATCTCGTGCGGTATGAATCAATGTTTGTATATCCCGCAGCCCCGTCCATTGTCTGATATTTCGGAGCCAAGACTTCTTTTTTCTACCTATTCCTCTCCAGCCCTCAATCTTGCCTTCAACCATCAACTGTAGGAACCTATACTTTCCGTTGCGCATTATATGGCCTAAGTAGGTTGTTTTCCTTTTCTTGACTACATGGAATAGGTCGCGTTCTTTGTTCAAGCGTATAAAAACTTCTTCGTTTGTTACCTTCTCCAGGGTCCATCCTTCAACTCCATAAAGTAGCACGGACTACATGTAGCACTTTATAAACCTTATCCTTAGACCAATATCAAATTCTAAACAAGTGAGCACCTTTTTAAACTTCAGAATTGCCTGTCGGGCCTGCTCTATATGGCTTTTAATTTCTTTATCTGCTGTCCAATCCTCAAAAAGGTATCTGAATTGGTTCTCCACCTCGTGCGGTGTGAATCAATGTTTGTATATCCCGCAGCCCCGTCCATTGTCTAATATTTCGGAGCCAAGCCATATTTTTTCTACCTATTCCTCTCCAGCCCTCAATCTTACCTCCAACCATCAACTGTAGGAACTTATACTTTTCGTTGCGCATTATATGGCCTAGGTAGGTTGTTTTCCTTTTCTTGACTATATGGAATAGCTCGCGTTCTTTGTTCAAGCGTATAAAAACTTCTTCGTTTCTCACCTTCTCCAGGGTCCATCCTTTAACTCCATAAAGTAGTACTGACTATACGTAGCACTTTATAAACCTTATCCTCAGACCAATATCAAATTCTGAGCAAGTGAGCACCTTTTTAAACTTCAGGAATGCCTGTCGGGCCTGCTCTATAAGGCTTTTAATTTCTTTATCTGATGTCCAATCCTCAAAAAGGTATCTGAATTGGTTCTCCATCTCGTGTGGTGTGAATCAATGTTTGTATATCCCGCAGCGCCGTCCATTGTCTGATATTTCGGAGCCAAGACATCTTTTTTCTACCTATTCCTCTCCAGCCCTCAATCTTGCCTTCAACCATCAACTGTAGGAACCTATACTTTCCGTTCCGCATTATATGGCCTAAGTAGGTTGTTTTCCTTTTCTTGACTCCATGGAATAGCTCGCGTTCTTTGTTCAAGCGTCTAAAAACTTCTTTGTTTGTCACATTCTTCAGGGTCCATCCTTCAACTCCATAAAGTAGCACTGACTATACGTAGCACTTTATAAACCTTATTCTCAGACCAATATCAAATTCTGAGCAAGTGAGCACCTTTTTAAACTTCAGGAATGCCTGTCGGGCCTGCACTACCTATACGATTTTTAATTTCTTTATCTGATGTCCAATCCTCAAAAAGGTATCTGAATTTGTCCACTCTCTCAATTGACGCTGCATCACATGTTAATGTGGAGTAGGCAAATTGTATCCAAGCTTCTAGTGATGATCATAAATTTAGTTTTCCGGGGATTGATGATTTTTTGACACTTGTATTTTGTATTTGTGTTATTTTTTTGTATTGCCTTACAACCAATGTAAGAAAATCTATTGACTATTTTCAAAATATTACAAATTTTAGTACTTTTTGTATTTTATTTATTTCTATTTATATCTAAATACAATAGTTTATTTAGTTTGTCCTTATTAAAAAAATTCGCACGGCAATCATTTAGCAATCCTGTCTTCATCAGTTCAGTTCTCGAGTTCAGATACCCCATTAATAAAGCACATCACCAATATACTTATACGGAGTAGAAAAACACGCTAGCAGGCCGATTAAACCGTGATTTAAATGGAGCACAAAATCCACTCATAACTTTTTATTGGACCTGTCGACAATAGTGCACATAGCATAGCCGAATTATAATATTTAGTAGCGGAAAGTCGAAGCAAAACCAGTGATATGAAAGTCGAATCACGCAACAAACCCGCTTTTTGGTATTCCGGGGCTGTCGTAACTGATCTTTCTGATGGTATGATGGTAGTTTCGTGGTCGACCCCCATGATCTGGATTGATGTGTGCTTTGCATTCGTAACATGTATTTTAGGTACCTACTTAAGTAGATTCGAATATTTTTTTTATTTATTTGTTTGTTTATTAAAAGTAAAATTTGGGTGGTAACTATGTACTTCGTATCGGGTAACAATCGATAATTTGTCCCCATTTTCCGTTTTTTTCGATTTTTATCACATATTTTTTTGTCTCTCTGGGTTTTACTTTTCCTTCGTTGTATTTTGTCATTTTTCTATATTTTTAATATGGTTTAATATACTATTATATTCTATTTAAGGAAATTTTTGTGTTTCAGATGCTAAAATAGCCTGTTAAGCAATTAAATTTTTCCAATAGGTGAACAAGTTAACGTAAAATTGGTATTCACTAAAGGCACGGTCAAAGAAGTTCCCTTCCTAGTCCGTTGAGTTATCACATAATTAGAGTGAGACTTTACTCTCCTCGATTTGGTCAAAACAACTTTTGCTTGTGCGCCACCGGTATTTGCCGTATGGGGAAAGACACATGCTTCTCGTACTCGATAAGTTTCCCCCTAATTACCGGTAATCGCACAATTGGTGTCCACTCTTCGTTTTCTCTTTCTTCCTCCTTCTCGCCTATCGCGTGCAATCAGGACTTTTCTTAGTATAGGTATATCTACAATCGAGACACGTAATTTCATATACATATAAAATATCTCATAGAGCAGTTATACTTAAAAAAAATATCAAGGTTATTACATGGTCCACATTTAGTTTATAAACAAAATCAAAGTTAACTGTTTCGAAATTTAACAATAATTAAACATTTTCCTGGGATTTGCTAAAAAACATAAAAAAGGTTATTAAAAAAACAAAAAATGTGGAAAATCCGTTTTATCGATAATATAAAATACCAAAATAATTAAAAAAATTGAGAGGTGTCAAGGGACACCCGGAGGGAACGAAGTTACTTTCGATTAATTAGTAAAGGAATTGTAATTTGTAAACACAACAGAGTGTTTATACATACATAATCATAATGTCTGTATAAAATGTCTACTTACCTAACTCTATCAGCAATATCCGGAACTTGTGCGAAAACACTGTCAGGATACATTATTCTTATTATTTTCTATTATTTTATTATTTATTATTTACAAAAAACCTGTATAAACTTAACAAAGTCGCGACACTACACTGTTCAGAGCAAAATAGAAAATAGTAAATCCATTATTTTCAACAGTTCGTTTCTTTTAACAAAAGTATTTTCTTTTTAATGTACATTTTCTTTTAATTTAAATTACTGTCTTTTTAATTGTAATATATCTATCTATGAGAGAGACAGAGAGAGAGAGAGAGAGAGAGAGAGAGAGAGAGAGAGAGAGAGAGAGAGAAAGACACACAGAGAAACATGCGTGTGTCGTGACATATTTTGGTCTGAATTTTTTCCGGCTAGCCTCTAGCCTCAGTCGTAACTGGTCGTAACGCCCGAAAGGGAACTTCGTTTCAAAAGTTGTTACAAATGGGTAAAAAATTGGTAAAACCAGAAAACTAAAATGGAAAATCGTCAAAAAACTGAAAAAACAAAGGAGTATAAAACGAAGAAATATCACAATTAAAGAAAAAACGAAAAATATGAAAATTGAAAACAATAACTAAAGAAAAAATGACAAAATATTAAGTTTCCCTTTTTCTCATTTATAACAGTAGAATCTAGTCTTTTTGTCTATTAATGTTTGCGCATCTTAGATACAGCTTGGTGGATCCAATAACCAAAGTTAAATAGAGTAACTACTTAGCGTCGTGTACCTCAAATAGATTGATTCAGTTCAGCCAAAATTAAGATATGCTTTTTTGAAACTTCTTTGCGATGGTAACGGTACCCTATTTTCTCATTTATAAGAGTCTTATCTTTTCGTCAATCAAAGTAAATGCTTTTTATCATGATACTCAATTATCTTCCTTGCGAACTAAAGATACAGCTATGTGAATCTTTTTTTATCGAAAACTAAAGTTAAATCTTTAGTTGAAACCAAACCAAAGTCAACCAAAAAAGCTGAAGCAATAGCAGCAGCAGAACGCTTCCATAAACCGCTTGGATCTGGATCTGGAAATTTGGGGAGGGGCGAGCTAGTGCTCAGCCAGCACTGAGGCCACATATGACCCATTATGCATCCTCCCGTGTGTAGTGATATCCTCACCTCAGGCTGTCATCAGGCCTAGTGATTTAAAATAGGTGATGAGGCTCCCGAGGAGGATCTCCCTGACATCGGCTGGTGTAAGCCAGTACTCGCCCAACACGGATCTTCTTATTTCAGAAAAAGCAGAGCTGCCATACATTATGTGTTCTACTGTTTCCCCTTCTTGTTCGCAGCCTCTGTATAGCGGCGATTCTGTTAATTTCATCCTAAAGAGATGTTGTCGCAATTGGCAGTGACCTGTCAAGATTCCCACAGCTGTTCCGAGATTTTGTCTGATCAATGCCTTAAATTTTTTTGCTGTTTCCTCGCCACGATGAGGTAATAACTTTCTGGCCAGTCTACAGTTCGTAGTTTCATCCCAGCACTGTATACATTTTTGGTGAGAGTGCTGTTTGATATAAGGTCCACGACTGCGGACAGTGTTAGCTTGGTAGATGGGCGAGGGCTAACATATTTATAGCCCGCAGCCCTCCTTGCTAAATTGTTCGCAATGCGTTCCGTAAACCGTATCTATCATAAACTTAAGCAACTGATGGCAATATCATACGTGTAGCCGTTGAAGTCGATGGTCTCTACTTGCAGTTTGTTGTGTTTTTTTTTAAATCACGCCAGCTTTCCAGTATTTTGTTAGTGTTTCTAAACATTTCTTATAAGTTGTGATCGAAGAAAGAATGTCCTTTGCAGTGCAACGATTTGGCAATATGTGTCCCAAATAGGTTTAGCATTTTTTTATATCAAGGATAATATATTCGTTCTATAGTAAATCCTGGAAGATCGTTATACCAACCAGCGTCTGATCGTTCATTGTAATGGATGAGTCGCATGTTGGGCTGTTGTTGGATAGGCAACATGTCTTTGTCTTGGAAGCGTTGAAATTAACAAGAATCTTTCTTCCCCACTCGTTAACAATTCTCAAATCTTAATTGAGAGAAGTCGTTGTGGATCTTCTGTCCTCTTCCAGAATATCTAGAGATATGGGACGGTTGTGCGCTTTGCTATAGTGTGGGTTGCAATCATCTGCAAAATCGTGTATCGGATTATTAGTGGCTTCAAGTAGATCATTAATGTGTAATAGGAATAAAGTGGGAACTAGAGTCGATCCTTGAGGAACTCCAGCGTTGATCTTGTAGAGGTTGGAGGTATGTCCGTCTAAAGGAACTTGTATGTACCTGTTGGAGAGAAAGTTGGATATCCATCTACAAAGGTTTGGTAAGAGTCTGTATGAACACAGTTTGTTCAAAAGAGCTGCATTCCACACTTGATCAAATGCTTTTAAGATGTCTAGCGATACTATTTCAGTTTCCCCATAGCGGTGGATGGCATCACTCCAGACAAGGGTTACATATGCTAGCTAATCGGCTGTTGACCTTTGTTGGCGAACTCTATATTGCCTGTCACTTAAGAGGTTGTGTGTCTCAAGGTAGCTCAGAATCTTGTGATTGACGTATTTCTGTATAGTTTTGCTAATAACAGATAGAAGAGCTATGGGACTGTAGTTAGAAGGCTGGGTTTTACAGCATAAATTGAAATATTCTCTTCTGAAACATCTTTATAATAATAACGGTCCCCTATTAACTCATTTATAAGAGTCTAGTTTTGTCGTCAAAGTAAATGTTTTTATACCTCCAATATTTTTAGAAGCTTCTTTGTGGACCATAGTTAAAGCTCTGTAGATCTTGTTTTTTTCTGTGGATCCTGTCTTTATTAATAACCAAAGTTAAATCTTTGTAACAACCAAGAAAATATGATACAATTAACAAAAACATGGAAAATAAGCAGAAAAACTAGAAAAATATCCAAAAAATTAAACCAAGAAGCTAGAAAAAGAAATCATTGATTGATAGGCGGTACGGAGTTCGCGGGGTTAGCTAGTATATACCTATATGATTGTGGAAAGTTGTTAGAAACGATCATCTTTAAAATAGTTAAGTTTAAGAAATAAAATTTAAAAAGTTAAAGATGGTTGTATGGTACCTAAAGAAAAATTGCGATGAATAGAGAGATAAATATATAAGTTTGAAACGGTCAAGGGGCGGCGTATAACCAATAAAGCTTCGTCGTAGGTTGTGCCAACAATCTATTATTAATCTACCTCTTTCAGTAGATACCGTGATATTTGTGCGGTCACGAATCCGTTCCTTTATAATACACATACACATTTAAATGGATTCATATTAAAGCAGAACCCGTGGAGATCTCAGTTTGATACGAACGTGTAAGTTGACTTCTGTCACCTCCTAACAACCAATTCTCTGTGTTACGATTTATATCGGCAACTAGCGGTGTTTTCTGCCTTCATATTTTCGACTTCGAAACTTAATTGAGGTTATGTTTTATGGTTTTTTATTAGGTTATTTATCGTTTCGATTTCAAATGTTTATAACAGATTCGTTCGTAATGGAGATTTTGTAACAGTACAATCATCACGAACGCGGTTTCGACTTAATATAGTTATTTTAAATTTCGTGATAATTAAATAAGATACCTATTTTCTACACACAATTTAATCTTATCTTTAAATTATTATCTTAATAAATATAGCAGAAATAGATACTCATAACGTTTATTATGATGTAAAAGAAAATAATCTTCTGGAAATCTGAATTTGTTGAATTTTAAGATGGAAAATAAACTGTTTTCTTCTTTCCTTATTCTCTGGAGCTCTTCATCATCTACCGTTTGTAGACGACAGAATTGTAGCAAAAGGCTTTAAATAATTAATTAATTAATATGTATTTAAAAAATAGATAAAAATAAAAAACAAGTGTGGCAGTCAGTGGGACTGCCGGCAGAAGTTATACTTCTATATGATATTCGTGGTAAGCAACTCCAAAAACCTCCTAGTACCGTGTGCACACTCTTCTTGTATCGAATTTGCACAAAATTCATGGAGACGAGGTCCGTCTTAAGCACCAGGTGTTTCGAACACCATCGCTATTATTATAATCGCATTTAGCGACTCAAAAAAACCACCGAGTACCAAGTGTGCACTGATTTCGTACAGAATTTACATAAAACCCCAGGAGAAGAGGTAAATACCCTAGACCCTAGACAGCAAGTGCCGCGAAGACTTTTGGAATCGTGATATTAGTGTTCAGCGACTCCAAAAACCCCGAGTATATAAATTGAACCCATTTTCAGCAACACTTACCGAGTTGTAAGTTTTCTCTCTATTGTCTGTTCGGAATGTACTTTTCGAATGCAGAAATGCAATTTCCATTTTTACATTTGTAACGTTAATAACGTTTTCCACGGTAACGTGACAGAAAAAAAAATTGTAGCGTAAAAATACCCTTTAGCTAGCTCCAGGGTTCGTGGCTTCCTTCTGGCTTTCTTTTTTAACTCTCCCCAAACAAATAATAAAGGGCGCCAAGTACAGACATACAAATAAAAGAGTGAAATCAGTGTTTAATTGTTTATTCAAGAAAATAACTGTATGAGATTAGTAAAAAAAGTAATTAACAATCTTCTTATCTTTGTCTTTGCTCTACGGATTCGTTCGTGCGGAAGGATGAAAATAGCGACGCAACTTACGAATGAACTAAAAATTCCCCTTCTCAAATCTGATAAATTATTCACGTCGACTCAAAATAACACCGAAAATTATAAAAATTTAATAGTCAATAGGCCAGGCCACGATTAACGTTATTAACGTTACACATTATAAAATATAGCGACAAATTTCTTGATACTTTAACGAATCCAATGCAAAAAAACGCATTCCGATCCATCTTACGTTACAAAATTCGGAGGTTTTGGTGCTTTATTTCCTCGACTACTCGTAAAAACTCTGTTTATGTAGCCAACAACCTCAAAAGCATAGTGCAGGATATACTGCAACCATGTGATGGTATTTTAGACTACAATACAATACTCATTACGAAATATTATTATTAATATTATTAATATAAAATACTAAATTTAATATGTTAACTTACGTGACAGAATTATAAAATAAATAATCTGTCAAATAATCATGTGGTCCGTCACTATGATATTCATACATTAGTTCAGACTGTTTTTTGTATATCTATCCGTTTTCAATGTACTGAATGTTGAAACGGTATTCAAAGGACTTATAGTTATGACTAATAACATGTGATAAATATTTCATCTTTATTTTTACCGACCAATATACCTTATAAGTGTGTCTGTCTCTCTCTTACTCACACCATTACATATGTAATGATTTTTCTCATTTAACTGTACACAAATCTTGTCCACCGAGTGCATGAATAGAAGTATAATTTCAATAATTTAAAGAAAATATGAAGACATTAAACGAGTAGACAGTAGGTAAAGAAAAAACTGCAGACTTTTCTAGAAATCTTACAGCAGGGTGAGTGATAGAAAGATACAGGAAGAACCCAAAAACACTTCTAGAAGTAATTCTTACATAACAGTAGGTACTAAAAACTCTAAAAAGGTAGTAAGATGTTAAAGTGTACAAGTTGAAAACTTTGCAAGAAGCAGATAAAGGGGTTGAGAATACCTACAAAAACACTGATGAAAACAATAAATTTTAACGAAGACTCAAAACACACTTTAAAAAGTCTAATAATATTGTGAGTGATAAAACAGCATTAAAGAATATTTTTATAATTTTGACAAGTAAAGTGACATTTTTCAAAACTGCTGTCAGTTTTGAAAGTCATTACTTTTCGTAACTAGTTTTGAAAAGTAAAACTTTACGTAACTAGTTTTGAAAAGTTCATTTCAAAACAAGTTACGAAAAATATAAAGCAAATATAAACAACTAAGAACTATTTTATACTAACTTTATTAAAGAAATATTTAAAAGCAGACATTTTTAAACAAAAAATTAAATAATAATACTTAATATTTAAGTCAGAAACTTACCTTTTAATTATATCTGTATTAAATAGAATTGTCATTAGAAAGGTGTCAATGCAAAATAAACACGAGAACTAGATGTATTGTTTTTACTTATTATTAGATAATTATGATTTTTATTAGTTATGGAATTTCGTCAAAATTATAAAAAATCTTGTACGGAACTCGTTATAAAACGCCATTTTGTTTAACTCGTGTTCATTTGCAGCACTCGCTACGCTCTTGCTGCAACATCACACTCGTTAAACAAAATTGGACTTTTCATAACTCGTTACGTAAATAACTATTGTAAAACTCGCCAAAAAGCAGATAAATTAGATAAAAGAAACTATGAAGACATTAAACGACTCGACAGTTGGTGAGGATTCAACTACATACTCTTCTAGAAGTTTCATCAACAACTGGATAAGTGACAGAAAGATACTAAAATGTTAAAAGAGCAAATGCATATAGGCATTGAAAACGACTTTGGAGACTTTGATAAAAAAAAGTGAAGACACTTAAAGTCATGAACTGCCGTTGGAAAACTTAAAAATGTTCTCAGTAACATTAACATTCCCATCAACCTAAAAAAAAGGTTTTTAATTCTTGCATCCTCCCAATGAAACCGCGGACCTTCTGGCCAAGAAGGGAGCGGATACACGATTCACTGGTCCAGAACCGGTATTGGGACTGCCTAGAGCCTGGATAAGGACCAAAGTCAGGAACTGGGTCTGGGAAGAGTCAACCAAGCACTGGAGTAACACTGTAGGGCTGAGGGACTCGAAGCTGATGCTCAAAGGCTACTCCAAAAAACTGACGTCTGACATACTGAATCTTGGTAGGAGTCAGATAAGAGTACTAGTGGGCCTGCTCACTGGGCATGGACCATTCAGACTACACCTTCGGAGGATGGGGATTCTGACACAGGAACCCACCTCGTGCCGACTGTGCGCCATGGACGATGAGACGGCAACTCACATTCTATTCGAGTGTGAGGCCTTGGACTATAAACGGTTCCTCATCTTCGGTGACACGAATCCTGAATCCTATCGCCACCTTGAGGAGCTAGTCACAGGACTCAAGTCTCTTATCAAGGGAACTGCTCTGTGGCAACAGTAACTCAAGGAATTTCGGAACCCTGGATTCTAGCCTACCTGAAGATCAGCGTGACGTTGATTTTCAGATGAACAAACTAGAGTCCTGCAAGCATCGGGTGCATGTAAGGACTCTTGCTGCCGAACCTGGTCACAATATTCCCATAGGAAGCAGTGCTCAAACATGGGGCTCCACAGGAGAGACCATGCCAGGTTGTTTAGATTAGATTAGATTAGATCCTCCCAGTGATGACTTATTGTCTGAAAACAACTACGATGACCATAAAAGCAGTCAAAAAACTTGCAACCACACAGTGTGCAATAGAAAGGCTTATGCTAGGAATAACCTTAAAAGATTACAGCTGTAATGATAAAATACACATACGAACCAATTTTGAAGACTTCATACAATGCGTCGCTCACTTGATATGAAACTGGGTAGGACATGTTGCCAGGCAAGAGGATGCAAAATGGACCAAACACATTATGCAATGAAGACCTAGATTGCATAAAAGAAGTGTGCGTCAACGTCCAAAGAGGTGGTTGGATAATATCAAGGAAACGTCAGGAAGACAATGGTATCAAATAGCAAAAGACACGACAGAATGGAAACGTCAAAGGGAGGCTTACGTCCAGTTAAGAGCTACTGAAAGGAAGAAGAAGAATTACCTATTTTCTCCTTCCCTAATGCTGGCTCCTCCATAACCATAATTTCTAGTTTTCTCCATACTGTCCATTCACTTTCGTTTCGTACGAATGAAAAAGAACTTTTTATAATATTTTTTTTTTCATTTCACACGCATTGAAACAGCTTGTTTTGATCCCTGTTTTGTCAGTCGAAACAAGACAATTTCACACCAATGCAACTGTCAGTCAGAAACTGACAGTTTTTTCTGCGCTAGGGGAGAAACAACGTATTTCTGCCCGGCACATTCATTTATTTATTATTAATGTATTTATTTCAAGTCTATTAGAATCGCAATTGTAATAAACAAAAGCGAATAAAATCATAATCGTCAAATCGTTGTCAAGATATTACTACGCTATTTGTCTGAAATCGTCTTACTTTAACTGGCTACAGAGATCAAAACTCGCTGTTTCAATGCATGTGATATGATAAATATAGTGGCACGGGATGAAACAAAGACGATTTCTGACCGGCGAAGACAGCCCCCGCCCTAGTCAGAAATCGTCTTGTTTCACCCCTTGCCACACAATATACTATTGTACTGATTTATAGGTCTTACGGATTTAATAAATAACAAGGTTTTCTTCTGTTTTAAAACATCTATTTAAACAAATTATCCAATAACCGATAAAAATCTACATACCTAACAGTAGATATTAAAGATAGTTTTGAAGCTTATACAAAAATTTTTCAGGAAATAATTTAAATCGTTTCACGAATGTGTAAACTTTCTCATTCTCATTATAAATCTTAGACATGCATAGTGAGATAAAATGTCGGATAACCTTTTCAAAATTAGCGGCGCGTATCCAAGACATTGATACATCATTTGCCTTACTGAATATACTTAAATATTAAGATAGTATTACAAAGCCATTTATAGTCGGACACTTGATTGTCTGAACTATGCTTATTGTTCACAGATAACAGATCAGAAGTGAGATTTCAACCAACTGTGATAATCAGTTTGACATCGATTCAATCTTTGGAGCAAGTGAAGAAATGATTGGCTTTAATATTACGCTTTTCTATTTTATTTTCATTCTCTTAATGGGTAATTAACTATCGTAATAAATTCAGTATTTTGGTTTTTATCTTTTGCATAGGTAATTTTATTATTAAAATCCAAAAATAGATGTTTCATTGGTTCTCTTTGTTGTTTTCTTAAAAACGGTCAGCTTTTTAAGCAAAGTATGACATAACTAGGGCCCTCAGAGGCGTTTTAGCAGCAGCAGTAAAAGTATTGTGAAACCATCCTCCTATTCAAATAATCTTAAAAAGGAAGACAAGGATGAGCTTCTACAGGCAGCAAGAAAACCTAATCTCCATTTTTGTTAATAAAGTAGCAAATTGGAGAATACATCTAGCAAATGAAATCAAATCAGCGCTTTAATGAGGGCCGAGAAAGCGCTGGAGATGACCAACGCCCAGGTCGTCCTGTCATTGTTTCAACTCTGGAAAAAGTGTTCAAAATCAACCAAATTGTGCGTGAAGATCATCGAATAAGCATCCAGATGCATTTCGAGGCTGTAAACGCCGATAAACAAACGGTTAGAAAAATTTTCCACGAGGAATTACACATGACAAATAATTCTGCAAAGTTGGTGCCAAAAAACATGATTTCTGAGCAAAAGCTAGTGCGTCAACAGGTCTGCTGAGATTTTCTTAAAAGATTAACAGAAGATCCCGGACTGATGAAAAACATTATTACTTGCAACGAAAATTGCATTTGTCAATACGATGTTGAAAGAAAGCGGCAATCAACGTATTGAAAGACGCCTGAATCGCCCAGAATCAAAAAAGCAAGGAAATTTAAGGCAATGTTGATCGTTTTTTATTTCGACAATAATGCTATCGTGATGACTCAATAAGTTCTAGAGGGTCAGAATGTCAACCAGACTTACTATTTGTCAGTTTTGAATATGGAGGGTAGAGGTAAGGAGAACTGTCTCCGTGTATTGAATGTGTCCGTCAAAATGTGGTAAATAAGGGTGGCGCTACGATCGTAGTAGGGTAAATTTTAAAAAAAGCGCCATAATTTCTTAGAGTAGGATAGATAAATAAACAAGGAAAGACACATTTCCGCTTTATTATGACA
Organism: Altica lythri; assembly: GCA_964028335.1. NCBI lineage: Eukaryota > Metazoa > Arthropoda > Insecta > Coleoptera > Chrysomelidae > Altica > Altica lythri. The sequence continues at coordinate 26,378,900 of OZ034801.1, read as the reverse complement.
GCATTTTTAAAATAATCATAAGATACATAAGATAATCATAAAGTATAAAACGAATTTAAAATACACTAAACTGAATTCGCTGACCACGTTTTTTTATAGTACTTATATAATTTGTGACTTATATTACGAAATCATACGACATTTCAATCAATTTGTCAAAAACTGCTACATTCATTCTGTACCCTACATCTACTTAAGCGCCATTGTAGTGGCAAGTTTGAGAAGTGTTATGTTCCTCTAAAAAGTGGACACATTTTTAATCATTTCCCATTTAAGATCGTTCTCCTTACCTCTACCCTCCATAGTTTTGAAGAATAACTCACGGATTTTGCACCAGGACAAAACACGTTATTTGAAAAGCAGTATTTGACCAATAAACGCACTTTCAGTACTCGAACACGTGCCATACTCGCCAGATTTAGCACCGTGAGACCTTTTTGTTTCCGAAGATAAAATAAGCTTTCAAAGGATCCCGATTTGAGTCCATGTATGCGGTAAAGCAACATAGAACTCACCAAAGAAGACTTCCAGTACTGCTTTGATTAATGGAAGGGTATGTGGTGAGGGGAGGGGAAAATTATTTAGAGATTCCAATCCAAAACACTGCGGACAATTGCGGATACTCCATAGTGTGTTAGCAATTTAACACTACATCGAGTTCTTCAAATCCCATTTGTTGACAAAGAAGCAAGAAAGCTCTCACTAATTACCAGAAGCGTCTGCTAGGATAGTGAGCTTATAGAGAATCTACGAAAATGGCCCATCCAGGCGATGGTTAAATAAAACCAGGCCCGAAGAACTAGTGCAACAACACTAATATTAGTTACGCCGATGACTCTTAACACATTTACTTAATACTCTTTGTGAAGAAGATAACAAACTTAAATAAACGTCAATAAAAAAAATGTTATTTAGAAAGCAGTATTTGACCAATAAACGGACTTTCAGTACTCAAACACGTGCCGTACTCGCCAGATTTAGCACCGTGAGACTTTTGTTTCCGAAGATAAAATCTGCTTTCAAAGGAACCCGATTTGAGTCCATAAATGCGGTAAAGCAACATAGAACTCACCAAAGAAGACTTCCAGTACTGCTTTGATTAATGGATGGGTATGTGGTGAGGGGAGGGGAAAATTATTTAGAGATTCCAATCCAAAACACTGTGGACAATTGCGGATACTCCATAGTGTGTTAGCAATTTAACACTTCAAATCACATTTGTTGACGAAGAAGCAAGAAAGCTCTCACTAATTACCAGAAGCGTCTGCTAGGATAGCGAGCTTATAGAGAATCTTTACGAAAATGGCCCATCCAGGCGATGGTTAAATAAAACCAGGCCCGAAGAACTAGTGCAACAACACTAATATTAGTTACGCCGGCGCCGATGACACTCAACACATTTAATTAATACTCTTTGTGGAGAAGATTACGAACTTAAATAAACGTCAATAAAGAAAATGTAGGTACAGAGGTACATAAAAGCTAGTCCTCGCGATTCGCATCTTTATGGATAACAACATCTGATACACCCTTTTGTGAATAATAAGATTTTTTAAAATATGACAATTAAAAAAATCAAAAGCAACAGATAATAGCTTATAATAAAAATGGTTGTTTAAGAGGCGCCATGCAAAAACGCATTTAATTACAAGAGAATATAAATCGGTGCTAGATAGATACTTCGATCGATACACGTTTGAATGAAATTTATAGGACATTTTCCTCATCCTGTACATACTTATATACCTCGACATCATTACTTTATAAATAAAACATGGAGTCAATCAGGCATCTGCGTCATATTTCAGTCAGAGCACTATAAGAATTCACACAAAGAAATGGTCAAGACTACCATGAGATTTTACCTACGTTTATACTGAAATTGTCTCTCAGAAATCGCAAGAAATAATCTAGAGGAAATCGGAGGATATTAAACACTTTTAAATGACATATATTTGTATTTATAGTTAAGTAAAGTACATTTAAAATAATAATATTTAACAAAAAAAAAATTAACAAACATAGTACCTAAACTATTATTTGAGATATCTGGCATGATATTTTTGAAAATTTTTGAAAGTTTTTAGGAAGTATACAAACATGAATATATTAAATGACATTAAGGAGAATTTGAAAAAATGTCGCATCCAGTGAGACTCAAACTCACAACCCTCAGCTCTACGCGCTGACACTCTAACAACTAAGCTATCAAATCGCTTATCACTCGTTAAATTCTACTCCTGCCACATGTGATACTTACTTACTTTCTGGAGGCATTTTTGGATATTTCCAATACCTCGATCCAGAAGCTTCTACACGAATATCTGGGTTTGTTTACCAGAATTTATCGCGAAACTCCGACTTAGCAACACACAATGGTGAATTATCCTACATCAGGATAATTCAAGTGCCTACACTGCCCAAAAGAGTTTTTGGAGCTTCAAAACATCGTATTGTTAGATCGTTCACCGTGTAGTCCCGACCTAAGTCCCAACGATTTCTTCTCTTTCCCAAAGATCAAGAATTTAATGATGGAGAGCGACTCCAGTCGCCAGAAGAAGTCATTGATGCCTTTCAAACAGCGATTTTGCAGGTGTTAACTGAAGACTGGAATTACCAATTAGTTTGAACGTGTGTAAAAGTGAATCCATCTTGGTGAGACATATTTTGAAAATCAGTAACGTACTTTAAGTCTATATATTTTTTGTCTTTATGGCTTTATGCAAAGAGATCGAGAGGAATGTACAAACTACAGAACAATATCCCTGTTAAACATTGCATATAAGATACTAGTCAGTACAATAAACTCCAGACTGAAGACACAAGCAAAAGGAATCCTGGGAGACTACCAAAATGGCTTTAGGCTAGGGAGATCGACAGTTAACGTCATACATAGTCTAAAACAAATAGCACAAAAAGAAAGGGAATACAATGGACAACTACACGTAGTTTTCATAGATTTCAAAAGCGCTTTCGACACAGTAAAAAGAGAAACTTGGGATCCCACAAAAATAAGGAAGATGGTAGCACTGACTCTTAAGAAAACTACCGAGAAAGTCAGATTCAATGGAACAACTTCCAAAGAAATAAAAATAAATAAAGGAGTGAAGCAAGGAGATGCTATGTCACCGACACTCTCTGATTTAATTTTAGAAGTAATAATAACTAGACAATAAAAATATCATCACAAATCAACTCCAAATAATAGCCTACGCAGATGACCTGGCCATCATTTCAAACACAAAGACAGCACTAATAAATGCAATTGAAAAACTAGACAAAGAGGAAAAACAAATGGGTTTAGAGATAAATGAAAATAAAACAAAATACATGAAGATAGGTAAGGAAGAGATAACTCCACAGGCAAAAATTGATCACACAAAACTATAGACTTGAAGCGGTACACACCTTTAACTATTTAGGAGTCACAATAGGAAAGACCGGGAAGGAGAGACTGGAAGAAAGAAACTTAAAAGGCAAACAGGCATTCAGTATGAAAATCAATCTGTATGAGACCCTAATACGACCAGTAGTTACACACGCATTGGAGACAACAACATTAAATAAAAAGGAGAAAGACAGTCTACTAAAATTTGAAAGAAAAATAATGAAAACAATACTAGGCCCTGACAACAAGCGAAGGAGAAAGAAGACTTAAAACAAACATTACAATAGACAAAGAACAAAATGGTGAAAACATAAGTTAGATATACTAACTAGTCTAGAATGGATTGGGCATACACTCAAAAAGCCACACAAAAAAATGCACAAAAAATTAAGAGAAATTAAAACAAAGACAGAAGAATAATCCACCTCTAAAAAAAGGATTGTTGAACGCCCAGGCGTTAGGCATTATCTTGGAGAATGTAAGGCTATGATGATGATGGATTTATGCAAAAGTAAAAACAACCGGCGCATGGACATGAGAGCTTCTTTTGGAGAAGTATGTAAAGTTATAAAGAGACTATGTTAAAAAAATTGTTTTGTGTCTTTATTAGGTCGAAAAGTTTTCAAACCAACCTCGTTTATACTACACCAACGTCTTTGTTAATACTACTAACTTACTTTTAACTTTTTTTACCAGTTTACCAGTTTATTTAATTCAAAGAAATAGTAAATTGGAATATAAAAAAGATCTAATAATAATAATAATAAACCTAATGTAAAGAAACTATCCAATTGTACATCAAGTATTTTAATATACCTTCTAAGAAAAATTCACATTCCTTTGTTCACATAATTTGCTATAAACAAAAAGTTGAAGGAATAAATTAACAGTTTGAATTCAAGAAAGATAATTTACAAGTTTGATAATCGTATGTAATTGGTGTGCTTGTGCGAATGTCGGTGTTTTGAATTGTTCTGTGTTAACAGCATTTTATAGTTACAGCACGTACACTTTAAAGAGAAATAGTCTGTATGGGAGACTTCAAATATTTTTATTGGCGACCTCACAGTCTTCCAATATACTTTCAATCTATTACAATATATTATGACTTGGGAATAACTTGAATGACAGCTAAGATGATTGGTATATAACAAGATATATACACATGCTCAATATCTAGGGATATTTAAAAAACTTTTTTTTTATAAAATGGTTCAAAAGTATTTTATGGAATAACTTAAAGAAGCTCAACACATGCGAAGAGGTAATTAAACGAAGATATCAAAATAAGACCAATTTAAAATGTATACACAAAACAAAAGTTTATAAAAAAAATTGACAATGGAACAAAGAAAAAGTTTTTAATAAGAAATGTGGCCTCCTGGGCATCGACCATTCAGAATAAACCTTCGAAGGATGGGGATTCTGACACAGGAACCCACCTCGTGCCTACTGTGCGCCATGGAAGATGAGACGGCAACTCAAATTCTATTTGAGTTTGAGGCCTTGGACCATAAACGGTTCCTCACCTGAACTCTGAAACTTATCACCACCTTGAGGAATTAGTCACAGGACTCAGATCTCTAATAAAGGCAACTGCCCTGTGGCAACAGTAACTCAAGGATAGTCATCCAAATCCTAAAGATTTTGGGACACCTGGAATTATGCCTACCTGAAGATCAGCGGTGGTGATGATCTTCAGCTGATCAAACTAGAGTCCTGCACGCATGGGGTGCATGCAAGGACTCTTGGTGCCGAATCTGGTCACAATATTCCCATAGGAAGCACGGTTTAAAACATGAAGCTCTACAGGAGAGACCATGCCAGGTTTATTTAGATTAGATTGGATTAGAATGTGGCCTCATCGTGCATTTATGATTGCTCTACAGCGTCATACTGAGGATCAAGTTACTCAGATCTTCTTGGGGAATCGTCATCCAGCACTGTTGACGAGCTGGAAAAACCCTTCGCTGAAGCATATCCTACGCATGCTCAATAGGATAGGGCAAGTAGAATATTTTGATTTTCCACGAAATTTCTTGTCTCTCTGGCTGTATATGGAGTATCATTGTCATACATCAAGAAAAATCAGTATTAAAGTTTTGCGTGTATGGAACAGCTACTAGTTCTAGAACATTTGTAACGTAGAGAATGAAAAACGATCCAGCAGAACGAGCAAAGCAAAATTCCTGCCCAAAACTCCTCTGTAGCTGAGTATTTGATTTCTTGCATCAGGTTCTCTCCTTGCACGTATCGTTTGAGAATCTGGATAGACGACAAACCGAGATTCATCGGTAAAAAAAACATTTTGGCATTGTTTTTTTGTTCCCATTTGATATTTGCTTGTGCCCAACGTAGTGGGATACCACAGTCCTTATAACAGACAACATGAATGTTCTTCAAAGGCTCTTGGACATAATAGTAATACACAATCGGCTTATGGGAATCAACATTATTACAAAAAAGACAATGTTTCTAATAATTACCCGTAAGCCAGATGGGAACTTGGCTATATGAAGACTAGTCTTCAGACTTAGAAATCAAGTGCCGGATAGAAAAAGCGAGGAACTCATTTATGAAATTCAAAAACGTCTTTATGAACTCGGACCTTGACCTCAACCTCAGAATAATATTCTCAAAATATTACGTATGGTCCGTGCTATTGTGCGGCATGGAAGGCTGGACACTGAAGGTTAATACCATGAATAGGCTGTTTCTTGGACAGCAAGGAAAACCAACGAGGAAATTCTGAGGAGGATAGGAAGAGAACGTGAATTGCTGCTCACGATAAAACGCAGGAAAACAGCGTATCTGGGACATGTGATACGCAACGAGAGGTACCATTTGCTCCAACTGTTAATTGAAGGAAACATAGAGGGAAAAGGACGACTGAGCAGAAAGAAAATGTTGTGGCTCTGAAATATCAAACATTGCACAGGGATAAGGACGGCTGGAGAATTAATCCACAGCATTAGGGACAGAGTTAAATGGTCAGAAACATCCATTAATGGATAGCAGCAGAAGAAGAAGAAGAAGAAGATGGCCAAGGTCTTCGGCTAACTAAATTCAACCTTCTGTAAATGGTATGTCTGGATACAGTCACATTGTAAGCTAGACGGAGATGATTAATTAATTGCCGTGCCGTCACTGTGGAAGTTCTTCTCGCTTCTAACTGAACAACGGTTAAATTAGTACAAAGACCTGAAATATATTTCAAATCTTACACTTTGCTTGATTTCATTACATCCTTATAAATGTCTAGGTAGTTCCTTAGATTTGATGTAAAAGAGTCCATATTCATATGTAGGAGTCGTTTCGCATGTAGCGATTTTGTTTAAAAACGATTTCTGTAAAAGCTGATTCAACACCAGCACGAAAACTTTCTATAATAGACATTAAAGCTACCTTTTTACTCTATTTGTCAAAAAGATAAAGAAAATTGCTTCGATTAGTGTGGTTCTAATAACCCCTGTTATAAGAAGGCTTCATAATTTTTGGAATTTGGTTTAGTTTTCAGATAGCTGTGATTTTGTGGTATAATTGCTAATTTTAACAAAGAAATCCCATAAAAGGAGATCTCGTCATTTAAGCTATCATAAAATATGGATACTTTTGAAAGCCTGTTCGCGATGAGAGAATATTTTAATAGCAGCTAAACAACATGGGTTTACTCGATCTAACAAAACTTTATTTAATGAACATTTTTTTATTTAAAATTTAAATCGAATCTAGTGTAGAATATATAATAAAAATTGCGGTCTATATTATCACCCTCCAGGAAACAAACTTGTTATACGATTGGCTTGTTAGATATTGCAACAAGTGGTTGATTATATTGATCTCTATAGTTTACAACACACCCCTAAATAACACCCTTTAATAATTCTGAAATCCTGTTTAAATTCTCCGGTTTTGTCGTCACGTCTAGACATGGAAAGCCTGGAAAGCTTTGGTGGAAAAGTAACTTTGATAATTATAAAGCTAAATGGAGGAAAAAGCTCTGTCTGGAGAAAGTGGAAAGTGACTTAAAATAATTCAGGAAGAGAATAGGAGGAAACTCCACGGAAGGTGCCGCTGGAGTTTTCCATAAATGGAGTTTTCTTATTAGGAATACATAAAATGTAAAGAGGTTTTTATACTGGAAGGGATAAATTTAATGCATTAAAAATTATTTATTTAATAATGTATAGCATTTTAGAAGATAAATTCTTCTGTTAACTTCAACCTGCGGAACTATAAACTAAGCACTGAATAATTTCCGTATTCCTTCGATATTCTTATTTTCTCTAGTCTGGTGCTAATATATTCTTCCTGTTTAAACCAACGACATGACAAATTTATCGATGACTCTTTACGTCGTGGAAAGAACCTGATGTCATAGGCGTATCTGTACTTTATCTATCCAATAATATCTCACCTAATTTCTAATAAATTAGTACCTACTTTTAAAATAGTTTGATTACTACCTACTTAGTCGAGAAAAAAATTCGGTCAAACCTCTAAAATTTTTGCAGCAAGATAGATTCCTTTGATTTTTTTATTCGATTAGTAATCGACTCTACCAACTTTGTGACCTAGAGGGATCAATGCATTTTAAAAATTGCATTGTTGCAGGGGGGAAATTACATTTCGGATAGACAAATTTACAAAGTAATAAAAAAATTATTACTCTGTAAATACAGTTACGACCTCCGAGGTTCCTGGTGCCCAGTATACACTGCATCCAACTCGTCTCCTGGAGTTTTATAGTAGAATGCATCAAAATTGGTCACAACACGATACTCGGGGGTTTTTGGGGTCGCAGAACACAGAAATTGCGATGGCAATGATCTTTGAGGTAGATGGTGCCCAGGGTGACCCTCATCTCCTGGAGTTCTATAGTAGATTGCATCTTAATTGGTCAAAACATGATACTTTCGGGGTTTTTGGGGTTGCAGAACACAAATATCACGATGGCTATACCCTATAGAGTACCTGGAGCTCATTATTAAATAAGCAGTATTACCAACTTTGTTTATCTATTTTCTAAAGTTCAAAACCTGCATTTAATTTGTTTGGAAAAATCTATAAGTTACACCACTGATTATATCAGTGGAATACTTTCGAATTAATGGCAATACCCAGGTGGTATTACTATGGAAAAGCGACATGCAACATACGGCTTTTCTTCTCGTATATTTTATTTAAATGCACCCGCTGGTTTCGTGGATTCTTTAGCATTTAGGTAACGTGATGCTTAATTGATTTTGATACACAAGAGTAATCTTTAATCAATTTTTTTCATTCGCCATTTGTTACGGATCGTATCAAGTTTTCTCTTGAATAATAAAAAAATAAAAAATAAGCAAATATTAAAATGTATTCAAAATTAACAAAAAATTAAAATATATAGAATTGTATTATAAAAAAATTATTATAATAATAATAAACGTACTGGTGGAATGCCGAGAGAAGATAATTTTTTTTTGGATGTAAGTTTTCGAAGTAAAAATTTTTTCTGGTATACAGCCCTAGCAAAGGAATCAAGGCAAAGAGGGTTAGAAATATTCTTGATCCCTGAGTAGAGTGCAAAGCTTAGGAATTTGCATTATTTAGTTTGATTTTCCAGTATATTAAAAGTTATTCTCTTCATTCCTCTAAAAAAAGGAAAAATAAAATAAGAAAGATGAATAAAAACTTAAATGTTAAAATAGATGCGTTGGTTTAAAATAATGTAATTAGTCAAATAAATAATTGAATACTTACTTTTAGTAGACTGTGTATATATTTTCACTTCCATAATTTCTATATTTATTATTTTCATAATATTCATATTTGTCATTTATAAAGTTACTAAGAAATGAGAAATTCTAAAAAAATTAAATTTATATTAAAATACAGTAGAAAATAAAATTATAATTTTTGTTAGAAATCTAGCATGTAGGGTTATAATGCAGATTTGCGAAATAATGTTATAAATCTAATCCTTATTTAAAAACTAGGAGGAGCGATTTGAATTTAAGTTGGCAACACTCGCGTTTGTTTATTGGTTAATTTGGAGGCAAGTTTACACTATAAAAATTTGCCACTTACATTTATCAAGTAATTTGTGACATTTATAGGTTATGTTTTCAAAGTGTGAAATATTTATAATGGTGACTTTTGTTAATTGATTTCTTTTTTTAATATAATTATTGTAAGTTTACTTTGTGACTATCTTAGACCATATATAAAATGTCCATAAACATTTATTTTCAATTTTATTTAAATGAAAGAAATGTATTTAAATTTGCCGCCTTGTAAATTTTCTAGTAACTTATTTGGCTGTAAGTCTGGCTTTTCAAATCACTCCTCCTAGTTTTTAAATGAAGTATAGTATGTATGGTGGTAGAAATTGTTGAATAATTAAGATAAGTTATCTAGGTGGCTGATTTGTTTGATTTGTATAGAATCAAGTTTGTTTTGAAAAAATTGATATGATTTAGATTGTTAGCGATAGTGTGGTGCTCGTGCCTCTTTCGAGCACACAAAGTTTCTTTATTTAAAGATTTTTAGTTATATGCAATCGTTGGCGATCATTTGGTCTCTTCTTTTCTTTTTCAGTGATTTAATAATCACTGATTAAGATTCATTTTCTTTTTGAAGAGCTTTATGAGATTATTCGTATGGATAGTAAAATAATTTCAACCAGTATGGAAGATCACCATTGCCAAGACAGTGGATCGTCGTTGATATAAAAAAAGGCGAAACAAATTATTTGATTGATTATTATTTTTTGATATTTCAAAAAAGTCAGATGTATTTCTTTTTGCTGCAGTAATACAAATTTTTATTTTATTTTAATTTGGTGTTATGACCATTGCACTAAAGATAGTTTTTTGTTAGTTTGTTGATTTGTGAAATTGTTTCTCTTTCCCTTGGTCTGTCGTAGCGAATGGTTGTAATAAATGTTCTGGAGTATTAAAATTGAGTTTTTTTATTAAAAAATAAGTTTAAAGAGATTTAAATGATATAATATTAATATTAAAGTTGAATAGAAGGATTTTGTACGAGTTTGGTAAGAAGAAAGATTATTTAAAGTTATTTTAAAAGATTGAAAAAGTCGACGAGAAGAGATATTAGACTAGAAAGAATATTTGTCACTGTTAAGAAGATTAAATCATCAGATTAAGAAGAGAAGTATTGAAATAGATACTTACCAGTTCTAACTATAGCAGTTTTATTCAAGAATTAAAGAAGATTCTTTAGTTATATGGTTTGAGCAGTTCTTATATGATAGAAGTGTCGGAGAGTTGAATTAGTAGCAGTTACATGGTATTTTGGTATAATAATAAATAGTTGTGTATTTAATTTCTTGTTGTATAAACTATATTCATTTTCAATTTCATGTATAAAACTATTTTGCACTTCACTAGATTTAAGAACATTTAGAATTTCTTATTTTCACTTTAATAATTTGATTAAAACAATTACTTTGCACATTCACAGTTACAAAATATTAATTTAGAAAATTTTAAGGTTAATTTCAGTAAAAAAATCGATAATAGACGCAACCACTTGTCAGCTCTTACCATTGGCGTTCCAAATAAAATATTAAAATTAAATTAAAATTCTGTTTATCATAAAATTAAAAGTTAAATTTCAATAATTAATTTTTCTAAATTTTGAACTCTGCTCTGAAGATAAGAGTAGCACGGGCAATATAAAATATATATTTAGAATCATATATAGAGTCATTTACCTTAATTAAAATATCATATTAAAAGTTTAAATTTAATTAAAAGGAAAAATTTTTAAATATAGCATATATACCTATATAAAATAAATACTTAGCAAGTTATATATATATATATATATTAGCTCGACAGGCCTTGTAGGACTAGGGCTTGGTTGGAGATTTTTCTCCATTCCTTCCTAGGTGCTTTAAATCTTCCTCCACTGTCATCAACCATTTCCTTCTGGCTTTTCCACTCTGTCTCTTTCCGATCATAGAGCTTTTCAGTATTATCTTGGTTACTCTCGTTTCTGGTAGTCTTTCAACATGACCTAGCCATCTAATTCTTTGAGCCTTCACTTGTGATGTTACTGAGGATCTGTCGTATAGTTCCATTATTTCTTTATTTGTTCTTATTATCCATATATTTGGTCAACTTTTTTCCCTCCATATATTCTCCGTCGAATTTTCCTCTCCCATATTTCTAATTTCTGTTCTTCTGTTTTATATAATCTCCATGTCTCACACCCATAAGGAGTTACTGGTCTGATAACTGATCTGTACAACCTCTCTTTTGCTCTTCTAGAATCCATTTTTGACTTTAGCACTCTTATGAGTAACCCTGCACTGCTGCTTCCATTCTTTATTCTATTATTATTAATATCTCCGTTTTCGTCTTTTTTTATGTTTATATTCATTCCGATGTGGATAAAATTTTCCATATTTTCAAAAGTATAAGTTAAAGTTTTGTTACATTCCTACTAAACATTTATTTTTTTTAATATATATTTTTTTAATATAAAAGGTTTTCAAAATTTCCAATATTTTGATTCTTGTACTAATTACGATTATTTAAGAAATTATTAACAAATCTTTTCGAAGCTTCTAATATTATTATTATAAATATTAACTTTAAAAATTCATTATTTTATTTAAAAAAGTTTAGATATTATTTGAAATAAAAATTAATTAAAAAGGCGCCACAGCGGAAAATCAAAGTTTCAGTATTGGCAGCCCTGTTGATATCAGGCTTCGTTAGCAGGAGTAAAAAGTGGAAGAGCATCGATGCGTGAAGTTAACCGAAGAACTGCGGGATCCGCGACTCGTTTGAGCGATTTATGATTTCGGCTTTCGATATCTTGATACCAACGGCTTTTCTTCTATGACCTGTCGATGCCTTCAAGTGTTAACCGTGGGGTCATTCCCTATATATTTCAACAGATTTTACCAAATATGAAAATTGTAAATCAAAAGAAATCTTATTTTCAAGATTTGAAGAGGTTACAGATTTGTTTAAAGTTGCTGAAAAACGTGTTTATTCAAATTTACGCATAACTAGTTGACTCCATGATACTAAGAAAGAGAAGATATGATCTAGCGCATGCTCGTTCATAATCGGCTACGTCATCATGTGACGATTTCAGCCATGACACTTCGTTAACTTGCTTGTACAGCTTGTTGTTGTGGAAGAAATTGTTTTAAAGCGGTTAGTTTTTCCTGTTTTCGATCAATATTTCGGTTGTTTAAGATTGACTAATTAGTGTTGAATTTATTATGAGGTGCTCAGTGTATGGATGTTCCAAAAACAATCAGTGTAAAGATTTTCAAAACCACCCAGTTAGTTTTTTCAGTTTCCCTTCAGATAAACGTGTTGCATCCATATGGAAGAATTTGTGCTGCAGAAAAGACAAATTCAATATTAAATACGCAAGAATTTGTTCAAATCATTTTCAAAAACAAGATTATGTTCGAAATCTCAGACATGAATTGTTGAATTATGAACCTCTTCATGGCAAGAAACTAAAGCCCGATGCTGTGCCAAGTTTGAATTTACCTAACTCGAACTCCTCAGCAACTGACAACGTCAACACTGTTTCGGAACGTAATCTTAGAAAATTGAAAAAAGATAGAACCGAAGAAGTACAGAACATTTTATCTGAACAGTAAGTTATTTATTCCATGTCTTTCTAGTGGTGGATAATTTCCTTTTTAACTTTAACTTTAGTTTAATTGATGAAATTCCTGAGCATGGGGTGAACAGTGGATGTATAACAAATGTAGATAGCCCTAATGTTAATACTAATACAGTTGATGCTTGGTTTGTTTTGGAACATGCATTAATTAATTCTGAATTTTGTTTACAATTTACTTACTTTCAGTGTTAGCACAGATTTGAACATGGTAGATATCAAAGAAAAGGATCAGCACATTTTAAAATTGGAACAACAAGTTGCATCTCTGCAAGAAGAGAGCAATTTATTAAAATCATTGTTCAGCTCGAGACAAATCAAGAAATTGTCTAAAAAAAAGGTTAATTGGACACTCGAAGATATTTCAAAGTCGATTGTTTTATATTCAGCTGGTCCGAGAGCATATCGTATGTTGCTTAAGAAAGGATACCCTTTTCCTGCAGTGTCGACATTGAGATCGTGGTTGAAAAACATAAATCTTTCACCGGGAATTTTGAAACCAGTATTGAACATTGTGAAACGTATTGAAATGCCTGCAGTGGAAAGAATAAGTGTTATATCATTTGATGAAGTCAAGGTTCGACAGGTTTATGAATATGATAAAGCATCTGATAGCACGATGAAAGCTTCACGATATGCACAAGTAATTATGTTGAGAGGTTTAGTTGGAAACTGGAAACAACCTATTTTCTATGATTTCGATTGTAACATGACTAAAGACATTTTGATGGACGTCATTCAGTTTGTTGAGACTTCTGGTGAGTTTTAATATTTTATCTTAATTTGAAATGCATATTTTGGCCATTTTTCAGGATTCAATGTGGTTGCAGTAGTCAGCGATTTAGGAGGTTCTAATAGAGGACTCTTTCAGCAGTTGAACGTGGATTTTAAAAAATCATGGTTTATAAATCCTGCAAATACTGAAAAAATCTTCGTTTTTGCCGATGTACCACATTTAATTAAATTATTAAGGAACCATTTTATAGACGATGGCTTTACAGTCAATGACAAAAAAATTGATAAATCTATAATAGAAAAATTACTTGAATTAACTGATGTTTCTGATCTGAAAATAACAAATAAAATATCTCGTGAAAATATTGATGTAAAAGGTCCTGGAAGACAAAAAGTAAAGTTAGCAACCAAATTATTCTCGCATACCATTTCTTGTGCTATTAGCCGATGTGGAACATTGGGCAAGATGAACAATTCTGAATGGTCTGAATGCTCGAATTTTTTTAAGCAAGTAAGATTTTCAGTTTTTCCAGGGGAAAAATAAAATACATATTGCTTTTAGGTTAATGATTGGTTCGATGTTTTCAATTCTAAGGTACCAAAAATTGATAGTCGAACTAGAATGCAAGCTTTTGGTCTGGCCATTTCACAGCAAGAAGAAATTATTGACTCTTTTTCATCAACTATTTCAAAAATGAAAGTTGGTAACAAGTCAATGTTGCCCTTTCAGAAAGGTATAGAATTTTCTGAGAAAATACTGAATTTTTTGTTTATAAATTTTTTTAAAGGAATTCTGATGTCAAACAATTCTTTGAAGATGCTCTTTCATGACTTGAAAAGACGATTCGACTTGAAATATATTTTAACATACCGGCTAAACCAGGATGTGCTTGAAACTTTTTTTGGAGCAATAAGAGCAAAAGGGGGACTTTTTGACCATCCCAGTCCTTTGGAGTTCAAATATCGGCTCAGGAGTTATATCCTGGGCCGTAATGACCATTCGTTGACGTCCTTTGCAAATGTTGAAGAAGATGGCACTCCAAATTTAGCTGTTTCTGAAGAGGATCTTTCAAAGAAATTATTCTCGAAGTTAACAGCGGATGTATTATCTTCGCAACCTAACCAACAGCAATTGAAGGAACTGAATGAAGTAATTTTGGAGGAAAACGAATTAGAAGAATTGGCTTCTGATGGACTGGAGCATTTAGCTGGTTTTATTGGTTTCAAATTGCAAGAACCAGCCTGTTTTACTACAGAGGTCAATTATTTCTCTTGGACTGATCACTTAAGTGAAGGTGGATTTAAGAAACTATCACCAAAGTTCATGTCAGAAATTGAAGAATTAGAAAATATTTTTAAGTCAGTAAATGGTGACAGTATATTAATTTCATCAAACTATTTGAAAAATTTAGTCGACTTGAGTTCTTCAGTTAATTGTTCAAAATCCTGTAAAACTCTGTTTTTTAGGTCAAGAATGTTTTTCAGGATGAGACAACTGAATAAAGATTTGACAGAAAAACTCCAGTCGAGAAAAAGAAAATATAATAAAATTCTGAATTGAACATTTTCCAGAAACTATTTTCACTTTGAAACACTGTAATTTATGTTTTGTACATTTGTTCTATTCCTTTACCAAATTTTGATAATTTACATTTAATGATATAG
This sequence comes from Altica lythri, assembly GCA_964028335.1. Taxonomy (NCBI): domain Eukaryota; kingdom Metazoa; phylum Arthropoda; class Insecta; order Coleoptera; family Chrysomelidae; genus Altica; species Altica lythri. The sequence continues at coordinate 26,363,449 of OZ034801.1, read as the reverse complement.
TTCATCTTTCAATAACATTGTATTTAAGATTCCCTCTGTTTCAATGTGAGTATCATTTCTTTCATAATTATAAATTTTATTCTTTTCCTTTTCTACGACCACTACGTAAATCATCCATAATATACTAGGATTTAATTCAGTAAATGTCGTTTTACATCCATATTTTCATTACGTTATTTTTTTTGTTTATTACGCAATAGTTTTTTTGTATCTTACTCTACAGTTTTTGTTACTATGGTTAAGTCGAATTTAATTCCAAAATGTGATTGATATGGTTGTCATTCGAGATGTCATTGTTTTATCACATTTTATTTACCTATATTTCTTCAGATAATTATGGTCGTAGAAAAGTATAGTGCATTACTTGGGACGCAAGGCAATTACTGTAATTGCTTTCTTACAACCCGCGTTACGTAATATACTATCGATCTTCATTTAGTTCACTATTTGTTTTATTTATAATTATCAAGCTCTATATAAGTATGTAAAAATCATTAATAAATCAAGTACCTACCAATCTACTTTCATTTACCCTCAGTTTCCGCACAACATCGGGTAACCAGCAAGTGAGGCCGCTTTTAATTTAATTTTAAAAGATTTAATTAAATTGAATTTTACTTAATTCTAAAGATTTTGAAGGAGAATTTGAAATTTTATTGAAAAAAATTAAAGAATTCAATTAAAAACGTATATTATCTTCAATTTTCTCTATTGTGATTTGAATTTACAAGCAGATTTCGAATAAATTCGTCACATGATGACGTCATGCGCGCGTCTCTACCAATTCGAGTATTTGATGTGTCATATCTTTATTTTCTTAGTATCATGAGTTGACTCATACTACTTAATTGAGCAAGCCTTGCCAGTTTGAAAGGTAGGTATGCGTTATCAACTGCGGTATACTTAATTTAAAAAAAAGCTTGTTTAAACATATGAGATATCAACTGTGCCACCTTACGGTGGCTTCATAGAGCTTAATTTATTAAGACTAGCTCATTTGAATATATGACATATTAATTGCACCACCTTAAAAAATTGCAAGTTTTAAAAACTCTACAACTCTCTTATAAATGAAGCGATCCAATTATAAATTCTTGAAAATGTTGAATCAGTGAAGAGTTAAATCAAAAATTACCGATTCGAATGAGGAACAGATCATTTTGAAATTTAATTAAGAGATAACAATCTTTTAGCGAATACAGACACATTTAGATCCGCACGCAGTTTACGTCCAATTACATTTACAATTTCCTGAGAAGATCTACTTATTTTTCAAAGCTTTATTACTCTTTGAGAATGAGAGGAAGATATTATATAACAAAAATTGCTTTATATTTAATCATAAGGCTTTTATGCAAGTTAAAATTCATATACTAGGTTGCAAATTCTCATCCGAATTCTGTTGTTTAATCAAGAATTCTGGTCGTATTTTTGTGAGAAAATATTCTTACAGAAAAGTGTTTAATATTGTATAAAACTAAATATTTTGATTAAAAAACACTGAAAGTTTAGAAGATCATAAAGAAATGTTAGTATACTCCTTTTTTTAGCTTATTTGTGCGTGTAGATCATCAACAAAATGAGTTTGTCAATGTAACTTTTCATGCTCAATTGGACTTGTAAAAGGATAACTTGCGCAAGAAGATTGTGTTCTAGTGAGGCTTTGGAGGTTATTCTAAATTATCCTCCCTTGCATTTACTGGAAAGCATCTATAGGTTCGGCAGCTCCGTCAAGGCTCAGAGTTCTTGATGCAATACAGAGAAGAGCAGTTCGACTAATAAATGACACCAGTATCACCAAAAACCTAGCCCCATTGTCCCACCGAAGAGCAGTGTCTGATCTTTCCTAGTTTTACCGATACATAAACGGATTTTGCTCAGAAGAACTTCGCTCTATAGTGCCTCCACTTACCAGACCAGCCAGAGCAACGCGACGTGTCGACTCCATGCACCCTTATACTGTTCAGTGCCAGACATTGAGAACGGATCGATTTGATCGTTCCTTCATCCCCAGAGTCTCCAGATTTCCACGTCTTCCCCACTCGTCCTAACTTGCAGGTCTTTAAATCCCAAATTAATAAATTGTCTCTTCTGCCCCAATAGATGTTTTCGGTACATTTAGGTCTATACCTACGAGGACGTCCTTAATAAAAAAAAATAAAAAAAGTTAAATATGACCAATCCTATGAAACCTGTCGATCTTGGGTCAAAGCAGCTCAACTCATGAAGATATCCACAGCATTCAAAACAAGTTTTCAAACCCACACTAAATGATAGTATTAACAACACAAAAGGAAATTGCTCAAGTTATACAAGGGCTCTCATTTCTTATACTGATGTTTATAGGTTATAGGTCCTAATGTAAGGCTCTTAATAGCCCTATCAAACCCTCCCATAATAAACACTGGACCCTATGAGAACTAGAGGTGGAAGAAGCGAAAAGGGGAAGAATAGACACCAAACAACAATAAGAGGAAAAGGGAATTTATCTGTACACGCAGAATCCAAAACCTAGAGATTACCTATTATTGATGGGAAGTTGTCCTAAAGAAGGTGTTCCATATCAGTACATATATAGGATTTATAACTTAATTAGTTAAGTTTCACTTTCAAACTACGAAGATAACTCGTTACCAACTCATAAGAAAAAAAATTGTTTTTGTCCTTAAAGAAACCGATTGATTTTGGACTCATTTAGATTTTTCCAGTTGTAGAGTATAAAGAACTACCTGATGAGCGACTGTCAGATTGTATATTCAAAAAAGCTGGTTAATTGTCATAAATTTTTAAAATTTCTACAACTTTAGTCAAAATCTTACCCACATAGTCCCCTGTATTAATCTAAATAACAAATTTGAAAATAAAGTGCCTAAAGTAATATATTTTCTATAATGTATACTTTAAATGATTATAAAGAAAATCAAATTCATTTCACATCGTTCAGTTAGTTCTTCTATTGAGTAACTATCGATTGTAAGGTAGTTTTGCGATATCATTAAAGAATAATTAAACGTAAACTAAACGGCAGTAGATATTCAGTACACACAGCTACTAAGGCGCCACCAATTGGCCTTTGTTGCAGACAATAACGCTCTAAATCAACGTAGAACCTGCTTGTTACTTGTACGTCTAATTACTTATACGTCGGAGACCATCAATTTACTCATTTTGTATGTACTTTACTTTATCTTCTATTTAAGAAGATCTATGTTTTATATTGATGAATGAATGTTGTTATAGTTATTTTTTAAGAATTTAGTGTATGTAAAAAAATATACGAAAACAAAGTCAATATAAAAAGTAAAAAAGTAGGTACCATCTAATTTATATAAAATATGCTTTATATACACGAATGTCGGAAAACCATAAAAATTTTACAGTTAGGGTTATCTGATCTGTACCAAAGTCAATAAGGGTCTTTCCTATGACATAAGGATTCTATATACCACATTTCATGACACTGTGATCTTTCGTTCAAAAGTTGTGGTACACAGAACCGAAAAAAAGATAATCTATATATATATTTATATATATATACACCGTGCGTCAGAGGAACTGCATACAACATCAGACCGATGTATCTGTCAAACTACTAATGACAGATCGCTCAAATTTATTCCAGTGACAGTTTATTATATTGTTTACAAGCGGGCAAAAGCAGTTTTAGTAAGGCACTATAAACATAGGTATTATCATCAGCCATGTTTTGTCCAATGTCAACCACAAAACCAGAGATAATAAAACAGATTTGTTGATACCTAATATAAAGTTGGCAACAAGTTCTGACATCAGCGCACCATGTTTAAAACTTTATATCTACACCCTTTTATGCTTAAAGTACCTTAAATTTATTTTAAATTAAAACCACTAGTACGTACTGTGTCACTATACCGTTATAAGTACTTTTTCGCTTTTCGCGCTACCAGCTGGTTTAGTTCCCATTTTCACCACTACAAAATACGATTGCACGTCTCTTTAGTTTGTCTATGGTCTAACAGGTGAATTGAGTGAAAAAAATGGCTGATGATAATACCTATATCTATAGTGCCTTAGTTTTAGTTTGGTATTACAGAAAAAAAGTTATTGGTGATGGTGTCACGGGTTAAAATTTGCTCTAGTATAACTAAATTCTTACCTTATAAATTCGTCATGACTAAGGGTTTAATCGAGTTAGGAACCGGTTGATTTAAGTTCGATGATAGTTAATCGCCAACTATTGTTTATTATTCTGTCCATAATTGTTACTAATATTGTTTTGAAAATTTATTCATTAAATTCAGATTATGAATTCTTGGGGTGATGTTTATTTTTAAACCTGACTGATACATCTTCTTTCTGTCGTCGTTAACTCGTCGTATTATGGTCTACAGCCAGTGTTCCGTTATATTTCTATCTTGTATAGTAAAATTGAAAATGAATGAGAAATTAAGTAATGTTGTGATTTTCGTTGTTATCTTGATAAGTAATAAGATTAGTTGTATCAAATGACCACTGTTTGTTCGTAAATTGGTAGCTGAAGATCCTACGGTTATTGTCCCTATAGTAGTAGAGGCCACCTTTTATTTGTAGTGTGTCAATCTCATGAATTGTATAACGTAGAGAGTCCCTTTTTGACTGCCAGCCTTCGACTCGAGCGGTTGCTTTTGAGAAGATTTTTGGTTTAAGTTTGTAATCTCTGTGCATCGGAGTCAATTAATTTTGGATTTACGAAACTAAACCTCAGTTTTTCCTATCGAATATTGTTGGAGGTAGTTTTCCTGTTATTTTGGTAGATTCGTTGGAAAAAATCCTCGTGGAGGGATATTTAGTAAAATCTTCATTGGTGAGTAGCATGTTTCTTTATTCATGTGGTTGTTCGATCCTTATGGTTTTTTTTTTCTCTTTTCTTTCGTTCCCTATGAAGTGTAGGTAGCCCACAGAGCAGACAGTGGTAAAAAATTGGTAATTCAAAACCGTTCAGACAGCAAATCGTGGTCAGAATTCCCCATTATTGCAGTTAGCAACGAGGATATTGTTTTACCCGTTTACCAGCTAGGTGTGTCACGAGTTTAAAGAAAGAAACCCTATCTTAATAGGTGAGTTACAATATTATATTTTTATAAGATTAATAACGCCATATAGTCGCAATTTTAGTTTTAATATCTTGATTTTACATTTATATTTTTTTGTGTATTGTATGTAGGTATTATTTTTGAGAAACTAGACTCCTTTTAGTTCTTTTGTGCTATTATTAATCGAGTTTCATGATAAATCTTAATTTAGTTTATTGTTATAATTTTGTTATGACTAGTAAATCAAATTTAAGTTTGTTAAGCGCATTCAAATCATTAGTTTTGATTAGTATTTGTAAAATTCACAGTTATCAGCTTCTAATTTTTTGTGTAATTCATTTAAGTTCATTTTTATTCTTTCATTGTTGTGCAAATATAAGTTAATGTTTTCAAATTGTATTAAAGCCAGTAAAGTAGAGTAACGTTATTAAATCAATTAATTCAAGGAGTCATTAAACTTTGTTTGAGCTATTGTTAATTCCAAATTACGATTTTAGGATCCTAGTTACGGGGTTGAGTTTTAGATACAGGCTGAATTTTGATTGCTGACCTGATACTTAGTACGAGCTTAAGTTAATTGTGATTGGTGCAAGCCTATTGGTTTTGGAACAGGCTTGATTTTTGGTACCGGCCTAAGTATTGGAGAAGCCAAGGATTCGAACTTAGTTAACAGATAAGCCAAACTAGTTTTAAAACGCGACTATAGTTTTAGTTAAAATTTATTTTTCTTCTTTTACGTGTGATCACACTTAGCAGATAATTTTATTAAGATTACTCTCTTAGATTTTTTTTATATATTTGTTTTGATAACATAGTCAAGAGCGAGTTTGACATTAGTGTAAATTCTTTACCTTTAATTTTTATTAAAGAAGGGTCTAGTTGATATTTTGTTTTATTTAGCTCACTTTATCGTTATATTTTTTTTATTGTGCGATTCAATTGGTACTGTTTAATATTCAAAATTTATTTAATTATCTCCAGTGGGTAAGGTAGTGCCTGGAACAACAGGGGTTTCCGATTTTAACCGTCTAAATCGGTGGCGCGACTCACTAGATATTATTTGTTTACTTACCCTCTACGGATGAGCTGGGCACCAATTTGCCAGTAGAGAAAACTACTACCGAACTCAGCTGGAGTTGAACTTCAATTGGAAGAAGTTGATTAACCTTTTGATTGATTTATCGAAATTTGATTTTTTTTTATTTACACTAAAAAAAAATACGTGGCAATGGAATTCAAGCGTGATAGTGTGATTGCTTTATATTTGGGTGGAAAATCTCAAAAGGCTATCGTTGGAGCCCTTCAGCATTTACGTGTGAATCAATCTTTTGTTTCTCGTACCATTGCTCATTACCGTGATACTGGTAGCACAAAACAACACCCAGGAAGTGGTGCAAAAAAATCGGCAACAGCATCAGAATTGGTTCGGAAAGTGAAGGTCAGAATTGATCGACTCCGCGCCGCAGTGGCCGACAAATGGCTTGTGAGCTGAAAATATTGGTTCGATGTGAGGCATATTGAAAAATGAGCTCAAACTAAAGTTCCAAAAAGCGCAAGATCTTACCGATGCACAAAAAAAAGTTAGGTACGAAATAACCAAAGAGTTGCTTCGCTTGCAAGAAAGTGGCCAGTTGCCGAATTTGGTTTTCTCTGATGAGAAACCATTCGTTGCCCAGCAAGTTGTAAACAAACAAAAAAAAAAACGAGTGAGGCAGTCAGTGGGACTGCCGGCAGAAGTTATACTTCTATGCACGCGCCCGGATTCATAAATTTGTATGCGAAGGATTTAGCAAAATCATTATGAGGTCGCTAAACACGAATATCATATTCGTTTTCAGCGACCTCAAAAACCCCCTAGTACCGAGTGCACACTCATTTTGTATCGAATTTGCATTTGCACCAGGTGTTTTGGAGACCATTGCCATCATTATATCCGTATTCAGCGACCCAAAAAACCTCCGGGTCCCAAGTGTGCACTCATTTTGTAGAATTTGCATAAAACCCCAGGAGAAGAGGTAAATACCATGCACCCTGGGTACCAAGTGCCGCAGGGAGTTTCGGCATCATGATATTCGTCTCCAGTGACCCCAAAAACCACGAGTACATAAATTGAACCCATTTTCAGCAATACTTACCGAGTTTCAATTTTTCTGTCTATTGTCTGTTCGCTTTCCGAATGCAAAATGCAATTTCCCATTTTTACATTATGAAAAGTTGCGACAAATTTTCTGATACTCTAAGAAATCGAATGCAAAAAACCGCATTCCGATCCATCCTACGTTACAAATTTCGGAGGTTTTACAGATTTAGTGCTTTATTATTTCCTCGACTATTCTTAAAAACTCTGTTTATGTAGCCAACAACCTCAAAAGCATAGTGCAGGATATAATGCAACCATGTGACGGTACTATAGATAGACTAGAATACAATACTCATTACTAAATATTATTATTAATATTATTAATATAAAATACTAAACTTTATATGTATACTTACGAGACAGAATTATAAAATAATCTGTCAAACACAATGTGATACGTCACTATGATATTCAAAACGTTAGCACAGACTGTTTTTTATATATCTATCTCTTTTCATTGTACTGAATGTTTAAACGGTATTTAAAGGACTTATAGTTATGACTAATAACATGTAGTAAATATTTCATTTTTGTTTGTACCGACCAATATACCATATATGTGTTTCTGTCTCTCTCTTACTCACACCATTACATATGTAATGATTTTTCCCATTTAACTCTACACAAATCTTTTCCGCCGAGTGCACGAATAGAAGTATAACTTCAATAATCGGGTTTACTTGCCAGCTAGTTCAGCTGAAAATTTGGACATTCGGTCAGCCACCAAAACTCAAAAGCCTGACATGGTGATGGTGTGGGCCGCCATCATGGCCGATGGTCGCACTCCGCTCGTTTTTATCGACCGTGGGGTCAAAATAAATGCCGAATTATATCGGGAAAAGATTCTGGACGGAGCACTTAAGCCTTACGCACGCAAACATTTGTGCCACAGACCATGGACATTCCAACAGGACACAGCACCATCGCACTCAACACGCGTCAACTAAGAATGGATGAAAAATGAGGTTCCTGGTTCCATTTCCACCGCACAATGGCCGCAAAAATCACCGGATGCCAATCCGCTAGACTACTGCGCCTGGGACATTTTGGAAAGTAAGGTTGGCACTAAAAAATACCAAAGTTTGAAAGCACTTCGCCGGGAATGGGCCAAAATACCGCAGAGCCACTTTCGTGCGGCGTGCGATGCTTTCGTTGCCCGTCTGAAGGCCATAGTTCGTGCCAAAGGTGGCATTTTCGAACAAATTTGAATTGATTCTTAAATTTTACTTAATTTATGACAATTTTCATTCAATCTCAATAAAATTAAAAAATAATGCACAAATTAAAGCGTTTTACTTCTATGTAGTTTCTCTGACCCACGGTGTATATATTGGCTCAGAGTGTCGATAGAATAATCAAATTAAGATTAACAATTTAATTTAATGTAAATTTTGCCAACATATTTGCTCCTATTTTTTTCTTGAATACGAATATAGAATTAAAATTACTTTATAATATTTATTCCTATGAAAATTTTTTGTTATACCGTTTTTTACATCTGTTAAATCATAACTATAATCAACGAAAACGTTTAAGTTTAAATAGGTATGAAATGGGATGGAAGTAAAGCAGAGGTAGGCAAAAAAATTCAAACCACAAAAGTCCTCTCAACGTCAACTTTTTGGTAGTTAATCCAATCCAATCGTTAAGGACAGTGAGTAAGCGCTTTAGAAGCGGCTCAGTAAACCTATAATTTTTCACTGTTACAGCTTTACTTATATACTTACATAATTAAAATAAACCCTCGGTTTTCAATCAACCTTTTTCTACATGTCTAATTCTTCTTTTGATTTTTTTTTATTTATATTATTAAGAATTTCAGGTAGAAAATATTTTAACAATTTTAAATACGAACTAATACAATTATTTGTATTCTATGGAGTTTCGAAATTTTTTACAGTTAGAGCCGTTTAAGATTAATTATCTCAAACAAAAAATTTAACATTTTCATATATATGAAAAAAATAAACTGGAAATTACTAAATCCTGGCCGGTTTAAAAAAAATATATTGTACCTAATACGTAAAGTTTAACTAATATTAATGTAAAAAGACAACCACGCCTTCTAACCCCAACAAAGGAACCGACTTTCGAATCTAGGTTGCCAGATATATTTTCGAAAATTCCTAAATTTATATATTTTGAAAATGTTCTCTCTACTTTACTCTTCAATTGTTCGTCAATAACTCTTAGAAAGATAATATGATAATATTCTTAAAAAATATATACTTAAATTAATTAACTAGGTTCTTCATATTTAAAAAGTTTTCATTAATGAAATTAATTTTGTATATATACATTTTTGAGTAATGGCAACATTGATTATTTTTTTAATTTTTTTGCCGGCTTAAAGAAATGCCGAAGAGTCGGTCATATACAAACGAAACATCAAAGACACAAAATGCGACATTAGGTGAGTACCGGGCATAGACTTGTGCCGATTACACTAAACAGTAGCGTCGTGTCTTTTTTCCATTTTTCGTTTTTTGGAATTTTTACCATTTTGCTTTTTTTGTTTTCATTGATTTTTTTATATTAGATATCCGCTACACTACCTTACGGTGGGCTTCATAATACTTAATTTAGTAAGAATTTATCGTTTAAATATATGAGATAATAACTGCGACACCTTACGGTGGCGTTATATTATTTGATTTTATAGTTTTTGACTTTATTTTTTCCGCATTTTTTCTGTTTTTAATTTTCCATTTTCTTTTAGTTTTTCGTTTATTTATTTATTTATGAATCGAAATTCAACACTATCTATTGGGTTTTCTTACAACCTAAATGTTGAATAATCTAGAAATCAAAACACAGTACCATCTACCGGGTGTCTATCTAACCTACATGTCAAAGGTGTATAAGAGTTACTTCAATTAACTTAAACTGTCATCTATTAGGAATTCGTAGAACTAAACAATACATGTCTCTTAGGGGAGAACAAGAGAACAACGAACAACGTGTTATTATTCTTCATGCCAGAAGCAAAGACGGTTTTGTAACTTATGCGTTGCTATTGTCGATCAAAAATATAACAAAGTCTTCTGCCGATTATCACGAAGATATGACAGCCGATTTATTTGAAAAGTGGTTTGTCGAACAGTTCTTGCCTAACATATCGCCGAATTCGGTAATTGTTATGGACGATGCGACGTATCATTTCCGCATATTAAACAAAATACCTAATAATAACACGAAAAAGAAACAAATTTTAAAAATTATGGCAATTAAAAATATCACTGTTCCTAAAAAGGTTCCAGTAAAGAAGGAATTAAGAATGATCAAAAGTCAGAATTTTAAAAATGAATACGTCATTGACACCATTTGTAGCAGACACGCTCATACCCTTTTGCGTTTACCTCCATACAACTGTATTTTTAATCCAATCGAAATGGTTTGGAGTACTGTAAAAAAACGTTTACCAAAATATAATTAGTCAACAACCATAAGCGCAATTGTCCTTGATAATATTCGAGAGGTAATTAGTGGCATTAATAGCGATGTATGGCAAAATTGCGAAGCTCATGTTATAAAAATAGAAAAGGAATATCCTGTTGTTTCGCTAATAGCACCATTATAGTTATTCAACTTGGGACCGATTCTATTTCAGAAGACTCTGACAATTCTTGTTAGTCATTCTAACCAATTTCCTTTAAAACTATCGTGATGTATCTTGAAAACTTGTTTTTAAAAAGAAAACTAATTTTAGATTCTTACTAACATACCCAACTCATTCCTTTCCAGAGGCAAGGAAGGCTTATACCCCCTCGTGGTCCTTTAAGATTGTCTGACAAAATAAGTATTACTTGCAAACAATTGTTATAAAAATATTATGAGTTATGTGCCATTTGAATAATGAGTCAAATGGTCTTATTAGAAACTTAAATTAACAAGTTTTAATTTGAAAGAATTAATTTATTTGACAATTTTCAAATTGATACAAAATATACAAATATACAAACAACCGTTTTCCTTTGAAATTTAAAAAAAATTCTTTAATTACACGCCAATGGTCGGCATGGTAAACAAAGGAGTTTAAAATCCGACAAAGACCAAGAGATTTTACATTGACTTTGGAAAGAGTAGGTATACCAAAAGTGCTTTTACCGGACTAACACCTAATGACCATTCATTATGGCAAGCGACCAAAAAATTCAAGAGACCAATAGCATCTATTCCACCAATTAGAAAATCGGATCTAAGCTGGGCAAAAACTGATAAAGAAAAATCAAACACATTAGCACAACACCTCGCCCAGGTATTTAGTCTACATACAGAAGCCAATGCTGAAGATGAAGAAGTATACACATTTCTCGACGCTCCTTGTCAATTATCACTACCACTGAAACCATGTACACCAACAGAGATCTGGAAGGCGATAAATAAAATAAACCCTCATAAGGCTCCAGGTTATGACTTAATTAATGGTGATGTACTAAAGCATTTGCCTAGAAAAGCGATAGTCCTGCTAACTATCGTATATAACAGCATGATAAGACTGTTTCACTTTCATATTCAATGGAAATATGCACAAATCATTATGATTGCGAAACCGGGCAAACCGCCTACAGAACCCTCCTCCTATCGTCCTATAAGCCTACTACCAATAATGTCAAAAATTTTCGAAAGACTCCTCTTAGTCCGAATTCTCGAAAGAATAAACATAAATAACATAATACCTGACCATCAATTTGGCTTTCGACAGAACTACTCAACAATACAGCAGTGCCATAGGATTGTAAATTATATAAAAGAAACTTTAGAGGGAAAAAAAGTGTGTGCATTTCCTTGATGTGGAAAAGGCATTTGATAAGGTGTGGCATAGAGGCCTGTTGTATAAAGTGAAAAAGAATATGCCCAATGAAATATACCTGATATTAAAATCATATCTGAGTGAGCGATCTTTCCAAATCAAAGTAAATACCTCACTTTCCAAATACCATCCTATAGAATCCGGAGTACCTCAAGGCAGTATCCTCGGTCCCTTCCTTTATCTCCTTTACACTGCTGATATACCTGCTGACGATGACATTACTATGGCCACATTTGCCGACGATACAGGAATCCTTACATCAGACGATAATCCAGATAGAGCTTCTAACAAACTGCAAACCTATTTAAATTCACTTCAAACATGGTTAACAAAATGGAAGATTAAAGTAAACGGTGAAAAGTCTTCACATATTACATTCACAACAAGAAGGATCGACTGTCCACAGGTTCATATTAACAACATTCCTATCCCCTTAAAAACAGATGTCAAGTACCTGGGACTCCATTTGGACCGAAAGCTGACATGGAAGAACCATATCAAAACCAAGAAAGCTCAACTAAATTTAAATTTAAATGTATTGGCTGATAGGTAAAAGATCCCAGTTATCATTAGAAAACAAAGTATTATTATACAAAATTATACTAAAGCCGATATGAAGTTACGGTATAGAGTTATGGTGCTGCAGCAAACCGAGCAACACTAAAATACTGCAAACTTTTCAATCAAAGACGCTGCGCATGATAGCAAATGCACCATGATACGTTTCCAATATAACTATCCATAATGACCTTGGGATACCATTCATCGAAGATGTTATTAAACTACAGGCAAACAAAGCTCAAGAAAGAAATTTCGCCCATGAAAGTCAAACTATTCAACTACTCTACCAGCCGCCAATTGTGGGAAGAAGACTGAAAAGGACATGGCCAGAGGACCTAACTGATTAGGTGTATTGGAGAACCATCGATGGATGGTGCCCAAAGCATGCCAGGATTCAAGCCTTTCCTACTATTTGCTAAATACTCTGTGTTGTAATTAGAGTAGATTGTAAATTTGCACTTAATAATAAAAAAAAAAACTGGACTAGCAGGCTTGCATGACCCGCCTGCGGCTCGCCCTGCAATTGCCCACTCGTCCAGTAAAGACCACTTTTGAGACTTGTTACGTAAACTACTATTTAACGTCTATATTTTAACCAAATACCGCATCTAAATTTTCTCATTGAAATTATAAACTACATATACAAACGTATAATTACATATTTACTTTGGATAATAAACAAATAATAAAAAAATTTTACAAATACTTTTATATACCAACTAATTTCTTAAATTTAGAAATATATGAAATGCGATATATATATAACTTCTATTTCTATATCGAATTTTTCAATTAAAAAATGTATACGTTTTCTGATTAGCTCATCAACTACAATTGTTTCTGGTCAGTTTCAATTGAAAATGTATGTTGGAATTTTTGATTAGTACGTGTATATGTGTTACGTACGGTTATTTCGTTCGAATACCTGCCGGGATCAATTTTTAATGCGAGAAATACACCTTGGGACATAAAATTAACTAAAAGTATTAGCAAAGGTTCACTGCTTCTATGCTATTATTAGATACATATTATTCTTTGTGTATAAAAATAAATGTATATTTTTATTTAAGATAATTATCATAAAAACTGATTTATTTTTATTTCAGGTTTTTCAGAATTATAATATATGACGGACTCATACCAAAAACTGGAGAAGACCACACATCGACAGAATTTTTCTGACTAATTTCGCTAGATTAAATCTGAGAACACCTGCCGAAAAACAATATGAGATCGCTCTACCTTACCCCAGTTTCAACTCGGTTTTATTCCTAATCATTTCACTCAAAATCCCATAAATCAGCTGCAAACATTCACAGTAACTGCACTTAACCAAGCAAAGTAACATCATCTATACTTCTAGATATTCAGAAAGCTTTTGATTAAGTCTGGCAAGTCTGGACTCTTTCAAAAATTATATATATGACATCCACCTTCCACCTCAATGCCTACTACTTTAACCAAACAATTGGCTTTAAAGTAGACCAAACTTTGTCCAACTTATTTATGTTATACAAACAAGAGTTTCCATTTTTGCCCTCTTCTATATCCCAAATATACTTATGATCTCCCAAATCTCTATGCTAACGATACAGCCTTTTACCTTTGCCAAAATACAGCTAATCTAATTATCAGAACCCAACGTTTACTGGATCAATTCACGAACACCCACACAATAATCTTTTACCGTCTTTCTTACAACTGTACACAAAAACAATCTTATCACGACGTCGTCCTGACATTTTGGGAATAGAGACCCGTAGTAAAGGAGAAGATTGACTCTTTACCGGCACCTTTGATTGGAAATCGGAAGTGCTAGGTACCCTCGATACAACGAGGAGATAAGTTTCCTTCTTGGTGGCGATGTTTGGAAGGATCGAAAGATGGTATCCAAATACTTTACTTCACATATATAAAACCTACATTCCACCAATAGTCGATTATAAGACTGTCACAGTCACAGATAAACCGCGTAGACGAGACAAAGCAAAGAGTATTTAGAAAGTTCAGTTACCTTGGCTACTGGCACACCCCCAAAAAAAATTACAATTACAACAACACAAACACTACACCTTTACTTCTTAAAGGAACTCCAATGGAGGTAAACTACCAGAAACCTGCAGGGCTCAATCCTAAGACTCTATAAACCCCTTTAAATAGAGGTTGAAGAGCCATCTAAAGTAAATTTGAAGGACTACTGGCATCCCTCCAAAAAAAATTATAATTGCAAACACTACACCTTTACTACTACAATAGAGGTATGCCACCAGAGCCCTGCAGGACACGAATACTTATAGCCATAAAACCGTACAAACCGTTGGAACAGACGTCGAAGAGCAATCTATAGTAAACCTTGAATGAAGCTCTCGGTTTCTCTGTTAATGCTATTCCGTGATCAAATGATCTCAAAAGACTTCGAAGGGGGCCTGGTGTTAGTGTAACACACTATACACTTTACAGGTGTCCTTGGTGTTAGTAGAAGTGGTGTCAGAGGTTTTGGTAAAGGAAACTTTCTAAATATTTGGCTGAGGATCGTGCTCTTCGACGTTCTGGTCATGGAAATTTGTAATTCGAGATTGTACTTGTGATAACCTTGTATAAGTACCGTAAGCGAATCGCTCAATAATTCCAGATGATAAAAAGACCACTATTTAGAATATATTAAATGACATTACGGAGAAATTACAACAATTTCGCAGGACTCGAACCCGCAACCTTTTCTGTCCCATTTTGCACTCTTACGGTCAAACAGCATAGCCGCGACAAACCGAAGAATACTCAGAAAGTGCCAAAGACTGGCATCTCTCGAAATAATTACAACAACAACAAAAGTACACCCTTACTTCTTTGTTTAAAGAAACTCCAATGGAGGTATGCCACCAGAACGCTGATAGACTCCAACATTCAGGTCCATGCAACCCTACAAACTCCTTAAAAAAAAAGGATGAAAAGCTATCTAGAGTAAACCTTGAAGAAAGCTCCCGGGTTCTCAGTTGATGCCACTCCATGTATCAAATGATGCCCGAATTTTCGTAGAGGTCTAGTAATAGAATAACAGACACTATACAGTTAGTAGGCTTTCTGGATGTCCGTGGAAATGGTGTGAGAGGTCTCGGTGCAGAACTTCTGAAGAATTGACTGAGGATTGTGCTCTTTGACGGTCGTCTCATGAGAACTTGTGTGGTCCGATTGGTTCACACATTTGTAGAGTCCGCTGACTGCGAGTTGTATGAACTTTCCAGAGCGTATCTCTGGTGATGGCCAGGATGAATGATGTCAGAAGTCTTCGTAGGATATCTGGTGTTATGTAACAGACACTATACACTTAGCACACTTCCTGGGTGTTTGTAAAAGTGGTGTCACGAGTCTCGGTCTACAAGTCTTTCTGAAGAATTGGCTGAGAATTGTGTTCTTTGATGTTTGTTTCAAAAAACTTATGTGGTCTGATTGGGTTCACATTTTAAAAGAGATCGCTGGCTGTTACTGATATGAGCTTCCATGGTATAGCTCTGGGGATGGTCAGAATTGATGATGTGAGAATTCTGGAGTTCGTGTTACAGACATTATATTCTTAGCAGGCTTTCTGGGTGTTTGTGGAAGTGGTGTCTCAAGTATTGGTGTAGGAGTCTTTCTGAAGAATAGGCTAAGGATTGTGCTCTTTGACGTTCGTCTCATGAGAACTTGTGTGGTCCGATCGGGTTCATGTTTTTGTAGAATATGTTGGCTGTTACTGGTATGAGCTTCCAGGAAGTAGCTCTACTGATTGTCAGGATTGATGATTTTAGAAGTCTTCGTAGGAGGTCTGGTGTTAGTATAAACGACAAAATACATTTAGCAGTTTTTCTGGGTGTCCATGGCAGTGGTGTCACGGGTCTCGGTGGAGGAGTACTGAAGGATTGTACTCGTTGACGTTCGGATCATGGAAAGTTGTTCAAAGCTGTTCTTGTTCAGTGATAACGTATGTATTAACTAAAGCTTCTTGATTTCGAACGGTACGCTGCCATTTAAGGAATGTAAACGATGTCTTCTTTTGGATTAATTTGAAACCGTGTTGTCAGAAAACATAGTTTTCAAACTGCCTAACTTATTTGCTAAATGTTTTAAGTAAACTACCGTAAAATGTATGTAAAAGATTATCTAGAAAATCACTGAAAGCAATTAGTTAAATATTTTTGCAATAAAAACAATGTTACAAAGAAGTCGACAATCACTGGTTATAAATAACCCGAACCCTAATCCTTTTTGACGGCTTCCAAGGAATATTTTCGTTCCTCAAGACTAAATCTAATTGTCAATGCTGACGGTGCGTTTTCTTTTTGATGTTGGTTATACCTACTATTGCCACTCAATTCAGAAGCGACATTCTTGTCAACATTTATAAAAATTAATGTCACAATTGTTTATGTATAGATTTGTTATATTTTTTTCAAGTATTAAATTAAGTAATATCACAAAAAATAACTGTTTTCATGATAAATAGTTTAAATCGAATATGCGGATTTCGATATATACAGTTCAAAATAGATTTTAAAAATTCTTTACAGAAAACACATACATACAATGCGCTCGTGGTATCATTTTTGAATGTACAGTTGATAAAGTTATTTTTAACTATTTACATTTACTTTTTTGTCTTAGTAAAACTGAATAACTAAAGTAATTTTATGAAATTATTTGAATAAAGAACCATTTTGAAATTGGCATTGCATATGGAGAGGGAGTTATATCATACACCCATAACTACATTGTTGGAACCACCCATAGTTAGATCGTGTATCTAGAGTGCACTACAGAAAGTTCTTCATCCTTTCATGATATAATCGTGTCTAGGCGTGTCTATTACTATCATTTTATTCGTTCGCATTTACTTAAGGTTCACCGTTCTCGCATCATCATGAGAACTTATTGTCAAATACTTTTATTCAAAGGTTACGCAACAAAAGAGAATGGATTATTGTGCATACAGAAATAGAATAGATAAACTACAAAATTCCATTAATGTATCAAAAACAACTTAAAAAAAATTATTTTTTAGATATTTTTAAAAGTAAACCCAATAAATTATCGGTAATATTGAATTAAAACAAAATAAAAATAAGATGAAATAATTTTAAAAAATGGTGAAGGCGACCGGTTAAATGCATTCATGATATTTTTATCGGAGTATTTTTTTATAATTTAATCGTTTGAAATATACTTAAACGAAACAAAATACTGTGTTATTAAAATAAAGAAGAAGTTTTTAAATATTATCATCTTCCTTCTTTTGTAGCTTAATTAACCCTTTAAAGCTTAAATTGGCGTTGGGCGCCAACTTTGTAACCCTTAAATTACCCTAGGCTAGCTCCTGAGGGTCGTGGCTTCCTTCTGAGTTTTATTTAATCCCCTCCAAACATTAATTAAAGGGCGCAAAGTACAGACACACAAATAAAATTCAAAAAATCAGTTTTAACTTAATTTATTTCTCAATTAAGAATTAGTAAAAATTTTAATCAATTAATTAATTTAATCTCTTATCTTTAATTCGATGTCTTCCTGTCGGAGTTTTGATAGTGGTGGATCAGCACTGCCCAAGCGGGTGGAAGTGGTCTTCCTTCAAGAGAACTTCCCTAAAAATAATCCCAGTAATGGATGGTCGGCTTCAAAATGGCCGTCGGCAAACAGTGATATGTTCAGTAAAAATTATCTGGGTCCTCAATAGGGCCCTTCTCAGATTTGGCATTTAATCCAGAAAGAAGGGCGAAGGTAGTCAGAAACTAAATCTGAATTCTCAAAGAATCGCAGACGAAAATGAACGAATTGAAAAATCATTCCGTCGACGAAACATTATTTCCTCCTACCAAATTGGCAATCGACCTTCGAAAACGAAAGTTACACTCTTCACATTATTTTGAAAGGTGAGGCAAGGATGAGCTTCTAAAGGCTGCAATAACAAATCTGAACAATGATTGTGTTAGATCAAGACACAAAAAATAATAAAAAATAGTTCTGTTAAAGCTAATTTTACACAATTTCGTAAATAATAAAAAAGTTAAAGTTAATGAATTGAACCATTTCATGGTTCATAGTAAGAGACAGAGAGACTGAAAGTCACGCTCGCAGACCAGGAGAAGGAAGGAAGCGAATAACTACCCCTATTTATGCGAGATTTTTAAGACTTTCGGCCCTAAAACACCGTACCCTTCATAGTCAGTTACTAGACGCCAGTGACTTACAAGTTAATGAAAAAACACTTTAAAGTGGACTAAAGAAACATAATTTGAGTCCTAGAATTGCTATTTGAGGTCCAGCTTTAACTAGAGATCATCGAGGAGCAGGCTGAATTTTGCCAGGAAGCACCAGCTATAATTTTTGAAATACCACATTATTTGAAGGAGAATCTGTAATTTCTTTTACTTTTTTACAGAGGGCCAGGCTTAGGGGTAGACCATGGGATTGCATCGCAGCTAGTACAGCTTATTGTGCACCCTCATTCACAGGTCTTCATTCTCCGTCAAATCCCAGGTTCTTAATAAACCATAAGATCCTTTTGACTATGGTTACCCGTTCTTCCCTTTGATCTCCGGTCGATAGGCCAAGGGATCTCACACGCAGACTTTGCAGGGCTGGGCACGTGGAAGGCTGTCTCCTCCTCCTCACCGCATTTTCTACATAGGAGGTTTTCAACTTAAATTCCCATCTTATGAAGATGTCCGCGGAATACCCAGTGGCCGCTGATGAAGCCAACCACTTTCCGCAGGGTCTTTCTCCTCAGCCCAAGGGCATCTGCCGCTATAGCATTATTTGGTGTCTGCACAGAAGTGTCTTTGACTGTATGTTGCCTTCTGTTCTTTCCCAGCTCTTTCGATGTTCTATGCCCATCCACTGGCGAACAGCTCTTCGTGCTGTGTTGTAAGCAATACCACACGTCAGCTCTGAACCAATGAGCGGGCTTTCAGTTCCTTTGTTTGCCCACTTGTCAGCTCCCTCATTGCCAGCAATACCTTTGTGCCCCGGAACCCAACTAAGGATAACCTTGTTGTTCTCTCCCAGGGTTTTCATGGCCTGATGACAGTCCCATACTGCTTTAGAGGTAAAGTCAAAACAGTCAAGTGCCATTAGCGCTGCTCTACTGTCAGACCACGCTCAAAACACACTCTTGCACATGCACACTCTGATAGGGCAACAGCTTCAGCCGGGAAAACAGTAGCCAGTTTACCCAGTTTTACGCAAAACTGCGCCTTGGGTCAATTTCTTTTACTGGTCGCACGAATTTATGGAAGCTTAGAGCTAAAAGATACGCATTGAAGGTTTTAGAACAACATGTAGTGCCGTATATAGGGCAAAGATTTTTGTTGGTGCACAGTAATGCCAGACCTCACGTTGCTCGAGTTGTAACCAATTATTATCTTACAGAAGTCGAAATTTGGGATATTGTTGGAAGATCACTAAAAAAAATGATTGTGGTTGTTCAATTTGTACACAATCAATTTAATTGTGAAACATACCTTTTGTTTGCATTCTACGATGAAAGCTGCATTCAAATTTATGAAAAAATTGTATTTTTTTTAAAAATTGGTAGAAAAAGTTCTGGTTTTGTCATTTTTGCACAATTTTAAAAACACCTTTCAGTGAGTTCCACTTGGAGATAATAAAGCATTTATTTGTATGTGCATCCACGATTTATTTCGTTTTGATTTAGTCTTCTGATAACTTGCTTAAAATATTCATGTATAACTTCTTTTTTAAATTTTTTTATACTTACGTAGGTAATATATTTTTTAACAATATTTGGGTTTTAACTGTAAAAAGTTTGTGATCCAAATGTAAACGATTGTAAAACCCATTAACTAATTATTAAAATCTCTCTTTTTCTGTTCGGTTTTAAATCCCATTTAACTAAATTTTATTTCAATGGTATCAATAGAAAGAAGATAAATCAGTACATTCATCCATATTTGAATAAATTCTGTTACTCTCGAGGTGAGTCTGAATAATGATACAAGTCTTTCTGAATTATGAGAACACAATCGTAGCCATCTTTGAAGAAGCGAATAGGCATTAATAAAGTGAAGAAGAACGTGTTGTGAGAGCACGGAAGTGGCCGATCTTCGACTAACCCTTTGACCCTTTGCGTGCACCAAAGAACTTTGTCGAGAATATATACTAGAGCAGCGTTTCTCAACCATTTTTGGACCTGTAAATTTTGTGACAAAGTTTTGCAAATTAAAATAAATTTCACTAAAAGAGTGTCTAATGCTCACAATACGTTCAGTAATTTCTAAAATAGAAGTCTCTCAATCTTCTATACTTATAATAAATTTGTAGAGAGGTCAATTCCGTACATGAAATATATTTCCAAAATAACTATTAGGGGATGATTAGGGATCGATACTGATGCCAAAAATGAAATCAGTAAAATTTTTGTCTGTCTGTCTGTCTGTCTGTATAACCGTTATAGAAACAAAAACTACTTGACGGATTTTAACGAAACTTGGTACAATTATTTTTCATACTCCTAAACAGGTTATAGGATACTTTACATCACGCTACAATCAATAGGAGCAGAGCAGTGAAGGGAAATGTTGGGAAAACCACTTTTACGGTGTGGGGAAGAAATTTTTATACAACAATTGAACGACGTCGCGGGTACATTGATATAGAACCCAAAAATGTAGTTAGATTTTTTGTTGTATGTCTGTCTATCTTTATATGTTTGTGCGCGCATAACATGAAAACTACTGATCCGATTTGAATGCGATTTTCACATATATATTTGTCTTCTTTTAACTTAACATCTGGTGTATAAAAATTTCTTCCCCAACTCTTTTACGGTGTGGGGGCAAGAAATTTTAATACAACAATCTATACATCACGCGAACGACGTCAGGGGTACATCGATTTAGAACTCAAAAATGTGGTTAGATTTTTTTGTACGTCTGTCTGTCTATCTATATGTTTGTGCGCGTATCACATGAAAACTACTGATCCGATTCGAATGCGGTTTTCACAGATGTATTTGTCTTCTTTCAACATAACATTTTAACGGGGTGAGTGAGGAATTTTTTAAACAACAATCAACACGCCACGCGAACGACGTCGCAGGTACACCTAGTATTCAATAAAAATCTTAACTAAATAATAGATACAATTCAATATTTGTATCGGTTTTTAATTATTCAAGTTTTGTTTCTTTATTAATGTTATTTTAGAATAAAAAAACTGTGAATTCCAAGGAAAACGAAGCTTTTAATATTTTTTGCTCAAAAGGGTGATGAATTAATGCTTGCAACGCGAATCTAAAGAATACTTTTTTTACTTAAGAAGTGTTGATTTTAAAAGATAAGAATTGACAGATATAAATCAAATCAAAAAGAGATGATGTATCATTTTAGCCTAAATGAGCGTCTCCCCAACTTTTCATAGTAGGTGCGAAGACTATATTTCACTTTTCATAATAAAGTCCAAAATACCTGAGGTCCCTTCACTTATAGTGTAGTTGAATGTTCCGGAGGCTCTTTCACTAAGAATGCAGCTTCAATAGGAATAAAGCAATAAGAAGAAAGAAAACAAAGGTGACCAAAGAATAACCTAGAAAAAATGTGTCAGACGACAAAAGATTCTAAAGTAGAATAAATACTAGAGGAGCACGCAATCGTAGTCAAGACACGAGGAAAGATAAGCTTCTCCCCAACTTTTCATAGTAGGGTCCGAAGACTCTTTCACTTTAATAATGAAGTCCATAGTTCCTGACTCTCCATTTCTCATAGTAAACTCCAAAGTTCCTAAGCCCCTTCACTTCTTATATTGAAGTCCAAAGTTCCTAAAGTCTCTTTACTTCTTATAGTGGTGTCCAAAGTTCCTGAGTCCCCTTTACTTTTTATACTGAAGTCTAAAGTTCTTGAAGCCCCTTCACTTCTCATTCTAAGGTCCAGAGTTCCTAAAGCCACTTTACTTCTCAAAGTGGAGTCCAAAGTTTCTGTCCCTCTACTTCTCATTGTGGGATTTGAAGTTCCTGAGACCCCTTCACTTCTCATAGTATGGTCAGAAGTATCTGAGGCTCGTTCACTTCTCATAGTGGAGCCTAAAGTTCTTTCACTTTTCATTGTAAGGTACGAAGTCCCTGAGAACCTTTAACTTCTCATTATGGGATCTGAAGTTCCTGAGACCCCTTAACTTCTCATAGTATGGTCCGAAGTTCCTGAGGCTCGTTTACTTCTCATAGTGGAGCCTAAACTTCCTGAAGCCCCTTTACTTCTCATTGTTAAGTACGAAGTTCGAGAGGACCTTTAGCTTCTCATTGTGGGATCTGAAGTTCCTGAGACCCCTTCACTTTTCATAGTATGGTCCAAAGTTCCTGAGACTTGTTCACTTCTCATAGTGGAGCCTAAAGTTCCTGAAGCTCCTTCACTTCTCATTGTAAGGTACAAAGTTCCTGAGGACCTTTAATTTCTCATAATGTGGTACAAAATTTCTGAGGCCTCTTCACTTCTCATAGTGGGGTACGGAGTTCTACTTTTCATAGTAGGGTTGGAGGTTCCAAAAGGTTCCTTCACTCCTGATAGTGGGGTCCGAACTACCTAAGACTTCTCCATGTCTTAAAGTGGAGTCCAAAGTTCCTGAGGCCCCTCTACTTCATATTGTGGAATCTGAAGTTCCTGAAGCTCCTTCACTTCTTATTGTAAGGTACGAAGTTCCTGAGTACCTTTAACTTCTCATAATGTGGCCCGAAGTTTCTGAGGCCCCTTCACTTCTTCTCATAGTGGGGTACGGAGTTCCTGAGTCTAAAGTCCCTAGTTCCAGTTCACTCCACATACTGTAGTCCGAAATTCCTGAGACCCCTTTACTTCCCATAGAAAGGTTCGAAGTTCCTGAGGTTCCTTCACTTCTGATAGTGGGGTCCGAAGATCCTAAAGCCCCTCCACTTCTCATAGTGGGGTCCATAGTACCTAAATCACTCTCACTCCTCATAGTGGAATCCGAAGTTCTTGAAGCACTTTAGAAAGTGAAATTGAGTGGTGAATTTGAAGAGATGGTAGGGCATCTGGTATTTTGTTATTTCTATTCACATTTTTATTCTTCGTGTTAAGAGCTTGTATTATTGTAATCTATTTAGAAAAAATATTTAAAAAAAAAATACAAATTTTGGTATTTCACGATTTTGATAAGATTATTATAGAGTTTACCGTAATATCACATATAAAAAGTGACCCGGAAAATATCTTATTTTAATGAAATTGAAAAAGCATTGACCACATTTCTAAATTATTCTTAAAAACAACTAAGCTATGATGATAATGGCGAAAGAATATATTAATTTTTCGACATATAGTGTATTGTGTTGAGGCATTTTATAGTTTTTAATGTCACGACTGCTATGTTTAATGTTCCAGTTGCGGAATCTGTACACAATTCACAATTTACATTTGATTTATATGACCACCACGATAACCAGGATGGTTAAAATTGAAAGGCGCATACTTGTGCACGCCTTTAGTTTCATTTTCTTCTCTTACCGCAACTATTAATGTCTTTTACATGCGGAACAGATAGATAGATGGTAGTTATTGAAGAATTATTATTATAATATTGGAAATTATATAAAAAAGTTGTTATTTTAGGATTTAAAATATAGAAAAAGTAGTTTATTGCTTTTCAAAATATATTCCACCAAGATCGATATAAGTACTTTCAAGGCATTGATGACTTCTTCTGGAAACTGGAATCGCTGCCCACGCACTGAATTCTTGATCTTTGAGAACGTGAAGAAATCGTTGGGACTGAAATCGGGACTGTACGATGGATGGTCTAAGAATTCGATTTTTTGAAGCTCCAAAAAGTCAATTGTCTTTTGGGTAGTGTGTGGAAAGTTTAAAGGGCGAAATTGCAGAAAAACGAACCAAACTGAAAATAAAAACAGTGCTAGTTCATCAAGATACGACGTGTCACAAATCAACAAAAACTATAGTAGAATTGTATGAAATGAGTGCTGCCACTTTTACCATATTCTCCAGATCTAACTCCAGCGACTTTTCCCTGTTTGTAGATCTCAAGATAATGCTCTTTGGTAAGAAACTTTGCGTCGATGAAGATGTTGTCACGTGCATAAATCGGTGTCAATATATTTAAAAATGAAAGTTAAGTGTTTTAACGCGATTGTTAGCCTCTTAACAGGTTCTGGTCACCGTTGTTTTGCCTTGACTCGTAGGGAGAGTAGTTCGATTGTTTAGATCGATAATGTAGCGGTGCTTTAACTGTTTAAGCTAATAGCGAAAATTTAAAATTAAGTAAACAAGTGCATTGATTTCTTTTGATATTAATAATACATTTAGTTTAAAGAATTCGATTTAATTTTAACATCATTTCGGAAATCAAATTAACATCTAGCAAAGCCGTTTTTGCACAACAGAACACACAATATCCCCTTCTTTACTTTCAAGTGTCATTGCGAGAAGCGTATGCGTGAATTATCGTGATTTTTGGCTTTTCTTTTGCGTTTCAACAGTTGAACGAACAATTTAGTGCTATTAGGTACCGAATTAAGCAACGCCATTTTGTGAAGTTGAACGTTCTTATCTGGCAGTATTTGGACCATCCTCACGGGATTTTGAATTTAACTTCAGTATTATAATCTAAGCCTCATTTTTGTTTATTCCTATTGTGGTGTTTTTGAGTAGGCGATTAGATTTCTCCATATTTTTTGGGATATAATTAAATGGTGCTTTTCTCCGGTAAGTTATACCTTATGCATAATTATATAATGCTTTATCTTGATATCGTCATTCGATTATAGAGTGATTACTAAGAGTTCGTTACGAAGAAGCGTGGACATCCGATTTAGAATCACGAAATTTTCTACAGGGTGTTAGCGAAATAACATCGCAGATTGGCTGCTTAACCCCTAATCATAATATAAAAGGGGTTTTTTGGACCTGGCGAGTAAAATTGTTTTTGGACCTGGCGAGTAAGATTGTTTTTGGACCTGGCGAGTAATTTATCTTTTCCCTTGGATCTGGCTAAACTTGTGGTAGCCTTGTGGACAATTGCAGGCAGTAGTGAAAGATCAGCTCACTACTGGGGAATCCACACCGAGCCTCACCATCATCGCAGCAGCAGGCTATTAATGAAAGCCTCACTACCAGATCTGCGGATAATCAGATAAGCCAAAAATTTAATTTTAAGATTAAGGCATTGTAAGAGACTGACCAAACCATTGTTTAAGTTGTTGGTCAAATATTGTTTATTTATAGGAGTTATAAATTTTGAATCTTTCATATTGTGCTGGGTGATCACTCATTATTAAAACTGCCAAGGTTTTGGCATTATTTGTTGGTCTAAATTTTCTGATATTATTTGCTAATTTTCTTTACTTGTTTATATATATATATATATATATTGTATAACTTCACTGTTGGGTTTATTATAGCGGGGGTTATTTTCGTCAATATAATTGATAGATCTAACTTTGTGTTCTTACTCAGATCATCACCCACTCACCTAATTAACTATTTTATTAATTTTATTTTAGGATTCAGAAGAATCAGTTATTTCTCTCCAGTAAGATAGGTCAGTGCCTGGACCATCAGGGGTTTCCGATTTATACCGAAAAATCGGTGGCGCGACTCACATTATTTTGTTTTGTATTACCCTCTACGGCTGAGCTGGGCACAAATTTACCATTAGAGAAACCACTTACCAATCTTAGCTGGAGTTGTCAACTTTTACATATTTTAAATCTAAATTAAATTTATTTCATTGAAAGTTCGTGGCAATGTTATCGATAAAACTGAGACTTTCTTAAAGACTAAAGACAAATTTTAGTACAAAAATGTATTGAAAACTTGTATCACCTCTGTAATAGCCCTTACGCCTTCTTGACTAAAAAACGGACCTTTTTGATATTTTGAATTAAATTTATTAATAAGTGCGTAACTTTTATTTCAAGACAAGTTTCGTATTCACATTTTGTACCAAAAAAAGTAAATAAATGCTAAACTCAAGTTAAACATTGTTTTGTTTTAACACTTTGTGTTGAAATTTTGAACTAATTTAAATTAAGCGGTTATCATGTAATCTTTGTATAACTTAAATGAAATCAAGTAAAATTGATCACGATAATCTGTTAGAAACTCGTGAAATTTGCAAAAACGTGCTGATTAAAAAACTGAAGGTAAGTAACTAACTTAACTGAAATTGGAACAATAGGTCAAAGTATCATTAGATTAATTAGGAAGACCAAATTTGTTAACTTTTAATTTCGTTAAAAAGGGTATAATTATGTTGAAAATATAAAGAAAGACAATGTCCATCTTTGGAAAAAGATCATGACTGTCGTGAGTTGCTTTTAAATGACTTAAATACTTAATAGAATTTTCTAATTAAAAAAATTTATTAGATACTAGGTGTACCTGCGACGTCGTTCGCGTGGCGTGTTGATTGTTGTTTAAAAATTTCTTCACTCACCCCGTTAAAGGGGTAGGAGGAGAATTTTTTATACACCAGATGTTATGTTGAAAGAAGACAAATACATCTGTAAAAACCGCATTCGAATCGGATCAGTAGTTTTTATGTCATACGCGCACAAACATATAGATAGACAGACAGACGTGCAAAAAAAAATCTAACCACATTTTTGGGTTCTATATCGATGTAGGTACCCGTGACGTCGTTCGCGTGATGTATAGATTGTTGTATTAAAATTCCTCCCCCCCCCCCACACCGTAAAAGAGTTGGGGAAGTAATTTTCATACACCAGATGTTAAGTTAAAAGAAGACAAATACATATATGAAAACCACATTCAAATCGGATCAGTAGTTTTCATGTGATGCGCGCACAAACATAAAGATA
The DNA here is from genome assembly GCA_964028335.1 of Altica lythri. Taxonomy (NCBI): domain Eukaryota; kingdom Metazoa; phylum Arthropoda; class Insecta; order Coleoptera; family Chrysomelidae; genus Altica; species Altica lythri. The sequence continues at coordinate 26,336,057 of OZ034801.1, read as the reverse complement.
GACAGACAGACAGACGTACAACAAAAAATCTAACCACATTTTTGGGTTCTATATCAATGTACCCACGACGTCGTTCGCGTGACGTATAGTTTCTTGTATAAAAATTTCTCCCCCCACACATAATCAGCTCAGGAGTATGAAAAATAATTGTACCAAGTTTCGTTAAAATCCGTCGAGTAGTTTTTGTTTCTATAACGGTTATACAGACAGACAGACAGACAAAAATTTTACTAATTTTATTTTTGGCATCAGTATCGATCCCTAATCACCCCCTGATAGTTATTTTGGAAATATATTTCATGTACAGAATTTACCTCTCTACAGATTTATTATAAGTATAGATAAACAAACAGTACCTGGTAAATGTGTCAACATCAATAAAACGATCACTATTTTCAACGGTTTTTTACCATTTCCAATATTTTCTTAGGATTTTCATCCATTTTTCACGACTTTTAACACGTTTTCAAAACTCAAGAATTTTTTGAAAATCATATTTTAATACTCATTATTCTATCCTGATGAAGACAAATCCAAATAATCTTGCAAATTATACCCTGTGAAATGAGGCAACCAGATGATTATTAAAATTTGTAAAACTGGCCCTTTCATAACAGAAACAACAGTGTAAAGAGTTAGAATGAATTCAAAGCATGCATGAAATGTTATGTAAACTCACCAAATTAGGCTATACTGCTCCTTCTGGACTTCCTGTAAAAAAAAATTAAAATATCGTTAAATTAATATTGTGATCACTTATTTCAAAAAATAACATTTCAAGGGGTGATGGCATTAAAATCAATTTTTCTGTATTTTAAGTTTAAGTAAAGTACCTAGATATTAATATTTAACCACGAACAATCGATTCTTATACTTAAAACAAACAAACTAACAAATAGACAAAGTTTATAAAAATGTTATAACAATTTGTAAATAACTTATCTCGGGAAAAAATGGGTTATAATTTATTAATAAGCGCAAACTCCAGAAAAAGACGTAAACACTACGTATGCTAGTCACCAGGTACACCGCAGATCATTTTTGATATCATATTTGTGTTCAGTAAGCCCAAAAAGCATAGAGTATTGAGTTTTGACTTATTGTGTAATGAATTTACCAAAAACTCCAGGAGACGAGGTTAACAATAAACACCAGGTAGTCTGGATATTACTTTCGATGTCATATTCGCTTTCAGCAAACCCAAAAACCCCCGAAGTACTGTGTTTTGACTAATTGTATAACGGTTTTACCAAAAACTCCAGGAAACGACGTAAACATTATGTATCCTGGGCACAAGGTACTCCAGAGAATATTTTCAATGTCATATTTGCTTTTAGCGACCTCAAAAACCCCCGAGTAATGAGTTTTGACTAATTCTTAAATGAATTTACCGAAAACTCCAGGAGATGAGGTAAACAGTAAGGTATCCTAGTCACCAGATACTCTGGAAATGATATTCGAATTCATAGTCGTTTCCAGCGAGCACAAAAACCTCCAGGAGACGACCTAAACACTTCGTATCCTGGGCACCAGGTACTCCAGAGAATACTTTCAATGTTATATTTGTTTTTAGTGACCTCAAACACCCCCGTGTAATTAGTTTTGATTAATTCTTTAATGAACTTACCGAAAACTCCAGGAGATGAGTTAACCAGTAGGATTTTCTAGTCACCAGGTACTCCGGGAATGACATTTGAAGTCATAGTCGTTTTCAGCGAGCACAAAAACCCCCCAACTATTAAGTTTTTCATAAAAATAATCGTATTTAACACTCATTTTTCTGTACTAACTAATAAATTTAAAAATCAATTACAGGCTGTAGAGTATTAGGCTGGGCGCAAACACTCGGTTTCCTGATTCGGTTTCCGGATCAGGAATTCAGATTTTGAAACCTGAACTTAATAACGTCGTTTTCTCTTCTTCTTCATATCTAGCGCCAGTAAAAGTGCAATAGCAATCAATTCATCGTCGTCGTCCATTTATGCTATCACAGAAACGTCTATTCGAACTGACAGTATAAATTCCTAATACAAAAAACGGATGTTTGCACTAGGCACACGGAATTTCGAATCTGAATTCCTGATCAGGAAACCGAGCGTCTGCGCCCAGCCTTAAACAGGCTGTAGAGTATTAGAATATTTCAGGAAGTACCGCAGTGTTACACGAACTTCAACGATAATTTCCGAACTATAAAAAAAATTAAAACTAAAAAAAAAGAGTGTGCGTGTAACCTTTACGCGGGATTGAAGTAAAACTTTTTGACGTACGTATCGGAAAATAAATATCTAATTACAATTCAATTATATTTATTGTCTATATACTTTACAAAAAATGAGATGTTATATTTATATTATTCATTAGAAATAGGAATTTGAAAGTTATCATTTGTTATATATGAAATAATAGGTTTATAATAACTAAAATGTGAAACATAGATTTTACTCTCTAAATACCATTAATGTATTTGAAACCGTTTGAAAATTTTGAAAATTTCATAAATAAATTTTGAAAATTTAAGCTCCTCCCATAGCTGAAATCACACCGTTACTTCCATCAGAATCTTTCGTTAGAATCTAACGTTATATAGAGTTACCCCTAGTCGCGCGTAAAGAAGTTTTGCTTCAATAATAGGTAAACTATATTAAAAATATATACACATTACGTTTAGAATGTGTGATTTTGTAGCTGTATCTACCTTATTGTAATACAACACAACACAAGAGCCTTCGATAGTTAGATAACCATTTCATTTTGTAGCATTTTATAGCATATTCCATAAAATTTAAAATCCTGAGTTGAGTTTGTTTTCTTCGGTTCTACAAAGGATCTGTTATTGCTGGTATAAGATCAGCCATCCTGACTAGTGGTTTTTAAAACTAATATGGCCTTTATGGCTACCTAACCAAACCTAAAATAAGTATAAGCAAGTGTTAAAACATTTCGAATATTATTATTTTATGAACAAAAACGTGCAACATTCTTCTTTACTTAACGTAAAGCTTCCCTATAAACAATTATTTACTATCATAATATGTATTTATGTTATATAAACTTACTTAATCAAATCATAATGAATGTCGCTGTCTTGTCTTTTTTTCATTTTCATTTTTCTTCAAATCTTTCTGGCACTGATAATATGCCCTTTGACGTTCACAATTTCTTGTTCTTTTTAGCTCTTTAAGTCTATAAAACGAAAATAGCTAGGTATAAATAATAGGTATAAATAATTAGGTATAAATAATGTAATTACACACCAAAAATAAAATGTATGCATATAGAGTAAGTACTCACTCATTTTCATTCAATATTTTTTCATCACTTTCTTCATTAATAAATCCACTTTGTTTATTTATATTTAAAACAAACACTTTATACACAAATTTAAACTATTCACCACCAATGTATTTTGGTTGACAAGCTGTCAATTCATAAAATTACAGATTTAACTTTTATTTATTTAATATAGTAGGCGGAATCGTGTTAGGTATTTTGTATCAGGTTTTATTTCCGTTACATTAGAATGACGACACGTCCGCTAGAATAACTGAGTTACCCCTAGTCGCGCCTAAAAAAGTTTTACTTCAAAAATCACTTTGTTTAAACGAATTTTTCATAAAAAATTGATAATAAAGTAATCGCGTTTGACACTTACTTTTCTGTAATAATTTAATGACATTTGTGAGGTTTTGACGATTGGAACAAATTCAGAGACTACTAGAACACAAGTTTTAATTGCAAATACACGTATTCGGCATGTCTTTGATTATTTCCAATGCTTTTTTCTGATAACAGAATCCGTAAATTTCAAAAAACTCCTCTTCTTGAGACGTCAATTGAAATCATCGTTTAAGAGCGCAACATTTTTAAAATTATTGAGATTTCGATAATTACTATCACTATGGTCTATGGCAGTGATTCCCGAAGCTATGAAGAGCATTTGACTAAAATTCATGGTGATAAAAAAAATAAGGATATAAGTTATTTTCGTACACTAAAAGAAAAATTTAGCCAACAACTTGCAGTGGCAAAACTCTTTTCAACCGCATCCTCACAAGATGGCGATGGCTTGCTTGCTTCTTATAATATTTCACTAATTATTGCCAAATCGGGAAAACCTCATACTATTGGTAAAGAACTAATAATACCGGCAATAAGTGAAGTAATCCGTGTTACACAAGCCATGATTTGATATTATCAAGAAAATTTCTTTGAGCAACAATACAGTGCAAAGAAGAATTGATGAAATGGCACAAGATGTTGAAGATTCACTGTGTGGCTATTTAAAAACATCTCGGTTTTCTATTCAGCTTGACGAATCAACTTTGCCAGGAAACGAAGCTTTGTTTTTAGCATACGTGAGGTTCATAAAGGAAGAAGAAATTTGCCAAGAGTTATTATTTGCTAAATATTTGCAAACTGACACGAAGAGAAAATCGATATTTCTTGCATTAGATGATTTTTTTTAAAGAAAAAGGAATACCTCTGAGTAATATTTTATCAATAGCCACAGATGGTGCTCCAACGATGGTAGGGCGCTACAGGAGTTTTCTTGCATATTTAAAAAAGGAGGTGCCGAATGCATTCACAGTACACTGTATCATTCATCGCCAACATATTGTTGCCCAAAATTTAAGTACATGTCTACATAATTCATAACAATTTGTAATTAAAGCTATCAACACAATCAGATATTTACAAATATAATATGTCTGTAAAATTCAATATACTGATTTTCGGTCCTAGCAAATTAGTACACCACTGATGATGGAAAGATTTTTTCCCGAAACGTTTTATGATTTATTAAATTAGTGCACTTCATCAAACTTGGTTTCTTACTCGTTTATTCATCTTCTCACAGATACAATAATATATTTATCCCTTATTAATTGCTATTAAAATAAAAAAAACAAGGGGGCGCCGGCTAATATTTTTTTAGGAAAGGGGGCGATAGGTGAAATAAGTTTGGGAATCACTGGTCTATGGTCACCGAGCTACTTGGTGACCCGGGTTGACATCGTTTTCTGGAGTTTTATAGAAGTTTTCGGAGTCACTGAACAAAAATATCACGATAGCGACGGACAACGAAGCACCTAGTGCCCAGAATGACCCTCATCCACCGGAGTTTTATGAAACTTTAATACAATTCTGTCCAAACTTATTATGCGGGTGTTTATGGAGTCGCTGAACACGAATATCACTATTACGATAGTCACCGAAGGCACCTGGTGACCGGGGTTGGCATCATCTTCTGGAGTTTTATAGAAATTTAAAACAAAATCAGTCCACAATAGTTACTAGGGAGTTTTTGGGGTTGCTGAACAAAAATATCAGGATAGCGACGGGCAACGAGGCACCTAGTGTCCATAATGACCCTCGTTTACTAGAGTTTAAAAAAAACTTGAATCAATTTTATCCAAACTCGTTACTCGGGATTTTTCGGGGTCGCTAAACAAAAATAACACTATTACGATGGTCACCAAGGCACTTGGTGACCAGGGTTGACATCGTCTTCTGAAGTTTTATAGAAATTCAATACAAAATCAGTCCAAACTAGTTACTAGTGACCAGGTTTGACATCGTCGTCTGGAGCGTTCCCTTGATGACCATTCCTGTCATGATATTATTATTCAGCGGCTCCAAAAACACCCGAGTAATGAATTTTGGACAGATTTTGTATAAAATTTCTATAAAACCGATAATGTAAACCCTGGCCACCAGGTTTCTTGGTGACCATCCCCATTATGATATTTGTGTTCAGCAAATCCGAAAATCCCAGAAAAGGAATTTGGATTAAATTAATAGGTTTTTATAAAACTCTAGTAGACGAGAATCTCTAAACAAGGATTCAGACCAAACCACTCTACCCAAAACCTGATTATATAGAACTTCAAATGCAATTTCAGAACCCTTTATCCCCTTTTTCAGGAGTTCCACAAGGGTCATTCTCAGACCCTATTCTTTACAATATCTACGCTAGCGATAATCCTCGTCTTTAAAACATCTAACTGTATGATGCCAACGAAACGTCCCTATACACCACCGCAATATCGACTGAAATTGTTAACCAAAAAACTCAAGGACTGCAGGACCAGTTCTTCACTTGGCCCCACCAAAACCTAAATCATCAACATCAGACATCCAAACCTTAGCAGACGAAAAAATCTCACTTTCGACCACATCAGCGTTTGACTATGGGGAGAACAACTCGTTCCTCAAGACCAGGTGACCTACTTGGGGGTGTGATTTATTCGAACACTCAGGTGGGAAACCGATGTCGAACTTACCATCAATAAAATGAGAAACGTGCGGCTCTCCTACGTGCTCTGGAAAATTGCCAGTCAAAAACCCTACTTGATACCTACAAAACTTTTATTCGACCTCTTGTCGATTATTAAGGAGTGCTCTTCCTCAGAGACTTACTCAAGCCGCGTTGTCGGCCAAAAGACAAAAATATTTCCTTTTCCTTCTTGATTTCAGACACTACAACAACCATACATTTTTCGGAATCGACAGGGAACCAACATCACCGCTCAAAGGACCTTCCATACCCACTGGAGAACCTTAAGAATTCAGAAGATCAAGATTCTCAACTTGACAATCTGCTTGACGAAACCGCCCTCTCTTACAAGTAGATACAGGACGTTAACAGTACAGAAGAAAACTGAGCTTTTGACGAAGGTTTTTGTGGTTTCTTTCGTCCTTGCCACACACACCTACGTACTCTCACACTCCCACCAAAAGCAATTTTTTGACCGTTTAGGCACGTTCCAGGAACCAGGAAACATCGAAACAGTCAGAAAACCAGGAAGCGAACACTGAATGGCGCCGGCGACTGATCTTAACCCCATTCGTTCTTGAAAAGAACATTAAGTTCTATATCTATAAACCTACCAACATCATACTCCTGTAAACTAATTATTCCTTGTATCCTATTAAGACACTGCAATGGCAAAACACATATATGCAGTGAAGAACGGCTGAGATGGGCTATGAACACCTTTTAGCCATTCAAAACTCCTGGAACCGACGGAATATTTCCTGCCCTACTACAACAGGGGCAGGAGGCAATTATTCCTCATGTGATCCGAATCAGTCGGAGCAGTTTTGAACTGGGATATATACCAGAAGTGTGGAGGAGGGCAAGAATCACCTTCATCCCCAAGGTAGGGAAACGGGACACCACACACCCTAAATCCCTTAGACCAATCAGCCTCACATCGTTTGTTCTCAAGACGATGGAAAAAGCTGTAGATAACTATATTAGAACAGAAGTCTTGGAGCAGGTACCACTGCACCCTCGTCAGCATGCATATCAAACGGGCAAATCTACGGAGACCGCGTTGATACAATTGACTGACGAAATCCAAGACGCTCTAAACACAAAAGAAACCGTGGTATGTGCCTTTCTAGACATAGAGGGGGCTTTTGACAATACTCCACACGAGGCTGTCAAAAGAGCACTCAGTAATAGAGGAGTAGATAGAACGACTTCCACCTGGTTGTCGCAATTACTGTCTACAAGAATCGCAGAAATGAAGGTAGGCCAAGACACTATCTCCATCAATACGACCAGAGGTTGTCCGCAAGGGGGAGTTGCATCCCCACTTATGTGGAGCCTCACCGTAGACAGCTTACTCTGGCAACTGACCGAATTTGGTATACCTTGCCAGGGTTACTCCGATGACGTAGTTATCCTCGCAAGAGGGAAATATGAAAACGTCCTCTGCGACATAGTGCAAAGAGGACTGAACACAGCAAAGCAGTGGTGTGATTCAGTGGGACTTAATATCAACCCCACCAAGACCACGTTAGTAGCCTTTACAAGGAAAAAGAAACCTAAACTAAAAACTATAAAAATAGGTGGAAATACCGTTGAGTGGAAGACAGAGGTCAAATATCTAGGGCTCATCCTAGATAATAAGTTACTCTGGAACAAACACGAAAACGAAATAATACACAAAGCTACAAAAGCCCTTATGGTGTGCAGAAACATTGCTGGGAAAAATTGGGGCTGTAACCCAAAGACATTGCAATGGATGTACACAGCAATAGTGAGACCTATCATCACATATGGGGCAGTAGCTTGGGGCACGAGAGCTAATCTGATCACTACGAGGACAAACCTCTCAAAGATTCAGAGACTAGCCTGTGCATGTATCACTGGAGCAATGAGAACATGTCCCACTGCTGCAATGGAAGTAATACTAAATCTCTCGCCACTGCATATTCAAGTAGAAAATGCTAGGAAGAAAACAATATATAGAATGATCAAAGAAGGAATAATCAAGGAAAAACCTCGATCACTTCAACTTGATCAAACTTGGGAAATGTCCCAAGATGACATGCCAAAGAAATTTAACTTTGTAAGGAAATTTACCACTAAACTGGGAATCAAATCTGAATGGGACGAAAACACCATATTGGAGCTAAGCCAAAACGCCATAAAATGGTACACGGACGGCTCCAAGACAGATAAAGGAACAGGAGCAGGGGTGTTTGGACCTAGAACCAAATACTCAGAAAGCTTGGGTACATACCCAAGCATCTTTCAAGCGGAAATTCGTGCCATCGAAAGATGTATAGAATTTAACATTGAAAGGAACTATCGTAGACAGAAGATTGTAATCATGTCAGATAGTCAAGCAGCCATCAAAGCTCTGAACTCAGATACAATCAATTCAAAGATGGTCTGGGAATGCCTAGGCAAATTAAATGAACTAGGACAGAATAACACTGTTACCCTCCTATGGGTTCCAGGACACGTAGGAATAGAAGGGAATGAAACAGCAGACAAGCTGGCAAAAAAAGGAGCTGAAACCCCATACCTGGGACCAGAACCATCCTGTGGGATCAGCAGTAGTACAATCTTAGAAAAACTAAAGAAGAAAATGGATAGCGAAAAATCCAAGTACTGGAATGATCTAGAAGGACTAAGACAATCGAAGACGCTCCTGGGAAACTATAACCAGAAGAGATCTCACAGCTGTCTTAACCTGAGTAAGAAAAACCTCCGAATTATAACAGGAATACTAACCGGTCACTGTCGATTAAGAGGACATATGAAGAAACTAGGATTAGTAGATGAAGCAAACTGCAGATTCTGTGAGGTAGAGGATGAAACCTCAATACATATACTCTCAGAATGCATGGCATTAAGTAATTCTAGGATCAAATACCTAGGGTCATACGAAATAGAAAGGGAAGAACTACCTAATTTAAAACCCAACGATATCCTTAACTTTCTAAGGAAGATAGGACTAGAAGAGCTGCTATAAGTCTGAGGAATCATCAGAAATATAGCAAGAAAAGGGGGACACAATAGATCTTATAGGTCGCAGGTGTATCTGTCACCCCTAACACCATACAGACATACATACATACATCCTATTAACTAAGAAAGTGAGTTAAATAGATAGATATGATCAAAAACCATTATGGCGTCTGTGACCAGATGGTTAAAGACGCTACCGGCTATAGGTAAAGATGTGAGATTGTAATCCTGTCGGCTGAGTAATTTATTTTTAATGTCTTGTTTGCGTTATATCTAAATTTCAATAATCTAACTATTTTTTTCAATATGATAATAAACTAAATAAAACTTTAGATTAAAAAGATTAAAATAGAATAGATATATTCTTATTGTTAAAAAGTAAATTCTATATAAGAATACGGAAGTTGTTTGAATAAATAGTTTTTTATTATCTTTTCTGTAAATTATTAGCAAGTCGTCTTGGAATCTCACGACCCTTGCAACGGTTCTAGTAATCGATTAATCTTAATTTTCTAGTAGAAACCATTAAGCACATGCAATTAATAATTTTATTGAATTACTAAATTAATGATTTCATGCTGTTAATGGAGAATGTAGCCGGAAAATTCGTTTGCTCTCGATAAATCAACTTACTTTAGCTTTATATCGCAAAAGGCGAACACTTTCATTATAAATGAAAAATATTATATGATACTTCTTCTGCCATGGCAAACAACACGATCTTATCATTAGTTTTAAATATAATTTTACACCATCGTAATTACACAAATATTTTTACTTTAACTAGCTAACGATTAATCAGATTATTTTTTATATTTCATAATGATAGATTTATAAATGTTACCTTTATTTAGTTAATGGTTAAAAATGACACTACTTTACAAATAAAAAGGGAAAAATGCATCATTTAAATTAGAGAGTAAAAAAAATCCATCCAAAATACATTATTTAAAGGAGTGCTGGGGAGTGCATTGAAAAGGGCTTCCGCATCTCACCTCGAATCCTGGAGGAGGTTCTGCGAGGAAGACCAAACGACCCCCGCCTGCTCAAGAATCCTTAAGGTCCTTGCTAAGAAGCAAGAGTGGTCAGCTCCTGAAGCAGAAGGACGAATCCTTCACCAAAACGATGAAGGAAATTCGAAGAATGCTAACACTGACATACGTTCCGGGTGCCCGGATTATGGTAACGTGATGGATTAGCGTAAGACTCGGACTAAGGTCGATAAGGTCCTCAAGGGATTCATAACGTCATTGCTAAGGAGCAAGAGTGGTTGGCTCCTGAAACAGAAGGATGAATCCTTCACCAAAACGATGGAGGAAAATCGAAGAATGCTAACACTGGCACACTTTCTAGGTTCACGGATTATAGTAACACGGTGGATTAGCGCAAGCCTCGGTCAGAGGTCGATAAGACCCGCAAGGGATGACTGGAAGATAGCTACCGCAATAACTAAATCATACAGGCCAATAAGTCTACCGTCATTCGGAAAAACTGGTCGATAGATATATAAGGGACAAAATCTTAACGCAAAACCTATTAAGTGATCGTCAATATGCATACCAGCGCTCGATGATTTGAATAGAATATTATCAAAGTCAATAGAAGACCAAGAAGTATCACTAGCGGCATTCATTGACATAAAAGGAGCCTTCAGTAATGTGCACTCTCAAAGAGGGGAGTCCCCACTCTATATGCGAATGGGTTTATGCCAACCGAATGCATAGGATTGTAGTGTCCAAGCTGGATGAGGCTTTCACTGTAGCAAGAGTGAGAAGGGGCTATCCACAGGGAGGGTACAGTCACTTGTGAATGACCTTCTTTAGAAACTCTTCAACGAAGGCTCTCACTGTCTGTTTCGAAGATATAGACCGCAATGATTTTGATATACAAGTGGATCAAAAATGAAGGCCTAACAGTCAATCCAAAAAAATAAATAGTTGTCCCATTCACAAATAAAAGAGCGTTGCAAGGCTTACAACCGATAATGCTGAATAACGTGCTGGTACCATTGGCCACAGAAGCCAAATACCCGGGTGTGGTGTTTGACCAGAGGCTATCATCGAAGCAGCACATCCAGAAGGTCGTACGCAAAGCTACAATAGCCCTTGGTAGGTGTAGACAATTGTTTGGTAAGAACTGGGGCCTGAACCCAAAAAAAACAAATCTAACTGATTATTTAAATTTTTGAATGAAAGATTGTTCTTAAACATTTGATCAATAAGATGTTTATTGTGCACGTTGAAAATGTTTTTTCACAGTTAAAAGCATTCCATAAATTCTCGACATGATTTTTTTTATTTTTTGAAGTACTTTTTTATCTCGAATTTAATACTTGTCTTAAAAATCATCCTTCGAAACCATTGATCAAAATTTATAAACTTTTTAAATATTTACATTGTTCTTCAAAGATAACAAAATTTAATTATTTACGTCATTTTCATTATTTTCACAAACAAAGTTAAAAATGAATGTATTATCTAATGAAATACATTATTCTAGAAAAAAATTATTATTGTGTATGCATTTGTCAGGGGAATGTTTTTATCTTTCATTGCATTTTTTACAATTTTTAGTACAAATTACTTGTTCTTGGACAGCAAATGTTAATCCTTTAGCCTCAGGAAACAGTTTTTCTTTTACTAACCATCCATTGAAAGGCTCCTTATCTACATTCGGTTGGTTTAAATCATGAAATCAGGGTTGTCTTTTTACTTTTGCATCCCCAACAGACCCTTTAGACACAAATCTAACCTTAATCATTTGTTGAAATAAATCCAGAAATTCATTGCAATACAACAAGTCGTGTACGTACCTACAATGAAGTTTGGTCCTACATCAGGACAATGCAAGTGTTTATACACTACGCAAAAACAATCGAGTTTTTGGAGCTTCAAAATATTGAAATGTTAGACCATCCAATTTATAGTCTCGACGTAAGTCCCAACGACTTCTTTACATTACCAAAGATCAAGAATTAAATGAGTGGACAGCGATTCCAATCGCCAGAAAACATCATCGATGCCTTTAAAACAGCGATTTTGCAGGTGTCAACTAAAGACTAGAATAACTATTTTACCAATTGGTTTAAACAGAGAGATTGGTCTGTAGTTTTGCGTATTAGTATGATTTTTTCCAGGTTCGTGGATTAAGATGGTGTTTGAGGTTTTCATGATAGTGGGAAAGTATGCTTTGCTAAGACAAGAGTTGAAGAGGGGATAATCGAAGAGTAAAGTTCTTTTTATGATCTTCTGGAGATAGAGCTGGTGTCAGGGGCTGAATTTTGCCCCTTTGACAAGCTATGAGATGTAAAAGCCATCGAGTGATGTGTTCTGTTTAGGGATCGAAATTTGAGTTTTGGAGAGAAGAGAAGACGTGTTAAAAATGGTTTTTAAAAATTGAGGCTTTATCTTTAGTGGTTTTAATGATTTAGCCATTTACCTCTATATGGGAATGAATCTTGGATAGTCCTTGTGTGAGATTTTCGACAGCCTCACCCGAGCATTTAGTTTTGATAACCGGATCGTGAGTTTGGATGAAGAGTCTATACAAAAGTCTTGTTTGTCTTATCATTGACGCGATATGTAGAGGGTGAGAAAGAGATCCATATCATAAACTGTGAAAGGCTTTCGCGGCCATTGTCTAATGTATCAATGGTTTTTGGGCTGTTAGGCCGGCGTCGATTGTCATTTCGACTTGACGTTTCGCCAACACGAGCGGTTGGCATCTTCAGAAGTTGCTTCCTGGTTGACAGTCTGCGAACTAATAAACTTTGCGTGTTTGGAGTCCGTATTTATACGTCGGGAAGGAAGTGGGCGCGGCCTCAGTTGCTTTCGATTCCAATCGGTTCTGGTCGGTGTTGTTCGTTAAGGGTAGAGTTTTCGCATCCTTTATTATCGGGACCCATGTTTTGTTAATCTTGACTGCTTCTTCTTTTTTATTAAAGTTGTTCGGGTGCTTTTCTATCTCTATGGCTTCTCTATAGAGTCTGGAATGGTGTGCTGATGTAGTAGCAAGGACTTGGGTCTCCTCAAACTTAATCCGATGGTCCATAGTGAGGGTATGTTCCGCTACGACGGATTTGTCTGTCTGCCCCAGACGGCAATTGGCCTTGTGCTCTTTAATCCTGGTGTTGATCGAGCGTTTGGTGGTTCCTATGTACACGCTTCCACATGTGCACGGAATGCGGTAAATTCCCGAAGCCGAGAGTGGATCTCTTCTGTCTTTTGCCGATCGAAGACATTCTTTGATTTTTCTTGTTGGTTTGAAAATAGTTTTTACATTTTTCTTTCTTAGCAATCGACCAATTCTGTCTGTCACTCCCGGCATAAAAGGCAGAAATGCTTTTGCCACTGGTTGGATTTGCTCATTTTCCTTGGGTCTACGATTTGTTGGTCCAATCGATCTTTTGATTTCCCGTTCTGAATAACCATTGGCCCTTAAAGCATCATGAATATGAGTTAGCTCTGCGTTTAGTGCCTCGGGTTCGCAAATCCTTCTTGCCCTTTCTGCTAAGGTTTTGATGACTCCATATTTCTGACATGGGTGGTGGTTGGAATCCCTATGTAAATAACGATCCGTATGTGTAGGTTTTCTGTACACTGTGTGGCTTAATGATCTTCCTTTTCGTGATAATAACACATCAAGGAACGCCAGCTTGTTGTTGTCTTTGATTTCCATCGTAAACTGTATCTTTTCATGGATGCTGTTAATGTGTGTCAGAAATTCTTGCAATCTATCCTGCCCATGGCTCCAAATTACAAATGTGTCATCTACATATCTATACCAAACTTTTGGCTTGTATGGGGCACTGTCCAACGCCAGTTGTTCGAACTTTTCCATAAAGAAATTTGCTATTACCGGGCTGAGAGGGCTTCCCATTGCTACTCCTTCGATCTGTTCGTAAATCTTATTGTCCCATGAAAAATAAGTGGTGGTAAGGCAATGTTTAAACAAATTGGAGATGTCCTCTGGGAATTTATCATCTATATGTTCCATTGCATTGCTTAGGGGCACTTTTGTAAAGAGAGATACTACATCAAAACTTACTAATATATCATTCTCTTCAAGAACTAAGTCTTTAATTTTTGAAATAAAATGTGTGGAATCTTTGACATACGAATCAGTAAGTCCGATGTATGGTTGCAGGAGTGATGACAGGTGTTTAGCCAAATCATATGTCGGTGAACCAATGGTGCTTACAATGGGACGCAGCGGAATGTTGGCTTTGTGTATCTTTGGCAAACCATAGAGTCTTGGTATAGCAGCTTCACTTTTACAAATTAATTTCCGATCACGCAAAGTTTATTAGTTCGCAGACTGTTAACCAGGAAGCAACTTCTGAAGATGCCAACCGCTCGTGTTGGCGAAACGTCAAGTCGAAATGACAATCGACGCCGGCCTAACAGCCCAAAAACCATTGATACATTAGATCCATATCAATTGTTTATTTTAAATAATAACGTGAAGGAATTCGTATAATGTAATTAAACATTAAAAAACGATTTTGAGTAAATAAATAAATTAATTAAACTTGAGTAAAAGGTTACATTTGATTATCTACATCGATTAGAAATTAAGGTTATTGTTGAAATTTATTTATTATTGATATGACAGATTTACAATGGCTTTTATAAGTGATCCTACTTGACAAAATAATGTTTGATGTTAATTAACATTAAGTCTAGTTGATTATGTTTGTTACATATTTTATTCCACTTTGTCATTGGATTATCTTTGTTTTATATTAAACAAACATTGAATAATCGGTTACTTTCAATGATTTTCAAAAAAAAAAAGAATTCAAGATATTTAAATTAAAGTGGAATGTTTGAAATATTTCAAATATTTGATGCTATTAAAATAAGTAGTCTTAAATAACATGTATAATTGATTAATACAGATAATTATTAAAAATGTCTTTATAAGTATTGTAGATTGTAGATTAAAGTGGAGTAAATTGGTTCAGGTGACTTTACAACCACACCACCTAAAATATCTTTTTTGTTTATTCTAAGTACATCTACGCAAATACAACTGTGACTTCTCTAAGGCCTTCGATTGTGTAAACCACAAAATCTTAATAAATAAATTGCAGCATTATGGGATTATAGGAATGTCACTAAATCCACATTTTCAAGAAAAATCGATGTTGATTAACAAACACAAAAAAGGCCTTCGATTGTGTAAACCAGAATATCTTAATTAATAAATTTCAGCATTATGGGATTAGAGAATCTAAATTTTCAAGAAAAACGATGTTATTTAACAAACATAAAAACAGCTGTGACTTCTCTAAGACTATCGATTGTGTCAAACTGCAGCATTGTGGAATTAGAGGAACGCCACTTGATTTCTTTAAATCGATTCTCACGTACAAAACTCAGCTAGTAAGTGTTTAATGGCAACGTCTTCCAACATGTCAATAGACTGTGGGGTACCTCAGGGTATTGTTCTAGGTCCTTTTTTGTTTTTGCTTTTTATTAATGATATTGCTTAGTTGAACATAAAGGCATTTATTTTTCTACTTTGTCTGACCTCATTGGTGCCAACGACACTAAAGCAGCTTCCAAAACATTTTTTCGATAATAATTTGTATTGACATTGATACCAGGCTAGATAAAACTAGTTTTAAACTTGTAATCACTTGTTTTTTAATAAAATACTTGAAAATATAAACATCATCCTTACAAGTATATAAAGTAGTTAATTCTAGAAAAATCCCAATTTTAATATGTATTTTAGATAAAATAAAAAATGCAGAGGTATTTATGTTATCATGATATGCTAAACTGTTTTAACGTGTGCAAAAATAAATATAGAGAGGGAACTTTTCTATTTCAAATAATTTTTTAAGTAAACTTTCTAGAAAAAATATTAATTAGTTTAGTTAAAACTAGGAGCGTTCGTATCTTTGAAAGATATTGAGCAATCCTAATAGTGTTACAAGACAACTCTCATAACAAGAACGTCAAAAAATACATTCCTAAGCCAATTCTTCAGAAGGATCAACACCAGACCTCTTACGAAGACTTCTAACATCACCAGAGCTTCGCTTATTAAGCTCATACCAGACCTCCTACGAAGACTTCTTACATCATCAATCCTGACCATCAGCAGAGCTACGCCTTGCAAGCTCATACCAGTAACAACTAGTAAACTATTCAAAAACGAGGACCCGAATGGACCAAACAATCTCTCATAAGACGAAAGTCAAAGAACACACAGTCAATACATCAGAAGGACTTCTTCACCGAGACTCCTGTCACCACTTCCCCGAACTCCTACGAAAGCTTCTGACATCATTAATCTAAATATCATCAGAACTACGCCCTGCAAGCTCATACCAGTAACAGCTAGCAATTTCTACAAAATCCCCATCGAACCACACAAGCTCTTATGAGACGAACGTCAAAGGGTACAATCCTCATTTAATTCTTCAAAAGGACTCCTCCACCACTTCTACCAACAACCAGGAAGCTTACTACATGTATAGTGTCTGTCATACTAACACCAGACCTGCTAAGAAGACATCTAACAGCATTAATCATCATCATCAGCGAATTCTACAAAGTCGTGGATCCGATTGGACCACACAAGTTCTCATGAAACGAACTACAAAGAGCACAATCCTCAGTCTATTCTTCAGAAGGACTTCTTGACCGACACTCGTGACACCACTTTTACAAACACCCAATAAGTCTACTAACTTTATAGTGTCTGTTACAATAACACCAGACCTCCTGCGAAAATCTTCTAACAGCATTTGTAATGACCAGTACCAGAGCTAGTCCCTGGAAACTCATACCAATAAAAGCCAGTGAACTTACAATACAAAGACGTGGGTCTGATCGGATCACACAAGCTCTTATGAAACGAAAATCAAAGAGCAGAGTTTCAAACAATTCCTTAAAAAGACTCCTTCACCGAGAACACCACTTCCACAAATACCCAGAAAGCCTACTGTAGAGTATGTTACACTAACATCAGACCTCCTACAAAGACTTCCAACAGCACTTTTACTGACCATAACCAGAGCGTTACCCTGGAAGCTCATACCAGTAAAAGCCAGCAAAGTCTACAAAGACGTGGACCTAATCGGACCACACAAGCTTTCATGAGAGGAACATCAAAGCGCACAGTCCTCACACAATTCTTCAGAAGAACTCCTTCACCGTGACTTCCACAAACATCCAGATAGCCTACTAAGTATACAGTATATGTTACGCTAATACCAGACCTCCTACAAAGACTTTTAACATCATTAATTCTGACCATCATCAGAGCTATGCTCTGGAAGCTCATACCAGACCTCCTACAAAGACTTTTAATATCATCAATTTTGACCATCACCAGAGCTACGCTCATAAAGTTTATACTAGACTTCCTACGAATACTTTTAACATCATTAATTCTGAGCATCACCAGAGCTTATACCAGACCTAATACGAACACGTCTGACATCATCAACCCTGACCATCACCAGAGCTACGTTTTGGAAGTTCATACTAGAACTCCTACAAAGACTTTTTACATCATCGATCCGTGCTTCACCAGAGCTACGTATATAATAATAAAAACCAGTAAACTTTCAAAGACAGGAATCCGATTGAATCACTTCCCGAAGATCCAATTTTAGTTGATTATGTAAATAAAATAATAATAAAACCATCATCTAAATATACTTTTACAGATAAAAAACAGATAAATATAATAATTCCCATAAATATCTATTGTATAACAGGTTTTATTACCTACTGAAAAATGTGATGTGTAAACAGTATTGTAAATAAAAATTATTTTAATACTCATTTTAAATCCAGATGAGCTCATTGGTCGTTTCTGATAGGTCTGTTTCGATAAAGAGAGAATAAAGTAATAACCGAACAGTGTATATATAAATAGATCAAAATAATCGTAGTTGGTATTTAATGATAAATAATATTACCAATAGAATGAAAATAATACTATTGGTACTAATTATATGTGGCATTGCCTTCGGGGCTACATTGGTAAGTATTAATTACGTTTATTTTAAATTCTAGTATATGGATGATCTACGTAAAGTACCCATTAGATCGAGTCTGACGCCGTTTTCTTCTACGACTTTTTTTGTTTTTCGGGCGTTTTTCCGCTAAATTTTCAGAAACATTTTACAAGGGTTGTTTTTGCACTCCTCCACTTTCCACCTCCTTCTTTCTGTTGCTCTACTATCTATCTTTTTCTTTCTGCTCCTCAACTTTCCAACTCTGGTCTCTTCATCTATTCACTCCTGCTTTTTGTGTTTTAGTTATTTTCCCAGACTGATTCTGCCTATTATTTTTTTTTTTTATTTTAACCTTTCAATTTTATTATATTTTTACAATTTACAAACTTCTTCTTCTATAGACCGAGTCTGACGCCGTTTTCTTCTACGACCTTTTTTGGTTTTGGTGCGTTTTTCCGCAAAATTTTTAGAAACATTTTGCAAAGGTTGTTTTTGCACTTTTCCACTTTCCACCTTCTTCTTTCTGCTGCTCTACTTTCTATCTTTTCCTTTCTGCACCTCAACTTTCCTACTCTGGTCTCTTCATCTACTCACTCCTGCTTTTTGTGTTTTAGTTATTTTCCCAGGCTGATTCTGCCTGTTATTTAATTTTCTTTTTATTTTAAGCTTTTAATTCCTCAAAACTCAAACACAACTTAACAAACACCAATCATTTACAAAACTCAAATCTAAAACTACCAACCGATAAGTTGTGATAGATACTCTCTCCAAACTTCTTGTATCGCTTCATTAGACCAAATCTGACGCAGTTTTCTTCTACGACTTTTTTGGTTTTGGGGCGTTTTTCCGCTAAATTTTAAGAAACATTTTGCAAGGGTTGTTTTTGCACTCTTCCACTTTCCACCTCCTTCTTTCTGTTGCTCTACTTTCTATCTTTTCCTTTCTGCTCCTCAACTTTCCAACTCTCTTCATCTATTCACTCCTGCTTCTTGTGTTTTAGTTATTTTCCCAGACTGATTTTGCCTAGTATTTAATTTTATTTTTATTTTAAGCCAAGGAAAAAATTTGCTTCATTTTACATTTTTACTTGAATTATTTGATTTTGAATTAATATTAATGTTTTCTTTAGACAAATGTGCCACTACCAAGATCTGCTCTAGGGAAAGCTGTACCAAATTTAAGAATTATAAATGGAACCGAAGTTTTCCCACATTCAATTCCATATCAAGCTTATATTATCGCTTATGGTGATAATGAAACTAAGAGTTGTTCAGGTACTTTAATTACTCCTAATTTTGTTGTTACTGCAGCACATTGTCTTAAGGGGTAAGTATTAACTAATCTTCAATTTGGAAGTATCGTTTTATTAGAAACTAGCTGTACCCGCGACGTAGTTCTCGTGGCGTGTTGATTGTTCTATAAAAATTTCTCCCCCGAATTCGTTAAAGGGGTGGGGGGAGAAATCTAACCACATTTTTGGGTTCTATATCGATGTAGTAACACTTCCCGCTAATTATTTTTTAAATATCTTTAATGTACAGAATTTTCATTTCTACAGATTTATTATATGTATAGATTATTTTTCACGCCCCCGCATGCCCCATTGTGGGAGGAATTTTCTAAAATCCGTTCACAATTGACCTCATAATTATAAAAATAACTATTGTGCAAAGTTTCAAACCTGTAGGACTTATCGATTTTAAATTTTAATTTTTTTTATTTTTCACGCCCCCGCAACTCCCCTTGTGGGTGAAATTTTTTAAAATTCGTTCACAGTTGACTTCCAAATTATAAAAATAAGATGATTTCTGTATAGCTTTAACCATCAAGGTTGCACACGCGACGGAAGCTTAAAAAATGGAGTAACTTCTCCCGTTTTCCCAACATTTCCCTTCACTGCTCTGCTCCTATTGATTGTAGCGTGATGAAAAGTATACTATAACCAGCACAGGAGTATCAAAAATAATTGTATCAAGTTTCATTAAAATCCGTCTAGTAGTTTTTGTTTCTATAGCGGTTATACAGACAGACAGACAGACAGACAGACAGACAGACAGACAGACAGACAAAAATTTTACTGATTGCATTCTTGGCATCAGTATCGATCCCTAATCACCCCCTGATAGTTATTTTGGAAATATATTTCATGTACAGAATTGACCTCTCTACAGATTTATTATAAGTATAGATATAGATAGATATTTAACTGAAATGGTTATTTTATTATGTCCTAGGGCTGTATTTGCTCAAGTAAAGTTAGGCCGTCATAATATAAGCGAATTGGAATGGGGTATTATAGAAGTCAACAGCAGAAATATCTTTATACATGAACAGTTTAATGCAGAATATTTAGATAACGATATTGGTCTTATTGAACTTGATGGTTTCGTATCACCATCAAGTACTATTGGTTATGTCAGGATGCCAAGTCGACAAGAAGAACCTGATCCGTTAATTGGTAAGTAAACGCAGAAACAGACTACTATCACGTCACGTGAGCTAAAGTGAGGCTCACGCAGACTCATGTCATGGACAAAAAGTGTACAATGTTGTTTTGCATGCTTCGTTATAAACGAGAACCACACTAAAGTCACATATATATCACGTCACGTCATAGACATCACGTGTAATTTCATGTTGTTGTTTTCTGCTTTTGCATATATTTTGTCTCCGTAAGCTCGTTCATCTAAGAGCTAATTGATTTATCAAATTCATACACTGCACTGAAAACCAATGCAATTTTCACGAAAATTCCGTTAGACGTGATAACAGTGTTTTTCTAAACGTGTTATTACCATAAAAACATGATAATGTGACGGTATATGAGTTTACGTTATGTGATAATTGTCTGTTTCCACCTTAAGTTTATAAAGTGCAAAATTGCATCAATTGCAGAATTTTGGTATCATGTTTGGAAAAAGGAATCTTCTGCAATTTCGTGTTTGTTCATTGTCTTTTATACCTAACTAGCTGCACCCGGCGCGCGTTGCTACGCCAGCAACTAAAATAAATTCAAGGAAAATAAAAGAGAAGAATAGATAGAGAAGGAAAGAAAGTTTATAGTTTTGGTTTTACTTATCGCACCAAAAATATATTTTTCGAACTTATATTTATACGAATTCGTGTAGATATCTATTAATCAGTATTGAATTTTATACATGGAAGCGCCATCTGGTGGTAATTTCCATTAATACGAATATCATATTCATCTTACCCGTAAAAATACATCATCATACTGATTTTCCTGACAATAGGTTGAACGGGACAGAAGTTGCTAGTCTGCAGCGCCACCTGGTGGCGAGTGGCATCAATGAGCATATCATACAAACCTTCTCCGTGGAAAAATACATATACATACCAATTTTCATGACAGTTGGTTGAACGGGACAGAAGTTGCTACTCTGCAGCGCCACCTGGTGGCGAGTGGCATCAATGAGCATATCATATAAACCTTTTCCGTGGAAAAATACATATACATACCAATTTTCATATTAATCGGTCCAGTAGTTTTTGAGTTCATTGAGTACATACAGACATACAGACATACATACATACAGACAAACATTCATTTTTATATATATAGAAGATTAATTAAAACCTTCTAATTGATCAAAACATATTTTAGATCAAATTGGACGTGTAAGTGGTTGGGGAGCACCATTTTCAGAAGCAGACAATGGTTCTGAAGTTCTTCGGCTTGCTTATGGTCTAATTATATCAAATGACAAATGTAGTGATATCTATGGAGGAATTGCAGAAAACCAACTCTGTTTAGAAGGACTCCAAGGACATGTTGTTTGTAATGGAGACACTGGTGGTCCATTAATTGTTAATGAGCGACTAGAAGGAATTGTTTCTTATGGAATTCAAGATTGTCGTCCTGATTATCCTGCTGTTTTTATTAGAATACGTTCTCATTTACAGTGGATTGAAGAACATTCTGATTGGAGAAGTCCTTAATTGATTTTGTAATATAAAACTATTTTTTATAAAAAAACATTATTTTTTTAATAATAAATATATTGTAAAGTAATTAAGTCAATTTTATCACATATTACATTTACATTAACATGATAAATATTTTCTGGTGCATGGAAATCCTTTGAGCTAGATTTGAAGATAGCAAACAAAACGGGTGTAGCAGTCAATGGGACTTCATTTTTTTTTGTGTCCTGATCTAACAAAAATGCTGCAGTCTGTAAGAGCCATCCTTGCCTCTCCTTTTAGCATTATGTGAATATGAAGAGGATCTAACAGGCCTTCTATTGTTGTTGTTGTTGGAGTGTTAGTCCGAACTCCAGTTATGTCAAAGCAAGCAAGTCTTTGGAACTTGCCCAACTTTATGGTGGCATTTTTCTTTTGGATCTTTGGCCCCCTTACAAGGATGCCACTTAAACCACTTGATTGGTTTTATATTATAATTTGACAGTAGTTTTTATCCTTACAGGCAACAATGATGATAGGTTTTTTGAATTACCTTTTACATTATCAATAAATATATAATTAATTTTAATCACTCTAAGTTCTTTATTAATATGCAAAAAACTGATATCTGCAAGTAGATAAAAAATCTCTTCTCATACAAAAAAAGTGTATTCCTATAATCTAAAATGTGAAAAGATATAATCAGATATAAATATATATCGCACATTCTATTTTGCTATTAGTTAAATTTTTTTCCATAATTGAACCGTGAAAAATAAAGATCGTAGTTTTAGTATTTGCAATTTTAGGAATTGCTACTTCAGCCACATTGGTCAGTGAATCTTTTGCGATACATCTTCTAATTATGTAGAAAAATATCTTTGATTCCATTTTGCAGCCAAAAACAGTTCCACCTCCAAGAGGTGCTTATTTGCCAGTTGTTGGTGAACCTACTTCTCCTGCTTCACAAGGATTGAGAATTACCAATGGAGAAGAAGCTATCCCACATTCAATTCCATACCAAGCATACCTTATTGGACATGGTCATCAGGAATCATGGAGCTGTGGTGGTATTTTAATCACACCACATTTCGTTCTCACTGCTGCTCATTGTGTTGCTGAGTAAGTAGTTTTGTACCAATTGCTAATTAGTTGTAAATATAATATTAGAATTCACTATTATTGAGTATGTTACGTTGTAACTTGACTTCAGTCTAAGCAAAAAGCGTACATCATCTCCCTAATCTCCACTGTTTACATATGTCTCATTCCCATTTTAACTGCACGAATGCTTCCTCCAATTTCTCCTGCCAATTCGTCCATTAATATTATAAATAGTAGTGAGTTCAAGATGCTTCATTGTCTTACTCCCTTGCTTGTTTAAGATTCCTTGGACTTGTGGTTATTTGTTCTTACATAGTTTCTACAATGCTAGATTTTACTGCTTCTATCAATTCCTGGAACACTCGTCTCTCTTTCAGTACCTGCCAAATTTTTTCTCTAGGAACACTATCGAAAGCCTTGTAGGTCCACAAAACATAAATAGGTCTTTTTCTTGTGTTCTATCATCTTAAAAATAAGCGGTTGAATTAAAAATCAGTTTTAAATATAATATTAGAAATTCACAATCATTGAGTTTTTCTACAAGAATTTCTAAACAAGCGATTCAATTTTACAGTGCTCAAGACGTTGAAGTACACTTGGGTCGTCATAATCTTCAAGAACCTGAATTAGATTCAGTTCAAATCAATAGCCGTAGCATCATTGTTCACGAACAATTTGATCCACAAATCTTTGGACATGATATTGCTCTCGTTGAGTTAGATGGTGAAGTTTTACCTTCAGAAATCGTTGATTTTGCTGTAGTTGGAGTTCAGGAGCAACCTGGACCAGAACCTAACCCAGATGATGGTCTAATTGGTACGTTTAAAATATAATAAATAAATTCTAATACTAAATACCGATGAGAGCTAATTAGTATAGTTTTATCTTCAAATACAAATAACTTTTAGGTCATTTAGGAAGAATCAGTGGTTGGGGAGTAGATAACGCACAAGCACCAGTAGGATCCAATGTTCTTTTAGAAGCGAATGAACTTATTGTTCCAAACGAAGACTGTAATGAAGTCTACGGAAACATTATTCGTCAGGATCAATTTTGCCTCTCTGGAGCTCAAGGTCGTGTTGCTTGTCGTGGTGACACTGGTGGTCCAGTATCTGTTGATGATGTCGTTCAAGGTGTCATCTCCTTTGGAACCCAAGATTGCAACTCACAATTCCCAACTGTCGCTGCTAAACTTCGTGTTTACACACAATGGCTCAAAACCCACTCTGACTGGCAACCACAACCTGGACCTCCTGGACCAACCGGAACACCAGGACCAACTGGAACACCAGGACCAACCGGAACACCAGGACCAACCGGAACACCAAGACCAACCGAAACACCAGCACCAACCGGAACACCAGGACCAACCGAAACACCAGCACCAACCGGAACACCAGGACCAACCGGAACACCAGGACCAACCGGAACACCAGGACCAACCGAAACACCAGGACCAACCGAAACACCAGCACCAACCGGAACACCAGGACCAACCGTAACACCAGAACCAGAAAATTAATTTTTAATATAATATATGTATTATATATTTTATAGGTGGTAAGAATAATGTTATTAAACTGATTTTGATGTAAATTATAATTTTTATTTCCATTTGGTAAAATTGGTCAAATAATTATTAAAAATCAGTTGTTATAAAGATTTTAAAAATCGAAAATATTTGGTCAATAAAAAGAGACACTCAGGATATAAAAACTAGATTTTCGTTAGAATAAGAGTCCGAGTGAGTGCAAGCAATAGAACGTACTAGAGATACCAAAAACTTCTGAGGATCGGAATGTTAGTAAAAATACGGTAGAAAGATAAATTTAAAAATAAAATACAAAGGTGTTAATCAGTAAATACGAGACCAATGGAAAGACAAACGTGTAGATGGAGAGCCCAAGAAAGAGAAGATATAAGCAAGATTGGCCTTCA
The DNA here is from genome assembly GCA_964028335.1 of Altica lythri. Classification (NCBI taxonomy): domain Eukaryota; kingdom Metazoa; phylum Arthropoda; class Insecta; order Coleoptera; family Chrysomelidae; genus Altica; species Altica lythri. Next base: position 26,310,837 of record OZ034801.1, on the reverse strand, counting down.
TGACTGGAGGACCAAGATAGGAAGGAAAAGAGAATGAAACCGAGCGAGATCACATACAGACCTCTGACAACAAGAACAAAAGCAAAGAAAAACGGCCCGATATCCATATCGATCTTAGTATGACATATTTTAAAAAGCAATAAAGTACTTTAAGTCTATATATTTTTTGTCTTTATGGCTCTATGCTAAACTAAAAAAAAAACACCCTCACACTAGTTCTTTCATTGATGTTTTCAAGGGTACTTTATGGTCGAAAAAAGTGAATACCATTTAGCCTTTATTTCAAGAGCTCATCCACTAGTTTCTTTGGCTTTCTGATAAAATTTGCTGAAATTTAGTTTGTATTCTCTCCTTTTTGTGATGAAATTGCTGTGATTAAAATTCCACGACTTTTTTTCAAGTCTTCTACATAAGTGCCATAAGCCAAATTCCTCTTTGATTATACGAGTAGTCACTTTAATCACTCGAAATTTTTTATTAATATGCGTTTATACAAATAAATGTTATCTTCAAATAGATCAAATTCTTACATCATGCATAGAAAAAAATATAATTCTATAATCTAAAAATGTAAAAAGATATCATCAACGATTCCTTGCACACTTTATTTTGCTATTAGTCGAATTTTATTCCATTTACAGTAATAATTGATCAGTTAAAAATGAAGATTGCAATTTTATTTGCCTTTTTAGGAGTTCCAACTTCAGCCATACTGGTGAGTATGGTCTTTTTGGTACCTATGTGTTATAATTATAGACAAAATAACAATATTTTAGATGTTGTAACATATCTTTGATCACATTTTAGAGTTACAAATAATTCCACCTCCAAGAGCTGCTCACTTGCCAGTTTTTGGGTGAATCTATAATACCGCTTCACAAGGACTAAGAACTATTATTGGATAAGAAGGTATTTTACATTCAATTCCACCTCTAAGAGATGCTTACTTGTCAGCTTTTGGTATATCTACTATCCTGCTTCACAAAGATTAAAAATTATTATTGAACAAGAAGGTATTCTACATGTAATTCCATTGGCCATGGTCATTTGCAAACATGGAATTACATAGCCACACGCACTCACACAACACCAATGTTTTGTATCCGTTTGGGCACGTTCCAGGAAAGAGGGAAATAACACCAGTAAAACCAGAAAACCTGCACCGAAAGGAACCGGACGACTGATACTGACACTCCATCCCATACTCCACCATCAATCCCTGAAAAAGACACAAAGTCCTACAACAGGATACTTAACGCTAACACCTAAAACCTATCAACATTAAACTCCTATTAATTGATTATTCCTAACATCCTTACTTAAAAGAAAATGGGCAACTATGCACTTTGACTTACTTCAAGTCAGCACCAATCGCAAGCTTAATCCTAGCCACTAAATCTAGATTTTGAATGAGAAAAAATTTGATTATGGTAATTTTTATTACTTTTTAATGAATTTGTTTTTTTCTTATACAAATAATTTAAAGTGTATATTTATTTGAACCACTTAAAATTATTTACTCCAAAGATATATTTCGAAATAGATATCATCTGCAAATAGATCATATTTCTATATCATAAATAACATAATAGAAAAAAATATAATTCTATTATTTAAAAACATCTAAACAAATAATCAAGGATTTCTAGCTAGGTATAAATATAGCTTGCATATTATTTCATTTTGCGATTAGTTCAATTTTACTCCATTGACAGTAATTGAACAGTAAAAAATGAAGATCGCAATTTTAGTATTTGCATTTTTAGGAATTGCAGCTTCTGCCACATTGGTAAATGAATCTTTTATATTATACAAAAAATATAAGTGATTCTATTTTGCAGCCAAAAACAGTTCCACCTCCAAGAGCTGCTTATTTACCAACTGTTGGCGAACCTCTTTATCCTGCTCAACAAGGACTAAAAATTACCAATGGTCAAGAAGCCTTCCCACATTCAATTCCATACCAAGCATACCTTATTGGACATGGTCATTTCCAATCATGGAGCTGTGGTGGTATTTTGATCACACCACATTTCGTTCTTACTTCTGCTAATTGTGTTGTTGAGTAAGTAGTTTAGCATCAATTACTAATTCGTTACTTATTTAAACCATAACCTCTATTACCCATACAGATGTCGAGGTAGTGGCTGTTTTTATTGGTTTTCTATATTTTTTCTTCCATTGTTTACTTTTGCGTCTCTCCAGTTTAAATTTCTTTTGTTTAGCAACTTCATTTACCAAACTTTTTTGACTATACTTACGTGTTTCTTGCGTACGTATCATGTGCCCGAATTATCGCAGCTAATTATTTTCTATCATGTTTAGACTGGTGTGGCTTCCATTTTGTGTCTTATTATTTCATTTCTTATTTTATCCCTACGTGTTATGCTTTTTATTCGTCAAAGGACTTTCATTTCAAATACTCATATTCTGCATTTTAAGATCCATGTCTCGCTTCCGTAGGTCAATATAGCCACAACGACTGAGTTGAACACCCGTACTTTCGTCTCCTTCGCTGTATCTCTTTTTGGCCAGAAAAGGAATTAGACATTGCGTTGTATGCCTCTCTTTAAGCTAATCTTGATTTCCATTTGACTCATCTGACTAAATGTTGCTTCTAGAAATTTAAAACTTCCTACTGGTTTGATCGGATCATTTCCTATTGTTATTCTTATGTGTTTGTTCTCCTTGGTTCCAAGAGTGTCTCTGTTTTTTCTGTGTTGATTGTGAGACCGTATTTATCGAGCACAGACTTCCTTTAATTTAAGATGCGTTGTAACTGGACTTCAGTCTAAGCAAAAAGTATAAGGTCATCAGCGTAAATCATCTCCCTAATCTTCACTGTTTGCATAGGTCTTATTCCCACTCTAACTCCACGAATGCTTCCTCCTACTTTTCCCACCAATTCGTCCTATTATAAATAGTAGTGGGCTCAAGATGCTTCATTGTCTTACTTACTTGCTTGTTTAAGATTCCTTGGACTTGTGGTTATTTGTTCTTACATAGTTTCTACAATGCTAGCTTTTACTGCTTCTATCAGTTCCTGGAGCACTCCTATCTCTTCCAGTACCTGCCAAATTTTTAAAGTGAAACTTTTATTTCTCTAGGTGCACTATCGAAAGCCTTCTTGTGTTCTATCATCTTAAAAATAAGCTTTTGAATTAAAAATCAGTTTTAAATATAAAATTAGAAATTCACAATCATTGAGTAATTCTACAAGAATTTCTAAATTTTACAGTGCTCTAGACGTTGAAGTACACTTAGGTCGTCATCATCTTCAACAACCTGAATTGGGATCAGTTGAAATCAACAGTCGTAGAGTTATGCTTCACGAAGAATTTAATCCGCAAATCTTTGGACATGATATTGCTCTCGTTGAATTAGACGGTGAAGTATTCCCTACAGAAACCATTAATTTTGCTCAAGTCGCTATTAACCAACAACCAAAACCAGGACCAGGACCACAACCAGGACCAGATGATGATTTAGTTGGTACGTAATATGATAAATTATAATACATAATACATTACTTACTTACAAATATAAACAATTTTTAGGTCAATTAGGAAGAATCAGTGGTTGGGGAGTAGCAAATAGCCAAGCTCCAGTAGGATCCGATGTTTTATTAGAAGCTATTGAACTTATTGTTCCAAACGAAGCTTGTAACCAAATTTACGGAAACATTATTCGTCCAGATCAACTTTGTCTTTCTGGAGCTCAAGGTCGTGTCGCTTGCCGTGGTGACACTGGTGGCCCATTGACTGTTAATGACTTTGTTGAAGGTGTCATCTCCTTTGGAACCCAGGATTGCAACCCTCAATTCCCAACTGTTACTGCTAAACTTCGTGATTACACACAATGGCTCGAAACCCACTCTGACTGGCAACCCCAACCTGGACCTCCTGGACCAGGATTTTAAATTGTTAATATAATATATTATATAGGTTATAAGATCAATCTTAATAAACTGCTTTTGTTTTTTATACATGCAATTTTTATTTCGATTTTTTTAAAATCCAGAAGATGACAAATTTAAAAATTGACCACATTTTTTCTAAATTGTTTCGTGCAAAAAAAGGCTGCTGTATCATTTTTTTGGGTAAAAATAAACAATTTGTTAAGTTGAAATTAAAGTTTTTATGTTGTAATAACATGAAGCATCAACGCTGCTTCTTAGTACCCTATTTTGAAATCTCTGCCCAGAGGACCCTCCATTCCCACTGGAATAGAGAACTCCAAAGAAACTTAAGAATTCCGAAGATCAAGATTCCCCTTTCCAGCCTTGAAACTTCTACAAACCTTAGACGAAACACTCCTCTCCTACAGGTAGATAGAAGACTACAACAGGATACAAAAAAATTAAGCCCTTGAAGAAGGTTTCTGTGGTTCCCTTTGTCATTGCCAAATGGGAGGCCTCACGCCGGAGGAAACACGCTACAGCGTAAACCTCCCAAAATCACATTGTACCAAATTAGATAACACATCTACACACACTCACACCAAAAATAATTTTTTGACAGTTTAGACACGTTCCATGAACCAGGAACCAGACTCCGCCGAAATATACGGAAAACCAGGAAGTGAACACCGAATGGCGCCGACGACTGATACTTACTTCATCTAAACTCCTCCATCTATCCCTGAAAACGATATTAAGACCCATAACAGGGTCCTTAAACCCAACACCCAAAACCTATCACCATCACACATATTCCTTGTATCCTCAATCGGTATATTGCTATGAATATTACAAGATTAAAGTTTGCATGTAATTAATTGTGATATTTTGCAGAATTATATATTTAAAACTTATAAATATTTATATATTAAAAAGATTTGCTGGAGCATTGTTTACTATTTTAAGGTTACAGAATATAGATCCTTATGTTGTTAAAATATTTATGTAATATTCAAATTTATATTATATAAATTTAGTTTTCTGGTCTGGAGGGTCCAGGTTGAGGTTACCAGTCAGAGTGGGTTTGGAGCCATTGTGTGTAGTCACGAAGTTTAACAGCAACAGTTGGGAATTGAGGGTTGCAATCTTGAGTTCCAAATGAGATTACACCTTCAACTGAGTTTCCAATAGCCAATGGACCACCAGTGTCTTCACGGTAGGCAACACGACCTTCACCTCCAGCAAGACAAACTTGATCTTGACGAATAATGTTTCCATAGATTTGGTTACAATCTTGGTTTGGAACAACAAGTTCAATACCTTGCAAAATGATATCTGATTCTTCCTAATTGACCTGGAAATTAATTATGTTATTAAACAAATATTTTAACGAGTACGTATTAATTTTCTTATTAAATTTCAATTAAACATGCCTACAAAATCACCAGGTGCAGGAGGTTCAGGTGGTCCTTGCTCGACACCAATATGAGCAAAATCAACGGTTTCTGATGGGAATATTTCACCGTCTAATTCAACGAGTGCAAGATCAAGTCCAAAAATTTGTAGATCAAATTCTTCGTGAACAAGAATTTGAAGGCTGTTGATTTCAACTGGTTCTCTGATGTTGTGACGTCCCAAATGAACCTCAACATGGAGAGCACTAAAAATTATATTACATTTAAAATGTTGCTGATAAAATTAAATTGCAATTTATGTAGAAATACTAACTCAGCAACACAGTGAGCAGCAGTAAGAACGAAATGTGGGGTGATCATAATACCACCACAGCTCCATGATTATTCATGACCGTGTCCAATGCTTGGTATGGGATGGAGTGTGGAAAGGCTTCTTCTCCATTGGTAATTCTTAATCCTGGTTGAGCAGGATAAAGAGGATCGGCAACAGTTGGTAAATAAGCAGCTCTTGGAGGTGGGATTGCTGTTGGCTGTTAATAACAATAAAAAATTTCATTTCTAAAAACTCACTTTAGTGTGTTTTGGGACTGTTTTTTTTATTACATCCATTATTAGATAGTAGACTTGAAGGCAGTTAAAGAAGCTACTAAAAGTAATGCCATATAACAGAATAAATACCAGCGAGAAGGATATGGTAGTCGATAAAAGGTAGAAAAAGGCGCAGCTAGAAAACAAGAAAAACCGAATAAACATGGTTAAGGGAAGCAATAAAAATGCAATATAAACAAGAGGACAACGATTTAAAAGTAGAAGTAACATAGATAGTTTAGGAGATGGTTTTAGATAGAATTAGAAGATAATAAGTCAAAATATCAAAGTCAAACAGATCTGGAACGTCGTTAAGAAAAAAAAACGTGTGCGTCTCAGGACGCGCGGCAAAAGTGATAACTTCAACTAATCCAAGTTGAACTATTTAATATTGAAATTTTTTAACTTGAGAAAAACTTTGTCTATTACTTAAATTTTATGTACATTAATATGATAATGTGTATAAATTTAAAAATTTAAATATTTTGAAAATTTTGAAAATTCTGAAAATTTTTTTATCACTATAACTTTCACTAATTACGATACAAAAATTTTTACTATGACAGTTCAAAATTTCTAATCAGTCGCGTAGTAATTCGCAATACAGCCACCCTTTACGTGGAACGGCCTGATTATTTCAGCAGAATCGAATTTCACCTATTCTTCCATTTTTTTGTTCAACATGTACTGACGTTGATATTTAGTACTAGAAATTTTGGCGGGCTTATCACAATTATCATTTTGTAATCTAAGTTTTTGATCAATTTTTTACTGAATAACACAATTCTTACCGTAATTTCCGTTAATTAGACCTACAACACAACTTTATTTAATGTTTACCACAAATAAACGCCTTTAACCGGTTTTTTTATCACTATAAATTTCACTTTCACTAATTACAATACAAAAATTTTTTAATATGATAGTTCAAAATTTCTAATCAGTCGCGTAGTAATTCGCAATACAACCACCCTTAACGTGGAACGGCCTGATTGCTATTTAATACACACTTAAAACTTAAATTATTATCCCTATTATCAATAATAACATTAATAACACACTATAATAAATTTTTATAAGATTTATCACAAATGAAACCACCAAAACACGTCTTTTTATGCTAAAATTAGGCTAATCAGACTGTCATTTCTTCTTAGACAACCTGTTATTTGAATAAATGAGTAAATAAATAAATAAAGATATTTGTATTAATATTAATATTTACCTATTTCTATTTGATTTAATTTCCATTTCTTCTCTCGTACAACTGCCACGATAGATGCCGAGGATGACCGAACCGTTTAAATTATGAATTTAAATTATAATTTAAAGGGGTTAATTTAGTTATATATACGAAGATATAGCAAATAACCTAATTTTTATGATATTAAATGGATATAAATATTTATTAATCAATAAAAAGTAATGAATTGTATTTAGTGACAGATTAATACCATATAACACGGTAAATTCAAATATACTTAAAACTTACATTGGGAAAAGCATAGAGAGAGAGAGAGAGAGAGAGAGAGAAATGATATTATTATGTTTCACTGCGCCTGCGTGTAACAACGATAAACAACGCGTTATGAAAAACACTTTTTTCAACTCGTTACGCTAAAATCAGTTTACCCTCCCATAAGTAGTTATCACTTCAATAAATAAATAAATAAATAAATAAATAAATAAATAAATAAATAAATAAATAAATAAATAAATAAATAAATAAATAAATAAATAAATAAATAAATAAATAAATAAATAAATAAATAAATAAATAAATAAATAAATAAATAAATAAATAAATAAATAAATAAATAAATAAATAAATAAATAAATAAAGATATTTGTATTAATATTAATATTTACCTATTTCTATTATTATTATGTTTCACTGCGCCTGCTTGTAACAACGATAAACAACGCGTTATGATAAACGCTTTTTTCAACGCGTTACGCTAAAAATCAGTTACCCTCCCATAAGAAGTTATCACTTCAAAAACAAGGATTACTAACGCAAACAGGGAGCAATAATATAGTTTTAATACCATAAAAGAGTCCCCAGAAAGTTGATACCGCATGAATTTTAGATGCCGAAATAATCTACCAAACGAAAGATTTTCTGTTGGTGTTGATAAGTATCTACTATATTGAGGGAATAATTAAAACCTAAATTTATATTTTTGGAACGAAGTTCCCTTTCGCGCGTTACGAACAGTTACGACTGACGCTAGGAGCTAGCCCAAAAAAATTCATACCAAAAGTTGTCACGACACTATGCACCGACACAATGCACCGACACACGCATGTTTCTCTCTCTCACAGACCAAAAAATAAATAACTCTCCCTCTCTCTCATAGATAGATATATTACAATTAAAAAGACACTATTTTAAATTAAAAGAAAATGTACATTAAAAAGAAAATACTGTAGAAAAAAACATAATTACCTATAATAGTATTATATTTTATTTCATCCTGTTTTTATAAATTAATAAATTCATAAACATTTTAAAAATAGTTCGTAACTTGACTACGTCAAGTTACCTTAACTGTCAGTCACTGTCAAATATTTTAATTTTAAATTTTTTGTATTGAATTGTTAATTCCTGTTTTAAATTATAAAAAGTAATTTTAAAAAGATGTGTTATTTAAAGCTCTGGTATTGTATAAATGGACACTTTTGTTAAAAGAAACGAACTGTTAGGTAAGTAGAGATTTTATACAGACAATAATAAATGCTTATGTATGTATAAACACTCTGTTATGTTTACAAATTACTAATTCCTTCACTAATTAATCGAAAGGAACTTCGTTCCATCCGGGTGTCCCTTGACACCTCACACTTTTTTTTTATATTTTCACCGTGTTCTTTGTCTCTCTGCGGAATTTTGTAATCGAATTTAAACCTATTACCCGACTACCTAGAGCTCTGAAATTTTCAGGATAGCTAAGATCTGGATGACAAAGCATGTTTCAAGTGTGTTTAGCATTGACATATTAATACAAATGGACCGGCCGCTTCCCATATTCGCAACAGCTGCTTCTGCGGCCAACATTAGTAAGAGAGATCCGAGAGAGAGACGGAGGTAGGCCGGGCAAAACGCACATTGTTTAAATGAGAGCTTAAGGGAAATACATCTTTTTATAACGTTTTATGTAAAAAATAGTATATTATATACTTAGAGTGAGAAGTGAGCTATTATTATGTCAATATCTTAAAAATTATAGAACTGTAAATATTAATTCTCGTTAGGGGAATGGAGTAAATAATAGCAATTTCTCAGGTTAGTAGTGAAAAAAAGCTTTTTCATTTGTGGTTGTTCGAAGTATTTGATGAAACTTAAGTTTGTTAAAATTTCTTAAGTCAAAATAAGTGAGAAAAGACTCTGGTTTTATGTTTAGGTGTACTTATTTGAGCAAAAATAATATATATTACTTACAAAACAATTATTGCAGGCTCAAAAACTGTATTATTTTATACAGGGTGTCCCAGAATTAACTACGGAAACTTCGTATACGTGTTCCTTGATGACAAATAAGTAGGGTCTTTCCTATAAAAAAAATTTTTTTAGAGACTCCTGTCAGAGTTATAACCCTTTAAAGAGGGGTGGTAAAATACGGTTTTAATTTAATATCTTCTGATTGGTCCAAGATAAAAAATTAAAAATTTGGGTGAACATCATTTTAATAAAGACGCATTTCTCCTGCCACTTTTCACCTGCCCTACCCCATTCTAAGGGTGCAAATCAAGGAACCCCTCTTAATTTTTTTTGTAACTTTCTTAGCAATTAATATTTGCAATAACAAAAAATTATTTTAGGAAGTTTTGATTATTTAGAAACTTTTTTGTTCCTTGTCGTTTTTTGCGAAATCGTTTCGGTTTGGAGTAAAAAAATAAAAAGTAGGACCATGTCAATTGAGTATCGTGTATCGCGATCAAGTAGCGCACATTTGCAAATTAGGTTATAACTCTGACAGGAGTCTCTAAAAAAAATTTTTTTATAGGAAAGACCCTACTTATTTGTCATCAAGGAATACGTATACGAAGTTTCCGTAGTTAATTCTGGGACACCCTGTATACAATAAATACCAATTTTTTTTTAAACAGTGAATGTGACAAAAAATTGTTGAATTCAAATAGATAATTCAAAAATGCATTAATATTTCTATCGAAAAATACGTCAATACAACTGTAGATCATATCGTAATTTTTTATATCATGGTTCACACTATATATAAGGAGACTGATACATTAAATTTGAAAATTCTACACCTAATATATAATAATAAAACAAATAATTAAATAACTCTTCTTGATTATTATATGAAATATAAACTTCGAAATTATTTATTATTATCTGTTGATGAAATATTTATGTATCCAAAAATATTTAAGAGTGGCAAGTATTAATTATAGTTAAAATGACTCTAGACACCAACTTAATAGGTTAATAACTATAAAATATTATAGAGTGTGTGCGATATATTACATAGTTTATAAATATCACTATAAACACAGTCAAATATATTTAATTTATAAGATAAACACCAAAAACATTAAAAATCAACGTAAATCAAATGTAAATTAGGAGCTTTCTGCCCGACCTAGCGCTATCCTTCTTATCCGTCTCACTCTGGAATCAATTATTTCGCTGCACAGCTGGTCCATTTGTATTAATATGTCAATGGTGTTTAGGCATATACATTAATTTCGAAATTTATACTGAATTGATATGAAATATGGTATAAATTGTGTATACATGTTATCATTTTGAAAGTTTTTAAATATGTCGTTCGTAGCCTAGTTGATTAAGCGTCGGATATGAATCAAGGTGACAGTTCTATTATGTTATCATAATGGGATCGACTACGCGAGAGAGAATTTTGTTTTGTTTTACATGTGACAACAGTAATTATTATTTTAACTGTTAATAAAATAACTAATTTAGAAAATTTTTAAAAATTTTAGACTATACTGTGGACTATGCCGTAATCTATCTTGTAAAGCGCTATTTGCCAAGGGAGTAATAATTTAATAATAGTAATATGACTTATAAATCACCAAAAAAAACTTTCTACTATAAAAAGTTCTTTAATAAATTGTGATTATTTCATTATGAATCCAATCCTTTGTTTTGTTGCAATTGACCATTGTTTACAAATTTAAATAATTTGTAATAAATAATGTGTTCAAATTAAAAACTCCTGAAGACAGCAATCAAAGATTTGATAATTTATTTGTTTATTAATACGTGAATACTGATGTAGTTTTATATTGAATAGGTCTTAGAATTTTTCCTTTAGTATTGTGGAATAAATAAATCCTTTGTTCTGGTTTTAATTGGTATGACTCATTAATTTTGTACAAAATTTCTATACACATAGGAATAAATAAGCTTTTACCACTAAGTAAAAGGCTGGAAGGATCGGGATGAAATTTGGTACAGGGGACAGGGGTAGATTATGGTCTGGAACTAGATAAACGGGATATATCTATATTTATCCTAGTTTTAATATAAGCAAATCATTACAGTTGTTATTGAATCTTGATCTTGAATCGCGCCAAAACGGCTGAACGGTGTAGGATGAAAATTGAAATAAGGATAGATGGTAGTTGGGAATAGCACATAAGCTACTTTTCATCCCACGGGAACAGAAAAAAGGAATATAATTATATAGTTTTATGTTATCATTTTTTAGGAATCTCAAATTGTATTAATTTTTTTATATCTTTTATAGTTTTTAATATACGAGGGAATTATAAAATCTTTTTTGAAGTTGTAATTTACTCTAATGACTGGGCAACAAGTATAAAAATTATAAAATTGAGATAATTGTGGATTATCTAAATTATCAATATTAAAGAGTGTTTCAAGTCACCGTCCAGCGGGCGGTCAATAAAAGATCTCTCTCTCTCTCTCTCTCTCTCTCTCTCTCACACTCATAGATGACTCATAGATGACTCATAGATGACTCATAGATGACTCATAGATGACTCATAGATGACTCATAGATTACTCATAGATGACTCATAGATGACTCATAGATGACTCATAGATGACTCATAGATGACTCATAGATGACTCATAGATGACTCATAGATGACTCATAGATGACTCATAGATGACTCATAGATGACACATAGATGACAGATGACTCATAGATGACTCATAGATGACTCATAGATGACTCATAGATGACTCATAGATGACTCAGAGATGACTCAGAGATGACTCACAGATGACTCAGAGATGACTCAGAGATGACTCAGAGATGACTCATAGATGACTCACAGATGACTCACAGATGACTCACAGATGACTCAGAGATGACTCATAGATGACTCATAGATGACTCATAGATGACGCATAGATGATAGATGACTCATAGATGACTCATAGATGACTCATAGATGACTCAGAGATGACTCAGAGATGACTCAGAGATGACTCAGAGATGACTCAGAGATGACTCACAGATGACCCACAGATGACTCAGAGATGACTCAGAGATGACTCAGAGATGACTCACAGATGACTCACAGATGACTCAGAGATGACTCACAGATGACTCACAGATGACTCAGAGATGACTCAGAGATGACTCAGAGATGACTCAGAGATGACTCAGAGATGACTCAGAGATGACTCAGAGATTACTCAGAGATGACTCAGAGATGACTCAGAGATGACTCAGAGATGACTCACAGATGACTCACAGATGACTCAGAGATGACTCAGAGATGACTCAGAGATGACTCAGAGATGACCCAGAGATGACTCAGAGATGACTCAGAGATGACTCAGAGATGACTCAGAGATGACTCAGAGATGACTCACAGATGACTCACAGATGACTCAGAGATGACTCAGAGATGACTCAGAGATGACTCAGAGATGACTCAGAGATGACTCACAGATGACTCACAGATGACTCAGAGATGACTCAGAGATGACTCAGAGATGACTGTCAAATATTTTAATTTTAAAATTTTGTATTAAATTGTTAATTCCTGTTTTAAATTAAATTGAAATAAAAAGTAATTCTAGGTAGAATATACAATACCTCTGGTATTGTATAAATGGACACTTTTGTTAAAAGAAACGAACTGTTGAAAATAATGGATTTACTTTTTTTTCTATTTTGCTTTGAACAGTGTAGTAGTGTCGCGACTTTGTTAAGTTTATACAGGTTTTTTGTAGATAATAAATATTAAAATAATAGAAAATAAAAACAATAATGTATCCTGACAGTGTTTCTGCACAAGTTCCGGATATTGCTGATAGAGTTAGGTAAGTATAGAGATTTTATACAGACGATGATAAATGCTTATGTATGTACAAACTTTCTGTTGTGTTTACAAATCACAATTCCTTCACTAATTAATCGAAAGGAACTTCGTTCCATCCGGGTGTCCCTTGACACATCTCACTTTTTTTATTAAGAAGATGGAAAATAATTTATAATAAATTTAATTCTTGTATCTTATTTTTTGTAGCAAATAATATATACTTAAACATTTTTTAAATATGTTATTGTTTGAATAAAATTAGCAATAAAATACCTACTTGAGTTCTCGCTAATTTTTAATTGATACGATCGTAAATTTTTCAAATTTTTTCTTTATCTTATCCAATAAGATATAGATTAAATTATATTATTTTTGACTATATTTTTGACTATATATAGTCCAGTAAACGCTTGTTTCAAAGTATCGTTTGTGATAGAACGATTCAAAATGAAGGTTACAATTTTTGTACTTGCAATTGTAGGAACTGCATTGGCAGCTAAACTGGTAAGATTTATTATACCTATATTATTTTACATTTTTTTTTTTTTTTTTGATAAAAAAATATAAAAATTGATTTTGATTATTTCCTCAATATAGTAGATTAAAGTTTTTTTACGGGTGTTTCTTGTTTTTCCGATTGATTTCCATGATTTTATTACTGTTTGTGTCGATTTTTTTCTTTTAACTTTGTAATTTTTACGGTTTTGTCCCTTTTTTTAGTATTTTTTTGTCGATTTTTTAAATTTTTCTTTTATTTACAATTTTGGTGATACTCGTTTTTTTATTTTTTCTGTTTTATCAATTTTTATACATTTAATTCTATCTATCTATTTATTTTTACCTTCCGAACAGCAACGCTGTTAGAGAAAGGTATTGTGATCGCGAAAAATTTCGATCTCGGGTTTTTAAAAAACCCAAAAATAAAAAATGTCTGTCTGTCTGTCTGTCTGTCTGTGTGTCTGTGAACCCATTTGCGGCTAAACGGCTAATCGGATCGAAATGAAACTATAAAACCTTACTTATAATCACCATCGGAAGAATCAGATAGAATTTGAGTAAAATCGGCCGACCGGAAGTGGACGTTTACTCTTATCAAAAAATTTTTTTTTTTGAAAATATTGGGTTTTCATATAGTTATTGGCAAAATATTTATACTTTTTGGAAAGAACATGTAATTTCCGACATTTTTGAAAGAATACATTTTTTTGATATTTTCATTAGTTTTCGAGATATTGACACTTTTATCAAAAACTGGAAATATGTGAAATAAAAATTGTGGATTCGCTCTTTCACTACTTGTTATTATACATGCTACTGTTCGGAGGTCGTGTGGTGCCCACACCAGATTTTTAATTTTGTTTTAGGTTTTTCGATTTTTCTTCATTTTTTTATACTTACTTGTTTTTATAATTTATCCACGTTTTAATTTTACATTTTCGACAATTTTTTATAATTTCCAAGAATTTCTTACAAATTTCTACAATTTTTCACGTTTTTAAGTTTACTTTCGATATTTTTTTAACCATTTTTACAATTTTTAAATATTATCAAGAATTTCTTATACTTTTTAACAATTGTTCACGTTTTTCAACATTTCTGTACAATTTTCGATATTTTTTTACGATTTCAAGAATTTTTCAAGATGCCAACAATTTTTTACGACTTTCATCTTTTACTCTAGTCAACATCTTCAAAAACGAGAAAAAATAAAATTAAATTAAAATAAAAGGTCCTAAAAATATGAGTGATAGCTCATTAGATTCGGAATCACCTTTAGAAAAATTTTTTTGAAGGAAAAGTGTGCAGGCAAAAAATTGCAATCAAAATAAGATGAAAAAAAAACAGATATTTATGTTTTTGTTAATAACTCGAAAAATATTAATATTTAAGCAATTTTGAAAAAAGCTCGTTAAAGAGGAGGAAATTTCCGAAAAAAAAGTCCGTCTCCCGGAACTCTATCTCGATTAGTTATAATTTTAATTTGACGTTGAAAATAGGGCTCCGCGCGGCTTTTACGGCACGCGCGCGCCTCCGCAAAACGGGGTTTATCAGATAAAATATTATTTTTATGACATAAAATGTTATTTTAAAAATTTGAAAAAAGTCCAGTATTTTCCTAACACTTGAAAGAATCTAAATCAGTTGGAAAAAACATTTTATCACTGTTTTTCAAAAAGTTATTCAATTGTTAACTAACAAATTTTTTCCTAATCTCTGTTGACATAAACAATGGGATAAAAGGTATAAATAATTGGCCTAAAAATTTGAAACTTCGTAGAGCCCTTTTCATATGTATACTTTACAAGATCCTGCGATAAATGTTCATAAAAGTTTATTAATTTTAGGACCTTTATTTTAATTTTTCACGTTTTTGAAGATGTTGACTAGAGTATTTTTCACTTTTTCATTTTTAACCTTTCACGATTTAATAGTTTTTTTTTTTATAAATTTCAACATAATTTTTTACCTTTTTTAACATTATATCGAGATTTTTAAATATCTTTTATAATTTGAAGATTTTTCCATACAAACTTTGTAGCTTCTTTAACTGCCTTCGAGTCTACTATCTAATAATAGATATGATAAAAAAATACAATTTGATTAAAAAATATACAACAACAGTCCCAAAACACACTAAAGTGAATTTTTAGAAATGAAATTTTTCATTGTTATTAACAGCCAACAGCAATTCCACCTCCAAGAGCTGCTTATTTACCAACTGTTGCCGATCCTCTTTATCCTGCTAAACAAGGACTAAGAATCACCAATGGAGAAGAAGCCTTCCCACACTCCATCCCATACCAAGCATACCTTATTGGACACGGTCATGAACAAGCATGGAGTTGTGGTGGTATTTTGATCACCCCACATTTCGTTCTTACTGCTGCTCACTGTGTTGCTGAGTAAGTATTTCTACATCAATTGCAATTTCATTTTAACAGCAACATTTTAAATGTAATACAATTTTTAGTGCTCTCGAAGTTGAGGTACATTTGGGACGTCACAACATCAGAGAACCTGAATTGGGAGCTGTTGAAATTAACAGCCGTCAAATTCATGTTCACGAAGAATTCGATCCACAAATCTTTGGACATGATCTTGCACTCGTTGAATTAGACGGTGAAGTATTCCCATCAGAAACCATTGATTTTGCTCATGTTGGTGTCGACCAAGGACCACCTCAACCTCCTGCACCTGGTGATGATTTCGTTGGTATGTTTAATTGAAATTAAATAAAAAAATAATACGTACTCGTTAAAATATTTGTTTAATAACATAATTAATTTCCAGGTCAATTAGGAAGAATCAGTGGTTGGGGTGTACCATTCGGTGAGGCTCTAGAAGGATCAGAAATGCTTTTGCAAGCTATTGAACTTATTGTTCCAAACCAAGATTGTAACCAAATCTATGGAAACATTATTCGTCAAGATCAAGTTTGTCTCGCTGGAGGTCAAGGTCGTGTTGCTTGCCGTGGAGACACTGGTGGTCCATTGGCTATTGAAGACTCAGTTGAAGGTGTAATCTCCTTTGGAACTCAAGATTGCAATCCTCAATTCCCAACTGTTGCTGTTAAACTTCGTGACTACACACAATGGCTCCAAACCCACTCTGACTGGGAACCCCAACCTGGACCCCCTGGACCACCCGGACCACCCGGACCAGGACAATAGATTTATATTTTATTAACTTGAATATTAAATAAACAATTTTAATAACATAAGGATTTATATTTTTACATTATCTTGGGTTTTTCTTACCATACTATAAAAATGATATAGTTTTGAAGATCGTGCATATACATTTAATCTTTAATCGTTAAAATATTAAACAAACTGTCTGTTTACAGTTGTAATGCCAAAATTTCCGCTAATTTCAGGCACCAAAATATTGGTTTCTTCTATCTTGAGCTCCTCGAGCCCAAGAAGGTATTTTTGTGCAGCTAATTAGGCTATGGAATTGATCGTTGCAACACAATCAATTAATTAATTAATCAGTCCTCACTTTGTTTCTAAAACTGGTAATCCAAGATTGGAAATCAGTCGCAACGTAAATTTTTTTAATTAGATCTAATCTTTACATTTTTATCAAATTTTGGGAATTTGGTACAGATGTAGCCGCAAGGGATCGACGGGAAAAAGCAAAAAATAAAAAGTGGTCTATGAGCAAAAAAAGGGTAAAAACCTTTGGTCTAAATAAATAATGTTGGGATAAAGACAACCAGACGAATCACAAAAGCAAGCATTAAGAAAAATAAGGTAACATGTAAGAGCGTGTTTACATCTTTTTATCGAATAGTAACAGAGTTTGAATAGCTGAGTCCCACTATAAATGTCAAATCAGCACGTTGATGTTAAATTCATTTAAAACTTTTCGCATTACTCTCGTCCATGTGGAACTAAAAAGTATTAACGTTGGTTCTAATGGTATAGAGGATCCATGATACTAGTACCTAATAAGTAATTATTTTTAATTGAATCCTGGAAAAGTGCTCGAGTACAACCAGTCCCCAAGAAAGGCTATAAAACCCTGCCTTCTAACTACAGACCCATAGCTCTTCTATCTCTTATTAGAAAAACTATGGAGACATACGTCAATCACGAGATCCTGAGCTACCTTGAGAAACACAACCTTTTAAGTGACAGGCAATATGGTTTTCGCCAACAAAGATCAACAGCCGATCTGCTAGCATATGTAACTCATGTCTGGAGTGATGCCATCCACCGCTATGGGGAAACTCAAATACTGCCTTCAAACGGACTCTCGCAAAACCATTGCAGATGGATATCCAACTTTCTCTCCAACAGGCACATCGAAGTTGCCGTAGATGGACATTCTTCCAACCTCTACAAGATCAACGCTGGAGTTCCCCAAGAATCGGCTCTAGATCCTACTCTATTCCTATTACAATGTGCGCATGAGTCGTGAAGAGTAGACACGTTTTAACATCGCTCTGATATTTTTACTATTATTTGAGGTAAATTGTAATAATTTTATTTAAAAATGCCTGATACGAGATCCACCGCTAAGTCTGATGACCGAGACGAGTTATTAATTCTGAAAGTGATCGAAAAAGTGCTGAATAACGGGGAATTTATGAACAAAATAGTGGAAGTTGTCACCGGTATAACAGAAAAAAAGTACAAGGACAGCATCAATAAAATGGAAGACAAGGTGAAACAACTAGAAGAAAAACTTGAAGTGAAATGTGAAATGTTAGAACAATATACTCGTTTGAACAACCTAAGGTTTTACAACGTTCCTGAACAAACACAAGGTGAAAATACTAATAAAACTATTATCGACTTATGCAAAAATAAGCTGGATATTCACATTGATGAAAGAGACATCGATATAAGTCATCGATTGCCGAGTGCAAACAATCAAATTCGCCCGATAATAGTCCGATTTACGAGAAGAGATATCAAGCAGGAAGTTTACGAAAACAAGAAACGCCTAGCAAACACTAAAATATCTGTTCGTGAGGACCTTACACCTAAACGTTTAACACTTTTGAGAGAAGCTATTGATCTGGTAGGATCGCGAAATACCTGGAGCTTCAACGCTAAAATATTTGTTAAGGTAAACAACAAAGTTCATAAGATTTTTAGTAAAAGGGAGTTGGACAAAGTTATAGAAGACAATTCTAACAGCGAAACAACCTTGACAACATGAACAACTTGGTATGTTTATACTTTAAAAGTTTATAGGTATTGTCAAAAATTATATTAGTACCTATATTAGTGATGGTTCTATTTCATTCTTAAATTAGTTCTAATTGTTTATGTTTAAACTATCTACCAAGTATTACTGTTTAGTATAATATTTGGAAACTAAGTAAACGAGTAGTTAATGTTTTTGTTATTGGTCATTGGCAACAATTTTATTTATTTTCTACTGTCAAATTTCTAACCTTGATAAATATGTGCGGTACTGTTTATGTTCTTATAACAAAAAGTATATACCTTAAATGTTTAAACTTAAATATTTTGCATTGTTTATTCTTAGCTATTAATAGATGGTACAACAATTTCATACCTAAATAATTCGCACAATATGTATCATTATAAATGTAAGTACAAGTTTATTTTTTTATTGTCAAAAAATCCAGAAAGATTACATTAGTTTTAGTTGGGTAAGGATAGGTTATTAATTAAGTTAAATTAATTAGGTAGAAACCTTACGTTTTACAAATAACCGGTTGGTTTTTGCCAATCGATTTGCTTTGTTTACTAGTATAATTAATCCTCATATTAATTATTGTAGGTGATATATAGAGCGATGTTATGTCTAGAACTTAATTTGGTCACAGAATGGTTATCGATAATGTAGATTTGATTGACGGCGAGGATATTAGTGGTGAGCCTGAAACATTGAACCTAAAGTATGTATATGATTGTAATTCTATTTTTTCTAACGAGGTGGGTATTTCAATATTTCATTTAAATATAAGGAGTATTAAACGAAACTATGATCAGCTAGTTGTTCTTCTTGAAAGTTTAAAAACTAAATTTGATTGTATAGTGCTATCTGAGACATGGGAAGTCGAAAATATTAACCATTTTGCTATAGAGGGATATAATACATTTTATAATCATAGCCATTTTAACCAAAACGACGGAATTGTGATATATGTGAAGATTGAGCTGAGTGTTGAAGTTATATTTGACAATACTGATAAACCAACTTTCACCAACCTAAACTTTACTTTTCTTGATAAGACAGTCTCTATTCTAGCAATTTATCGTCCGCCGTCATATGCTGTTGACTCATTTTTGGAGCGACTGGAGTCCTACCTTGATACAAACTTAAATTCACAAATTAATTTTCTTATTGGTGACATAAACGTAGATCTCCTAAAAACAGAGTGTGAGACCGTTAATAATTACACTAATATACTGGGTTATAGAGGATTTGTTTCCGTAATTAATTCCCCCACTAGGGTATCACAGGAGTCACAGTCGTGTATTGACCACATATTTCTTAAACTTCAAAATAACTTATTTCCCAAAATAACTCCAATAGTTTTGCAGTCCGATATTACTGATCACTATCCAGTATTATGCAAATTAGAAATCCCATCTAAAAATGTCAATATTAACACACCCGTAAATACATACAAAACAACAGATATATTGAAACTGAATGCTTCTTTGGAGAAAGAATATTGGGAGTCTGTATACATGTGTGATAATTTAAATGAGTCTTTTGGGAATTTTATTCATACATTGAAATCACATATAGAGGCCAGTTCTCAAGAGCGAAAAATCCGAAAAAAGTTTGTAAAGATTAAGCC
Source organism: Altica lythri (assembly GCA_964028335.1). NCBI lineage: Eukaryota > Metazoa > Arthropoda > Insecta > Coleoptera > Chrysomelidae > Altica > Altica lythri. The sequence goes on along the minus strand of OZ034801.1, from coordinate 26,290,349 downwards.
TTGGATAACACTTGGTTTAATAACGTCAATGAATCGCAGAGACAAAATGAAGAAGCAATTATTGAAACATCCAAGCGATCACCTTTTGAGTGAATACCGTAACTATCGAAACACACTGACAAAACTAGTTTCAAAACAAAAATATAACTATTACTCTAATAAAATTGACAATGCTGGTCAAGACATTAAAAAAGTTTGGAATACCATTAAAGAGTTTATAGGCCGAGAAAACAACGAAACTGTTTCTATCACTCTTCAGGATAACGGTCTGAATATAAGTAACCCAGAAATAGTAGCTAATAAATTAAATGAATATTTTGTTGGAGTTAGTGATTCTTTTGTACCCACCTATATTGGCCCCTCTTCGACGTCAGGTCATAAGCCAAATATCTCATCTTCTATGTTCCTTGAGCCAGTCACAGAAAACGAAATAAACAGCATTATTGTTGGTCTGAGAGATGGTGCGTCGATGGGAGCTGATGGTATCTGGGTAAAGGTTATTAAAAATTGTCGTCAGCATTTATTGTCCCCATTAGTGTACCTTATTAATATGTGTTTTAATCTTGGAGAATTTCCGTCTTCGTTAAAACATTCCATAGTAACTCCTATTTATAAAAAATCTGGAAGTAGAGAAGATCCAAACAACTATCGTCCCATATCTGTCACCAGTCAGTTCTCAAAGATATTTGAAAAAGCAATAGCCATCAGACTTAATAATTATTTTGATAAATATAATATCATCTCTCACCGACAGTTCGGGTTTCGTAAGAACCTGTCAACACAAGATGCCTTATACTTCTGTTTTAAAAACATATATAATTCTATCAACTCTAATAATAAAACAATTGGAATATTTTTGGATCTACGAAAGGCATTCGATACGGTCCCTCACGGTCTGTTGTTAGAGAAACTTGAAAATTATGGAATAAGGGGTCAAGTTTTAAACTTATTTAGGTCATATCTGACTGGCAGAAACCAGGTGGTAAAAGTTGGAAATACTTTCAGTGAACCATTAGTCACTAAAACTGGTGTGCCTCAGGGCACTGTACTAGGTCCCATTATGTTTATAGCTTACATAAACGAGCTTCTTGAAACTGACATAGACGGCGAAATCATAACTTACGCTGATGACACGGCACTGGTATTTTCAGCTACTACCTGGGACGAAGCTAAGCAGAAGGCTGAAATGGGAATAAAAAAGGTTGTCAGTTGGTTGGATTCGCATAGACTATCTTTAAATATTACCAAAACACATTTCATGCCATTTTTTGCGAGTTCCTCGGAACAAATACATTTTAATTATTTGACTGTACATAGTTTGTCATGCCACGGTACATGCCAGTGCAACGAGCGCATCCTTGTCACGAACGAAACTAAATATCTTGGAATCGTTGTGGACAGTCGATTACGCTGGGAAGGTCATATAAACCAATTAACAAAAAAGTTAAAACCATTTCTTTTTATATTTTACCAACTTCGTCAAATACTTAATCACAGAAAACTTATAACCGTGTACAGATCATTAATTGAATCTATAATACAATATGGAATAATAATTTGGGGAGGAACTTACAAAACATTAACTAACTCATTAAACATACGTCAAAAATACTTGATTAAAATTATTTTATTCAAAAATAAATTTTATTCTAGCGAACAACTTTATTTAGAGTCAGGCCTATTGGATATACAATGCTTGTACATTTTGAAATCGTGTACGTTCGTTAAAAGGGTATCAGAGTTGAGAGGGGTTATAAGTCATCCTTTTAGTACACGTAATCGTCTTGGGGGGACTCTTGCAGTTCCGAAAATGAGGACGACATTAAACCAAAAATTTATTTCATATCTCGGCCCAAAATTTTACAATAAAATACCTGCCAGCTTAAAGAGGATCAACAATCCTTCAATGTTTTCCAAAAAGCTGTACTTCCATTTATCACAATACCGCTCTGAATTTTGTTATTAATGTAAACGTATTATTTTTACTTTATACATAAACAAATATATTTGAAAATTATTTACACTTCACTAACATCCTCAGACTGCGATCATTAAGGTTTTTTTTTTGTGTTTTCTTTTTTGTAGTTAATAATTAAGTTTATAGTCACTAAACGACATAATACAATTGACAATTACTAAAAATACAAGACGACCCTTTCAAGGGTCAGGTATAGCCTAGTTTATAATTGTGAGCAATGTACTATGTATCTTTTATGAATAAACGATTTGATTTGATTTGATTTGATATTACACATTAATAATCTACTAGAAGCCACTAATAACCCGATACACGGTTTTGCAGATGATAGCAACCTACACTGTAGCAAAGCGCACAACCGTCCCATATCTCTAGATATTCTGGAAGAGGACAGAAGATCCACAACGGCTGTTCTCAATCAAGATTTGAGAATTGTTGACGATTGAGGAAGAAAGAATCTTGTTAATTTCAAGGCTTCCAAGACAAAGACATGTTGCCTATCCAACAAGAGGCAAACATGCGACTCATCCATTACAATGAACGATCAGACACTGGTAGCTGGTTGGTATAACGATCTCTCAGGACTTACTATGGAACGAACATATTGAATACATAGCAACTGCAGCAGGAAAGAAATTAGGCTTTCTGTTTGGAGCACGGAAATATTTCTCTTCATTCAACTTAGCTACTCTTTACAAAGCCCTAATACGACCTAACCTTGAATACCTACTGCTCGCATGTATGGGGTTCGGCGGCTCTATCAAGTCTCGGAGTTCTTGATGCAATACAGAGAAGAGCAGTTCGACTAATAAACGACACCAGTATCACAAAAAACCCAGCCCCATTGTCTCACCGAAGAGCAGTCTCTGATCTGTCCTTGTTTTACCGATACATAAACAGATTTTGCTCAGAAGAGCTCGGTAATGCCTGCACTTGTCAGACCAGCCAGAGCAACACGACGTGCTAACTCCATGCATCCTTATACTGTTTAGTACCTACCAGACATCGAGAACGGATCGATTCGATCGTTCCTTCATCCCCAGGGTCTCCAGATTTTGGAACTCCTTACTTTCCCACGTCTTCTCCACTCGTCCTAACTTGCAGGCCTTTAAATCCCAAATTAATAAATTTGTATTTAGGTTTATACCTACGATCACATCCTCAATAAAAAAAATTGAAGCTTGTTTATATTGATTAATTTTGTGTTGCTTAAGCTTAAGATCATGCTCCTTGCCTTGATGACACTGGTAGTGTACGAGGTCTGGCAATTAGATTCCGAGACAATTTTTTATTTTTCCTCTTTAAAATACTCTCCATCTTCATCCTGACACCTCTCCAAGCGAACCTTCCACTGTGCCAAACAGTACTGCAGGACAGCTCCCGTCAGGTTGGTGAGTAGCTCCGCCGATGTTTGTTAAACGTCCTCTGGTACTGGAAATTTATGGAGGGGTGAGGAAGTGCTTTGTTAGCACTGAGGCCACATATAGCCCATTATGCATCTTCCCGTTGTGTAGGGATATCCACACCTCAGGCCTAGAGATTTAGAATAGATGATGAGGCTCCTGAGGGGAATCTCCCTGACTGGTGTAAGCCAGTATTGGCCCAACACGGATCTTCTGATTTCATAAAAAGCAGAGCAGTCATACATTATAAGTTTTACTGTTTCCTCTTCTTGTTCGCAGCAACTGCATAGCGAAGATTCTGCTAATTTCATCCTAAAGAGATGTAGTCGCAATTGACAGTGACCTGTTAAGATTCCCACAGCTGTTCGGAGATTTTTTCTGATCAATGCTTTAAATTTTTTTGCTGTTTTCTCGCCAGTAGGAGATAATAACTCTCTGTTCAGTCTAGAGTTCGTAGTTTCATCCCAGCACTGTATAAAGTTTTGGTGAGAGTGCTGTTTGATAAGGTCCACGATAGCGGACAATGTTAGCTTGGTAGATGGGCGAGGGCTAACATATTTGTAGACCGCATCCCTACTTGCTAAATTGTTCGCAATTCGGTTACCTTTAGAGTTCCCAAGTCCTTTGATTCAGCTCACAGTGATCACGTTATTCTGACTGGCCTCAGTTAGAGTTTGGTGACATTCTAGTACAAAACTTGAAGTAATACGTGGTCTATTCAAGGTCAGTAGTTCTTGTCGGCAGTCTGTGTGAATTTGTACATCTCTGTCTGTGATTGATTAATTCTTTTGCAGCTATGGTTATGCATGTGAGTTCTGACTGAACCACACTTGACAATTTTTCTAGTTCTATAGATCCAAAATGAATTGTAAGTTTAGCTGATCCTAGAGGTCCTGATTTGAGCTATCAGTCAGTATGAGCTGGTAGTTATTAAATGGTATCAGAAAGTTTTAAAGCAACAGACAAAGTCTGGTGCTTTGAACCTTGGTTCTAAAGGAGATGAAAGAATTGAGTTTCAGTGATGTACATCCTAATCTTGCCAAATTTAACCATAACTTTGTGAGTTTTGGTATCACCACTGTTAATAAAATGCTTTTGTTTTTTAACGGTCGAAGATGAACAAGTATAATTAAATTCTCATATAATGCCATTATACACTCCAAATAATGTTAAAATAAAGATTCTATATATTATTGAAAACATTTATTCAATATTCAAGTTAATAAAATATAAATCTATTGTCCTGGTCCGGGTGGTCCGGGTGGTCCAGGGGGTCCAGGTTGGGGTTCCCAGTCAGAGTGGGTTTGGAGCCATTGTGTGTAGTCACGAAGTTTAACAGCAACAGTTGGGAATTGAGGATTGCAATCTTGAGTTCCAAAGGAGATTACACCTTCAACTGAGTCTTCAATAGCCAATGGACCACCAGTGTCTCCACGGCAAGCAACACGACCTTGACCTCCAGCGAGACAAACTTGATCTTGACGAATAATGTTTCCATAGATTTGGTTACAATCTTGGTTTGGAACAATAAGTTCAATAGCTTGCAAAAGCATTTCTGATCCTTCTAGAGCCTCACCGAATGGTACACCCCAACCACTGATTCTTCCTAATTGACCTGGAAATTAATTATGTTATTAAACAAATATTTTAACGAGTAAGTATTATTTTTTTATTTAATTTCAATTAAACATACCAACGAAATCATCACCAGGTGCAGGAGGTTGAGGTGGTCCTTGGTCGACACCAACATGAGCAAAATCAATGGTTTCTGATGGGAATACTTCACCGTCTAATTCAACGAGTGCAAGATCATGTCCAAAGATTTGTGGATCGAATTCTTCGTGAACATGAATTTGACGGCTGTTGATTTCAACTGCTCCCAATTCAGGTTCTCTGATGTTGTGACGTCCCAAATGTACCTCAACTTCGAGAGCACTAAAAATTGTATTACATTTAAAATGTTGCTGTTAAAATGAAATTGCAATTGATGTAGAAATACTTACTCAGCAACACAGTGAGCAGCAGTAAGAACGAAATGTGGGCTGATCAAAATACCACCACAGCTCCATGCTTGTTCATGACCGTGTCCAATAAGGTATGCTTGGTATGGGATGGAGTGTGGGAAGGCTTCTTCTCCATTGGTGATTCTTAGTCCTTGTTTAGCAGGATAAAGAGGTTCGCCAACAGTTGGTAAATAAGCAGCTCTTGGAGATGGAATTGCTTCTGGCTGTAACAACAAGAATTATATAGAATTATATAAACTCACATATACTTTTTAATCACAAATATGTAAAAATTACTGAATTGTTCCCGTTTACCTGTTCTAAACAAAAGTACTGAAGAAAATTGAAAAATACCGACAAAAAAAGGGAAAAAACTTGGAAAAGTAGTAACACTAAAAAATCGAAACCCGAAAAATTAAAAAAATTTAAAAAATGGAACAAACATAAAATTATTATAAGATAAAAAAGAAAAAAAAAATATCGAGAAAGTAACACAAAATGCAAAAAACCTAAATAAAAGCGAAGAATTATGATAAAATAAAGAAACAAAAAGCAGGAAAAAAAATGAAAAATCGAAAATAGGGGAGAATCAAATATGAAAAAATAAGAAAATACTACTAAAAATCAAAACATTAAGAAAAAAATATATAAATAAATATAAAATATAAATATGGGAAATCTAATAAACCATAAGAAAGTTGAAAAAATGAGGAAGAAAAAAAAATTTTAAAAATCGAATAAATATTAAAAATCGAAAAAATGAAAAACAGCATTTAAAAAAATCAAATAACAATAAATAAAGAAGTGGGGCAATATAAAAAGCGAAAGTGCCTAAAAAATAACTAATTTTGAAAATTAAAAAAACAAGAAATAAACTACCATAAATAACATTAAAAGTGGAAGAAAATAATTGAAATATGAAAAAATTTGGAAAATATGGAAAAATACGAAAACACAATTAAAAAAAGTATAAATTTGGAGAATCTAAGAAAAAGTATAGCAAATCGAAAAAAAACAGAAGAAAAATTATTACAAATCGGTAAAAAATTGGTAACAAACGAAAAACTAAAATGAAATGGAAAATAATTCAGAAAATATCGGAAAAAACAACGAAAATCTAGGAACAATCATGAGAAAAAACAATTAAACTGACGGAAAATATCAAAAAATAAGAAAAAACAAGTAAAAAAGACTTCATCTATAGGTACTTATAATAAATCTGTAGAGAGGTCAATTCTGTACATGAAATATATTTTCAAAATAACTATCAGGGGGTGATTAGGGATCGATACTGATACCAAAAATGCAATCAGTAAAATTTTTGTCTGTCTGTATGTATGTATAACCGCTATAGAAACAAAAAGTACTCGACGGATTTTAACGAAACTTGGTACAATTATTTTTCATACTCCTGTGCTGGTTATAGTATACTTTTTATCACGCTACAATTAATAGGAGCAGAGCAGTGAAGGGAAATGTTGGGAAAGCGGAGAAGTTACTCCATTTTTTAAGCTTCCGTCGCGTGTGCAACATTAATGGTTAAAGCTATACAGAAATCATCTTATTTTTATAATTTGGAGGTTAACTGTGAACAGATTTTACAATATTTTACCCACAAGGGGAGTTGCGGGGGCGTAAAAAAAAATTTAGAATCTATAAGTCCTACAGGTTTAAAACTTTGCAAGATAGTTATTTTTATAATTTGGAGTTTAACTGTCAACAGATTTTACAAAATTTCACCCACAGAGGGTGTTGCGGGGGCGTGAAAAATAAAAAAAAAATAAAAATTAAAATCTATGAGTCCTACAGGTTTGAAACTTTGCAAAATAGTTATTTTTATAATTTTGAGGTCAATTGTGAACAGATTTGACGAAATTCCACTCACATGGTGGGTTGCAAGGGCGTGAAAAAAAAAATTAAAATCTATAAGTCCTACAGGTTTAAAACTTTGCAAAATAGTTATTTTCATAAGTTAATTGTAAACTGATTTTACGAAATTTCACCTTCAGGGGGGTTCGGGGGCGTGAAAAATAAAAATAAAAATTTAAAATCTATAAGTCCTACAGGTTTGAAACTTTGCACAATATTTATATTTATAATTTTGAGGTCAATTGTGAACGGATTTTAGAAAATTCCACCCACAAGAGGCATGCGTTGGCGTGAAAAATAATCTATACATATAATAAATCTGTAGAAATAAAAATTCTGTATATTAAAGATATTTAAAAAATAATTAGCGGGGGGTATTACTACATCGATAAAGAATCCACAAATGTGGTTAGATTTTTTTGTCTGCCTGTATGTTTGTGCGCGCATTACTTTAAAACTACTTATCCGATTCGAATGCGGTTTTCACAGATGTATTTGTCCTCTTTCAAATTAACATCTGGTATATAAAAATTTCTCCCCCTACCCCTTTAACGATGTCGGCGGTGAAATTTTTATATAACAATCAACACGCCACGCGAACTACGTCGCGGGTACAACTAGTTTAGAAAGAAAAAAGTATAAATTTGGAAAATCTAAAAAAAGGAATAAATACCTAATCGAAAAAACAAGAAGAAAATTATTACAGACAGTTAAAAAACTGTTGACAAACGAAAAAACAATCGAAATAACGATAAAGAATCGTAAAAATTTGATGAAACGGAAAATATGAAGAAAAACTAACACCATTAAATGATAGTTTAAGTAAAAAATAAAATGATTGTAAAAAAAGAGATCTTACCAGTTTAGCTGCCAAAGCGGATCCTAAAATTGCAAGTACTAAAATTGTAACCTTCATTTTGAACCGTTCTATAACAAACGATACTTGGAAACAATCTTTTACAGGTGTATATATACTCAAAATTAATATACTTTAATCTATACATCACCTTATTGTTGGATAAGATAAAAAAATTGAAAAATTTATGATGGTATCAATTAAAAAAACAACTTCAACTCAAGTGTTCCATTGTTGATTGTATTTAAAAAAATTATAATTTTGCGTAGGTTAACAAAATTTTAATAACTTTTTATGGGAACATTAGTACTCTGAAAATACAAACAAATCACTTTCTTAAGGAAAGGGTATTTTTTAAATATTTTACTGTGTTCTTCATACTCCATTTTTGGATTGGATAATCAGTTTCCTTAGTAACAGAAAAATTTCTGTCAAAATCAAGGACTCAATATCTGAATCATGTGATATGAATATGGGGGTTCCTCAGAGGTCCGTCCTGGGGCCGCTAATTTTTTTATTATTTATAAATGACATACCTAAGCATATTAGATCTAAAATAATAGTACTTTATGCAGATGATACCTCACTGGCAGTATCAGCTTGGAAATCTGAGGATCTCCTATTGTGCATTCGAGACATTATTGAAAACTTCATTAATTGGTGCAAAACGAATGGTTTAATAATTAATATTGAAAAAACTCAACTCATATATTTTCATTATCTAAACTTAGCAAACAACTCCTATTCTATGTCTCTGTACATTGATAAGTTTTTTATTACATCATCAGCAACTACATCATTTTTAGGGCTCTATATTAATGCCAATCTCCGTTGGACCAACCATATTACCCATGTAAACAAAAAGCTAAACCAATGCTATTATGCAATATCTAGATTAAGAGATAGTATGCCAACTAGTGCATTGATGAATGTGTACTACAGCCTGGCTTACAGTCACTTATGTTACAATGTTATTTTATGGGGGAACGCTACAGAAAATAATAAAATATTTGTAACGCAGAAAAAAATTGTCAGAAAAATATTCTTTATGGATCAGGGAGACAGTTGTAAACCGGTTTTTATTAAAAACAAAATTTTACCTTTTCATTGTATTTATATTTACCATTGTATTCTTTATGTAAGGCAACACATAGACTCATTTGAGCTAAATTCACTTAATCACACTTATTTAACTAGAAGTGCTAATGATATTAGAATTCCTTTGCATCGAACTTCTAATATTCAGAACAGTTTCAGGTACATGGGTATCAAACTCTACAATAACTTGCCAATTTGTATTAAAAATCTGAATTCTTTCTCTACATTCAAAAAAACTCTAAAAGATTTACTTCTGTGCAAATGTTACTATTCAATAAATGAATTTCTGAAGGAGGGTTGCATAGGAGCTCGTCAACACCCGTAAAGTATTTTCTATATTTATTTTTTTCTATATTTGTGTTAGGTTAGGCTAATAACTTTTATGTTTGTGTGTAACTTTTGACTTGTTTTATACATTTTAAAAATGTCCAAAAAGATGAATAAAGATTATTGATTATTGATTATATCGATATTACCAAAAACTCCAGAAGACGACGTAAACAGTAAGATATCTTTTCCAGCGAGCCCATAAACTACTGAGTTATGAGTTTTTACTAATTATTTAATGAATTTATCAAAAACTCCAGGAGATGAGGTAAACAGTAAGGCAGTGTTTTTAGAAAGTATACAAACAAGAATATATTAAAGGACATTAAGGAGAAATTGAAACAATGTCGCACCCAGCGAGACTCGAACAATTTCTCCTTAATAACCTTTAACATATTCTTGTTTGTATACTTTCTAAAAACTTTCAAAATTTTTAAAAAAATTTAATTAGAGAAATCTCAAATAATCGTGTACTAAAGTAAGGAGTAAGGTATCCTAGTCATTAAGCACCCTGGAAATTAAATTTGAAATCATATTAGTTTGCACGTGCCCAAAAACACCCGAGTAATGAGTTTTAATTAATGAATTTACCAAAACTCCAGGAGATGAGGTAAACAGTAAAGTATCCTAGCCCGAGGTACTCTGGAAACGATATTCTTTTCCAGCGAGCCCAAAAACTACCGAGTGATGAGTTTTGACTAATTATTTAATGAATTATCAAATACTCCAGGAGATGAGGTAAACAGAAAGGTATCCTAGTCATGAACTACCCTGGAAATTACATTTGAAATCATATTCATTTGCAGCGTGTCCAAAAACCCCCGAGTAATGAGTTCCGATTAATTATTTAATGAATTTACCAAAAACTCCAGGAGATGAGGTAAACAGTAAAGTATCCTAGCCACCAGGTACTTTGGAAACGATATTTGAAGTGATATTCTTGTCCAATGTGCCCAAAAACCACCGAGTAAAGTGTTTTGATAAATTATTTAATGAATTTATCAATAATTCTAGGATATGAGGTAAACAGTAAGGTATCCTATCCGTCAGGTACTCTGGAACGACATTCGAAGTGATTATTTTCCAGAGAGCCCAAAAACCACCAAGTAATGAGTTTTGATTAATTATTTAATGAATATAACAAAAACTCCAGGAGATGAGGTATCCTAGTCATTAAGTAGATACTCTGGAAATGACATTTGAAATCATATTCGTTTCTTGCGAGCCCAAAAACCCCCGAGTAAAGAGTTTTGACTAATTATTTAATGAATTATCAAAAACTCCAGGAGATGAGGTAAACAGAAAGGTATCCTAGTCATGAACTACCCTGGAAATTACATTTGAAATCATATTCGTTTGCAGCGTGCCCAAAAACTCCCGAGTAATGAGTTCCGATTAATTATTTAATGAATTTATCAAAAACTCCAGGAGATGAGGTAAACAGTAAAGTATCCTAGCCACCAGGTACTTTAATGAATTTATCAATAATTTTAGGATATGAGGTAAACAGTAAGGTATCCTAGCCATCAGGTACTCTGGAACGACATTCGAAGTGATTATTTTCCAGCGAGCCCAAAAACCACCAAGTAATGAGTTTTGATTAATTATTTAATGAATTTAACAAAAACTCCAGGAGATGAGGTATCCTAGTCATTAAGTACGTACTCTGGAAATGACATTTGAAATCATATTCGTTTCTAGCGAGCCCAAAAACTCCCGAGTAAAGAGTTTTGATTAATTATTTAATGAATTTATCAAAAACTCCAGGAGATGAGGTAAACAGTAAAGTATCCTAGCCACCAGGTACTTTGGAAACGATATTTGAAGTGATATTCTTTTCCAGCGTGCCCAAAAACCACCGAGTAAAGAGTTTTGATAAATTATTTAATGAATTTATCAATAATTCTAGGATATGAGGTAAACAGTAAGGTATCCTAGCCATCAGGTACTCGGGAACGACATTCGAAGTGATTATTTTCTAGCGAGCCCAAAAACCACCAAGTAATGAGTTTTGATTAATTATTTAATGAGTTTAACAAAAACTCCAGGAGATGAGGTATCCTAGTCATTAAGTACGTACTCTGGAAATGACATTTGAAATCATATTCGTTTCTAGCGAGCCCAAAAGCCCCCGAGTAAAGAGTTTTGATTAATTATTTAATGAATTTACCAATAACTTCAGGAGATGAGGTAAACAGTACCTAAGATATCCTAGTCACCAGGTACTCTGGAACGACATTCGAAGTGATATTCTTTTCCAGCGAGCCCAAAAACCACCAAGTAATGAGTTTTGATTAATTATTTTATGAATTTACCAAAAACTCCAGGAGATGAGGTAAACAGTAAGGTATCCTAGCCACCAGGTACTCTGGAATGACACTCGAAGTGGTATTCTTTTCCAGCAAGCCCAAAAACCACCAAGTAATGAGTTTTGATTAATTATTTTATGAATTTACCAAAAACTCCAGGAGATGAGGTAAACAGTAAAGTATCCTAGCCACCAGGTACTCTGGAAACGACATTCGAATTAATATTCTTTTCCAGCGAGCCCAAAAACAACCGAGTAATGAGTTTTGATTAATTATTTAATGAATTATCAAAAACTCCAGGAGATGAGGTAACAGAAAGGAATCATAGTTATGAAGTACCCTGGGAATTATATTTGAAGTCATATTCGTTTGCAGCGTGCCCAAAAATCCCCCAGTAATGAGTTTTGATTAATTATTTAATGAATTTACCAAAACTCCAGGAGATGAGGTCAACAGTAAGGTATCCTAATCACCAGGTACTATGGAAACGACACTCAAAGTGCTATTCTTTTTCAGCGAGCCCAAAAACCACCGAGTAATGAGTTTTGACTAATTATTTAATGAATTTACAGAAAACTCCAGGAGATGAGGTAAATAGTAAAGTATCCTAGTCACCAGGTATTCCGGAAATAATATTTGAAGTCATATTCGTTTCTAATGAGCCCAAAAAGTCCCAAGTAATGAATTTTGATTAATACTTTAATAAATTTACCAAAATCTCCAGCAAATTAGGTAAACAGTAGATAACCTACGCTTCAGGTACTCCGATAATGACATTAAAGTCATATTTATTTTCCAGCAAGCCCAAAAAACCCTAGTAATGAGTTTTATTCAATTGTATAACGATATTACTGAAAACTCCAGGAGATGAAGTAAACAGTAGATATCCTAGGTACCAGGTCCTCCGAAGGTCACTTTCCAAGGCATTATCGTTTTTAGCGACCCCAAAAACCTCCACCTATTGAGTTTTGACTAATTATATAAGGATATTACCGAAAACTCTAGGAGGTACTCCGGAGCTCACTTTCAATGTCATATTTGTTTCCAGTGAACCTAAAAACATCTGAGTGTTGAGTTTTCGTAAAGTGCACAAACATATTGTCGAAAATTCCAATAGAGGAGATAAACAGTATAGGTATCCTAGGTAACAGGTACTCCATGTCATATTTGTTTTTAGCAAGCTAAAAAAAAACCTGAGTATTGAGTTTTGACTAATTGGCAACGTAAAGAGAAGGTATTCTTAGCACCAGGTACTCCGGAGATCAGTTTTAACGTCATATTCGTTTTCAGCGACCCCAAAAAGTTTCCTGACGCTCCCACGAATCGAATGCAAAAAGAATCATTTAAATTTCGAAGGTAAGGCCAATTTTACTGCAAAGAAGCCTAATTAGTTAGTTGATCAGGGGGTGATTAGGGATCGATACTGATGCCAAAAATGCAATCAGTAAAATTTTTGTCTGTCTGTCTGTATAACCGTTATAGAAACAAAAACTACTCGACGGATTTTAACGAAACTTGGTACAATTATTTCTTCTACTCCTGAGCTGGTTATAGGATACTTTGCATCGCGCTACAATCAATAGGAGCAGAGCAGTGAAGGGAAATGTTGGGAAAACGGGAGAAGTTACTCCATTTTTTAAGCTTCCGTCGGGTGTGCAACCTTAATGTTTAAAGCTATACAGAAATCATGGTATTTTTATAATTTGAAGGTCAACTGTGAACGGATTTTACAAAATTTCACCCACAAAGATTGTTGCGGGAGCGTGAAAAAAAAAATTAAAATCTATAAGTCCTACAGGTTTAAAACTTTGCAAAATAGTTATTTTTATAATTTTGAGGTCAATTGTGAACTGATTTTACGAAATTTCACCCACAAGGGGGTTTGCGGGAGCGTGAAAACAAAATTTAAATCTATAAGTCCTACAGGTTTGAAACTTTGCAAAATAGTTATATTTATAATTTTGAGGTCAATTGTGAACTGATTTTACAAAATTACACTCACAAGGGGTGTTGCGGGGGCGTGAAAAATAAAAATAAAATTTTAAATCCATAAGTCCTACAGCTTTTAAACTTTGCAAAATAGTTATTTCTAACATTTTAAGGTCAATTGTGTACGTATTTTGCCAAATTCCACCCACAAAGGGGCTTGAGGGGGCGTGAAATATAATCTATACATATAATAAAACTGTAGAAATGAAAATTCTGCACATTAAAGATATTTAAATAAGCACAATTTACAAAAAGAACTTTTTATAATAGAAAGTTTTTTACTGATTTATAGGTCATATTTTGTGTCATCTCAACAATGCACAGCATCCCTGATTTTGCAAAAATATTAAGTCATACAACGCTGTGATTGATCATAGAGAAGATTGTTTCCTTGTTAACAAAATCAAGGGTAGTTGTATCTAAAAACTTTCTAAAACAGTTTATTTTATTACCAGTTAAAATAATAATTACTGTTTTCACATGTAAGAACAAAAAAAAAAAAGAAAAAAAAAACTTCTCTGTCGCGTAATCGATCCCATTATGATAACATAACAGAACTGTCACAAGTGGACTGATCCGCCGCCTAACCAACTACGCTACGAACGATTTATTTAATAACTTTCAAAATAATATTATCTATACACAACTTAGATCATGTTTAATATCAATTCGGTATAAATTTCGAAATCTATGTATATGCCTAAACACACTTGAAACATGCATTGTCATCCAGTTCTTAGCTATCCTGAAAATTTCAGAGCTCTAGGTAGTCGGGAAATAGGTTTAAATTCGATTACAAATTCCACGGAATGACACAGAGACACAGAACACGGCGAAAATATAAAAAACTTTCTAAAAATAATTCGCGAGGGGTGTTACTACATCGATATAGAACCCAAAATTGTGGTTAGATTTTTTTATCTGTCTGTCTGTCTGTATGTTTGTGCGCGCATCACATGAAAACTACTGATCCGATTATAATGCGGTTTTCACAGATGTAGGTATTTGTCTTCTTTTATCTTAACATCTATGGTGTATAAAAAAATTTCCCCCACCCCTTTAACGAAGTCGGGGGAGAAATTTTTATATAACAATCAACACGCCACGCGAACGACGTCGCTTGTACAGCTACTTTATTAATAAGACTGATGTTGATTTTTACTAAAAATTCCTTTTTCTACAAACGTCACTAAAAGTGGAATTTTTAACGCGTGCTGTCAGTGTCTAAAATGTCTTTTCTTCATACCTCGGTCGAAAGTACGTTCTTTCGTCCCTAATTGCAGGGAAGAAAGTTTAACATTTACTCCCTGTTTACGGTGGGACGAAAGTTGAATTTTCGGCCCTGCGCGTCATGATGTTTTGTCGTCTTTAACATTTACTCCCTGTTTACGGCGGGAGGAAAAATTTCTCATGCGTAGTTACACTTGTAACTAGGGACTGTTTATTCTCGTGTCATTTCTATTTCTATCTATAACCTTAAAAATAATCATCAATGACAAAACTTGACTCTTCGAATGTGTTTGATGCCTGTCCCACGACCAGCTGCACTCGCTTCGCTCGTTACGCAAGTACTTTCGACCGAGGTATGAAGAAAAATAGTATACACTACACGGGCC
The DNA here is from genome assembly GCA_964028335.1 of Altica lythri. Taxonomy (NCBI): domain Eukaryota; kingdom Metazoa; phylum Arthropoda; class Insecta; order Coleoptera; family Chrysomelidae; genus Altica; species Altica lythri. Next base: position 26,274,901 of record OZ034801.1, on the reverse strand, counting down.
AAAAGTTGAAATCTCGGTCCTGCGCGTCATGTTGCCCTCGGCTTTTCGCCTCGGGCATTATGACGCGCAGGGCCGAAAATTCAACTTTCGTCCCTTGTAGCGTAATATACTATTTTACGACACTGGTGTTAAATGTCATTTACTTTTAGTACCAGTGCTAAAAGTGATTTACTTCTAGCACTGCTAAGAAAATAAAATCAGAAGAAGTTGTATTCAATTAAAAGTGCAATTAGCAAAACTACAATTAGTGAAAGAAAATCCATGACCAATCTTTTTGGTAGCTGTAACGGTATTTATTTTGGTAAAACTTGTACCAGAGCAGGAAACAGTGTTATCCGCCGAAGTGTTGGACAAAATTTGATCCGCAACGTTCTTTTTCTTTTGTAGCGAGTCGTCTATGTAACCCTCCGCTACTGTACTGGACTTCCATCCACCGTGTCTCTTGATTGTAGTAAGATTAGCACCAGAGTCCGCTAACAAACTAGCTGAGGAACGTCGAAAACAATGGCCAGTATAAAGATGGGAATCAAGCAAATTTAAAAATTTTGCAATTTGAGCAGGCATTTTACCAAATGTGTTGATTCCAACTTTAGATTTGCCAATTTTTTTTCATTTAAGAATTTTATAAAAAATCTTGAATGACCAATATCCACTGGACGAAGCGCTAAGTACTTTTTGTAACAGTTCATATACAATGTACCATTAATAACAAAGGTTTTGTGTCTGGTATATGCACAACTAGCGAATTTTCCAAATCCTTGATGTTTTCCAAAGTTAAATTGCATAGGTCTTCTCGGCGACAGGCCCCAAAGAGACCAAAAATTGCAACAACTTTCTGCAAAGATATATTTCATCCGATGCTTCTACGAGAAATTTGTTAATTTGCTCCCTAGTCAATATTTTCGACTTTTTCGGTCGATACCCTTCACCTTTCCGTTTTAAAAATGCTACAAGCTTGTAATACCTGCTTATGTCCTGGTTATTTATATTCATCATCGCTTTCAACATAGAATAATTGGACCAAAGCGTCGATGATTTCCATATTTGAGACTTTTCTTCAAAGTAAGCGAGCAGCACTTTTTCACTGGTTTCCCTACCTCTAACATTTTTTTGATCACACCACTTCAGAAAACGATCGTATGAAAACTCATACTGTCGCTTTGACTTATTAGGCAATAATTCAAAGGTAGCTTTATTAGCGGCTTCTTCAATTTCCACCGGGAGAAATTCATTTTCTTGATCACTTTCCATCATCGAATAAGAAATTATAACATTTGTTTGACGCAAGCTGTCAAAAACAAATCAACAATCGATTTTTTCTTCGTCCTAGCAACGTATTTCGTAGGTAGGTAAGTTAGATGAAATTAGATACATTTTATCAATTTATTTATTAAAAATAATAATAAGCGTCAATTTGGACTATTACTAGCGTTCGTAAAAAAAATATTGTATGATATACGGGTTAAAAGGGATTTTATTTTCGTCGAAGGGATGAGGCACTCCGCCTACGGCGTCGTGCCTCAAACTTCCCTTCTCACAAAATAAAATCTCACTTTTAGCACTTATATCATAAATAACTATTTTCCTATCAATACATTTCGCAAAAAATGAACTCAATTCTTATTTTAATCTTAAGAATCTCCGGAACTTCGAGGGACTTTGATCGTAAACTTTCTTGTGTCCCGTAAGCTTTCTCGTGTCTCGAAAATTACCAAACCCTAGTAAAAATTAATAAACGACAAATGTGCTCATTTTATCAGATATATAAGATATATTTTTAAATTAAAAATTTACTGTAGCCTTTTTCTATCAAGCATATCAGGAATACAGTGTCATTTTTTTTGTAATTATAATTGAATATTTTCCGAATGGATGAGCATAAAAAGCATGTCGGAATTATTTGTTGATCGATATGTGGCTACGGTGAAAAGAACAAGAATTCAAAATAAACGATAATTTTAATAACACCGGTTTGCTGGAAACATTCATCGGATATTAATAATTAGATTATTATAATTCCTTTCTCCACATACTTAATTTAATAGTTACTTTTATCATTTCAACAGGAACGAGAAATCGTGAAAATATCTCTACACTAGCGGCTTTGCACGGGGATGAAAGAAAAATAACAAAAGCCATTAAATTTATTGGGCCAACGCTTCCCTGTAAACAATATTACATGTTGTTTTATTTTCTGGCAGCAAAATAAATTGATTTTCAGGTGCTCCGACCCGCCTTAGGCGGTTGGCCATGAGGAAAACCGATCGCTACTATTTGGAAGGTTTGACCTTGAGACTTATTATTAGTAAAAGCGAAAGATGTTTTGATAGGAAATTAAAGCGGTTTAAATGGATTTGGTAGATCAGTTGGGATCATCGATATTCTCAGTGTATGAGCTAGTTGACCAGCTGGTGGTTCAGTTATATTGGTTGCTACAACTTAATTGTCCTTTAATTCCTTTATAAGTAGCCTCGTCCCATTGCACATGCTAAATTTGTGATATCTGTCGTGATTAAGAAATAAGTTATTTTGATAAGGATTAATACCAAGATAAAAACTTTTAAAAAATTTAAAATTAGTTATTGTGACGTAACTATAACAGTTAGACATATGCTGTCGCGGCATTTTTTGTAGATATTTATATATTCTTCAAAATCGTAGTACATTATTTTATTCTATAATCAATAGTATTCTCAGCGCTCGCGATATAAGGATTTTAAGGTCATTTTTGGTTACATTAATGGCATTTTAGTAAGGATCCCTATTTTTTTTAAATGAAACATAGCCTATGTCACTCGGGAATAGTGTAGCTTGCCAACGATAAAAGAATTTTTGAAATCGGTCCAGTAGTTTCGGAGCCTATTCATTTCAAACAAACAAAAAATCAAACCTTTCCTCTTTATAATATTAGTATAGATAAAAAAATTGAACCGCCTTAAAAAAATGCACTAAAAAGCCAGAAATACAGACTTTATTTCTTAAAAAAATTGGAAGCAACTACGTATCTGATTTCTATTTCCTTGAAGTCGGCTTCAATGGTTTATATCTTTGAAAAGATTTGAGTTACTAATATTCTAAACCTGGATTTAATAGCTAAGATTAAAATAGAATGTAAGAGTGATAAGAAATATCTTGGAAGAGCAGAATATTCTAGTTTTGTCCTGGCTAGCTCAATCGCCTTATCTCAATCCTATTGAGATTTTCAAGACAAGCATTAATTTCAAAATCGCAATCAACTGTTTCAAGCTCTTTAACAGTGCTGGTAGACCGGGAGATGGTGACACAAAATATTAGGTCATTTGTACCAGTATATCGGTCTAATTACGTAAAGGCAACAAGGAATATGATGGTCATAGCGCTTGCACCGGCGGCCCAATTGCGTGGGCGTTAATCAAACGCGTTGGATAAATAACGAGTGTCGAACGATTTGTTCCACAAAAATGCTTGTATTTTCAGATAGTCGAAAAAAAAAATAAGTACCTACGCGGTAGCGTAATGTCATACTTTTCGGGTGTGACTTACAGCCCGCCATACCGACGCGAATACATTAATTTAAATAAAACAATTCAACCATTTGTACCAGGCTAATTTTTGCATAGCTAATCATCGTCGAGTAGCCATTCACGAAAATCACCTTGCCATACTTTTCCAACAGTTCCCAATGGCCGCCATACCACTGCAAAGGAGTAATTTTTTTTGCCAATCCATTTGTACCAGTAGGTATTGCATTTGAATTTTTGGAAATTATTTGACAAAATGTGACCGTTATTATTTTTCCCATACTTCTAGTAGGGGGAAAAAGTGCTGCCATACTAAACTGAACGGCGTCACATCTCCACGCTTACGGGCACTGCTTCTATTGCTATGTAGTTGTGAGTCGCCTGACAAACAGCTGCCGTATACCTGCGTTCCCATACATTATGTCTTACTAACACGATGAGCCAAGACCTCTACAATTCGAGAAATCTTTCGAGCGGTGGGAGCCGCAGAATATTATACAACATAACATCTGCTTATAAGACAAGATTGCCGCCACCTAGGTGTTTGAAACTTTGTATTTATATATATATATATATACAAGGGCAGACGTATTTAATTGCGAAGATGTTGGAAGCTCGAAAAATGTGATATTTACTTGCAGTAATTTCAAAATCGCCAAAATAACAAGCTTCAACAAATTTTAGGACGAATTTTCATAAAAGTCCAGGAGAAGATGCAGGTATAGCGAGCACCAGGTACCTCTTACAAGATCGCCGACGTGATATATTGTTCAGCAACCTTTAAAAAACCTCGAGTAGAAAAATTGAGTTCATTTCAATGAATATTTTCTGTTTTTTTATTCACTTTGAGATGCATTTTGGAGAATTCATTTTTAACCTGCAATAATTTAATTTTCATTGGTCTCTCATGATATAGGGACAAAAAGTTTTCTGAAGCTCTCCCGAATCGAAGCAAAAAGTGGCTTTAAAATTAATTTTTTTTAGATTTAGTGCTTGATAGACGCGTCAGAAGAACTTTAAACTTCAAAAATATTTAGGAGAACCCATATAATCTTTAAACTCTTACACATACCTACTTAATGTTTTTTCTATTAATTTTTTTTTATCTGATAAATTCAAGGTGACCATATTAGAAAACAAAAAACATATTTAAAAAAAATTCTTATCAGTAGGTAATAAATAAAAAAAAATGATCTAATTGTTAAAAGATATGTGGGTATTGATAACTTTAAGAAGCAAATAAATATTGTTTTAATCTTCAATGATTTTCACTGAAGAACATTTAATAACTAATACTTTTCAGTACCGATATCTGTTTATGAAATTTTGGTTATGTAAGATATACTGGATCAAAGGTTTAAAAGTAAAAAGATTAAAATACACACATGCTCAAAAACTAGAGATATTTAAAAAATTATTCAAAAGTATTTCGTAATTTTTGTAAGCCTAAAATGTATTCAAAAAACGTCAATATATGCTATAAGCTATAATAGTCAAGGGAAATTACGAAAAATAGCGGAAAAATTTACATCCAGCAGATATCGAAATGCGGTTTTCTGCATTGTATTCAGGAAGGTCCCAGGAAAAAAGTCTACAACGTCTGGTTTGGCGCACTTTTAAAAAATGCCTTCTGGGCCGGAAAATGCATTTTCCAATTGCATCATTCCTTGCAACATTATAGGAACGACAGGTAACTCGAAAAAATCGCTCGGAAATCGTTACTCGGGGGTTTTTGGGAATGCCGAACTCGATTCTGGCATTAGAATTAACAGGGGGTGGCACTGTGAGGGTGCGAAGGGGGTCAATTGGGGGAGAAATAGCAGCGTGCATGAAAATCGCTCCAAACTCGTTACTTGCGGGTTTTCGGGGATGACGGAATCCAATTCTGGCATTGGAATTACTCGGGGGCGGCTCTGTGGTGGTGTCTGGGAGGTAAATATTCATATTCAAACAGGTGACATTCACCTGTCAAGAAACACTTAGCGGTTTGAAATAGGCAATCGACACTCATTAAAAACTTTGTTGTTATCAACGCAGTAGTTATTAATAATTGTATTTAATTGATTTTTTTAACAGAAACAACATGAAATCAGTATTTTAGTGTAGATTTCTTTTAGAATTGTTATGAATGACAGTTTCCCGCGGTTGTCAAAATAGCTCATCCTGTTCCAAGATGGCCGACTTTCAGCCAATAGAAAAACAAAAAAAAAGTGTGAGGTGTCAAGAGACACCCGGATGGAACGAAGTTCCTTTCGATTAATTAGTGAAGGAATTAGTAATTTGTAAACATAACAGAGTGTTTATACATACATAAGCATTTATTATTGTCTGTATAAAATCTCTACTTACCTAAGAGTTCGTTTCTTTTAACAAAAGTGTCCATTTATACAATACCAGAGCTTTAAATAACACATCTTTTTAAAATTACTTTTTATAATTTAAAACAGGAATTAACAATTCAATACAAAAAATTTAAAATTAAAATATTTGACAGTGACTGACAGTTAAGGTAATTTGACGTAGTCAAGTTACGAACTATTTTTAAAATGTTTATGAATTTATTAATTTATAAAAACAGGATGAAATAAAATATAATACTATTATAGTTAATTATTATTTTTTCTACAGTATTTTCTTTTTAATGTACATTTTCTTTTAATTTAAAATAATGTCTTTTTAATTGTAATATATCTATCTATGAGAGAGAGGGAGAGAGAGTTATTTATTTTTTGGTCTGTGAGAGAGAGAAACATGCGTGTGTCGGTGCATTGTGTCGGTGCATAGTATCGTGACAACTTTTGGTATGAATTTTTTTGGGCTAGCTCCTAGCGTCAGTCGCTGTTCGTAACGCGCGAAAGGGAACTTTGTTCCAACAACAACAAGGTCGTATCTTTTCTAGGAATTTAAATTGACCTACATATCTTCTGAGAATTTAGCGGAGTTTCTAGGAATTTAGAGAAGGGGATTCCAATATCATTTAAAATTGATTTTAAGTGTGAAATACAACTGATGGGATATTAAAATGATTTTATTAAGTAAAAAATATTAAAAAATATTGTATTAATTATATTATAATATTGATATGGGAAATTTTTCAAAAAAAAGGTCCTAAAGTCTTTCAATAGACGCAACTGAACGCAGAATAACAAGAAACCTCCATTTTCACCACCCATCAAGTGTATGTTTTTGTTTCAAATATTTTCCATTTAACTTTAGTTTCTCGTTTTTCTATTTATTTAGAAATTGAAACACAACGCCATCTACCGACTTTCCCCGCAATCTATATGCTAGAAGATGGTATAGATATTTATTTTCGACAAGTTAACTTACACCAATAATTATTACGAATTTATGAAACTAATAAAATACACACCTTTTTTTTCATTATTGTGGATCCCAAGACATATCACTACGCACCGCCACTGCAAGTAGCGTTTTTTGATGGATTCAAATATAGCAAAAAAAATCGTGTTTTTTTTTCATATTCACCACCCTCTATCTCTTAAAGTATCAACTTATCAAGTTTATCGCATATTTTTACCTTTGATCCAATACATCAAGACCACCCTGTATATACAGGTACTTTGTAATACTTATAGAATAAAACTTATACTGATAAAATCTTTAAAAAACGTCATTAGACATTCCCTGTAATTGTTAATTGAATCTATAGCGTATAAAACCATCACGGAAATTCAACTAGTTTGTCTATGTCTTCAATAGTTTGCAGGAGGATCTAATATAAAGATTTTTGAAATTCTCCATCATATGAGGCTGGCTGCCTTGCACGTGTTTCGCTATTTCTTATCCAGGCAGCGTGAGAACATCCGATACGAGATCTCATTCGCAAAAATTACCGTATTAAGACGTGAACAGACTCTTCTATTACCGGAAAAACGGTTAACGGCTCTACCTGCTTCAATGTTATGTTATAGGCGTTTCAATATTCACATTATATATTGCTCTAACAACTACTCGAGCACTGAGAAAATCACTCATAATAAATGTTTATTTTTGTTTCAAGTTATATACGAGGTGTAAACAAATATTTAACACTTTTTGAACAATTCAGTTAAACAAAAGAATTATATAAAATCCAATGTATTATCACTTAGAATACAGTTTTAAATAAACGGTTAATAAGAGAACAGTTAAATTATAGTCCAGGAATTTATTTACAAATTGTCCGGCAGTGACGTCATTGTGACGTAATTGCAAGTGAAACCAGTGCAAGGTTCAAATGAATGCCAGTTGCCATGTTTAACTTACTATCTTTGTCTTATTAACGCGCAATAGAAAGAGATACTTTTAAGAAGAATGTCAACACTGGAGAACATTATTAACTGCGCTAGTGTCTCTTGACCTTAAAACAATTCCGGGTTAGTTCCAAGCTGATCTGGGAGTGCATACAAAACCTCAATAAACTGCGGCTAGACACAACAAGGTCTTCTTGGAGTGGGTGCCAGGGCATAAGGGTTTTGAAGGCAATGAAATCGTGGACCTTCTGGCCAAGAAGGGAGCGGATACACAATTCATTGGTCCAGAACCTGTACTGGGACTACCTAGAGTCTTAATAAGGACCAAAGTCAGAAACTGGGTCTTGGAAGAATCTACCAAACACTGGAGTAATACTGTAGGGCTGAGGCATTTGAAGCTGACGCTCAAAGACTATTCCAAAAAACTGACGTCTGACATACTGAATCTTGGCAGGAGTCAGATAAGAGTACTCAGACTACACCTTCGAAGGATGGGGATTCTGACACAGAAACCCACCTCGTGCCGACTGTGCGCCATGGAAGATGAAACGGCAACTCACATTCTATTAGAGTGTGAGGCCTTAGACCATAAACGGTTCCTCATCTTCGGTGACACGAACCCTGATTCCTATCACCACCTTGCGAGGAACTAGTCACAGGACTCAGATCTCTTATAAAGGAAACTGCCCTGTGGCAACAGTAAATCAAGAATAGTCATCCAAATAAGAACTTGGGACACCTGGATTTATGCCTACCTGAAGATCAGCGGTGGTGATGATCTTCAGCTTCAACTAGAGTCCTGCACGCATCGGGTGCATGCAAGGAATCTTGGTGCCGAATCTGGTCACCATATTAAAACATGGAGCTCCATAGGAGAGACTATACCAAGTTTATTTAGATTTAGATTTTTTTTAGTGTCTCTTAACATTTTTCTTTACCCGACTCTGTACCTTTCACAGACTTTGAGCAATCGGTATACCAAATTGATTCCCCTTGAATTGAGACGCCATTCCCGCTATAACTCTTGAAAGAAATATCACTGGGTCATAAAAATTGGTATATAGAATCCTCGAAAGAACACTTTTGATTTTGTTATAGTAGTCGCGTCAACGCTCGCGGAAATGGGTACAAAGTTCGGAATTTTGTGCCACAGGTCGGATCGGGATGCGGTTTTCTGCATTCTCTTCCAAAACGATTATGTAAAAATGTGCCTGAGAAGATTTTCCCCGGAGACCGAAAATTGGCCCGCTGCAGGCCAAAGTGCACGCGAAAAATGCATTATCTGGGAGGCCTTTTGGAAGATTTTCAAATTTGATAAATAAGGGTCAGAACTCGCCCGGATCGGGTACTCGGGGGTTTTCGAGGCCGCTGATCACGAATATAATGTTCAAATTGACCTTCGAACACCTGGTGCACCAGAACCTGACCCAAAACGTCATCTCCGGGAGTTTTCCTGACACAATCAAAGAAGGTCAACCAAAAATAATTTCGGGGGGTTTTTTGGCCCGCTGAATCCAAATCTGGCATCGGCGAGCACCCCACTGGCACCTGGTGCACAGAAACCCGGGCTAGAACGTCGTCTTCGAGAGTTTTCTTGACAAGACTGCCAAAACCCACCCGAAAATCATGAGAGGGCGGTTGTGTGGGGCGGTGGTTCCGAATTTCACGTCCAAATCAACCTTCTCGACCCCTGCCACGCTGGGATTTTTATCTTTACATCTTGTGGAATTATTGATTCTACTTACACAATGCGAGGAGTAGAGAAATTGATGTAAAGTAAATAAAGAAGTCAATATATATACAATTTCGGATTAAAAACTGTTTATTCAATTCAGATCAAATTCAACCCAACTCAAACTTTCTCTCGTTCATAAATTAATAACATCAATGTTTATATACGCTGAATATCAACTCCATCATCAAATGACACATCAGAACTCTTCTCATTTTCTTCCTCAACAACTGTCATATTGTGAAGGGGACGGTCTTCTTCATCTAAGCCCTCTCTCTCCGCCGCTATAAGGGTTTCTACTGAATATTCGTCAGTGTTGGTGCAGCTAGAGCCTTCACAATTTTTACATGCAAGATTACAAGGGAGACCGTGCTTCCTGCAACTACATGACATCCGATCACAATTTCCTGTGCATCCACAGAATATTAGTTCCAAAATATCATCAGGTGCAGGTTTTTGTGTCATTTGTACCGGGATCAGTGTGTCGTCCTTCGTTCTCATCCATCCCCATTCTCGCCGGTGCCAGATTTGGATTCAGCGGGCCAAAAAACCCCTAGAAATTATTTTTGGTTGACCTTCTTTGATTGTGTCAGGAAAAGTCCCGGAGATGACGTTTAGGGTGAGGTTCTGGTGCACCAGGTGTTCCGGGAGTTGTTTTCGGCATGAAATTCGGGACCACCGCCCCACAGAACTGCCCTCTTATGATTTTCGGGTGGGTTTTGGCAGTCTTGTCAAGAAAACTCTCGAAGACGACGTTCTAGCCCGGGTTTCTGTGCACCAGGTGCCAGTGGGGTGCTCGCCGATGCCAGATTTGGATTCAGCGGGCCAAAAAACCCCCCGAAATTATTTTTGGTTGACCTTCTTTGATTGTGTCAGGAAAACTCCCGGAGATGACGTTTTGGGTCAGGTTCTGGTGCACCAGGTGTTCGAAGGTCAATTTGAACATTATATTCGTGATCAGCGGCCTCGAAAACCCCCGAGTACCCGATCCGGGCGAGTTCTGACCCTTATTTATCAAATTTGAAAATCTTCCAAAAGGCCTCCCAGATAATGCATTTTTCGCGTGCACTTTGGCCTGCAGCGGGCCAATTTTCGGTCTCCGGGGAAAATCTTCTCAGGCACATTTTTACATGATCGTTTTGGAAGAGAATGCAGAAAACCGCATCCCGATCCGACCTGTGGCACAAAATTCCGAGGTTTTCGCGGGCGTTGACGCGACTATAGATAGAATAACCGTAACAGTAAAATTTTAACGTTTTTTCCAAACTCGTGGATATAATGTATATAATGCATACATATGTTATTGACTTTGTTTATTATTATATTATTTATTATATTTTTTATAACAATTTATTTTTTTACAATACAATAATTACTAAAATGTTTCTTGTCTTTGTAAATACAATGAAATAAGTATAAAGAATTTCTATCTTTCTTTGTCCAACACGAACAGATCGACTTATTCTAATTTGTTCTATGTTTGTTCAAAAGTGTTGATCACGACTTACACTTTATTAAACTTAGTAGTGTTAAAAGTAGTTACTCGGATCTAGAATCTTGCTTTGCAGTGGAATGAAGGAATTTAAATGTAGTTTTCACTTAACAAATGGTTAAAAATAAAAGATACAGTTTCAAGATAGGGAACAGTATTTTATTAAAATAGGAGATTCTATTAATGATTTATTTAAATATTATTACAGCAGTTTATAGATATTACAAAATATATTATGTACTCGTAGAGTAAATTCTTTTCTCCACGACTATTAATGAATGTAATAATTCCGACTTCATTTTTAATAATAGAAAGTGTTCATTCTCACTCTTGAGATAGAATATTCATTCTGAAACACTTGCTTCTTATGTGTTTTGCATGTATTTCTATTCTATAACTAGTGACGGAATAACATTCTGTAATTGTTCAACAAAATACATAGATTGCCCTGCGAATTTTAAAACTGTCACTCAGTTTGTCAGTGCGACGTTCTAATTGTTTTGCTACATATTTTAATTTAAATAAACAGAATTATTACATGGTCGTGGAGAAAATACAGTCTGTTACACGGTTAGAATGAGAATTCGATAACTCGTGGTTCCTCTCGCTCGCTGCGCTCGCGTTCGGAATTCTCCACTCGTATCGAATTTTCATTCTAACCTTGTTACAGAATATACTATTCTTTATGATAATATTTAATACGTATTTTCTCTAGTTTTTACCTTCCAAACAGCAACGCTGTTAGAGGAAAGTATTGTATCGCGAAAAATTTCGATCTCGGGTTTTTACCGGAAATACGCGTTTTAGGGTTACCTGGGCCTAAAAAACCCAAAAATAAAAAATGTCTGTCTGTGAGTCTGTCTGTGAACACATTTGCGGCTAAACGGCTAATCGGATCGGAATGAAACTATAAAACCTTACTTATAATCACCATCGGAGGAATCTGATAGAATTTGAGTAAAATCGGCCGACCGGAAGTGGACGTTTACTCTTATCAAAAAATGGAATTTTTTGAAAATATTGGGTTTTCATATAGTTATTGGCAAAATATTTATACTTTGTGGAAAGAACATGTAATTTCCGACATTTTTTTGATATTTTCATTAGTTTTCGGAATATTGACATGCTACTGTTCGGAAGGTCGTGTGGTGCCCACACCAGATTTTTAAGCAAGCTTCTATTCGCGTTGGTATGTTTCTTTTCAAATTGTTAATTTTGTTGAAGTACTTTTTGCTCCCAGCATAATACTTTCTCATAACATTTCTCTTTCCTCTTCCTACATTTCTAAGTACTAGAATTCTTCTTCTTCTGCTATCCATTTGCGACCACGGTTGACCATTTTTCTGTCTCTTAATTGTTGTGTGTATTAGGTCCCCAATATTTCTTAGTCGTTTCTATTGTCTGACATTACGGAGCCACGACATCTTCTTTCGTCCGACTCCCCTCCCCGCCTTCATTCGATCTTCCCTCTAATGTTGTGTTTAACAGTTCTCTTTCTCTTCCCACTCTTCTTAATATCTCCTAATTCGTCACTCTAGTGGTCCACGAAACTTTAATCATTCTTCCTGTCTCTTGCTGTGTATTAGGTCAACGATATTTCTTAGTCCTGTCCATTGTCTGACATTCCGAAGCCACGACATCTTCTTTCTTCCGACTCCCCGCCTTCCTTTGATTTTTCCTTGTATTATTGTGTTTAACCGTTCTCTTCTTCCCACTATTCTCAATATCTCCTGATTCGTCACTCTAGCCGTCCACGAGACTTTAAGGATTCTACGTACGAGTTGTCTGATCTTTTAAAAATTTTCAATTGTCTAGTTTTGGTATTGAAGGTATCAATTTTATCGTATGAAAACAAAATTGTCCTCAATCCTAACTATTGATTAATCCACGAAATCAACAACCGATGGATTAAAATTTGTTAGAGTGATTGTACTCTTAGTAAAATACCTCCTCCCGTAATATTTTAGTTCCTCCTTGGTATCTTGGGACAAATATGATAGACTAGAGTTTCGCTTCTCTTCCTAGAATTCTAAGTACTAGACTTTTTCTTCTTCTTCTTCTGCTATCCATTTGCGACCACGGTTGACCATTCTTCTGTCTCTTGTTGTGTGTATTAGGTCTCCAATATTTCTTAGTCGTTTCTATTGTCTGACATTACGGAGCCACGACATCTTCTTTCGTCCGACCCCCGCCTTCCTTCGATCTTTTCTTCTATTATTGAGTCTAACAGAGTTCTCTTCTTCCCACTCTTCTCAATATCTCTTCATTCGTCACTCTAGCAGTCCACGAAACTTTAAGGATTCTACGTACTCAAAAAGTAAGATGACTTCCCAAATTTTTTGATAAAGTTTAGATCAAATTTTGTCTGAAAAATGCAATATCAAGTGCTCTTAAACATTTGAAATGTTGACAATTGCATACGGAGAGACTACTTGTCAAAAAATGTTTAAAGGTGGTATAAACTCTTCCAAGAAAGTCGAAAAGTCACCAATGACGAATCTCGCTCTGAACGCACAAATACCTCAACAACTGATGAGAACGTTGAAGAAGTGAAGAAAATAGTGTTGGTATCGTCGAACTACGATTAGAGAAATTGATGATAATATTGGCAACTCGTTTGGTTCGTGTCCAGCAGTTTTAACGGAGATTGTGTCAGCGAAGTTTGTTCGGAAATTGCTCAATCTTGGCCAAAAGAACCGTCGCATGAGCATCGCTCAAAAGCTATGGAATAACGTCAACGACGACTCAGATTTACTTAAAAGGTGACAAAACATTGGTAAGTATTCGGTTATGATGTCGAAACTAAGACTCAATCATCTCCGTGCAGGCATTATAATATTTTATGAAATAAAGATTATTATTATTATTATTATTCTGGATTACCAAGATCAAAAAAAGCACGCAAAGTTCGATTAAATCTGAAGGTTTTGCTTACAGTTTTCTTCGATTCCAGGGGTGTGGTGCATGATGAGTACTTGCCACCGGTAGAATGGTCAATAAGGATATTAGCTGTAATTACGAGAGAACGAAGAAAAGTGGACAAAACGAATAATACAATGGAGGCCAAGAGAACATAAACGAGGTGCAGGAAGACCACAAAAAAGACGGGTCGATGACATCAAGGAAACTGCAGGGAGAAACTGGCAACTGGCACCAGTTAGCTCAAGAGAAACGAAGTTGGAAAAGACAAGAAGAGGCCTATGTCCAGGACAAGGACTAGAAGGGGTTGCTAAAGAAGAATGCACAATTTGCATAAAGCAATCCACCAGAAACGCCCAAATTGGTGGAAGAACTTGAAAATGTCCCTACTCACTCTTCATTGCTAATGCGCGAATTTTTGGCTAAACCCAATACATGATACCGCAGGCACCGTATTCTCCACATCTGTATCCATGTCCATGTGACTTTTTGTTGTTCCGAAAAAAAAAGCTTATAAACGACGGCGTTTTGCATTGATTTGAGGCGATAAAGACGACATCGAAGAAGGTGCTTGGACAAGATCACAGAATGATTCTTTTGAAATGCTTTAAGGATTGGAAAAAGTGTTGGTATAAGTGAATTATATCCGAGAGGAATTATTTTTAAGGGGAGAACGTAAATATTGGTGTTTTTTTGATTACACCTTTATTGTTTTATTTCCTCGCCTTTAATTTGACGTTCCCTTCCCATAAAAAAACGCCCTTGGGTGGATTAAAGTAGTTCATAACCATGAAAAGAATTTTTCAATTATTTATTTAAAAAATTCCGTATACAATACTGATGGACTGAAAGACGTTTCTGGCAAAAAATTTTATGGTATCTAAGGTAGTTTTTGAACAATTAAATAAACATTGAATCTAGTATTGAATCCAAACACTTGGTAACGGTTCATGTAAATAAATTGGTTTCGAAAACAACATTGTATCGGGAATCGTGTAGCTAAGAATGTGAAATTAATTCAAGAAAACAACACCGTGCGCACATTTCCGAGTTCGTATATCAAATAATCGCTTAATCTGACAACAACACCTGCTAGGCGTGCGAGGTGCAATACATGCTTACTTACGAATCAACATTATATAACTAACCGATAACTATAATAAATTTTATTTAGGTCATTTATACATGTTAATCTATTAACAAATTCTAAACGGATTAAAAATGATTTTATAGAAGAATAGGTATTCACATTTTTTAGTTTTTCAAAATTAAAAAGAAAGATTATACTTATATACAGAGTAAACTCTTAATAAGGTTATCCTTTATAACGATATACTCCCTATAAAGTAGAAGTGAGCACAAGCTGGTAAAGGCATCGATGGCTTCTTCTGGCGACTGAAATCGCTGTCCACGTATTGAATTCTTGATCTTTGAGAATCTGAAAAAGAACGTGGGACTTAGGTCGGGATGGTCTAACAATTGGAGCTCCAAAAACTCGATTATGTTTCGGGTAGTATGACGACTTGCGATTATTTTCTTTGTCACACTTCGAGAACGGATTAATTTTGTTGGTTTTTCCACACAGCCGATTGGTGTTTATTTTCCGGTTCGTAGGAGTAAATCCAAGATTCATCGGCACTAACAAAACTATAAACGTTTTTTGAGTTTTCTTTGTTGAACCGTTCCAATGTTTTTTCATACCAATTGACGCAATTGCTTTTTGCTCTTCTGTGAGCAAATAAGGGATCCATTTGATTCTCTTCCCAGTCCACTTTTTTCCAATTCCTTCTTCCTACTGCTTAACTTTCTATCTCTTGCGTCTATGCTCTATCACTTTTTAGCTCTTCTATACCTATTAGCTTCTTATTTTTGCTACTCTAGTCGCTCTCTGGATTCCACTGTTGTACGAGCTCTATTTATTTCTTTTTGTTTTATATCTTCTAATGACGGGCCTATTCGGGTGTGAAGACGTTTTGGTGAACTATATTTGGATGAATGTGTGCAAGAAATTGTTCCATTTGGTGGTGGATCGATAATGGTATGGGCTGGTATTACTTTGACAGGACATACGGACTTTTCGGGAAGGGAAAGGAGATATGGGAACCTCATGTCGTCCAAAATATGGACACTGGGTTCATTCTACAAGAAAATGCCAGACCACACGTATAAATTGTGTTAAAGTCTCCATAAGTGTTTCACTATTTATGAGGAATTGCAACTAAATTGAACCGATAGCGTCCAGTGAATATAAAAGACAACTCTTAATTAGTATGTTTCTGGTGGCAAGAAAATGATAAAACGATTGGCCGATCATACTGCAGTTAAGGTGTTGAATTGACGTATGTTTAATTAACGTATGATAAAACAATAATAAAGTAAATAAAAGCAAATTATATTTACAGCAGAGAGATCACATTGTTTATTTATTAAAACATCATAATTGCTATTATTCGAATCCGTTATCGTCTCTCAAAAAAATATATACATTTATAAACATCTATTAAGGAATAATGGTAAAAAAATGCTTCAATATTGTGAATAATAATAAGTAAAAATTGCAAGACTTAATAGAAATTTATAAATAATACAAATGGGCACAATTAAATAATTAAATAGTTTGAACATCACTCCATAAATTATCACTTTTAGTTTTTTCATTATGTATTTTAATATCAAAATTACTATTTTTAGTATTATTTAATCTACAACTTTGTAAAAACACAGCCAGTGATCGATAATAACCTTGTAGTTGCCAGGTTTCATTGTGCGTCCCCGCTGGTATTTGTAATAATTGTTTTCTTATACTGCAACAACGATTGTGCAATTCTTGCATCATTCTTGGAGGCACCAATGAATCTGCCATTCCTGATATGAATAATGTTGGTAGTCGTAAATTTTTCACTTTCTGATATGATAAAAACTAAAATTATAATAAAAATTTAATATAATTACCCCAACTACGTCTAAATTTTCATTCTTACTTTATTTTTATAAAAAAATAATGGAAAATACTGTAAAATTCTCCAACCTAGCAGTACTTTTGCCATACAAGGAATACTAGTAAATGTATTTTCTACAATTAGACACCAGATTTTACCCAAATATTCTTCTCTGGTAGCTAAATCTATAGCCACAGCACCACCTAAAATTTAAAAAAAAAATACACTAAAAGTTGGACCATAACCTGTTACGATAAGGGGAATAATGGTTTGGAATAAGGGTACCCCACCAACAAAATTATGTAGAAAAACAGCCAAGTCTTGAAAGAGTTTATCTCTAAAAAGTAATGAATTCTCTAGACCAAGTTGAGCCAAGTCTAAGGTTCCTAAGGTTAGTGGGTACAAGTTAACGACAATATATTAAATAATATATTTTTTTATATTCATTCGAAATATTCAACGTGACAATAAAAATGTATACTATTCAAGCTTGCCTCGAGATCCAATCTCCGTGCTTTATAAGAGAGACATAAGAAGTACAAATATAATATATGTAATAATTGTAAAAACGTATTTAGAAATTAGTGACTTATTTCTATAAATATACATAAACCTCTCCAATATATAGAATTACATAAAGATTAAAGAAGTAAATTAAGTACATACCTAAAGATCTCCCAAAAACAATTATCTCCGAATGACTAATATCATTTCTAGTCAATAAATAATCAATACTAGCTTTAGCATCTAAATAAAGACCTTCTTCACTAGGGGTTCCTTCTGATAGGCCGTAACCTCTATATTCTACCACTAAAATGTTGCATTGTAAATTGTGATATAAGCCTACACAATTTTGTAAACGATGACCTACATTTCCTGCATTTCCATGAAAAAATATCATTGTTGGGCAATCTTTTTGTTTATCTTTAGGTTGATAAATGAAATACATATGTATTTGTATTCCATCTGAAGTTTTAGCCATCACACTTTCATATGGAAGGTTAAATGTGGATGGTATTGGTACATAAACTCTTGAATGAGTAGGCAATTCTGAATTATACAACAAACTATCCTGAACTTGATAAAATATACCTTAAAGATAATATACATTTAAATATTTACATTATATTTAAAATAAATAAATTACCTGTGACAGCAAATATTAATAATAAAACTGCGAAAAATCCACCATATAAATAATATATTAAACAACAAAACACCAAAACTAGGCCTGAATAAGCCCAAACTTTTAATATCATTTTAAACAAAATAGAAGTCACTCTAGTAAATGGTACGTAACCTCCCATGGTGAAGAAGAATCAGCTACTTAATGAATTTATTCAAATAAACAATTAGGTTTTCACTTTGCTTAAACATATTAAAAAACAATTTCTCAATTTTAAATAATTAAATTCAGGATTAACATCTAAAATAAACATGACACTAACACATCTCATAACCTGTCGAAAACAAGTCTTCTTTTTTTGTATTATGAACCTCTAACAATAAAAACTTACAGTTATATTAATTTGTTGAATTTTCAGTTGGTTGTACGATCAATAATGAAATAAAAATGAAATTTATTGATTAAATTATAAGAATAATAGATTGTAATATTTCTTTAAAACTTTTTTTTTTGGCTGAACTTTTTAGTTGTATTAGTCTTTGCTTATTTGACACTTTGACCTTTGACAGATTTTGTTTGGTATTTCTGTTCTATAGTAATTCTGCAGTCGTGGTTTAATGTGTTGTGTTTTATCGGATAATATTTAACTACACGGCTTATCTCAAATATTATCCGCTCAATTTTTAAAATGAGTACGTGTGCGTATTCTCGTTTCATTTGTGTTTAATTATTTTTTTAAGTTATATACATTAAATAAGTAAAAAATGTCCGGGGGTGCAAATAAAAAAAAATCCACCCGTTCCCAAGGGTGGGAAGAGGCAGGTTCTGAATTTTATCAAGAAAGTTATCCTGGAGATTCAGAAATCGAAGTTTTGCAAAGAGATCCAAAACATTTACACACACTTTTACCAAGTAAACAAACACGAGGAGGTAAATAACAGTACTTTATAATTATCCTTTTTATGAATGAAAACCATTGTGTTTTATAGGAGCAACAATTCGTATAAAGACAAATGATTATCGGACCAATAATAGAACTATTAAAAGGTTTAATACTAATAGATCTCGTAGAGAATCCACTGTACATCGTAGAGCTTCCACTGCTGGTGAAGTACAAGTATCTATGCTGCCAGATCTTTCTGAAATGCGATCAAATGAACAAACAGCTTGGGAGGAAATTATGCAAATTAAATCTTTGCCGATTCCTATGTCTGAGAAAAAAGAAATGAAAGCAAAAATACTGGTAAGTCTAATGATAATCCTATTGTAATCCATGATGAATCTATTTTCTTCTTCCACGCCATCTTTTTCGCTTTTACTACTCCTCTACTTCCTAATTCTACCACGACGCCTTTTTATTTTTTGGTGTACTTTTTCGTGATAATTTTCTACTTCTGCTATCTGATTAACAACATTACTATTGCTAGTTACACCACTCCTCCACATCATCTTTCATACTAACCCCTCTTAAGATTCTTTCCTTAAACTTACTCTTATACTCTTCTTTAAATTACGAGGTAAAAAAATGGAATATCTTTAAAAATTGATAAAAAATTTGCCAAAAGCAATTATGCATAAAATTATTCATGATATTTTAAACTAATTTAATTATGTTTATGACTGATTATCTTTATACAGTTTAATTGCATGTATTTTGTCATAAGATGTTTATTAAACCTATAATTGCATTTAAACAAATGTTTAAATATTTATACTTGTTAAATTATATTTCAAACAAAACTAATTTCCAGCTTGATTATTATCTGACTCAAGTACCTTGTAGAAAATTTAAATTCATCTAATTAAAAGTATGCGCATCCTGTTTTATTGAAGATAATTATAATTATGTATAAATTGAAATGAATCCATAAGAAATTTAAGGAATTTTAAGTCAGATTGATTTAAAATAATTCAAAAAAGTAAATAAGAGGTTTATGTATTTAAAATGCAATTATTTATTGCGAAATGAGTGTTTAGAAATTGTTTGTTGATAAATCGGTTTTATAAGGAAATAATACGGTTCCTGTCGATAATTTTTATCAGTTATTAGTTGTTAAAAGAACAATGTACTATTATTATATTTTATCTATGCTTGTTTCAATAAAGAAATGAAAATTTTTGTTAATATCCATGTCTATCGAGAGAAATTGTTATTATTTGACTAAAAGCTTATTATTGATTGATCAATGTTGATATATAACTTAAATGATAAGAGAATCAGTTTTTTTTTTAATAATACCGATGTAAATGAAAATAATCTTTAATTAAATATTTGGAGAATTTAATCTAATCGCAATATCCTGATGAAAATCCTATGATGAAACTGTAATTTATTACTAAATGGTAAAATCGAAATAACGAGGTTAGAAAATGCTTTTTATTTAACTCAAGCTTTCTGCTCTTTTTTAAAGCTATTTAAAATATGTGATATACATTTTTAACCATTAATAATGGGGAAATCCGTGAAAACCCCATGTCAACGGTATAGATATCTTATATTATCTACTTAAATACAGATAAAACTTTCTAATAGATCGTTTTATAATATGGAATCGTTAGACATATAAGATCTGTTCCAACAGACCAATAAACCGTTCTAGAACCGTTATGAAACAACTCAGTATATCAAAGGTATCGAGATTTGGTCTACTGCGCAGCTCCTGGATGGTTCGAAAATGGTTCTTTGGTCTGTTGGAACAAAGCTAATGTTACCGGTCGTAGTGAAGCCTAATTAGGCTTGTTGTACTTTTTCCTTTGGTTCATGTCACCTATTCCTGGGATCTGGGTCTTCTGTACTAATTTGTACAGGTTTAAAGGATTGGTACACTTTGAAGTGTTAAAAAATTGACTGTCTCCTGCGATCCAGTGCCTTGCAATGGTACAGTAGTATGTGTTTAACTGGTTTAGGTTCTCTGCTGCCTAATCTGCAGTTTGGATCTCTATTAAACAGACCCATGGTTTGCAAGTGTTTTTTGACAGGTACCCATAAAAAACCTGTAATGACTCGTAAAGAAAATATAAAGGAGGAAACCAGTGGATATGAGCCCAAGGGAAGACCAAAGTATAGATGATATGGCCAAGTAAGAGAAGATATAAGCAAGACTCTCCATTAAAGAATCCCAGTCCTGTAATGAATCGTAGCTGATTCTTGCTGGTTTTGCACAGAGTTTTTGTTCTTCTGACACATATCTGTTTAATACACATTCTGCTCTGTGCTTGGCCAGAGATGTTTTTCCAGTGTTTGTTGAGTTGTCTACAGATCCAGGCTTTCATTCGTCTCTAGACCTAGTGTTTGGTACCTGTAGAGCACCGTAGAAATTACGTCTGGTCCTTTTCTTCCAATTTTTCAGATTTTTCGACGCTTGTTCGACCACGTTTAAGCTCTAAAACCCATCGATGTACAATTAGAAATGAAGGTGCAGATTCTTTTATACGCTTCCGCACACGAGTTGATACTCGATGTGTTCGACTCGATTCCAGTCGCGTATGTGTCTTTCCTTCGTTAAGGCATTAAGCTTCGCAGATGGGGCGTTTTGTGCCTTTGTGGTCATCCAGAATCGCAAGAACCCTTCTGGGATTTTCATTTTCTGTTGCGAACAGGAAACTTCGAGCGAGACAAATCAAAATAGATTTTTTTGTGTATTTAAATGGAAGATGAAATATTAAAATAGTGTATAAATCTTGATTCCTTTACTGATTAATAGTTTTCGCTTTCAATACTTTTCAAGCAACCATAATAGCGGTGGACTTCAGAGGGTATTAAGATCTGTAGTTAAATTTTTTAGTTTTAAATTTTATACATTTTTATTCCATTAATAATTTGTTTCTAACTCAAAATATTATTTTTCAGAATGAACCAAACCTTCGGCTTCAGGGTTATGAGCAATTCAAATGGAAAAGAAGAAAGCTATGGGACCATCTAAAATCTAGACTGGAAGAAAATCTACAAAATCTGGAATTATGGAAAGGTTCAATGAAATATATCGAGGGTAATTTCGGAGTAGGAATCGTCGCGTATTTTATTTTCGTAAAATGGTTACTTCTTTTAAATATTCTTCTATTTGTCATAATATTTTTACTCATTGTATTACCGACAATTTTAATCGATTTAGAAAAAAACACTTACTGTCCTAATGCAACAATTAACACGTGTTGTGCTCAAATTTATTTTAACGAAACTGCTATCAGTAATGGTATATTTGTAGATTTAGTACAAGGTACTGGTATATTAGAAAAAACTTTATTTTTTTATGGATTTTATTCGAATGAAGTTTTAGAATATACTATTGGAACTGTAAATATGTATTATAATGTACCAGTAGCGTATTTATTGGTGATCATATTTTGTTTTATAATATCAGTTTTTATTATTTTAAACGTAGCTGCTAGAGGTTTTAAAGAACGTTTAATTGAAGGCGAAGGTCAATTTTATTATTATTGTAATATGATATTTGGTGGATGGGATTTTTGTATTCACAATAAAAAAGCAGCTGGTATAAAACATAAAGTTATTTATAACGAATTAAAAGCCGGTATTGAAACACAAAAATTAGATGAAGAAATTCATAGTCGTACTGCTAAAGAACAATATAAAATTTATTTTTGTAGAATTATTGTTAATACCGTTGTTTTAGCGATATTAGCTGGATGTGGTTGTATTATATATTTAGTATTTTATTTTTCAGTTAATCAATTAAAAGATCTTAATATTGGTGATGATAAATATGCTGAATTATTTTACGAATTTTTACCATCATTTACTATTGTTGGTTTAAATATGATTATACCACATTTATTTAAATTTCTCGTTAGTTTTGAAAAATATAAACCCAATACCGAATTTAAATTTTCTATAATGCGTATTGTATTTTTACGTTTATCTGCTTTAATAGTTTTATATGCAACATTATGGACTAAAGTTAAAAATGATACAACAAATACGGATAAATGTACCATATCTGATAATATTCCAGTATGTTGGGAAACTTATGTTGGACAACAAATTTACAAATTATTACTTACAGATTTTGCTATACATATAGCATTAACTTTTATTATAAATTCATCTCGAGCTCTATTAGCGAAACATGTCGAAAATAAATGTATTAAATTTATAACCGAACAACATTTTGATTTACCAAGACACGCTTTAGATGTAGTTTATACTCAAACTTTAATTTGGTTTGGTATATTTTACGCTCCTCTTATTTCCCTAATGGGATCATTAATGTTCCTTTTAATATTTTATATAAAAAAATTTGCATGTATTGTTAATTGTAAACCAAGTCCAATTATATATCGAGCATCCCGTTCCAATTCTATGTTTATGTTAGTTTTACTCATTTCTTTTGCATTCGCTGCCGTTCCGTTAGGATTTTCTTTCGCTGATTTAACACCATCAAAATCTTGTGGACCCTTTAGGGATAGGGAAAAAGTGTGGGGTTTAGCTGTGAGTATGTTTTTGAAAACTCCTCCTGCGATTCAGGATATTATTTTCTTTTTAGGTACAGCTGGTTTTGCTGTACCTTTAATTATAGTATTAATTATCCTTCTATATTATTATATTGCTGTAAATTCTGCTAATAGGCAATTAGTAGCAGTAATTAAAAATCAATTAGTTTTAGAAGGACATGATAAACAGTTTTTGTTAGACAGACTGAGTTTGTTTATCAAACAGGAACAACAGAAAAGACTTAGAACTGAACAAAATAGGGAAATAGAGGATGATAGAAACTAAGAACAAAATACGTGAGATTAGGTTTAAGGATAATTTTAATATAGGAGTTAACCAACAGTTGCTTCAAGGGGTTTATTTTTGACGAGTCTACCACACTTTTTCTCCGCTGATTCCCTTCCTTCCATACACACACACACACGTTCCGGTTTGCTCAACCCTTCGGGGAAAAAATATGAGTGAATTCTTTCAATGCCGCTCAAGACAATTCACCGCTACGTGTCTGGATCTGGAAATTTGGGGAGGGGCGAGCTAGTACTCAGCCAGCACTGAGGCCACATATGACCCATTGTGCATCCTCCCGTGTGTAGGGAAATCCTCACCTCAGGCTGTCATCAGGCCTAGTGATTTAAAACAGGTGATGAGGCTCCCGGACATCGGCTGGTGTAAGCCAGTACTAGCCCAACACGGATCTTCTGATTTCAGAAAAAGCAGAGCAGTCATACATTATGTGTTCTACTGTTTCCTCTTCTTGTTCGCAGCCTCTGCATAGCGGCGATTCTGTTAATTTCATCCTAAAGAGATGTCGCAATACTCGCAATTGGCAGTGACCTACGCTACGTGTATTGCTGGCCTTATTTTCATCTTCAGATCTCGAATTGCCGGATATGCATCGTGCGCTAGTAAAGTAAAACTTTGGTTAACTCCAACGAAACTCATATCTCTATCGTGTTTTTTTTTGTACATAACAAATTTTAATTTAGCATTTAGATTCGTTATGAGACTTACTAGTAATAAAATATTTTGTTGTTGATTAAAATCAACTTCAAATATTGAAAACTCTCAATGTAATATAAATATCCCTTTTATATATCTGGTGCTGTTGTAACGTATTAAATTTAATTTTTTTATTATCTTTTTAATATATGGGAGGAGTGGGAAGAATTTTAAATTTAGTGATAAGATTTTAATTTTTATTTTAATTAATTTTAACAAAAACAAAGACCTGCCGTGTATGTATAGATTTTGCCAAATTTTATATACTCTATTAATAGCTTTTATGTTTATTGTGATAATTTAATTACAAACGCATAATTGTCGGTGATTTTTGTATCTCTTTGAAATAAGTATTATATCATTTTTATATTTTAACAAATATCTAGTCACAAATATTTATTTATACACATCTTCATGCATTAAAAAAATAACTACTAGTTTTGTGTTGTTTTTTTTATTAAATAATTAACCTAAGGCACAATTGATATCAAGGTAACGTATAGAGTTATAAATCATTCCTTTATTCCTCCAAAATAGGGCTATGAAGCTGGAAAATAAACACATAATTAAAACTGAGACATGTATCGACAAATATTTAAACATATGGTAATGATTTATCTGATACACAAAAATTCCATATTAGAGATAAATAAATAGACTGAAATCTCCAATTAAATCAATGTACTTAAACTAAAATGTTTGTTATTTACAACATTATTTAAACATCAATAAAGCGAGAATAAATGTTAGTGAACTTAAGCAGTAGACTTTACAAAAGATTTAGTTACCTCATTAAGACAGAATGTAAAGATGATATTAAGTGAAAATTTATATGTAAGGAAAATAAATAAAAATATTCTGAAAAACTTACAGCTTCTGCTATATCAATCCATTGTAAAGCCTGTATTATAGGATCATTATCACTAGGTACTTTATCCCAATTCCAATGATGTATTTGCGAAAATTGATTGATAATGTGAAACTGTCTTTCACATTTGTCTGTACTAGGTTTAAGGCTTTCATATAAATGTACCCCAGTATAACCTTCAGGTAATTTTATTGTTTTTCCTGTGAGAGGACGACCTCGAAATGTAACTGTTTTTGCTATAAAATGTAAAAGATGTTACGTTTACAATACGCAGTTACTGCACAAATAAATATACATACCTCCATTTTCTGCCTCTTTTATAAATTTATTAAAATATGTTTTAATATTTGCATCACAATCTGCATGAATTCTAAAAGGGACACTTTGAACATTAGTGTTTTTATTATGAAAATCTAAATTATTTTTCCCGCTATGTATATGAATAGTAGCCATTTTTATTATTTTTAAGTTTTTCGTCTTCTTTTTATCGAATAGACAAATAGAACTAATACCTACTAAGGAGTTTTTATTTAACAACTCGACATTAAATTTTTATTAATTGTAAAAACTATTAAAAATAAAATTTTACTTAAGAAACTAAAATTATATTTGTAAACGAAGAAGTAGTTATTATTTTTTTAAACGCAGATATTTAACTTGTTGACTATTATACTAACTAATAACGAGGCCACACATTCTTTAGAAAAACAGATTTTTTAAGGTTAAATTTAGAACTAAGTTGTTGGTGCTTCTGCACGTGGTTTTACTCTTCCTTTAAGAGAAGTTTGTTTTGTTTATTTAATAAATCTGGTAGAAATACATATTTCAAATGGGTAAACCAGGTAATAATACATATATATTAATTCATTTATAACTATTAATACAATAAATTTAATATATTTAGGAAGGAATATCATAAAGTTAACAAACTTACTCTTAAGGATTCTCGTTTCCATATATTGAAATATATTAATAAAACTTTTATTTTAGATTTTTCACCAGGAGGTAGAGGAGGTCGAGGTGGATTTGGCGGAGGTGG
The DNA here is from genome assembly GCA_964028335.1 of Altica lythri. NCBI lineage: Eukaryota > Metazoa > Arthropoda > Insecta > Coleoptera > Chrysomelidae > Altica > Altica lythri. The sequence continues at coordinate 26,248,579 of OZ034801.1, read as the reverse complement.
TGGACGTGGAGGAGGACGAGGTGGTTTCGGCGGAGGTGGCCGTGGTGGAGGAGGCCGAGGTGGCTTTGGCGGTGGTGGTGGCCGTGGAGGTGGACGCGGAGGAGGTCGAGGTGGTTTCGGCGGTGGAGACAGAAGAGGTATGAATAATAATATTATTAATATAAAATTAATTCACTTTGTTTATTTTTGATACAATTTTGTAAATTTATATGGAATTGAATAATCTGTAGTATCTAGGAATTTAAATATCAAAAATTTGTTTAAAGTTTGTTTAGTTATGAAAGTTTTCATTTCTCTTTTAAATTTTTGGAGGATAAATTTTGCACTTGTTTTGTAATGATTCAAGTGAAAGCATTTTTTTTCTTTTAACCTTACCCAAGCCTAGTTGTCTCGGCGTTAGTTCCGTATCATTTGTTTCGATCTGTCTCTATTTAATCCTCTCTTCTTTATCATTTTACATTTCACATCTTTCCATCATTCTTCTCGTAGCAAAATCAGCATCAGTCGTTCCACTCTCAGGCATGAATTCTTATTGCTCTTCAATCAGCCTTTTTTTCAACTATTCTCTTTCAAATTTTTGAAGTATCCGACCTCACTTTAATGCCTTTATAGTTACCACATTCTTACACATCCCCCTTTGTTTTCTAGATTGGCACAAGCACGTTTTTCCGTCATTCCCTCGCTTTTTTCTCTTGATTCATTAATTTCTACGTCTACTCCATCCTCACCAAGCACTTTTCATACTTCTGATGGTATCCCATTAGCTCCCACATCCTTTCTATTCTTAATCTTCTGCTTCATTTTTCTCCTTCAGCAGATTTTCGTAGTATTTCTTCCATTTTATTATTTATTATTTGTTCTTAATTTTTCGGATCCAAGTGAAAGCGTTACTTATGTTAAAAATTATATAGGAGGTGGTCGTGGAGGTGGCCGTGGAGGACGCGGAGGTGGAGGTGGTGGCTTCAAAGGAGGTAAAACCGTTGTTATTGAACCTCACAGACATGAAGGTGTATTCATTGCTCGAGGTAAAGAAGATGCTTTGGTTACACTCAATTTTGTTCCTGGATCTGAAGTCTATGGAGAGAAAAGGATATCCGTAGAGGTAACTAAATATTACATAAAATTTAATCTTATCTAATACTTATTTCTCAATAGACTGATGGTAACAAAACAGAATACAGAGTATGGAATCCTTTTAGAAGTAAATTAGCAGCAGCAATATTAGGAGGAGTGGACCAAATACACATGCCACCTGGAAGTAAAGTTCTTTACTTAGGAGCTGCATCAGGTACCACAGTTTCACATGTATCTGATATAGTAGGACCAGAAGGATTAGTATATGCAGTAGAATTTTCACATAGATCAGGAAGAGATCTAATAAATGTAGCAAAGAAACGTACAAATATCATTCCCGTCATTGAAGATGCCAGACATCCCCATAAATACAGAATGTTAGTTGGAATGGTTGATACAATATTTGCAGATGTAGCTCAACCAGATCAAGCTAGAATTGTAGCCTTAAATGCCCAGTATTTCCTTAAAAATGGTGGACATTTTGTTATTTCTATTAAAGCATCATGTATTGACTCAACCGCGCAACCAGAAGCTGTGTTTGCAGCTGAAGTAAAAAAATTACAAGCTGATAAATTAAAACCACAAGAACAGATTACCTTGGAGCCTTACGAAAGAGATCACGCTGTTGTTGTTGGGGTGTTTAGGCCACCACCAAAGAACTAATGTAGTTTTATAAATGTATTTTTTGGTGACCATTAATTTTTATGTTCGATAGATGTGGACCCACTCCAGAATTTTTTGGGAGCTTATTGGGTTCTTTATAACATGTTAAGATTTTTAAATAAAAACTTAAAAACTTATGCAATAATATTAATGTAATATGGACCATCAGATGTTGAATCTTGATGGTAGAATAAAGTTAAGAAGTTAATTATTAGCTACCAAACACTTTGTATTTGAAACTGTTGATTTTTTTTATTGATCACTACTTCATTTGAATATAATTTTATTAGTATACTAAAGACTTGTAATTTCAGATTTTGTTTATATTTTGAACACAAATTTGAATCTACTGAATATCGTTTTTAACGATTTTTCCCTTTTTTTACCATTTTTTTACGTTGTTTTCTTATTCTTCACCATTTTTCCAATTTCTAACGGTTTTAATTGCTTTTTTCGATCTCTTAGATTTTTTTTCCTATTCTTGACAGGTTTTAATACCGGTTTTTAACTATTTTTTCAAATTTCCGATCACTTTTTAATGTTTTTTTTACCACTTTGAAGATTTTTTTGTCAACCTTTAAGTTTTTTTCAAAATATAACTCTTTTCCGTACACAGTCAGTCTCTCCCTTAAATTTTTATAGATTTTCCTTGTCAGATTTTAATAAAATTCTGGTTTGCTACTCTAGAAAGTATTTTCTTTCCAGTGGAAAACTCAGTATTTTGATAAATCTCGTGACTCAAAAGATATACGAGGTAGTGCAGAGAAGAAGGTTTGTGGAATTTATATAAAATAATTTATAATCAAAACATAGTCAGTCTCTCCCTTATATTTTTATAGGTTTTCCTTGTCAGATTTTAATAAAATTCTGGTTTGTTACTCTAGAAAGTATTTTCTATCCAGTGGAAAATTCAATTTTTTGATAAATCTTGTGACTCAAAAGATATACGAGGTAGTGTAGAGAAGAAGGTTTGTGGAATTTATATAAAATAATTTCTAATAAAAACAGTCCCTTAAATTTTCATAGGTTTTTCTTATCAGATTTTAATAAAATGCTGGTTTGTTACTCTAGAAAGTATTTTCTTTCCAGTGGAAAACTCAGTTTTTTGATAAATCTCGTTACTCAAGAGATATACGAGGTAGTGTAGAGAAGAAGGTTTGTGGAATTTATATAAAATAATTTCCAATAAAAACATAGTCTCTCCCTTATATTTTCATAGGTTTTCCTTGTCAGATTTTAATAAAACTCTGGTTTGTTACTCTAGAAAGTATTTTCTTTCCAGTGGAAAACTCAGTTTTTTGATAAATTTCGTGAATCAAAAGATTTACGAGGTAGTGTAGAGAAGTAAGGTTTGTGGAATTTATATAAAATAACTTTTTTCGGAAGCGTTTTTCATACATTTTTTATTACACACAGCTTTATTAGTTTTGCCTTATCCATTTAAAAATGAGTCATTCAAGGCATTTTTTACAAAAGTTTTTTGTTAATAACAAAAATTCTTGCTACTCATACAATTTTTCTGTAACATATATTTTTCATCAGAAAAATATAATCTATTAATTTTTACGTAAAAATTTATCGGTAATTTGCATTTCTAAGCGTTTATTAGCGGTAATTATAGAATTTAAATTTGAATAATTGGCTGTAATCATGGCCTCAAATTGTGGCCTTATTCTCACACGTAATAGGCCATTGTTAGTTGTCAAATGTCATTTGCAACTTAAAAATCGACAAAATCGTTTTGTTTTGGTAGTATATTTATTGTATTTCATTTAATTGTGTAAAATATATCTTTCTAAATAAGAATTTACAATGTCTGAAGGCTCAAGTAAAGAACCACAGAAAACTCCCATGGTTTATATATGTGGAGGTATGTAAATCTTAGGTTAATATACAATTTTTTAAATGTGCTTTTTTAGAGTGTCACAATGAGAATGAAATTAGACCTAGAGATCCTATAAGATGCCGAGAATGTGGTTATCGTATAATGTACAAGAAAAGAACTAAAAGATGTATCCTTTTTTTATTATTTTAGCGTTAGTAGTATTTTGGAAAAATAACGAATTTAGTAATTTCCTTAACAGCTTTAAAGTGGTGGTATTTGACGCGAGATGAAACCATCTGATAAAATACCCGATTTTAATTAAATTTATTGTAATATTAACGTAAGTTTATAAAATAAAGTCTATGTATAAGTAGTGTTGTCTTTTTTGATTGTTGCATAATATTGTGCTTAAAAAAATGTGATATTTTAACAAACAAAATAGTTTGTTTATATATTTAAAGTTTAATAATATGTTTACAATTTTGATATGAAATAACAGAATCTAGTAGGTGGCAATACAATTCGCTACTCACAGCGGATCTTTGAATATAGGTTTTATATTCAAAGCAGCGGATTGAAGTTTGAAGTAGTAAAAAAAAGAAGAAAAAATGTTATAATTGTCAACGTACGAATGTCAAAACATTAAAAAAGAAAACTGATTATAATAAATAAAAAATGGATAATATATCTCAACAATCTGACGAAATAGAAGCTTTAAAATCTATCTTTGGAGACGAATGGCATGAAGATTTTGATACTGGTACATATAATATTGATATATCTAAAGAAGTAAAATTATTCATAACCTTAACACCAGATTATCCATCTAGTTCTTTACCAAAATATGAATTATTAGCACCTAATTTAACTATAAATCAAAAGAAAATTATTGAACAGAAGTTCCAAAATCTCTATAAGTAAGTTTTATCTCGATCTAATACTATTTTTATAAGTTTTTTGACATAATATGTTTATGTTTGACTTCCAGCTATTCAAATTAATTAAAAGTTGCGTATAATTTGTGCTATTTTTAAACAGCTTAATAAATTTTCTATCTTCTGTTATATTCATCCTTAATTTTCTATTATTTGTTTTTTGACCTCACTTATTTATGTTTTGTACCTGTATGCATATTCGTTTGCAATACCAAGAAAATTTATTGCAAGTTAGTCGAAACTTGTTACTCGGGGGTTTTTGGGGACACTAAACGTAAATATCAAGTCGATAAATATCTCCGAGGTAACTGGTGCCCAAGATACACTTTACTCACCTTTTTTTCCTACAGTTTCAAGAAAACCATATAATTTTATTGGAATGATTAGTTAAGATTATTGTTGTTCTTATTGGGCTACACCCTTACCCTCGACTTCCCAGAGAGTTAGGTGTGAAATTATCCTATTTTAGTATCTATCTGTACTAATTTTCATGGTTGAATCCAGCTTGAAGTTTCGAAACAAACACTTCTAATTTTTGAAAGGTTCTCATTAAAATATATAACACAAAATTAAAACTAACCATTATTATGATTTGTTTAATTTTTTATGTAACCGTTAAGTACCGAGGGTGGTGGTCCGCTTATATATCAAATGATAATGACTCTTGAAGATATAGTTAAAAAGAGCACCGATAATAAACCATCAAATACAAAGGATAATAACATAGAAGATACAAGTAATACTCCCACTGAAAAACAGTCTGTAAATTCACATTTAAATATAATTCACGGTCCAACTATTGTAGATAGAAAAAGTGTTTTTCAAGGACATGTATGTGAAGTTAAAAGTAAAGAAGATATAAGGTATTCTATACATATCAATTAATTCAAATAAGTCAATTTTTTTTAATTTCTTTTTAGTTCATTTATGGATTTACTTTTGGAAAATAGGAAAATTGCTCAAGCTACACATAATATTTCTGCGTATAGAATTTTATTACCGAATAATGTAATGTTACAGGTAATTATGTAATTTATTGTTATACTATTTTTTCCTGAGGATTATTGATTTTACTGCTTCAATTTTTATATCCTTTGCAACCTCCGATATTATTGAAATATTTTCTTAGTATTTTTTTTTTATATTTCGTTATAGTTTAAGAGACAGGTCAAAAATTTAACATGTGAAGAAGAAGAACACAGAATCTTAAGCTAATTGTTTTGCTTTTAGGATCATTCATATATAATTTATAATTGTTATTTTTTTAAGGATTGCGATGATGATGGAGAAAATAAAGCATCTTCGAGAGTACTTGATTTACTTCAAACTTTAAAACTAAACAATGTAATGGTAGTAGTTTCGAGATGGTAATTACAATACTTAACTTTCTAAAGAAAATTAAATTATAAAATATATTTTTAGGTATGGTGGTATACAACTAGGTCCCGATAGATTTCGACATATTAATAATGCTGCTAGACAAGTTTTGGTAGAAGCAGGATTAGTTAAATAATATTTAATGTTAATGTTATCTTAAGGTACAAAATCACATATAATACTAAATTAAGCAAAATTAATTATTGATAAATTGTCAAAATTGTTCATCTTATGGAGGTAAATTATATCTAACAGATTCATTATGAATTGCTCTGATCAGATCTTGATTAACAGAAAAAATAAATCTTAAACAAGCTATTTCAACAACTGCGTTATCATATAAACGGACCTTATTTCCAGCTGTTATCGGTCGACCATCAACAAATATTGGTCGCTTTCCTTCAGAAGAAAGGTAGAATTCACCAGTATTGCGTAATCTTAATGTACCCTGTCGTCTCGATATTTTATGAGCTGGACCTTCTAAAGCCAAATCTATATCGACAATATGACCTTTTCCTGATCGACCAATACTAATTTCTCGACTTCTCATTAGATATCTTACCATTCTGCCTCTCAGTACTGCCAAAGTTTGATTATCTAACATTCCTGGACATACTCCTGTTACACTGTCCACCAAAACGTTCCAACGTCCAACCTATGATAAAAAAAAAAGTAATTAGAAAGTGATTTACAAAATTGGATATAACCGCCTAAACCACAGGTCTACAACAAAATGCACGTGAGGCGATTGTGGCTTTTTAGACCTAGTAAATTTGCGGCTCTCTAGTTCCAAACATTTATATAAAATACCTCATTTTCTAACTGTCTGATTTCCTTAACATTTCTTCGCTGCTGCAATCGTAGCTCCCTATCAAGAGCTTCATCTGGAGGATCAGTTAGTTCTGAATCTTGTACAAATTCTTCTGCATCATTAAAGGTCATTATGGGCCTACCAGAGGTAGGTAGAGGTCCTACAGTTTGATCGGGTAGCAGATTATACATTTTTAAACTTTGCCAATGACGAAAAAGTGAAGATGCAGTTCGGCCTGTATAGAATACATCCGGATGCTGAGATAACAATTCTGCAAAGGTATCTACAGTTGGAGATGGTGTAGTATTCTAAAAAAATAGTTTAATGCAATATTCAATTTTGTAATTAATGTTCATTTTTCATGTTCTGCATGATACTTTAATGTGAAAAAAAGTGTATTTCTTACTGATTTAATTGTGCTTAGTATCTTCTCTTCTTGTTGACTCCACAACGCTCTATCTTGCACTGCTGCAATCATATCAGGATGTAGATTTCTCATTGCTGAAACAGCAACACGAGATACTGCTTGATCATACAATAAAGCATACCATCTCTGTTGCAACTCTTGTACTGTAAATTTACAAGAAAATTTGGTTCCTAAGTGAACTGTACGTAAATCGTTGGTCTGTTGAACACCTATGATAAGCGCTAAGTCATCTACAGGTTTCCATCTACCTAAATCTTTTGCTGTGTATTGCCCTCCAAGTTTTCCACCTTTTTTACCACGCTTAGATGATGGTAATACGTTTTTAGAAACATGTTTACGTTTTGGATCAATGAAAGTTGAAATTGGTGCAGTTGAAGTGGACGGATGCATTACAACTGGTGGAGTAGTGGGTGATACTGATGTAAATTCAGAATGAGAAGATTGAGTGCGTGATCTATTACTCTAAAAAATAAACAATAATTTTCATAGTAACTTGTAAGTAAAACATTATCTACCTTTATATTTGATATACCAGGCATACCTAGACTATATTCTACTAATTCATCATCAAATTTTCTACGCTTAATCGATCTATTTGAGCTAAAAATTAGAAATAATAGACAGTTAATGACAATAGCGATTAATTTGTATTAATTACCTCCTTCGTCTAGTAACATCTGAACTATCGCCACCAATAATACTTTGAGAACTTAAAGTGTACTCGTTGCTACCATGCATTAAATCACCTTCATTCGATAGGTCCATTTTTAAAATAAATGAAAAATTATCAAATCAATATAGCCGAAAAACAACAAACGAATAATTTACTTCGGTATCGGTAACCAAAGTTCTTCTGTATTGACACTATTGACAGATTGAATCAAACATTAGTTTCTCTCTGTGGTCTTTGATAATACTGGGAGAGCAGATCCAACTGATTATTAGTAAACGATTATTTGAGCTTTTATCTCTTATTGGGATTTTTTGAAATTTAATATATTCTTGTTTGTATACTATCTAAAATTTCAACAAATCCAAAAATATAACTGATTAATTTAATCCGTTTTTGCTAATAGGTACAAGACAACACTGCTAACTTCACGATATCATTTTGACAACTTTAAAATAATTTTAATAAAATTGTGACTAAAATTGAAAATATTTTTAAAAATAAGAAGTGTTTTTAATATACAGTTGCTAAGTTAAATTCGATATTGTTTGTCGCGAGTTTGTGCCAAATATTATAAACAATTATTAATTAAAAATATTTAAAAAATAAGACTGAAGTTGTATATGTTTAAATTTTCTGCACACATTCGGATTACACACTGTTAAAACAGGAAATTAAGTTAACGAGAGTAGTTACATGGATTCTTTATTGTTCCTTGTCAATTTATAGCAATAATTATGTATATCATTTTATGGAATTTTTAAAAATTAAAGGTAGAAATAGGGCTTTGATAGTTGTTCACTTAGTTTGTTGTTTACTTAGATGGTATTGAATACAGAGAAAGTAAGTAGTGTCTTGTAAACTTGTCATCTTGAAATACTATTAAAATAATCCATCAAATCCAAAGAAGGTAAGGAGTTGACATTAGACGATACAAAATATAGGAGTTTACTTACGTTAACTTACGTAACTCTTTCCACAAAGATTCGCATTACCCCGATTTCTATCGGCTATATTATTCGAAGTAGGTCCTCTTTTCACAACGAATTGAGGAGGTAACAGTATTTCACAGGTTTCTGTAGTTCAATTTTTTTTAAACTAAAAAATTTACGATATAGAACCTGTTTCAAAAGGTAATAAAATACATCACTTGCGTGCTTTATGAAATCGGAATATATTGTAAAAAATAAATACACAGCAAAATTCCAACAGTAATAAAAAACTTTAAAAGAAGCGCTTTTTCCATTATAAATACATACCTGTAAAAGCTTAATATCTAGACATTAATATCAAATTACAGAATAATTGGATAGATCAGATAAGATGGAACAAAGTCGTATTCATTTTTGTTTTTTTATTATGCCTTCAAGCTAAAATGTCTTAATTACCTACATTTTAAATTATTACTGATGCACTATTTAATCGTTTCACGTAAAAATTGCCTTTGTACTAAGCCATTGTCTCTGTTAATTAATCATTTACATACAAATTTAGACAAAATTTTTATCTATATAATGAAATCATTAACAATATTAATCACTACTCTTAATTGTGTTTCTATAATTAAATACATATTATTGCTATCAAAATTTTATAACTAAATCAATTTAACAGTCAACAACATTCTAGTTTACTAAATTTATTTATTCTTTCAAATGCAACTGTATATAGTATCTCTATTAAAGCCTCTATTCAATCATTTTAATTAAAAATATTCTAATACTAATTTGGTGTCACAATTTGATATAGCCTCTTCAGTATGTATAGGAACAGATACCCTACAATATATCCATATAAAGATTTATTATATTGTTTTCACCCCAACATCAAACTATGATTTCTGTCTGAAAACATATCTTCTAACAAAAAAATCAGCACTCCAGAATCTCTGCTTCAAGAGGCTCCAAGGTAACGAAGGATTGTCCAAGGTCTTTTTTGGTAGGCAACACTACGGAAGTCCTTCTCAGGCAACTTAGAAGTTTCGTGGACAAGTAATTGATCTCTACCAATTCTTCTGTAAGAGTTCTGGACCAATGAAACTCCAAAACATCGAATTGTCCCCACCTAAGTCTCAAAGATCAAAAATTTAATATGTAGACAGCGATTCCAATCGTCAGAAGAAGCCATCGATGTTTTTAAAACAGCGATTTTGCAGTTGTCAACTAAAGACTAGAATAACTGTTTTACCAATTGGTTTGATCGTATGCAAAACCTATCGATCTTGGTGGGACTTATTTTGGAAAGCAATAAAAAGTTCTTTAAGTCTATTTATTATTTGTCTTTATGGCTAGAGACACAAATGAGATATCAAATTAAAGTTCCTTGTCTAAATGAGAAATTTTTTGATCACTTTCCGTCAAAAGATATAACCACAAGAAGTAGTATAAAGTCATTTGGGGTGAAAACACTAAAACCATTGTCTTTTCCCGGCGCGATATTCTAACCTTATAAAAACCTATCAGAGATAGAAAATATATTCATTGAGGCTTTTCTGTCGAATTCGGTTCATACTGTTGATTAGGATCATGACTGTATTCCTGATTAGATTCATTTGGGTTATTATACTGTTGATTTGGATCATGACTATACTGTTGATCAGATTTATTTGTATCATATTGTTCGTTTGGGTCATAATGTTGATTAGGGTCATATGGTTGATTTGGATCGTACTGATTGGGATCGTATTGTTGATTAGGATCATATTGCTGATTCGGATCGTACTGATTTGGATCATAATTAGGATCGTATCCTTGGTTTGGGTCGTACTGATTAGGATCATATTGTTGATTTGGATCATATTCTGTTGTAGTTGGAGGTTGATAACCGTAAGCTTCAGATGGTTCCTGTTGTTTAGAATGTTGTTGATTATTGACTGGAGTTTCTTGGATATCTTGAGGAGTGGGTTTTGTCTGTTTGTTTTCAATTGGATCTGGTTGTGTTTGAGTAAGTGATTTTTCGATATTTGCTGGAGAATGTTCTTCATCTAAAATGGTGAATAATGTAAGGATTTTGTGATGATAATTGAGTTTATTACAATAAAAGTAATAATAAATAAAAAGTGTGCATCTATAAATTAATTCATAAAAATAATAAAATAAAAACGGGTGATATATTAAAGGCACTAAATAAGTACCTTTAAAATTGGATGATGAAAACTGTGACTGACTAAATTTATTGCTCAAGAATTCTATGTTAGTTTGTAGTTCCCGTATTTCCTCCCTATAAAAACAACACAAAACATTTAAAAAAATTGCGTTCACATTAATCTCTACCTGTTCAATATCCTTTTTATTAATTTCTCCATTCATCAATAATCTCTTCAAATAACTCCAAACATTATCTAAGCGTATCATAAGTTCAATGTTATGGACTCGTAAATTTGCCTTGTCGAGTCTTAAAGTAATTTGAATTTATGTTTTAATTATAAATAATCGGAAAAAAATATTCGGAATCAATATTAAAAGAATATCTAGATTACTAATGGTAGGTTTGCATGCTTGGCAAGTCTCGGCAAACGTGTAAATGTCATTCAAGCGTTTGTGAACGCTTGGCGCTTGTGGAAGCTTGCCGAGACTTGCCAAGCATGTAAACGTACTGTAAGATTGAAATATTTGTTCCCGACTGTAATAAAAGAAGCTATATATTATAGAAATTTCCTTATAATTTATAAATGATACAGCACACGAAGATTATGTATATGATTGCGCAGTTCTTTTCATCAGTGGCGTTTACAAACTGATTTTAAGAAAAGTTCTATTTAGTTTGCATAATGCAGTTATTTCAAACCTTACCAGCCTCTGACTAAAGCCTAATCAATCATATACAATCATATAGATTACCCTTAACTACTTCTAAGTTGATCATGATTGTTTTTTATCTGTGTCAATAAGCACCCTTTTAGCATATACTAACTAGACACTACCTTAAGGAAAGGAGCAAATTGAGACACATATAGCACGTGCGAGGAATAGAAGGAAACGAAAAAACTGATAAGCTGGAAAAAAGGAGTTGAAACCCTATATTTGGGACCAGAATTATCTTGTGGAATCAGCAGTAGTATAGTTTTAGACAAACTATAGAAGCACTGAACATACACACAATAAGCTCAAAGATGGTCTGGGAATGCCAGGCAAAATAAATGAACTAGGCAATATAACACTGTTATCCTCTTATGGGTTCCACAACACATAGGAATGGAAGGAAAAGGAAACAGCAGATAAGCTGGCAAAACAAGGAGTTGTAAGCACATATTTGGGATCAGAACCATCTTGTGGAATAAGTAGTAGTACAGTCTTAGAAAAACTAAGAAAAGAAGGCATCAAAGCCCTGATCTCACACACAATTTGTTCAAAGATGGTCTGGGAATTACCAGGTTCGCGTTCACAGCGTTGAAGACTATTTCCAGTTAGTATATGCTCAAAGTGTGAACCTATATAGCTACCTAAGAAAAAATCAGTCAAGCTAAAACTAACCTTACGAGGTTTTGGAACCACTTTTACAGTAATATCAACTTTAATAGGATCCTTGCGTTTGGTTGGTCGGACTGATGGCGAATCGGACTCGCTTTTGGGATTTGCCTGGTCCGTCCCTACCAAACACAAGTTAGATATTAGATATCATTTGTAAGCAAAGAAGTAATTTGGTGAGGATCATGTTAATATAAACCATGCAGGATGTAGAGCAGAGTTTCATGCAAGAAGTTCTTAAGAATTTTTTTTTCATTATAAGAATCTTTTGATGATTTGTTCACTAAAACATGTAGAATAGGCATGGCGAATAAAGTTGTACATTCCTTATCGATGATAGATCCCAGTTTTTGAGTGGTACAAACTTTTTAAGGAGTATGTTGAAGATGACGAGCGGTCTTCAAAAAGCGACTTGAACGTTCAAAAAGTAACCGAAATGGTTGAAAAAGATCATCGATAAAGATTAACAAAGAAACTGTAAGACAACTTTCACATAAGGAACTTAAAATAAGAAAAGTGTTAGCTAAGGTTCTGCCCAGACTCCTAAATCCTAGCTAAGATGCATCGTAAAGATATTTGTTTTGACACAGAATATATCAAAAGGGACTCAGATTTTTTGTCAAGGGTCATACTTTGCACCATTGATTTTTCAATATGACCCTAAAACCAAGAGGTAATCAATGCTCTGAAAGTCTCCAAACTCTTCGAGAACCAAAAATGTGAGGATGAGCAAGTCCAAATTCAAGACTATGTTGATTGTTTTTTTTTTCATATACTTGGTGTAGTCTACATGAAATGGGTACCACAAGGTCATACAGTTAATCAATACTACTTTATAGACATTTTACGAAGAAACCAAGAAAAATTTCGCTAAAGAAGGCTGGAAATGTGGAAAGAGAACTGCTGGATCAAACATCAAGACAACTCGCGATGTCTGCCAAAGACTATTTAGCCAAAAACAGGTCACAGTCACAGGCGCCCTATTCACAAGGCCTAGTTTCCAGCAACTTTTACAGGTCAAATCCTTCTCAAAGGAACCCGCCACGAGTCCATAGAGGACATAAAACAAAAATCGGCGCAGCTACTCCACAGCCTGCCGAAAGAAAACCTAGCGGATCATTATGTTGAGTAAATTCATTAGAAATGATGAGTGTTAAAACCAGATTAATTTTAAAATGTTGAATGATACAGATAAAGATGTTATGCTTATTAGAAACTTCACTGAGCAACTGATAAAGAGCAACTTAATTCAGAATCTTGCTGAAAAGATGATGAGTATCTTTATCAGATGTTATCTATTTGAGAATTTGAGTTGATTACTTCTTTTGAATAGGATAGATAGTTAAATTATGGAATAATAATAATAAAAAAAGAAATATCTTACTTATGTCTGACTGCTGTATCTTCCAGTTTTTCAGTAAGAATGTGACAATCATTCGACAATTTTTCCATGAGTTGATTCTGGGAGTTGATCATGCCTTCTAACTCGGCTACCGTGGCCGCTGCAAAACAGTAATTGCTTTTAATTTCAAATCTTACTCTTCCAGATCAACTCATGGCAAAATATCTATCTCAAGCTTTTCCCACTTTTTCTATTATAGCAAATTTTACTTCAAACTATATTACCTTGATAAATTAATGAAAAATTATATCTTACCATGTTTATTCTCCATATCATTAATCAGTGAACTTAACTCTATGTCTCTATCTTCTTTTTTTGGAGTTGGAGGTGGTAAAGCAACAATATCACCAGTTCTAGGTGTACGTGGAGATTTATTTCGTTCTTCAGTTAAAGCAGCGTTTAAAGTCATCTGAAACGTATTTTTTTATGATTACCTAAGAACCAATAGTTTTATCATAATAGTACCAAATTTAGTTCAGAAAATCTAATATTTGGTAAATATTTACCTCTTTTTCAAGTGACGCTATTTGTTCAGACAATCTAATATTTTCTCTTCGACTATGTATTAAATCAGCATCAGCCCGATCTAATCTTTGTCTCAATGATTGTATTTCTGCTTGTAATCTTACAATTTCTTGCTTAAATTGTCTCTCATTTCTTTCATTTGCCATTTGAAGAGTAGAAATTTGTTGTTCTAAAGCACTTTTTTCAGCACCACTCACTCCAATATCGGATTGTAGAGTTACTAAATAAAATTAATAAAAATTGATTACAGGTAAGTTAAAAAGTTTCTAAAAATAGGATAAAATGGTATAAAATAGGCAGTAGCGGTTGGTCCATAAGAGCACATGAGCATGTGAACCCCCAACGTAAAAAATACGCAAAAAAACGAAAACAGTGACCAAATTTTAAAGTTTATTGGAGCACAGTGGTATTGTGATCTCAGTGATTTCTCGTCAGATTAGAAGTACGGCCGTTCATCGTTCCGGTTTTATTTACGCGTACGTTGCGATTACGAGATAACTGACTCTAGTTTTCAACATAATTGAGAAGTTAAAAAGTCTAAATTTAAATAAAAACTTACTTATTTTACTCTGCATATCTTTACGAAGTTCTTCAATAAGTGCTTGTTTTTGTGCAACATCTCTACGAAGATCACTATTTTCTCTTCTTTGTTTATCTAGTTCCATTTGTAATTTATTGGTACTTTCCCATTGTACACCCAATTCCGTAGTTAATTGTTCAATTTGTTGTGTGTATCGTCTTTCTACTGCTGATCTTTCTTCTGATATTCTTCTTCCCTATAAAAATCAGAATCTAAGTTAGAGAAATCGAACATTGACTGATAAAACTGCACAAAGATAGTAGAAAAAGAGCTGATGTGGATTGAAGAAAGAGTTGAAGTAAAAGAAGTTGTTTGAGGAAATTATTTACTTGATCTCCAATAGCTTCTCTTAATTTCATATGTTGTCTATCCAGTTCATCTTTAAGTCTTCTAATTTCAGCTTCAGCAGCACTTTTTTCATATTGAGCTTGTTCAGCTACATCGAAGCTTCTTTTAATTTTATCCGTGGAGTCGTTCTCTTTTTCTTTTAACATTGTTAAAGAATTTTGTAATTTCTGAACTGTATCACGTAAATTGTCTTTTTCTCTAAAATCAAATTGAACCAGAATTAGAATGCCTTTTATTTGATAATAAAGATTTTTACCGTTGAAGATTCTCTAATTGTTTTTTATAAGATTCATATCCAACTGTATCTAAAATTGTACCATCATTAATTCTTCTTCTTAATGTTTCATTCTCATCTTGGGATTTTTTTAAATCTATTTTACATTGTGTAAGTTGAGCTTCTAATTCCGATATTCTGGATTCAAACACAATTGAAGGACCTTCTATTATTTTTGTTTTACGTATCTTTTTTGGTGATTTTAGATTCTATAAAATAGTTTTTTTTTATTTAATTAACATGAAATTAGATGTCAATAAGTTTTTCAGTTACTGCATAGTATAAAAACTGAATAATTACTTGCGCCCATCTTTAAACTGTTTAAATTCCTCACCCATAAGATGTGCAGTAAACTTTTACTGTATTGCAAAAACTGTTATCAGAAAAGGCAGGATGTGATCATAACACATATGTGTAAAATCTTTAAGGCTTGTTTGGCTTACAGATTTACACCATCTCTGTGGCAGAAGGTGGATGGATGACGGACCAAACTACAAAGTCATATAGACCAATAAGTCTAACGTCAATCATAGCGGAGAAGCTGGTTGATAGATAAATAAGAAACGTCAATATGTATACTAGAGGGGAAAGTCCATAGACTATCAAAGTGAATAGAAGACAAAGAAGTAGTCCTAGGTTCATTGACATAGAAGGAGCCATCAATAATGTGGCACCCGAGTCAGTGACCGACGCACTCTCAAGGAAGAGAGTCCCCACTCTAATATGCGAATGGATTTATGCCAAACTAACGCATAGGATCGTAGTGTCCAAGCTAGGTGAGGCTTCCATTGAAGCAAAAGTGGGAAGGGAGGGGCACTGTCACTCTTGCTGTGGTCAACACTTGTGGATGACCTTCTTCTGGTGTTTGACCAGAGGCTATCATGGAAGCAGCACAGAAGATCGTACGCAAAGCTACAATAGGTGTAGACAATTGTGCGGCAAGAACTGTGGCCTGAATCCCAAAATGAACCTCTGGTTGTACAGGTCATTAAGCCAATCTTAACCTATGATTCGGTGGTGTGGTGGAGTAGAACGCAACAGTCTGAGGCGATCAGGCAACTGGGAAGCAGGCATGGAAATCAATCGAAAAAACTTACACTTTTTTTCTCAACCTCTGTTTCCGTTTCTGTTTCAGTTTCTAAATGATCAAAAACTGATTTAATTAGTTTTGATTTTTGTTTTTCATGTAGATTTTCATTCTCACTGATAACATCTTTTACTTTACTTAACAGTGATGATAATTCATCCTGTAATAAAATATATAAAAATAAAGTTATTTTAATAGTTAATCATTATCTTACTCTACAAAATCGAGATTCTTTTTCTAGTTGTTCTATATAATCTTCCTGTCGTTCTATAAAAGAAAGCAATTCTGGAGGTGCTGTGTTATTATCTAATTTTGGTAAATCACTGAAAATTAAGTTAGTTATTGAATAATAAATTTACAAAATTAATTTCGATTAGATGATATAATTAGGATTTTGGATCAAAATAACATCGATTACAGGTATAAAAAAATAGTAAAAGTAGAACCACAATAAAAACGAACGAAGACAGCCTTATTCAACATCGCCATGGATCAAATTATTGAAAACATAAAAAAAAACGCTGGAGGACACAAAAAAGTATATTTACGTTAAAGGTTTTTCTGGATCAGTACTCAATGGATAATGACTCTTCAGGTTAGGATAATAATAATATTTCCTTGGAGTAATTGTAGGATTGTAGTGATGATGATGATAATAATATTTACTGATTCTTGAATTTCTACTTCCAGCACTAAGCAATGATTGATTATCAGTTTCTTCTCCAGCACTATCTAATTCTTTTAATGGTCTTTTTATTGGCGCATAACTTTCAGCTAAAAGAATTCTGAGTCTTCCCACTGCTTCTCGATAAGCATTTTCTGCGTAGTCAGGTTTTCTTCGCCATTCCATCTTTGGCAAACCAGATTTTCTACAAAAAAATTATCATAATATAAATGTAACAAAACAAAATAAGTTTACAAAAATTGCATAAGTAGATATTCCTTTCGCCACACAGACAGACAAACTGCTATTTATTAAACCGATGAAACCGGTTTTGACCTGGTAAAGTGTTCTTTGAACCGCTTTTGAACTGCTTTTAAGAGCTTTGGAACTCATATGGGCTTATAAAATGTCCCACTACGTGAGTGGGCATTCCAGCACTGTTAGCAGTTCAAACCGCTTTTGAACTGGTTTATGAACCGCTCTTAACAGCTTTAGAACTGGTTGAACAGGCCTGAACCGCTTTTGAACTGTAGGATTGTAGTGATGATGATGATAATAATATTTACTGATTCTTGAATTTCTACTTCCAGCTCTAAGCAATGATTGATTATCAGTTTCTTCTCCCGCACTATCTAATTCTTTTAATGGTCTTTTTATTGGTGCAAACTAAAATGGTTGGTTTAAATTATCTGTTAGATATGCCAACCCCATTTGACTTTGAAGTGTAATTCAATATCCGTCGAGGCCAATAGCCAGGGAAGTAGTTGTTTCTTCTTAGTTAAATGGTCAATGTTTTTGAAAATATTTTTCAAAACTAGTAAAGCGATAGAATAACTAATATTCTGCATTTTGCAACATTTGCTCTTAACAGCTTTCGAACTCGTTGAACTTGACTATGAACCACTTTAACAGTTTTCGAACTGATTGAACTGGTCTAAACCGCTTTGAACTGTTTTTAACAGCTTTGGAACTCGTTGAACTTGTCTATGAACCACTTTTAACAGCTTTCGAACTGGTTGAACTGGTCTAAACCGCATTGAACTACTTTTAATAGCTTTGGAACTCGTTTAACTGGTATATAAACCACTTTTAATAGCTTTCGAACTGGTTGAACTCGTCTATAAATCGTTTTTTACTGCTAGCAGAGCCAGAACTCACGCGATAAGGCTTTTTATAAGCATGTATGGAAAAAAATGACGATGATATCATTTTTATACTTTTCATATATGCTTATAAAAAGTCCTATTGTATGAGTAGGTATTCCGGTACTGCTAGCAGTTCATAGACCATTTCGAAATGTGTTAAAAGCAGTTCATAGATAGGTTCAATGAGTTTCAAAGCTATAAGAGGAGTTTAAAAGTGGTTCGGACTACTTCAACTAGTTTCAAAGCTTTAAAGAGCAGTTCAAAAGCGATTCATAAACCAGTTCAACCACTTCCAAAGCTGTTCAGACCAGTTGAACCAGTTTGAAAGCTGTTAAAAGCTGTTCATAGATCAGTTCAATGAGTTCTAAAACTGTTAAGATCAGTAGTTCAAAAAGTTTAGAACAGTTCGAAAGAGGTTCAATATTGGCTCCATCGGTTAAATACCTTTCAGCTTATCTAGCCTCTGTCTGTTTGTCTGGCTGTCTTGGGAAAGTGCCGGAAAACACTGTCATTAATGTCACTAATGTTGAAAACGTGAGATATTAAAATAAGATATGTGTGTTACAAAATATAAGTATTCATAAATATACTTCAACATCCAATAAAAAAATATGTTGATTTAGGTCTATGGTTGATTTATTAATTTATTAAAAACAATTATATATATACCTGTATTTTAAGATTAATTTTTGAACACAAGCAGGTGTATTGCACTTGTTTTAATGAAAATTGCATGACCTCATAGATTCCTATTTTCATTTGTTTGTATTCAACACAAATGTGATTCAAAAGAGAAATCAATAAATTTTACTTGAATTACCTTATTTCTATTTATAGTTTAGGTAATTATAAACACAAATATAGTTCTTTAAATAAATATTAAAAAAAAATCTTTTGATATTGGCAGATACTATACAAACAATTACCATGGTAACCTAATTACATTTGTTTGTGAGAATTTTCAAGACTGGCTACGAATAAGGTAAACTTTCCATAGATAGATAGAGAAGGTAATATACTTATACGTACGACGGGTAGATATAGAGAAAAGATCACAGTAAAGTATATTCACAAATACCTATGGTGTCTTGTTGTAAAAGTCATTTTAATAACACCTGTAAAACTAAATGATCCCTTTTAAATAGCTCTACAGGCCTTAAAGGCTGGAATTTCCTAACTGTTTTCCACCATTTTCTTCTGTCCATGTCCGCAGTTCTCCAATTTGCTTTCCCGATTGTTTCTAGGTCTTCCTTAGACGCTTTTAGCCACTTTTTTCTTTTCTTCCCGTCTCAGTCCTTTGCCCACCTTCCCTCAGCCATTCTCGCAAGATGGCCTAACCATCCAAGTCATTTTGGCCAATTTCTGGTTCCCGGTACAGCTCTCTGATGTCTGCATTTGTTCGTCTCATCCAAACGTTTTCATCGTCTTTTACTCCCCCTGTTGTGAAAACATTCACAACAATAGTTATATATTTTATGAACAGGACGTGACTATGACAATGCCTCTCAATTCTCTCTTCAATAAAAGTAACAGTTTAGAAATCCCTATCTCTTTCAATTAGGCACGCACTACTCTATAAAATGTACCCAAAAAAACCCCATCTGTTACTTTCCCTATCATAAAAAGTAAAATCAAAGTACCCGACTTCTACTTTCCCCATCATAAAAGATAATAGTAAAATTCTTGGTATAACCATCCTTTCTGAAAACCAATCCGCTCCGTTTTATGATCAGGTTATAATATTGTAATTCCCGATATACCAAGACCAGTACACAAACAGTTCTCTCTCTGCTCGGTAGTCTCCCAGAGTACACTCACAGCTCTCTCTCTGTTCGGTAGTCTCAAAAAGTTCTCTCGTAGCTCAGTTCTCTTATAACTCTGTATTCTCATCACTCTCTCGCTGAGTAGTACACGAACAGCCCTCTCACGAGTAAGTTCTCTTATCACTCTGTACTCACCGCTCTCTCGCAAAGTGATAGTTCTCTCAGCTCTCTTGCCGCTCATATCTCCTCATCGCGTAATATTCGCTAAGTTCTCTCGCTGTTGGTACGTGTTCAGAAGTGACATATTCAGCAACACAGACACATAAACTATTGTTATATTAGTATTTAAAGTGTAGTGAAAGTGACAATCGTAATTAAGTTCGTAAACAAACAAAGTTATATTAATAGTGGTAAAAGATTGTATATAGTAATAAATTATAGTGTAATAATATCAATTTGATTATTCCACCCCCAACCAGTGGATTGTGGATTACAGCAAACCGCCGTGTGAGAAGTTGGTACTGAGGTTATCAGCTCCTCAACACCCCCGAATATCTTCCTTAAGATACTCTGCTCCCAGATGTTCAACATATACTTATGATTTTTGTGTATAATCCATGTTTCACTTCCATAAAGGACCGTGGGCTGTATCACTGTTCGGTATAGTCTCAAATTTGCCTTTCTGGAGATATTCTCTGCTCTTAATAGTTTGTCTAGTGCTCCGACAGTCTTTCTTCCTCTTCGCTTCTCAATTTCTTGGTTTTCTTTACGTTTACTTGTTAGGGTAACTCCTAGATACTCAAACTCCGACACCTTTTTGAAGCAAAGTGCCTCTAGTAAAGCTACTCCTCATGCCAAACCACTAGGGTACATTCCGTATCCTAGGCGTGACAACACCTTGAATATTCCAAAATGCTGATGTCATAACTTTACCAGTCTATCTTTATGGCACGATTTTTTTTGGCATCAAAATATGCCATAATTTGGCGAGTATCTTTTCATTTGAGCTGAATTTCTTTGCAGTAAGTACAGTTTAAAAGTTTGCAAACAGGAAAATGTTACTGGAAGCCAAATCTTGAGAATATGGTGGATGTGGAAGCTATTCGTAATCTAATTCATGCAAATTTGATTGATTCAGTGCATTGTCTTGATGAAAAAGTTTGTTTTTCTTCTTTAAATGGTGCCTTTTTTGTGATTTTATACTTCAGAAACTTTACAAATGCTTTGTAATAATCGATGTATATGGTTTGTCCTTTAACTTTAACAGCTGTAGTGTACGAGTTTTTTTATCATCAAAATAGGTCTCAATTTTAGCGATTATCTCCTCATTGATACTAAATTGATACTAAAACAGGAAAAAGTTACTGGAAGACAAATCTGAAGTACAAAGTGGATTTGGAAGCAATTCGTAGCCCAATTCATGCAAATTTGATTGATTTGTGACATGGTGCTTTCTCTTGATGATAAAGTTTTTGTTTCTTCTTCGTTGTATGTTAATATATTTGTTGTTTGTTTCCTATCGTTTAATTCATCTTCCACTTGGTTAGGTATCTGCCTTTAGCAGTATACCCACCAGGTGGGTAGATAACCACGACCTGGGTGGAAAGTCTAGTAAAAGCTACCCCTTATCCCAAACCACTAGGGCACATTCTCTACCCTCCTAGGGATGACAACAACTTGAGTATTCCAAAATACTGATGTCATAACCTTACCAGTTTTGCGTCTTTCTTTATGGTACGATTTTTTTTAACATCAAAATAGGTTGCCATTGTGGCGATTACCTCCTTATCAGTGCTGAATTTCTACTCAATAAGGACAGTTTTAAAGTTTGCAAACAGAAAAAAGTTATTGCAAGCCAAATCAGGAGAATAAGGTAGATTGGGAAGCAATTCGTAGCACAATTCATGCAAA
This sequence comes from Altica lythri, assembly GCA_964028335.1. Lineage (NCBI taxonomy): Eukaryota > Metazoa > Arthropoda > Insecta > Coleoptera > Chrysomelidae > Altica > Altica lythri. The sequence continues at coordinate 26,226,632 of OZ034801.1, read as the reverse complement.
TTTGATTCTTTGTCATGATAAAAAAGTTTATTTTTCTTGTTCAAATAGTAACATTAAGGGTTATCGAAAATAAGGCATTTATATTACAAATAATAAAAAATGGTTACCCAAAAGAACGCTAAACGCTTAGGAAGAGTGAAAACACAGGGAAATCAAAAATAAATAAGAATAAGATAAAAATCTCTTATTTTTCAACTAGGAACAACTTCAAAATAAAAGTGTTTTATAAGACAAATTTTTAACAAATTAATATATGTTAAAACTTACTTTAATTTTTTCCTCTTCTCAGAAGACATAGTAGAAAACGGTCTATTGGAATAAAGGGACCTTAGACCTCCCAATCTAGGTCGTACTAAATATCCCGTGGGAGGTCGTGGTTTTTTGCCTATCCCAGTTCCTGAACTACCGTTGTACATATTCCACGAAATCTTTTCTACTAGTGGAGGCGGTGAATGGTTGCGAACTCCTTTTATCAACTTCTATAATCAATTATTCGAAATATTCGGTTGTGAGGATTCGTTGTTTACTTAGAAACCGTGTCATATACGGTGTTCACAAAAATTCTTTTAATATAAAAAATAATTAATTATTAATAGAATCTATTAAATTATGTTCAACGTTCAATTAATTTTCCATTACAGTTTTTTTAAATGATTCAGAGAGAGTTAAAAACTCACTCTTAATTAAATTGTTGTGTCTGTCCGTCCATGCTTCTGTCTGTCTGTCGATTTTTCCGTCTGTCCGTCCGTCCTTCTGTCTCTCCTACAGTCCTTCTGTTTGTTCATTTGTCTGTCTGTATCTAAACACATCTCCTTTGTTATTACAAGGACTAGAGACCCAAACGAGATGTCAAATTAAAGTTCTTTGTCTAAAGACGTCATTAAGGGTGAGATTTTTTATCGTATTGTATGTCTGTTTGTCTTTCCGTCTGTCCGTGCGTCCGTCGGTAAACACATCTCCTTCGTTATTAAAACAGCTATACACAAACATGAGATATCAAAATAAAGCTCTTTGCCTGAAGACGTTATTAAACGTAAGAATTTTTTTTATTGTTTTGTCTGTCTGTTGTCTGTACGTCCACCTTTCTGTAATCACATCTTCTCAGTTTTAAACGAGCTATAGGCACAAATAATTTGGCATATTAAAGCTCTTTGTCTGAAGATGTGATTTAAATTTTTTTTATCGTTTTCTCTGTCTGGTTGTCAGTTTGGCCGTCTGTCTGTAAACATAATCACAAGAGCTATAAACACAAATGAGATGTAAAGAAATTAAAGCTCTTTGTCTGAAGACGTCATTAAGGGTGACATTTTTTTATCGTTTTGTCTGTCTGTACGTCCGTATGTCTGTAAATACATGTGTTCAGTTATTACAAGAGCTATAGAGGTGAGAATTTTTTTATCGTTTTGTCTGTTTGTCCGTCTGTCTGTAAACACATCTTCGTTATTACATGGGCTAAAGAGATACAATTAAGATATCAAATTAAAGCTCTTTGTCTGAAGACGTCATTAAAGGTCAGACTTAATGAAGGTTCAGTCATCAACCTACACAAAAAAGATAATCTTTTAAATGGTAGATTTTAAGAAAATAAAGTGTTGAGAATAAAAAAAAATGATAAAAATACCGCATTTTTACTTAATTTCGATTTTCTTCATAAACATTTCTAGTTTTGCAGAATTATCTAGTGCCTGGTGGTGCTTGCCGTGTTGGTTAGATTTTTGTATAGGAAACACGCAAGAAGGGACTATGACCGAAGTAGATACCGTTCCGAAATAACTATGGTGAATTAGCAAGATAAAATATGTAAATTTAGATTGTCACGCGAAACAACTTTGGTTCATCATAAATAAATATATTTATAAATCTAGCAAAAAATGCTTCTGTACAATAAGATTGTAAAAAATAGGTTTTTAGACCAAAGAGTATACTTCTATGCTCGCTCCCGGGTTTAAAAATTTGTATGGGAATGATTTACAAAATCATTATAAATATGCTTGAACTACTATACTATAAATCTGTGTAAAACACACATATAACATTGAAACTTCGAGCCGAATATTTGTAAAATCTGATAATAAGAAAATACGAAAAGGGTAGTACAAAAACACATATTACATTGGTTCTTCGAGCTGGATATTTGATTTATTAACCAAGCAGTAACACAACAAAAAACACTTTCCAGGGATACCATCAAGGTGGGGGAGGGACAGCTAAAGATACTGCAACGTAACATTTAAAATCTAAAAATTCATCAATTCTTTCAGATTTTCATTTTTCCGAATTTTTTCAATTTTTTCTGTTTTCCTTTTCGCTTGCTGTTATCTAGATTTTTGTAACTTAAGATAATTCCATGTTACCTCAATAAAACAATACAATTTTAATACGCATATATTTAATTGTGTTTTTTCATCAGAATTTGTATATTTTACACCACAATCTATTATAAATCATAATTAAATTTTCCTAGTATTATTTTTTATTTGATCTTTGTCAAGCTGTCACAAAGATGATTCCTCTTATCTTGAGAATTAAGGTTTGTGATTTTCACCCAAGAAAACAATTATAATATTTAATATTTAAACAGTATAATTTTAACTTATGTTCGTTTCAGTAAATTTAGTGATTAAATAATGAAACAAATTTTGTGGAATTTTGTATTAGTTGTGTTGTTTAGTGATCAGTGTTTTTGTGCTAAAATCTTAGGAATCATTCCAACAGCTTCTTATAGTCATCAAATAACATTCCATCCATTATGGAGAGAATTAGCTTTAAGAGGACATCAAGTAACAGTAGTTACTACTGATCCTATTTATAATTCATCCATTCCTAATTTAAGAGAAGTAAATTTAAGCACCATACATGACTTTTTTAAAGATGTAAAATTTTATGAAACCATATCAGAAGATCCAAGATACTTTTGGCAAATTGCTTTCTTCCTCGAAACAGTAACCATAGATTTAACGAAATTACTAATACAACATCCAGACATGCAAGATATACTTCAAGAAAAGTTTGATTTAGTTATTGGAGAAGCTCATTTTCCATCAATATTAGGATTAATCGGACATTTCAAATGCCCTTGGATTGGTGTATCTTCCATGGAATCCGGAATACAATACAATGTAGCTATAGGAAATCCTACTCATCCTATATTAAATCCTGATTACAATCTACCATTGGAAAACCTAGAAAATAATTTTCTTGAAAGATTAACTAGTTTTGTGTATCGTGTTGGTTATGTGTACTTAATTGAGACATATTTACTACCAACTATAGCGAATGTTTATAAGGAATTGGGACTGAATACGCCTCCATTGTTAGAAATTCAAAATAATATCAGTATGTTGTTTGTTACAACGCATCCAATTTTTCATAACTTAAGAGCGGTTTGTCCGAATACCATTTCCATTGGAACTGGAATGCATTTTGCCACACCACGTGGTTTACCTGAGGTAAGTTTTGAAATTTTTTGTACTGAAAGTAAACAAAAAAGTTACAGTTACATAACTTTTGCATAATTTATATCAGCGCCATCTATTAAGAACTAGTTTATAAAATAAAATTAATAAAACCTCTAAAAACAGTTAAATCGTGCATTGTTATCGAGTTCTGAGCGATTCAGATCTGTTTTTAGTCGGGAAGTAAGTTTAAAATAGATTACAAAATTCCTTCCGGACAGACAAAGAGACTAAGAAAAAACAAGTGAAGAATATGTAAAGGTAGTAAAATAGCTTTCCTGGCTTTGTAGGGTCGGAAAAACCTCGGAAAATCCTTACAATGTAACTAAACGTTTGTAATCACCAACCTAACGAAATTTCTTTAAACTTCAAACCTACCTACTAAGAGAGTTGTCTTTTTAGCTTCGCATATAGCCATAAAGACAAAAAAATATATAGACTAAAAGTACTTTAATGCTTTTCAAAATTTGTTCGACACCTCCTTGGGCTTTTTGTGTCTTTCCACTCCACTGTAGACCAAAATATATTTGTCGGTGGTGATTTTTCCTTTACTTTTCTTCTTAGTTTCACCAACAGTGGCACCTTGAGTAGCATGTGATTCTTTATTACGCACATTAGCATTAGCTCCGATCCTTTTGGCTCTATTTATCTATCTTCTTACAATAACCCATTTTTGTATTTATAGATTAATGAATCGATGGATGGATGAATAGATGGATAGATAAATAGAAGCATGGATATGGTATAGATGGATATGATATTAATGAGATGGTATGAATGGATGAATTTATTGATATCGAGCTATCTGGGGCTTAAACTGGTATAAAGTTCAGTGTCTTTTCCTCTAGTTTTAAGGTTACCAGCACCATGTGTTCATTTACATACTTATATTTCTTATGTTGTTCTCAAGATTCCTTTTAAGTAGAAGACCTCTTCCTGCTCCACTGTAAACCAAAGTATATTGGTCGGTGGTGATGGTTCCCTTTACCTTTCTTCTTAGTTTCACTAAGGGCACATATTTTGATGTTGCGTGTATCAAGTTCGTTTATAATTTCTTGATCTCTCTTAGCCCATATTCCAATGTACCATGTTCTTATTCCTAATATTGTAACGGGATATCCGAATAAGGAAAGGACCTTTATATGAAAGACTGTTTCTAGGTTATTCTAGAATGTTCTCTCTCTTGCAAGTTAGCCATTTGCTGATTCAAGTTGGCCACTTGATGATTTTGCTCATCACGAAGAGTGCACATTTCGGAGCACAGATGCGATATTTGCTGGGAGAAGGAACTGGATAACTCTTCTGGTAGGGTAAATATCCGTTGTCATAGCTGGGACATATCTTCCCGCTGGCTCCTTATCTGACTGGATAACTCCTCTTTCTGGCTCGTCATTCGTTGCGATAGATCCTCTAACAGCCGAAAAAGTTGTTGCGATTGTTCTTCTTGTTGGATCGTCATTCGTTGTGATAGTTCAGAAATTGCTTTTTGAACCGGGTCATCGAACTCCACAACGTCAGGGTCCAAATTATTACTTAGGTAGTATTCACGGAGCCTATTTAACAATACAGATTTGGTCCCAGTAGTTTCCAACTCTAATTCTTCGAGTTCTCTTCTAAACTCAGCCACCAATAGTTCATTTATCTTCTTTCCAGGCATTCTTGTATCTTCATCTTACACCAAACACCAATTTGAAACACTTATGTTGACTTTTACACAATTTATTCACAAAATTGTTAAGATACACAGAACTCTGCTGGATAACGTCTAAACTGATTGACAATACAATGAACTATTCTAAATATTTGAACTCCCCTTAACTGCCCATACATCCCCTTATATAGAACAAATGAACATTCTTGAATGTACGCGAAATATAAATCGAACCTAATCAGTACACACTACAAAGAGAGAGAACATTCTAGAATAACCTAGAAACAGTTTTTCATATAAAGGACCTTTCCTTATTCGGATATACCGTTACAATATGTTCTTTTTTTTAGTACTTTTTCTCGCTGTGTTTGTCATCATAAAATCCTTCCTTATCCGAGGCTGGTTTTCGGTTCTGTGAGCGGGTAGATAAGATCTGTCCAAATAGGTCGCCGGTCTTGTTTAGAGAGGATGTTTTGTCGACCATCTCTGGTCTAGATCCAATGTGTTTTTGCGTTAACAGTGGCACCACGAGTAGTATGTGATTCTTCATCACGATCATTGGTCTTGGTCTGGCGGTAGCTCCGGTCCTTTTGGCACTATTTATCTTCTTTCAATACCGTATTTTTGCATTGATAGATTAGTGAATGGATGGATAGATGTATGAATAGAGGATAGATAAATAGAAGCATGGATATGGTATGGATGGTTACGGCATGGATGGATATGATCTGGATGAAATGGTATGGATGGATAGTAGATGGAAGGCTGTTATTCTAACATACTTATTCTTGCATATCGAAAGCTACATTGCAAAACAACTGTAATTTGCTTATCAAACGTTAAAAAAATGATATAATTTTTAAGCAAAACATTATTGGTGCCGAAAAATGGGTTATTTACACAATTTTAAGTTTAAACTACAATTCTCATAAATAGTTTCGATTTAATTGTTATATTAAGTTATGCTGCAAACCATTCTAGATATTATCTTTTATATACAAAAAGATTAAGTATCTGATGATTTTATAAACGAAAAGAAATATTTTGTAATGCAGGTATTTAAATAGTAAATATACGTTTATCGTCAGATACCAAGAAACGATAAATAAATATTGCAAAATGTTATGTTTGTATAAAACATAATATAATAATAATAATGACATTTATGATATTGATCAGAGCAACAGAAAGAAAAGAAAATTTTCTATTAAAAATATAACAATATTTATTCACTAGTTGTACTCGCAACATCGTTCGCGTGGCGTGTGATTGTTGTATAAAAATTTCTTACCCCACCCCATTTAAGGAATGGGAGAGAAATTTTTATACACCAGATGTTAAGTTGAAAGAAGACAAATACATCTGTGAAAACCGCATTCGATTTGGATCAATAGTTTTTATGTGATGCGCGCACAAACATAGGTACATACAGACAGACAAAAAAATCCAACCACATTTTTGGGTTCTGTTTCGATGTACCCGCGACGTCGTTCATGTGGCGTGTTGATTTTTGTATAAAAATTTCTTTCCTCACTCCGTTAAAGGGGTGGGAGAGAAAGTTTTATACACCAGATGTTAAGTTGAAAGAAGACAAATACGTCTTTGAAAACCGCATTCGAATAGGATCAGTAGTTTTCATGTGATGCAGGCACAAACATATACATTTCTACAGTTTTATTATATGTATAGATTAGTAAAATAAAAAGCAGGACAGTATAATTATACAAATAGAGACAATACTTTACTCACAATAAGTGACTATCCATAATTAGCTTTCTACACACTTAGGATAATAGCTAAGTTATTTTTATTGTCATCTATGTGTACTCTGTTTTGCTAAAAGTGAACTATCAATGAATTTAGACAAATCAAAAATTTAAAATTCATCTTTTGCTTTATAAACAACAATATTCCGTGATAATTATGGTGATAAAAAAACCGGGAAAATCAAAACTTAAGGGATGATTAAATACAGTTTTACGAATGCAACGTGATTAAGAAAAGGGATATGATTGGTTGGGATTCTTTTTAGAATTTTCTCGAAACAACCGATGTAAATAATACGGTGATTTGATCACGTAGGTAGACCATTCCAACTGATTTTAGGAACTATTGGAAAATTTTTAACGACAGGGTGGGCTTATATATCAAAAAGAAACATTTAAAAATAAAGTAATGTGACTCAGCTACCCCACCCCTATTATTCTTACATAAAAAGCTGTGGTTAAATTATTTGTTACCCTTAATTTATGGCCTCGTGATTCGTCTAGTAATCCAAGTTGTATTGTTGTGGTCCCACATTCTTATTTAGAGTTTGGTATAGAAATTGTGAAATAAAAGAGTTAAATTCGACCAATTATTTATTCATTACCTATATTTATAATTCTACCATTAAATATTTTTAATATGAAATTTGAACCTATACAGGAGGAGCTTATTTTGATATCACTTCCTTCCTCAAAACCATACAATAAAAATTGTTTCTGACTAAACTCATTTTGAGTTATATCTAATTTATCTTAGATTACTTTTTGTCGGGAATATCTTTAGGTACACTTCGTTTCACCTTTTTATTAAATGACTTATGTATTTTCTGATAACCTTTTTTATATTTATATAGTTAAGTAGATACCTGAATATTTTTGTTATACCTTTATAATAGCGAAAATGGGCTAAATCAAGTGGCCTATTCCGGTCAGAGGACGCGAGAATGCATGGGATTCTTTAGCGAATTCTTACATGCACTTTCAAGGTTCTCCATATTGTTACCTCTTTGGGTTAACTGGAGTATAGGTGTAAGACTCTGTCGAACAAATGCCACAGAATTCTCCCACAACACCATTATCACGGTAGTGAGTATGTGTGTATTCTGAGAGTGGAATTGCATGCAAAGTACCAATTTAAATAATATAACCTTTGTTTTAATTACTACTTAGGTAAGGTGTGTGTACCTTATACTCGCGGTCTAAAAAGTATTATTGTATTTCATTTATGACTGTCGGTCAACTCTTAACAAATGAAAGCGTCCCTCCACTTAAACATCTGTTGAGCCTTCGGACAGTGCCGCAAATAGAATTGAATAGAAGTGGATAGAAACGATAGTTACCACAATAATTCAAAGGAAGCAAGTGGTTTCTTTTTAAAGCACCCTGTTTACAATACCTAACTGAATAATAAAGAAATAAAATTTAAAATAGATTAATTTGAAAGCAAAATTACCTAAATAAAGAATAAAATAAAATAAAATGGATGTTATTTATATTCATTTCATCCTTGGCCTTTGGAACGATATTTTACCAAGTGTCTCGACGTCCATAGTCACCTGTCCGGCGGATTGGTTAACCTTACCACCGACGGCGTCTACTCTCGTCTGGGATGTTTTTTTTATTATTATTATTATTATTATTATGTGGGTAGCCTTTAAAATATAATTTTGTAATTGATATTTCAGCTACTTACATTTTTGGTCTGTACCTTAAAACCAGACTTATTAATTTTGTCATTTTAAATAATTAATTTTCTTCTGTATTACTTTTTGTAGCTCCGGTTTTTGGCTCCGGAGCTATTTAATAGTCTGGGATGGTCCGTAGTCCAACAGGTGTTGAGCGTCGTGGTCTGTGGGGGGTCTCGTCGGGGTTGTCGTCCGTGGTACGTGGCAGGTGTTGATCGTCGTGGCTCTCATCAGGTGTCGTCCGTGGTCCTTGGTTCGCGTCAGGTGTGGGGCGTCGTTGTCCGTGGGGGTCCTCGTCAGGGTTCGTAGGCCGTGGTCCTTGTTCCGCGTCAGGTGTAGGGCGTCGTGGTTGGCAGGGGTCCTCGTCAGGTGTAGGGCTTCATGGTTTGCGGGGGTCCTCGTCTCGGGTCGGCCGTCGTGGTCGGTGGGGGTTCTCGTCGGGGGTCGTGTTCCGTGGTCCATGGTCCTCGTCAGGTGTAGTGGGTCGTAGCTGGCAGCGGCTTGGTCCTCAGTATAGCAGGCAAGGGTTGAATCACCTGGTCAACGGGGTCGTCGTGTCGCTGTTCTTGCTAGCTACGGCGGATTATTGCGTGATAACTTCTATATCTCGCTGTATTATGCAGTGGATGTAGACGAAACCAATTTCGTTATAATCGGTGGTACTACGTAATCAACTCTAACGAAATCAATTTCTTAATAATCTTGGCTCTACGAAGTAAACTTTGCGAAAACCAAAATCTTAATGCCTTTCCGTGTTAGAAACTCGGTTATTTATATTGCTTCAAGTGGCGTGTTCTCCCCCTTGAAATTGTCTTAATTTCTTCTGAAATTTTATTCCCATAACGTCGGGTTCTCAGTGATTTATGCAAAAGCCATTATTTTAAGACATATGGTATTTGTATCACTTTGTTTCTTGAATTTCAGATTGCCATTTATTAACTTAAAATCCATTATTGTTGACACTTTTAAAAACGTAGTTTCCGGGCGCATTGTATTTGTGAACGCTCGTACCATTGTATAACATTTGGGCTCAGCAGGTATCGGCACATGTGCGTCGTCCTTATCGTAATATTTGAAAGTTTCTGCACTGGTTTGTGTTTATGATATTATACTGATATTAATTATAAGACTTTAAATAATTTTATATGCAGACTGGGGTAGGATAGCTTCAGTAATTATTTGTTTTTTAAAAATGCTATAATATTAAGTGAAAATATTTTTTATTCTGAGTAAAGGTAAGAATATAATATTAACAATGTTTACACCAATTTAAAATGTCTTCCCTATTAAATTTATCTATATTTTTTAACAAATGAATATATTTTCAAATAACTCCAATTAATGGTTTTTGTTATAATTGGTTATTTACTTCCGATAAGGTTAGATTATATAGTAGAAAATAGAATAGAATAAATATGTCAGTATATCACCATAATGAAAGAAATTTTGTGGAATTTTGTGTTGGTTGTGTTGTTGAGTGATCAGTGTTTTTGTGCTAAAATCTTAGGAATCATTCCAACAGCTTCTTATAGTCATCAGATAACATTCCATCCATTATGGAGAGAATTAGCTATAAGAGGACATCAAGTAACAGTAGTTACTACTGATCCTCTTTATAATTCATCAATTACTAATTTAAGAGAAGTAAATTTAAGCACCATACATGACTTTTTTAGAGATGTAAACTTTTATGAAACCATATCAGAAGATCCGAGATACTTTTGGCAAATCGCTTTCTTCCTCGAAAAAGTAACCATAGATTTAACGAAATTATTGATACAACATCCAGACATGCAAGATATACTCCAAGAAAAGTTTGATTTAGTTATTGGAGAAGCTCATTTTCCATCAATATTAGGATTAATCGGGCATTTCAAATGCCCTTGGATTGGTGTATCTTCCATGGAATCCGGATTACAATACAATGTAGCTATAGGAAATCCTGCTCATCCTATATTAAATCCTGATTACAATCTACCATTGGAAAACCTAGAACATAATTTTCTTGAAAGATTAACTAGTTTTGTGTATCGTGTTGGTTATGTGTACTTAATTGAGACATATTTACTACCAACTATAGCGAATGTTTATAAGGAATTGGGGTTGAATACGGCTCCAATGTTAGAAATTCAAAATAATATCAGTATGTTATTTGTTACAACGCATCCAATTTTTCATAATTTAAGAGCGGTTTGTCCGAATACCATTTCCATTGGAACTGGAATGCATTTTGTCACACCACGTGTTTTACCTAAGGTAAGTTTTGAGAATTTTTGGACTGAAAGTAAACAAAAAAGTTACAGCTACATAACTTTTGCACAGTGTATATCAGCGCCATCTATTAAGAACTACTTTATCAAATAAAATTAAAAATTAGTAGTAATTAAACCTCTAAAATCGGTTAAATCGTGCATTGCCATCGAGTTCTGAGCGATCCTGAAAGTTTCAGATCTGTATTTAGCCGGGAAATGAGTGTAAAATCGATTACAAAATTCCACCCGGACAGACAAAGAGACTAAGAAAAAACAAGTAAAGAATATAAAAAGGTAGTAAAATAGCTTTTCTGGCTTCGTAGGGAAAATGATTACAACGTAACAAAACTTTTGTAATCACCAATATAACGAAATTACTAGTTTTCTTTAAACTTCAAACCGGTTAAGAGAGTTGTCTTTTTAGTTTCGCATGAAACCATAAAAACAAAAAAGTATATAGACTTTAATGCTTTTCAAAATATGTTCGACAAATCCTTGGGCTCTTTTGGGTACCTATTCTTACTCTACTGTAGACCAAAATATTTTTGTCGGTGGTGATGTTTCCTTTACCTTTCTTCTTAGTTTCACCAACAGTGGCTCCTCGAGTAGGAGGTAATTCTTCAGACGCACATTAGTCTGGGTCTAGCATTAACTTCTTTTGGCTCTATTTCTCTTCTTTCAGTAACATATTTTTGATAGATAGATAGATAGATAAATAGATGCATGGATATGGTATGGATGGGTCTGATATACCTAACTTTTAGGGCTGATACTACTGCTTCATAGTTGCACTGCTTCTCAATCGGTATAGTTTGCAATATTTCGGAAACTTTTCCCGTCAAGGCTACCATCAGAGCTGTTGCTTTCTTCCCATTGCCACAGCCGTTACTTTCTGCAGCTGCTTCAAACTGCCTTCTGTAGATGTTCCAGGGGGTTTCATCATCAAACGTAGGGGGCTTAATTATACCTTGGTGAGATGAAGTCAGAATCGTAGATGGAGTCGCAATTGTAAATGTAGCAGAGTTTTTTACATTCTGTCCCTCGAGTCGAAGAATAGCTTGTTTAGTTTCTTGGATTTGTTGTAGAAGCTCTTCCTTGTTTTCGTTTACGTGCTCTTGAAGCTTTTCCTTGTTTTTTTTTAAGTTGCACTTGAAGCTTCTCTTTGGTTTCGTTTACGTGCTCTTGAAGCTTTTCCTTGGTTTCCTCTAATTCCTGTTTACTAACTTTATTTTCTTTCAGATCAAGAAATATTTTCATGAATATTTCTCGTTCTTCCTTTCTACGCTGACACAGATCCCAATTCTTCTAACACGGAAGATTCTCGAATTTCGAGATCAATCCATCAGTTACGCGGAGACTCGAAGATTCTCCGTGGTGACTTACTTACACCTCACTCCACTGCCAGGTCCGGCTTGGCTCGTAACAATATTGACCAGAGCAACAGAAAAAAAAGAAAATTCTCCATTAAAAATATAACAATATTTATTCGTTAGTAGAATAAAAACAGGACAATATAATTATACAAATAGAGACAATACTTTACCCACTATACATAATTAGCTTTCTACAGACTTAGGATAACAGCTAAGTTATTTTTATTGTTATCCATATGTGCCCTGTTTAAGCTAAAAGTGAACTATCAATGAATTTAGACAAATAAAACATTTAAAATTCAACTTTTGCTTGTAGCGTAAAAATACCCTTTTTGCTAGCTCCAGGGTTCGTGGCTTTCATCTGGCTTTCTTTTTTAACTTTCCCCAAACAAATAATAAAGGGCGCCAAGTACAGACATACAAATAAAAGAGTGAAATTAGTGTTTAATTGTTTATTCAAGAAATATCTTTAATAGATTAGTAAAAAGTAATTAACTAATTTCTTATCTTTGCTTTTGTGTTCTTCGGATTCGATGTCGAGAAATTTTCAGGACGGAATTGAAGAGACCTCCGGAAAAGGTGAGCACCGGTCAATGGTGTCGCTGGCAAGATGGGTTTTCTTAACAGGAAAAGTAGAGACTTCCGAAGTGGACAGCAACGGTCTATTGTGACGCTGGCAAGATGTTTTTCTTAACAGGAATCGTAGAGACTTCCGAAGTGGACAGTACGGACTACGGTGTCGTTGGCCAGTTGGTTTTGTTTTTTATAGAATTAATTGGCTCGATAAGCCCTCACATAGGACCCTTTGCTATTTGGCAAAAGCCCAAGAAGGGTGTAAGAAGTGAAGAGAACTAATTTTTATTGAAGCACAAAATGAAATGAATGAATATAGCGACGCAACTTACGAACAAACTAAAAAATTCTCCTACTCAAATCTGATAAAGTAGTCGCGACGACGCAAAATAACACTGATATTTATAAAAATTTAATAGTCAATAGGCCAGGCCACGAATTAACGTTATTAACGTTACATGCTTTATAAATAACTCGAGTTATATAAGAGTACTTACAATATTCAGTGATAATTATGATGATAAAAAAAACTGGGAAAATCAAAACTTTTTTTGACTACGGAGATGGTTAAATAGAGTTTTACGACCGCACGTGATTAAGAAAAGGGATTAAGGGTTGGGATTCTTTCCAAAATCTTCTTGAGACAAACGATGTAAATAATACGGTGATTTCATCACGTAGACCATTCTTACTGATTTTAGGAACTATTGGAGAGTTTTTAACCACAGAATAAGCTTATATTTCAGAAAGAAACATTTAAAGAAAAAAGTGTGTGCGTGTAACTTTTACGCGCGATTGAAATAAAACTTAATTAACGTATCTACGTATCGCAAAATTACATTCAATTATATTTATTGTCTATATACTTTACAAAAAAATTTCTCTTATAATATTATTTAAAAAAAGAGATTTGATATATTTTACTTAAAAATGATGAAAGAAAACTAGTTTAACAATAATAAAAATCTGGTGTGGGAACCACACGACCTTCCAAACAGTAGCATGTATAATAAATAACAAGTAGTGAAAGAGCGAATCCACAATTTTTATTTCACATATTTCCAGTTTTTGATAAAAGTGTCAATATCTCGAAAACTAATGAAAATATCAAAAAAATGTATTCTTTTAAAAATGTCGGAAATTACATGTTCTTTCCACAAAGTATAAATATTTTGCCAATAACTATATAAAAACCCAATATTTTCAAAAAATTCCATTTTTTGATAAGAGTAAACGTCCACTTCCGGTCGGCCGATTTTACTCAAATTCTATCAGATTCCTCCGATGGTGATTATAAGTAAGGTTTTATAGTTTTATTCCGATCCGATTAGCATGTGTTCACAGACACATAGACAGACAGACAGACAGACGGACAGACAGACAGACAGACAGACTGACAGACACACAGACAGACATTTATCAGGTTTTTGATTTTTTCTTTTATTATTATTTATTGATGTTCTTGAGAATCTGCCATTTTATTCAAGTGACAACTATTTTGTTTTGTAATTTATCTAAAATTCATTAATTTCACTGTATATAGAGTACTCACTCATTTTCATTTTTCTTCAAATCTTTCTGGCGCTGATAATATGCCCATTGACGTTCACAATTTCTTTTTCTTTTTAGCTCTTTAAGTCTATAAAACGAAAATAGCTAGGTATAAATAATAGGTATAAATAATTAGGTATAAATAGTATAATTACACACCAACAATAAAATGTATGTATAGAGTACTCACTCATTTTCATTAAATATTTTTTCATCACTTTCTTCATTAATAAATCCTCTTTGTTTTTTCATATTTAAAACAAACACTTTATACACAAATTTAAACTATTCACCACCAATGTATTTTGGTTGACAAGCTGTCAATTCATACAATTACAGATTTAACTTTTATTTAATATAGTAGGCGGAATCGTGTTAGGTATTTTGTATCAGGTTTTGTTTCCGTTACATTAGAATGACGTCACGTCCGTTAAAATTACTGAGTTACCCCTAGTCGCGCCTAAAGAAGTTTTAAAAATGCTACAATATTAAGTGAAAATTGTTTTATTCTGAGTAAAGGTAAACAATATAATAAAACCGGTTCTGTTAATATTTACACCAACATAAACTGTTTTGCCTATTAAATTTATCTATATTTTTTAACAAATGAATATATATTTTCAAGTAACTCCAATAAGTGGTTATTTATTTCCAATTAGATTAGATTACATAGGAGAAAATAGAATAGAATAAATATATCAGTATATCAACGATACTTATAAAAATGTCGCGTGTTTTATTTTATATATTAGTGTTATTAAATTTAGTGTACAAATCAAATACTGCTAAAATTTTAAGTGTAATTGCATCACCTTCAAGAAGTCATCATATCCCATTCCAACCATTATGGAGAGAATTAGCATTAAGAGGACACGAAATAACAGTTATAACTATGGAACCTCAAAAGAATTCTTCCCTAATAAACTTAAGAGAAATTGATATAAGCTACTGTTACAAAATTGCTGATAATTATGATGTAATAGGAGCAATGAGTAGTGAAGATAAGAGTTTTTTGGAAGTAGCAGAAGTTTTGAAACATACATTTAAAGATTGTCACGATTATCTACTTTCTTTACCAGAAGTACGAGAATTGATTACCAATAAAAATATAAATTTCGATCTTTTAATGATTGAAGCTCAAATGCCGACTATGTTAGCTTTTGGTTGGAGGTTTAAGTGTCCAATAATAGGTATAGCTTCGTTAGAACCAGCTATGCAATACCACGATTCCTTAGGGAATCTAGTACATCCTTTAATAAATCCAGATTATAATTTAGATGTTGGTATTGGTGATATAACTTTTTTGAATAGAGTCAAGAGTTTTCTTTATGTTTTTGTTTATAAGTATTTCATTTACACCAAAACATTTCCTAGACAACAGGAATATATGAAAGAGTATTTTGGTGAAGATTTACCACCTTTAATCGAATTACAGAATAATGTAAGCATGATGTTTGTTGGTACTCATCCTTTGTTTCAAAATATGAGACCATCGAATTTAAATACTATTGCAATAGGTGGAGGTATGCATATTTCTACACCAAAACCATTACCAAACGTAAGTAATTAATTTTTATTTCATCCTGTATATTCATTAAGATTTTTAGATACAGAACAACGTCTTTCTGTTTTCTAAAGGTCTTTTTGTTTCTAGAAACACATTTCTTATATTTTTCTATTCATATAGAAGATATTACAATGAGTTTTTTCATAGAATTCTCGTTTTTAAGCGTATGAAAAACCTTCTCTTTTTGTTTCGGAGAATATACCCGCGATTTTTACGTTAGAATGCAGCAAAAACAGTTGCGACTACGAAAATAGATTTCTGCGAATTTGATTAGTTCACGGCGACCTATTCTTGCTTACTTGCATTTGCTACAATATCTCTTTTTTAGACACAGTTTTATCATCTCATTTACTTTTAATACCATCTTCTTCGTTTATTACTACATACTTTTCCTTCGACTACACTGAAATATTTCAATTGTAAATCTCTCACTGATTAGTAAATATAGTATATTGTATACTGGTTTCTATTTCGCATTTACACCAAATCATTTCCAGCAAAAACGGTTGCGACTACGAGAATAGATTTCTGCGAATTTGATTAGTTCACGGCGACCTATTCACCTGTTCTTCTTTCTAATTTGTTTTTGGTCCGTAGCAACATGGATGACCACGCCATTCCAAAACTTTTATCGCAAATAAAGCGTTTGTCCGAATTCTACATCTTTTCTTACCCAGACCAACTTTTCTTTTGACTCTCACCATTCATATCCGGAGTTTTGGACTAATGGAGCAAATTTCTTATTAATTTTGAAGCTCGTAATACAAATCTTGTGTCTTTGTTGTCCATAAAAGAACTGTTTTCCGCCTTTATTTCCTTATTATTTTCGAAGAAACAAATAGGTATATACTTATTTCTTAGATGTTTTAACAAAAGTAGTTCTATTTTCCTTAGTTGTGTTTTGTTGATGATCGAAAGTCGGTATTAATAAACATAATACACTTACTATAGGTTTCCAAACTGTTTATTGGATAATTCACGAAAGCGCGTATCAATGAGCACTGTAAGACACAAACGACAGCTATCAAAAAATTAAACCAAATCCAAAGATCAGCATTTCTTCTCGTAACAGGAGCCATGCGAAGCACACCGACCAGCGCAATGGAAGTCATACTCGGTCTCACCCCCTTGATATATTTGTTAAGGAGGTTGCATTGACGACCATGGTACGCTTTCGCACGGTAGGGACTGGCACCCGTAGGAACAGTCTGTGGAGGGAATCGATAAAAGTGATACCACTCCTACAGGCAGACACGGATGCCGTCGCGCCAAGATTTGTCTTTGACAAACCCTACAAAATATTAACAAACAAGACAGCAGACCCCAACGTAGTGAACGCTCTGAGCGTATATACGGATAGATCAAAAACAAAGCAAGGTGTAGGATCTGGAATTTACTCTAGATCCTTAAACCTAAAAATAAAATGGGCTATGGATGGCTTGTCAAGTGTGGTTCAGTCAGAACGCACAGGCATAACCATAGCTGCAAAAGAATTAATCAATAGGAACATCACAGGCAGGAATATAAATATATACACAGACTGCCGACAAGCACTACTGACCTTGAATAGACCACGTTTCACTTCAAGTTTAGTACTAGAATGTCACCAATCTCTAACTGAGGCCAGCCAGAATGACGTGGTCACTCTCAGCTGGATCAAAGGACATGGGAACTCTAAAGGCAACCGCATTGCGAACAATTTAGCAAGGAGGGCTGCGGGCTACAAATATGTTAGCCCTCGCCCATCTACCAAGCTAACATTGTCCGCAGTCGTGGACCTTATTAAACAGCACTCTCACCAAAAATTTATACAGTGCTGGGATGAAACTACGAACTGTAGACTGGCCAGAGAGTTATTACCTTATCCTGGCGAGAAAACAGCAAAAAAATTTAAGGCATTGGCCAGACAAAATCTCCGAACAGCTGTGGGAATCTTGACAGGTCACTGCCAATTGCGACAACATCTCTTTAGGATGAAATTAACAGAATTGCCGCTATGCAGAGGCTGCGAACAAGAAGAGGAAACAGTAGAACACATTATGTATGACTGCTCTGCTTTTTCTGAAATCAGAAGATCCGTGTTGGGCGAGTATTGGCTTACACCAGCCGATGTCAGAGAGATCCCCTTCGGCAGCCTCATCACCTATTTTAAATCAGTAGGCCTGGTGACAGCCTGAGGTGAAGATATCCCTACAATACGGGAGGATGCACAATGGGTCATATGTGGCCTCAGTGCTGGCTAAGCACTTGCTCACCCCTCCCCAAATTTCCAGATCCAGATCCAGAGAGCACTGTAAGACTCGTAGATAAAAGGTAAAGATAAAATGATAATTTGACTAATCACTAGTAGTAATTAACAGGTATGTGATGGAGGTAATATTAACAACCATATCAGGAAATTTTACCACACTTCTTGCAATGTAACACACGAAGCATAAAAAACTATGAAAGTTAAAAAAGCTGACAAAACTAACAAAAATTGACCAGAGATTTGTCGCGTGTAGTTAAATGCTCTACGACGGGGTTGAGGATTGCTCCTATTAGCTGCATGGCTTTCCCAGTTGCCTGCTAAGTTGACTTTTTTCTGTTTTTGGTGGAAAACAATAACGTTTTTTCTGACCTTCTTGTCTACGGACCCCTCGCTAAGTTCTCCAAAGAGTACACATTTTTCTAGTCGATTGTAATTCAATCGATAGTGGAGTTGGCAGGACAGCTGCTTGGTATACAGCCATTTTTTTTTTCAAGATTTAGATCGTGGGTATCGAAAACTCTGCGGCGCAACCTCCAGAAAGCCTTTGATGCAGCACTGACTCTGTGATGTATATCTTTGTCTATATTTGCTTTGGCATTTAGAATGCTACCAATATAACTAAAAGATTTGTCATCGATGATGACCTGAGCACTGGCAGAATCTTAGTTTTAGATGAGTTCAATTCAAGAACAAGAGCTTGTAAGCTTCCGAGTAGACGTCAATTATTTTCTGAAGTTGGTTTGGTTCAACGGGTTATTAATGCACAGTCGTCTGCATACATTAGTTCTGTTATGTAGCAATTGCTAGTTGTCGTTTTTGCTTGCCTTCAACAGTATCAAATTGAAGAGACCGCCGTCATGCCTATATCTGATACCCAGTCCTCTCTCATCCACCCTTCTATCGACAAATATGGAAAGGGCAGCTATATATATTAAAAAGAAAAGGGGCTCTCGAACACCAGTGTGCAAATGGAAGGGGCTGGTTACTTTTCCGTTATGGAAAACACTGACGTAGTTGTTTGTGTGAAGGCTTAATATACGGCTACAAATGTTGGAGGATTGCCAAACTTTGCCATAATCCATAATTAAATAGACTAAATAGAATTCATAGAAGGTTTGATTGATCGTGCGGACTGACTAATCTTAATAGCTACCTAATCCGAGACTTTAAAGCTCAGGGCCGTAATAGGATCTATATTATACCAGCAGGTATCAACTGTTCTTTTCAATTATTTTACTGAACCGCGGCATGAAAATAAAAATGTTTTTTTTTTGTAAATCCAATAAAAGACCACTATTTTTCAAAAATTTTCAATTAAAAGATTTCAGTTCAATTATTAATTTATTGATTAGCATAATATAAACTTATTATAGTGCAAATTAAAAAAGGTATAATTTATGATGGTAATTACAAAAAGCGGTTATCTTAATATTAAAAACAGATTTTTTAATTTTATTACTTTTATGACTTAGATAAAATTAATCTTAAAAATCACTTTATATAACAGAAAACTTTTTTTATAGAGTAGTAAATGATACTTTTTGATATAAATATGTTTTTAATAATTTATTTAATTTTATTAACAAAAGTGTACGAATTAAGTGCGGTTAAAATTTTAAGTGTAACTGAAGTAGCCTTCAGAAGTCATCATGTTCCATTTCAACCTTTATGGAATGAATTAGCACGAAGAGGACATGAAGTAACAGTTATAACAAGTGAACCACAACGGAATTCATCCATAAAAAATTTAAGGGAAATAGATTTTAGTTACTGTTACGATATTTACAAGAAAAATCAGTTAATCGAATTTTTTGTTGGTACAAATGGTACAGGAGATAGTTTTAGTAAATCAGCTACAGAATGTTTAAATTATATACTATCGCATCCAGAAGTGCAAGAAATTATACATAATAAATCAACTAAATTTGATTTAGTAATAATAGAAGCTAGAATGCCTTCTATGTTAGCATTTTCTTGGTTATTTAACTGTCCTGTTATTGGTGTTGCTTCTTTTGATGCCGCAATGACTTTTCACGATTATCTTGGAAATTTAGTACATCCAGTAGTTACTCCTGATTTTGATTTTCCAACTGAAGACGATGAAAATATGAGTTTCATGGATAGATTAAATAGTTTTTTCTATACAATCACCTATAAATCGTATATGTATAAAACTGTGTTTCCAATGTTAGATAAAGAATTAAAAAAACATTTTGGCGAAAATTTACCACCTTTACGCGAACTTATGGATCGGATTAGTTTGATGTTAATTGGAACGCATCCACTTTTACAAATCAGTCGACCAATTGGTGTTAATACCATTTCACTGGGAACTGGATTACATCTTAATCCACAAAAATCGTTACCGAATGTAAGTCTACTTAATTTTTTTAATAATTATTATTTTTATTACCAAATAAATTAGAGCAGGAGTCCATCTAAAAATCTAAATCTAAATAAACCTGGCATGGTCTCTCCTGTAGTGCTCCATCTTTTAAACACTGTATCCTGTGGGAATATTGTGACCAGGTCCAGCACTAAGAGTCCTTGCATGCACCCCATGCGTGCAGGACTCTAGTTTGATCAGCTGAAGATCATCACCACCGCTGATCTTCAGGTAGGCATAAATCCAGGTGTCCCAAGTTCTTGAGGATTTGGATGACAATCCTTGAGTTACTGTTGCCACAGGACAGTTCCCTTTATAAGAGATCTGAGTCCTGTGACTAATTCCTCAAGGTGGTTATAAGTTTCAGGCATCGTGTCACCGAAGATGAGGAACCGTTTATGGTCCAAGGCCTCTCACTCAAATAGAATGTGAGTTGCCGTCTCATCTTCCCTGGCGCACAGTCGGCACGAGGCGGGTTCCTGTGTCAGAATCCCCATCCTTCGAAGGTGTAGTCTGAATGGTCCATGCCCAGTGATCAGACCCACCAGTAGTCTTATCTGACTCCTGCCAAGATTCAGTATGTCAGACGTCAGTTTTTTGAGTAGCTTTTGCGCGTCAGCTTCCAATGTCTCATCCCTACAGTATTACTCCAGTGTTTGGTCGACTCTTCCCAGACCCAGTTCCTGACTTTGGTCCTTACTCAGGCTCTAGGCAGTCCCAGCACAGGTTCTGGACCAATAAATCGTGTATCCGCTCCCTTCTTAGCCAGAACGTCCACGATTTCATTGCCCTCAAAACCCTTATGCCCTGGCACCCACTCTAAGAAGACCTTGTTGTGTCTAGCCAGTTCACTGAGGTTTTGTATGCACTCCCAGATCACATTTTATAGTTTGCCTAAAGTTTTTTCGATTCATTGTCTGTCAAATAATATTTATATTCCTTGGATGTTCTTTTTGTTTCCAGGGAAATCTTCTAACGCTTTCAGGCTTTTACAGTCTATTTTCTTATTTTCACCCAAAATAATTTTTGTTGATTTCAAAATTGCAACACATTCAGCAATTAAAAGAATAAACAATAAAAATCGCTGAAAATAGCAAAAAAATAGGAGTGTTAAAGTGGCTAAAAACTGTTTTCCGCTTGTATCGTACGAGTGATGAAAAGTAGTCAAAAGTTCACTGTACTTAACGGATACTTGGCAGCAATGCAGGCAAAAGATCAAACTGCTTTGTTTAGTTTTATGATATTAAAGGGTTTAATAATCAATAGACTAAATAGAATTCAAAGTAGGTTGGATTGTATTATTTGTTCCAAGTTCTTGCGAACTGTCTATTTTTAAATGCTACCTAAGCAGAGACATTAAAGCTCTGGGCTGTAATAGGATCTATATTATACCAACAGGTATCGACTGTTCTTTTCAATTATTTCACTGAACCGCAGCATGAAAGCAAAGTTTTTTTTGGTAAACCCAATAAAATACTACTAGACCGCCTCAATGAACATGGCAAAATCTATACAGTAGCCTAGACAGATGACATTGGAAAATTAGATAACCCCGTATGCTATAGAATGCAAGAGGCTCTCAAAAATTTGGAGACATGATATAAAAAGCAATCGCTGTATATTACCTCAAAAAGACAAAAATGGTTTTGAAACCTAGGGGCTGAGAGCAACGTTAAATTAAGCTTTGCTCAGGAAGTGAAATACAATACATAGGTGTTATCCTTGATAGCAAACTGACGTGGAACTCACAGATAGGAACCAGAGTTAAAAAAGCATATATATCTTATGAGCAATGCCGTTGAACTATAGGAGAGACCTGTAGATTATCCCCCAAGGTCACCATGTGGGTCTACACGGTAATCATAAGACCTATGCTAACATATGGTGCTATGGTGTGGTGGCCTAAAGTGCAAAAAACGACAGATACTAGAAAATTAAACCAAATCCAAAGATCTTCTCATACCACACCGACCAGGGTATTGGAAGTAATATTTGGACTCGCCCCCTTGACATATTTGTTAAAGAGGTAGCATTGATGACCATGGTACGCTTTCGTACG
This sequence comes from Altica lythri, assembly GCA_964028335.1. NCBI lineage: Eukaryota > Metazoa > Arthropoda > Insecta > Coleoptera > Chrysomelidae > Altica > Altica lythri. Next base: position 26,204,063 of record OZ034801.1, on the reverse strand, counting down.
GTTGGTATCTAACCGACTGTAGGGACCGGCACCCATAGGAACTCTGTGGAGGGAATCACTAAAGGCGATACCAATTTTACAGGCGGACACGGATGCCGTCATACCAAGATTTGTCTTTGACAAATCCTACAAAATATTAACAAACGCCGACCCAGCAAAGTGTGGGATGTGGAATTTACTCTGGATCCCTGAGCCTAAAAATGAAATGGGCCATGGATGGCTTGTCAAGTGTGGTTCAGCCAGGCATAACCAAAGCTGCAAAAAAATAGACCACGTATTACTTTAAGTTTAGTACTTGAATGTCACCAAACTCTACCTGAGGCTAGCCAGAATAACGTGAGCTGGATCAAAGGACATGGGAACTCTAAAGGTAACCGCATTGTGGACAATTTAGCAAGGAGGGCTGCGGGATACAAATATGTTAGCCCTCGCCCATCTACGAAGCTAACAATGTCCGCTGTGGTGGACCTTATCAAACAGCTCTCTCACTAAAACTTTAAAGACTGCAGGGATGATTCAGCGAACTGTAGACTGGACAGAGAGTTATTACCTCATCCTGGCAAGAAAACAGCAAGAAAATTTAAGGCATTAACCAGACAAAATCTTCGAACAGCGGTGAGAATCTTAACAGATCACACTTAACCAATTGCGACAACATCTCTTTAGGATGAAATTAGCAGAATCGCCCTTATGCAGAGGTTGCAAACAAGAAGAGGAGAAAATAGAGCGCATAATGTATGACTGCTCAGCTTTTTCTGAAATCAGAAGATCCGTTTTGAATACTGGTTTAAACCAGTCGATGTCAGGGAAATTTCCCTCGAGTGTCTCATTACCTATCTTAAATCTTTAGGCATGATGACAGATGACAGCCTGAAGTGTGAATATCCCTACACGCGGGAGGATGCGAAATGGGTCATATGTGGCCTCAGTCCCGGCAGCGTAATTACAAACCCTAAGTGATTTCAGCGCTCGAACGCTCTGATTCGTCATGTGGCGTGGGATTAGTTTCGAAAAAAATATTACTAACAATTATCTCCAACTTTCTCACGGACGACACTTACCTACTTAATAAATAAAAAAAAACCTAGCTTGGTAACTTTTCAGTAACAAAAATTATAAATCACAAATTCTTACTAGACTTTTGAAGAAGATTAATTATTAATAAATATAATAAACTAAATTATAAATAACACCGTTACAATGCTCATAGTATGCTGTTTTTTATATAAAATTTAAAATTGAAAAGCTTACAATTTGTTTAAACGTGTGTACGGGCTTCTCCGACAAGCCTTGGCGGGAACCGTGCCTTCGAGTCCACTTAGTATAATCTATGATAGTAATTACAAATACTACAGACATTTTAATTTTATCATGACTTTAGATAAAATTAATCTTAAAAATTACTTTATATAAAAGAAAACGTTCTATTTTATAGCGTATTAAATGATACTTTTTGATATCAATATGTTATTAATAATGTATTTAATTTTATTAACAAAAGTGTACGAATTAAGTGCGGTTACAATTTTAAGTGTAACTGAAGCAGCTTTCAGAAGTCATCATATTCCATTTCAACCATTATGGAAAGAATTAGCATTAAGAGGACATGAAGTAACAGTTATTACAACTGAACCACAACGGAATTCATCTATAAAAAATTTAAGGGAAATAGATATTAGTTACTGTTATGATATTTACAACAAAAATCAATTAGTCGAATTTTTTGTTGGTACAAATGGTACAGCAGATAGTTTTAGTAAATCAGCTACAGAATGTTTAAATTATATACTATCGCATCCAGAAGTGCAAGAAATTATACATAATAAATCAAATAAATTTGATTTAGTAATAATAGAAGCTAGAATGCCTTCTATGTTAGCATTTTCTTGGTTATTTAACTGTCCTGCTATTGGTGTTGCTTCTTTTGATGCCGCATTGACTTTTCACGATTATCTTGGAAATTTAGTACATCCAGTAGTTACTCCTGATTTTGATTTTCCAACTGAAGACGATGAAAATATGACTTTTAGGGAGAGATTGAATAGTTTTTTTTATACAATGGCATATAAATGGTTTATGAATAAAATTTTGGTACCAATGTGTGATAAGTGATAAGGAATTAAAAAAATATTTTGGCGAAGATTTACCACCTGTACTCGAACTTATAGATCGTATTAGTTTAATGTTAATTGGAACACATCCACTTCTACAAAGTAGTCGACCAATTGGTGTTAATACCATTTCCCTGGGAACTGGATTACATCTTAATCCACCAAAATCGTTACCGAATGTAAGTCTACTTAATTTTTTTAATAATTATTATTATTACCAAATAAATTAGAGCAGGAGTCACATAACCCATATGCCAATCTAAAAATCTAAATCTAAATAAACCTGACATGGTCTCTCCTGTAAAGCTCCATGTTTTAAACACTGCTTCCTGTGGGAATATTGTGACCAGGTTCGGCACCAAGAGTCTTTGCATGCACCCCATGCGTGCAGGACTCTAGTTTAATCAGCTTAAGATCACCACCACCGCTGATCTTCAGGTAAGCATAAATCCAGGTGTCCCAAGTTCTTGAGGATTTGGATGACAATCCTTGAGTTACCCTTTATAAGAGATCTGAGTCCTGTGACTAATTCCTCAAGGTGGTGATAAGTTTCAGGGTTCGTGTCACCGAAGATGAGAAACCGTTTATGGTCCAAGGTCTCACACTCAAATAGAATGTGAGTTGCCGTCTCATCTTTCATGGCGCACAGTCGGCTCAAGGTGGGTTCCTGTGTCAGAATCCCCATCCTTCGAAGGTGTAGTCTGAATGGTCCATGCCCAGTGAGTAGACCCACCAGTAGTCTTATCTGACTCCTGGCCAGATTCAGTATATCAGACTTCAGTTTTTTTGAGTAGCCTTTGAGCGATTCTGGACCAATGAATCGTGTATCCGCTCCCTTCTCAGCCCGAAGGTCCGCGATTTCATTGCCCTCAAAACTCTTATGCCCTGGCACCTACTCCAAGAAGACCTTGTTGTGTCTAGCCAGTTCACTGAGGTTTTGTATGCACTCCCAGATCAGGTTGAAACTAACCCGGAACTGTTTTAAGGCCAGCAGTACAGCCTGGTTGTCTGAGAAGAAAGTTATCCTCTTCCTCTCCATCCACGGCCTCGGGTGTGGTCGGCAGACTTTAGTAACCCATATGCCCATATTAATTACAATATGAGTGCGAAAAATACCAAAAGAACAGAAAAAATATAAGTAATAATAAGAATATTCATGGACGGAACGTTTTATAGTTTGCCTAAAGTTTTTACGATTCATTGACTGTCAAATAATATTTATATTCCTTTGGTGTTCTTTTTGCTTCCAGGGAAATCTTCTAACGCTTTCAGGCTTTTACAGTCTACTTTCTTATTTTCACCCAAAATAATTTTTGTTGATTTCAAAATTGCACCACATTCAGCAATTTTTTTGACAACAAGAAGGTATTCGAGTACACCGTTGTTTACGATCCATAGATTGGGAAACCTTGATATAGGTATTTCTGCCTTTATTCATTAATGTATTACTTAAAAGATGTGTCTCACTTGAAATTGCTACAATATCTGTTTTTCAGACAAAGTTTTATCATCTCATGTACTTTTAATACCCTCTTTTTCGTTTATTACTATATACTTCTCCTTCGACTCACTTTTACTATGGAAACAAGTGTACAATGCCATTGTGCACGGTGCAACAAATGCATAGAAGGCTATGATCCTATGTAAATGTAATATATTGTATACTGGTTTCTATTTTGCACTGGTTACTATGGAAACAAGTGCACAATGCCATTGTGCACGGTTCAACAAATGCATAGAAGGCTATGATCCTATGTCTCCAAATAAACAATAATTGTGACAATTGGTTGTCAGTATGCTTACAAAAGTCAAAAAATTTATTCAAAAGTGAATTTTCAGTAAAAAATTAATAGAAAGATTTGTTTTCATAATTGCCGCCAAAACGCTTCATACTGTCACTTGATAAAAAACTACGTCACTGACCGGTATACAAAGCTCTCGTTCTGTTAAAGTCCATTGTATGTTACTAAATTATTAAGAACTTGTTGATTACAAGCTGTAAAAATGACGTCGTTTTACAAAAACTGTGATGTGCCAATGTGTAAGAATACTTCAATAAGTAGGGACTCCGCAGAAACTTTTTATAAACTTTCCAAAGAACATTCTAAGACGAAAGTGGTTAACACTTGCTGGAAGACACCCACAATTATTGTCACCGAAAAGTACCAGTCATTTTTGTAAAGATCATTTTGATATAAGTACTCAAAATGTAAATACAAGTGTTGAAATTGAATCTAGAATAGTATTTTAAGACAGACTATTTGACTGAATGTATAGGTACAATCACTGGTAAGCTGTTGTGTGTAACTTACCTACCCTTTTTTTAGTTTTGCGAGTTTCTTGCTTTCAAGCTAGTAGCTTCCTCAAGTAAACTGTTAAAACTTTGTATTTAACACGGATTTAAGGTACATAACCTCTCTTTAAATATTTTTTTATTTTAATGATAATTAGTATTAGTTCCAAGTGTGATAACGTAATATGTAATTCTGACTTTAAATTGGAAATAATCTACATCAAAAAAAAATTATAGGTTCTTATAAAGATATTTTCACGTTTCTGAGTTCTGCTGCACAAAAGTCCGTGTTTGTAGCAAAGAAATTGTCCACCATCAAAGAATCTATTTTTGTTTTCCTTTGATGAAATCCCTCTCCATTATGTAAAAAAAGTAAGCTATTGTAGTCGTTATAATAAATTAAAGATATAAACAGTTCGCTGGTGGCTCTTGAATATGACAGATAAATTAGATTATTTACCGGACTGTGACGTCATAGCGCTCTGCGTGGTGTTAGCAGTCACGTGATAATACATAATAAATAACGCATTTTAAATTGTTTTTATATAATTTTAGACTAAAAATGAGGTTATTTTAATTTTATTTTATGTTTTTAAATACTGTATTTAATAAGAGAGAAAAAAATTAAATGGATTTGTAAATGAAGCTCCAAGCTATGAATTCTCGTTGACAGTGGAGAAGACATAACTTCTTTAAAAAAAACTAACTACATGACCGTGATCCTGCCACGGGATGTATTAGAGATTAACCTGGATAGGAAGAAACTCGAGAGTTTTTTTTTGACGGCGAGAAGGAACTCGAGTACACCGTTGTTTGCGATCCATAGTTTGGGAAACACTCATATAGATATGTATTTCTTTATCCATTACTTTATTACTTAATAGATGTTCCTTACGGGCACATTTGAAAGTATCTCGTTTTCAGACACAGTTTTATCATCTTATGGACTTTTAGTAGCCTCTTCTTCTTTTATAACTACATACTTGTCTATTATGTAGTTGGTGTTCATTTCCTATATTATTTATATTTATAAATAACTAGCAGCCCGGAGATTAAAGAAATTTTTTTTTTATAAACACACTTACAATTCGAATAATATTAATATATTTTATATATATATTTTTTTGTTTTTAATAATTTACATTTTCTTAGTATTTTTTTTCATTTCTTTTTTCTTAGTACTTTTGTTTGTCATTAATAAGTTTTTTTTAAATATTTGATTGAGCCTATTCATTTCAAACAAACAAACAAACAAACAAAAAATCAAACCTTTCCTCTTTATAATATTAAGTATAGATGAATTATCCTTTGTCATTAAATTAAAAGGTTAAACATGCAAATGTTTATTGCAAAATAAAATAATCTTGTTGTTAATAATCGCATCGTATAAAAGATTTTATACTACTAAGATAATGTTATTGTGGAATATAAAATGAAACATTTCAAAGTCAGTATGTTATCCATAATTTATTTAATTTTATTAACAAAAGTAAATGAATTAAGTGCAGTGAAAATTTTAAGTGTGATAGAAATAGCTTTAAGAAGTCATCAGGTTCCATTTCAACCTTTATGGAATGAATTAGCAAAAAGAGGACATGAAGTAACAGTTATAACAAGTGAACCACAACGGAATTCATCCATAAAAAATTTAAAGGAAATTGATATTAGTTACTGTAATGATATTTATAACAAACATCAATTAATCGAATCTTTTATTGGTGAAAATAGTTGTATAGGAGACAGTCTTAATAAATCATCGATGGAATGTATAAATTATATACTATCGCATCCAGAAGTGCAAGAAATTATTCATAATAAATCAATTAAATTTGATCTGGTGATAGTAGAAGCTCGGGTACCATCCATGTTAGCATTTTCTTGGTTATTTAACTGTCCTGCTATTGGTGTTGCTTCTTTTGATGCTACAATAACTTTTCATGATTATTTGGGAAATTTAGTACATCCAGTAGTTACTCCTGATTTAGATTTTCAGACTGAAGATGATCAAGATATGAGTTTTATGGATAGAATTAATAGTTTTTTCCATACAATCACTTTTAGATGGTTTATGCATAACACTTTGTTACCAATGTTAGATAGCCAATTAAAAAAATATTTTGGTGAAGATTTACCACCTTTACGCGAACTTATGGATCGAATAAGTTTAATGTTAATTGGAACGCATCCAATTCTACAAAACAGTCGACCAGTTGGTGTTAATACCATCTTGGTGGGAAGTGGATTACATCTTACTCCACCAAAACCGTTAAGGAATGTAAGTTTACCTAAATTTTCTAATAATAGTTCGTTATATAGTTCAGTTAATGTTTATGGAGCCCACCATCCAAAGTTAAAGAGTTGCATGCTTTTAAAGTAAGAGAGAATGTGGATATTTGTCTTTCATTCTTTTCCATTCTCTATTTTTTTTCACTGTACGCCCATAACTTCAGAACGACTTTGGATTTATCTTTTTTATGTCTTCCTTATTGTCAGGACAAGGTTTATATATGTATATTATATATACATTATATCCATATATTATCCTTGTTCTGACAATAAGGAAAACATAAAAAAGATCATCCAATTTGGTGCAGTCGTTCTGAAGTTATGCGCGTACAATAGTGATAGTGGTCACTTACAAAATAACTTTAATGCAAAGAAAACAAAAAATACATTTAAAATTAATAACAAAAAATCAGACATCTTTAGTTTAATATTTTGTCATTCACTCGTTGTGGTCAATTACGCTTTGGAGGTGTTTGGGCATTGATATAACTAAATTTCTCACGTAGTCTTGAATATCCGCCCACAATTCATCTTTATATGCGCGACGAAAACTTGGTCTGGTCAACTTCTTGACATCATTCCCCAAAGATTTTCTATGGGATTTAAATCGGGCTAAGTGGAAGCTAAGTAAGTTTTTGCACATTATTTTCTTCAAACCAGTAAGAAATTATGTGCGCAGTATGCGTTGGATAATTGTCTTGTTGAAATATAAAATTTGGTGGATATACAGATGTCTCTGAAGACAACATCACATCATTCAGATGACAATCTATCTTCCAACAAACGCCGACTCCTTGTGCTCCAATCCAACCCCACGTCTTTACGGAAAATCGACTGCTATTGGCTACCGAATTTACATATAGCTCTTCATATCTTGTGTTCTTCGGACCACTACTACAGGATTGGAAAACTTTTTCATCACAAAAGATGACATTATTCCAAAATTCTTCGCCAATTTCGACATTTTCACGAGCAAATTTAAGCCTTGCTTCTTTGAGTTGTTCAGTTAGAAACGACTTTTTGGATGCAGCACAGTTTATTAGACCTGCTTCTTTGATTCTGCACCGCGCCCTGCGCGCCGTTTATTTGGATCCTGGAAAATCGGTGTCTTGGACAGCGTGTCTTGCTGGCAAAAATAGATTGTTGCGAATGAATGTCACTAATGCCTCTTCCTTTACATTTATTATGTCCACCATGTTTGTTTGCGCAACGGAGCCCAAATCTCTCCATTTTTGGTAATTTTTGTGGATCACGGATTTAATAGTTTATTGCATATATTCACATTTAAATGGTATATGTTGAAAATTTTGATACCAATGGTGGATGGGGAATTGAAAAAATATTTTGGAGAAGATTTACCACCTGTATTTGAACTTAAGGATCGGATTAATTTAATGTTAATGGTATCGCATCCAATTTTACAAAACAGTCGAACAACTCGTGCAAATACCATTTCTCTAGGAGGTGGATTACATTTTACTCCACAAAAACTATTACCAAATGTAAGTGTTATTAGATATACCTATCAATAAGTGGCTTATTAGTATTTAAGGTTCTTTCCTATGACACGAAGATTCTATATACCAAATTTCATGCCGACGGAGGGAAATATGTATTAAATACACGAGTTTCGGAAAACTGTAAAAATTTTACCGCTACGATTATTCGATTTGGACCAAAATCCAAGGGTTCTCCTTTATGTCAAGAGGATTCTATCTACCAAATTCCATAACCTTGTCATCTTCATTTCAGAAGTTATAGCGCACACAAATGAATGAAAATATGAACCATATACACGAGTTTCGAAAACCCGTAAACTTTTATCGTTAGGATTATCTAATCTGGACCAAAATCAATAGGATTTTTTCTCATGATATGAGAATCCCATATACCAGATTTCATGTCTCTGTGATCTTCCTTTTAAGAGTTATAGCGCACACATCAATCCTATCTTATAATATACTTCGAAGTAACGGAAAATAGAACAAGTTATAATGGTGTCGTGGGACACCAGGTAGGAACTAAGTTCCTTCGGCTAATGTAGAATCGACACTACTCGCTTGTGTATACGACGGTAGCGCCTGCGCACGTCTCATTTAACGGTTTTATTCCATAGACTTTTTGTTACGGTTTTACTATTACATTTTTTTCAGTTCGGTCGCGCAGCAAAATCCCTGTCTCCTTCAAGCCTTGTATTATACTACGTTATAGATTAATAATTACATTTCTTTTGGTTGTATATAATTTCATAATTTGTACTTTTCTGCTGGACAGCTTATATATCAATAAATTCTCTAAAGATATAATTTTTATAATGATAATGATCAGAATAAGATAATTGAATTAATTTTATTTAAAGTTAAAATAATATTTATAGTTTTTTGTTCAACACTGGAAAAAAACTAAAAAAAAAAAATTACCATCCCGCGTATTCGATCCTCCAACGATATCCAATCGTGAAGAGTTATCATATGCTAGTCAAATCATTTTTATGTATTTACTGCATAAATTTTGATCATATTAATAATAATAATTTATTATAAATTTTGAGATTAACATTAGTAACAGGTGTAGATAATCCAATTAAATAAAATATTGCATCATAATTTACACATTTTACATTTAAAAACCAATGATTTTCATTAATTTATAGGACATCACAAAAGTTGACATCGTTGGATATTTCTATATTGTTTACAATGTTTAAATTATGTATATTATTAAACTTACCTTTCGTTAGGAGATTCTGTAATGAGAAGATCATCTTTTGCTTGATTCATTATAACTATTATATTTTTTGTAAACACTTTGTCACGGGTTAAAATCCGCTTTAGTTATAATCGTTTAGTAGTAAACAGTTTATTACTCACCTCACTAAATTTTCCATTACTAAGGGTTAAATCGAGTCAGGAACAGGTTGATTTTAGTTCGATTATAGATAATCACCAATTAGTTATTATATCCTGGCCATGAATTGTTCTCAATATTGCTTTGAGAGTCTGTTTATTAAATTCCGATTCTATTTATTAAATTCAGACATTAATATTTGTTTACTATGCGAACAGGTGATAGGAACTTCTGTTTCTGATAGTATAACTCGTCATATTGTGGTCTACAGCCAGGTGTTTCGTTATATTGTCATCTAGCATATTAAGATTGGATTTGAACAAGAAATTGAGTAATACTGAGATTGTTGGTGTTACTATGATAAGTAATAAGATTTGTCGTTATTAATTTATTTCCGTAGCTGTCTGTAAATTGTTGGCGGACAATCCTTCGGTTATTGTCCTTACAGTGGTAGAGGCCATTTTCCGAGTCTGTCAAATTTTATCGAAAATAAGTGATCCCTCGTTCTTTCCGTTTTCCGCTTTCAACTAAGAAGGTTGTTGTGTACAAGCCAGAATATTTTTGGGTTTAAGTTTTAATCTCGGTACATCCGGGTCAATTAATTTTGGATTTATGAAACTAAACCTCATTTTTACCTTCCGAACAGCAACGCTGTTAGAGGAAGGTATTGTGAAGCCGAAAAATTTCGATCTCAGGTTTTTAGCGGAAATACGCGTTTTAGGGTTACTTGAGCCTAAAAAACCCAAAAATAAAAAATGTCTGTCTGTCTGTGTGTCTGTGAACACATTTGCGGCTAAACAGCTAATCGGATCGGAATGAAACTATAAAACCTTACTTATAATCACCATCGGAGATCGGAGGAATCTGATAGAATTTGAGTAAAATCGGCCGACCGGAAGTGGACGTTTACTCTTATCAAAAAATGGAATTTTTTGAAAATATTGGGTTTTCATATAGTTATTGGCAAAATATTTATACTTTGTGGAAAGAACATGTAATTTCCGACATTTTTGAAAGAATACATTTTTTTGATATTTTCATTAGTTTTCGAGATATTGACACTTTTATCAAAAACTGGAAATATGTGAAATAAAAATTGTGGATTCGCTCTTTCACTACTTGTTATTATACATGCTACTGTTCGGAAGGTCGTGTGGTGCCCACACCAGATTTTTCCATTTTGAATCGTTGTGGAGTTGTCCCTGTTGTTGTTTTTGGGACAGATTCTTTGGAAAACAGCGTGGTCGGATTTTTGTTTAATCTTCGGTGATAGTTCACGGAACAGTCAGGGAATTATTGGTTAACTCAATACCGTTTAGGCAGCGAATTGTGGTTAGAATCCCCTATTGGTGCAGTTAGCAACGAGTATATTGTTTCACCCGTTTACCAGCCAGGTGTGTCACGATTTTAAAGAAAAAAAAAACCTATTACAATAGGGTCCTAGATACAGGCTTAAGTCCTAGATACAGGCCTAAGTCCTAGATACCGGTTTAAGTCCTAGATACAGACTTAAATTATCAGCACAGGCTTTAATTTTGGTGCAGACCTAATTCTTGGTACGAGTTTAAGTTATTTTTGTTACGGGCCTATTTGGTTGGAGCAAGCCTATTTGTTTCTGGAGCAGGCTTGATTTTTGGTACAGGCCTAAGTATTGGTGAAGCCAAGGACTGCAAGGGATCGTATCTGGATTAACAGATAAGCCAATATTAGATTTAAGTCGTGACTAGATTTTAATTTAAATTTTTTTTCTTTTTTTTTTTCTTATTCTATTGCGTGTGATCACACATATTAGATAATTTTATTTAGATTACTCTTGAATTTTTTTTTTATATTGATAACATTGTCAATTGCGAGGTTTGACAGTGGTGTAAATTCTTTACTTTTTATTAAAGAAGGGTCTAGTTGATATTTTTGTTTTATTTAGCTCACTTTATAGTTTTTATTGTGCAATTCAATTAATACTGATTAATATTCTAAATTTATTTAATTATCTCCAGTGGGAAAGGTCAGTGCCTGGAACAACAGGGGTTTTCGATTTTAACCGTTTAAATCGGTGGCGCACTCACTTTTATTTTGGTACTTACCCTCTACGGCTGAGCTGGGCACTAATTTGCCAGTAGAGAAACCACTTACCGATCTCAGCTGGAGTTGAACTTCAATTGATTAATTTTTTTTTCAAAATTCATTTTTTTTTACAATTCATCTGTTACACTAAAAGTACGTGGCAACTTTCAAGAAAGTTTCGGTGACAGTTAAAAATTATGTCATAACTGTCAACATTATGTCTATCGTATACTGAACACTGATTAGAGGCTAGCGTTGTGTGGAGGCTAGCGGTAACCTGCCTACTAGATATAGTGGCACTATTACAGGCGTTACGGTTTTATTGTTACGGTTTTTACTATTACATTTTTTTCAGTTCGGTCACGCAGCAAAATCCCTATCTTATCCAAGCCTGCCGTAAGGAACTTAGTTCCAAAAACGATATTTTAATATTCCTATATAAAGTATGTAATAACTTTATAGTTCTATGAATTCGTAAAGGATGGTGTAAGTTTTTAGTACAGTGACGCCACTGTAAGGTGGTGCAGTTGAAATCTAATACTAATTTAATATTAATTAGAAAAATAACAAAATGAACGAAAAAATAGTAAAAAACTAGAAATTATCGAAAAAATATGATAAAAATGACAAAACAACTTTTTTTGTTAGTTTTTTGTTTGTTTTTTTAATATATTGTTATGGATCTTCCTGATGGAACCCCTTTCTTCAATGTAATTATCGGTCGTTGATTCAGATATTTCCAAATTGATTGTCCTAATAAATAAATAAAATATATTTTCTTCCTCTTCTTCTCACTCCACTTCCTTTTTTCTGGTGCTCAACCCTTTCTCTATACCTTCCAAGATCTGATTTTTTTCTATGTACTCCTTCTTCCTGCTACTATACGTTTTATCTCTTGCCTCTTGGTTCCTCCTACTACTTTCCAGCTCTGATCTCTCTGCTTTTCTATAACTTCTATCTCGTTCTTTCTGCTCCAATACTTGTTACCTCAACTATTTTCTCTACCTTCAATATTCTGGTTCCTATTTCTATTTGCTCTTTTAAAATAAGATTTCTTTGATTTAGTTTTTATTAATGACAACACTTTTTTAATCAATATCAACCTTCTTATCAACATCACCATACAAACAAAAACAAAAATTAACAAAAACATATCAATCATAAAAAAATACTTAATCTAGACAACCAATTTACAAATAAAGGATCACGTTTAATCTGACTTACCTAATCGGAGTCTAACTAAGGGAATTTTTAGATGCAATCTCTTTTATTAATCTTAGCCTCATTGGTATAATATTCCTTTGATAATATTTTTGGGTAGGCCTTAAGATTTAACCATTTAATGGGATTTAATTTGGACGTTTACGTGGACAAAATCGCTGATATTTGACTTGATGTAAAAGAAACTACGGAATTGTATAGGGTGATAAGTTTTAACATGATGATGTTAAATCCAACTTATCACCCTATAGAATTCCGTACTTTCTGATGAGATTGATTATTTTATAACCGCTAATCACACTAAGAGTTTTTTGTTTGGCTTGGCGCAGTAGTTTTTTTGGCTTGGCACCTTTTTTTGGCTTGACGCAGTTATTGGATTGGCACAGTTTTTTTGGTTTGGCGCATTTTTTTGGCTTGGTGCAGTTCCTTTTGGCTTGAATGCTTATATCAACCCATTTAAGGCTATAACACCCTTTTGATCAGCCTGTTTTATTTTGAAGTTAGAGGTCTTAGAACAACTTGGCTACCCCAAAAAGCCATTTACTGAGGAGCATCGGCGCTAGAGAAGCGTTTTATAACAGATAAGCCAAAGTTAAAATTGTATTTAGAGTTAGTTTTATGTCTTTGTAGATGTACCTCAACTGTAGTTGGAAATTAAATTTATTTTTCTGGTTTATTTTTAAATTAATTTTACAAAAGAAGAAAATATATGTATATATAAAGATAACCTTGAATTTATATAAAATAAACAAGGAACTTGATAAACTTGTTTAAATTATTTAATAAATATCAGTTGACAATAAACTAGTTACGTAGGTAACTAATAGTTATTAAAAATGCACTTTTAAACAGTTAAATCTTTAGTTGTTGTGCGACGATAATAATGCTATAATGGTATCTGTAATTGCACCAATAATTTTACTAACTTTATTAAACGGATTAAGTGCATTTAAAATATTAAGTGTGATCTCAACAGCTTTAAGAAGCCATCATGTCCCATTTCAACCAATTTGGAAAGAGTTAGCGTTAAGAGGTCATCAAGTTACTGTTGTTACCACAGAACCTCAAAGAAATGCGTCGTTAAATAATTTGAAAGAAATAGATATCAGTTATTGCTATGAAATTTATAATAATCTTAATTTAATCAAAATATTTAGTTCTGATAACAGCAGTTTGTTTGATGCTTTAAATATTGTTGTAAATTCAACTATTGAATGTGAAAATTATATATTTTCATTACCAGAAATACAGGATATAATGAATAATACCTTAATTAAATTCGATCTAGTAATAATAGAAGCTATAGTACCTTCTATGTTAGCTTTAGGTTGGAAATTTAATTGTCCAATAATAGCTATAAGTACCTTTGAGCCTACAATGTTATTCCACGACTCTTTAGGAAATTTAGTACATCCTTTAATTACTCCAGATTTTAATTTTGTTATAGAAGATAACACCCACATGAATTTCTATGAAAGATTTATTAGTTTTACATATATTTATGGTTACAAGTTAATAATGTACTATCAAATTTATCCAATATTTGATATTCATATGCAAAAATATTTTGGTAAAAATTTACCATCGTTGTATGAACTTCAGAGTAATGTTAGTGCGATGTTTATTGGAACACATCCTATATTTCATTACATTAGAGCACTGAATTTGAATACTATACCGATTGGAAATGGATTACATATTCACTCATCTCAACCTTTACCACATGTAAGTTGTTTTATTATAGACAAAACTTTGGATACCTAAACATAGTCTTATCTATTCACAAAAAAATCGAGCTCTTGAACGTAATATAGAAATACCGACACTTTATATAAAAGCTTGGGAACTTAGCATGAAAGCTAGGGAACTTTTAGATGGGGAGTTCGAAATTTAACAAAACGGAAGTTAGAAAATTCAACATGGAAACACGGATTTTAAAATAAGGTACATAAATTAGTATAGAAGTACTAGCACTTTTTGGGTGGGCCTTAAGATTTAACCATTTAATGGGATTTAATTTGGACGTTCACGTGAACAAAATCGCTGATATTTCATTTGATGACTGGGTGTAAAAGAAAGTACGGAATTCTATAGGGTGATAAGTTGGATTTAACATCATCAGATTGATTATTTTAACCCCTTATCACACCAAGGGTTTTTTGGCTTTGTGCATTTTTTTGGCTTACTGCATAAGATACATAAATTAGTGCAGAAGTACTAGCACTTAACACAGTGGTATAGAAGTACCGGAAATTGACAGGTAAGCTCTGTAACTTAACATGAAAGCTTAAGAATTTGACATGAAGCACAGAAACTCAGTATTGAAGCACTGAAACTTAGCATAGAAGCACTTAAGCACTTACACTTTGCATAGAAGCACTTAAACTTAACATGGAAGTTCGAAAATTTAGCAGAACGTAAGCTGAATATTTTTATAGTTCGGATATTAAAAAATAAAAACATTTTTTCGTGGAAAACTTTGACGCTCTGTATCCCAGAAACAAAAAGTTTCACGACCAATGTAACTTACTTTAAAATAATTTTTTCCTATAACTGTTAAAGTCCTGATCAAAAAACCTGGGACACCCTATGAATATCTAGGTTTTACAATGATTATTTTTTTCACCTGTCAAAATATCACAATTTTGTGATTTCGTCCAATGAAAACGCTTAATCTTCAATGTTTTATGCTAAATCTAGCCAATCATTCCGGTTTATATTGATAAAACCACTAGTGGTTTTACTACTATTGATAAAATTATAGAACTGTCAAAAATTCAATAACAATATTGAACAATCAATTTTCGTGTTTATAAGTACTTTACTATAAATCAACATTCATTTATATTATCTAAATATTCTGAAATATATTTTGTTATTATTATTATCACAATTCAATTCATCTAAACGATAATGAAAAATCAAATATGTAGGTACTTTAAAACTAACCTGCTTCCTGGTTCTGCATGCATTTAAAACTTTTATATGCCTACAGCCAAATGTGGTCTTGTAGGTAAACTTTAAATAGATATACCTAATAATTTTTATTTTGGTAATTTTCTCTTTAATAATATAATTGTATAAATAGGTATAAAAATAAATATTTATTCAAATTATAACCCTGTTTTCTCTACGCTCACGACAACTGACAACTGTCAATACTATCTAGTGTACAGGATAAGATAATAGGAAGGGTAATTTGTCAAATTTTTTATTAAAGTTATTGAAAGATCAAAAGATTATAAGTATTTTCTCTTAAAATAATAATATATTTATTAAATATTATTCTGTGTAAACCCACTTCCTTTCTTTCTCTTGATTATTAATGTTTTAATAAATTAGATCATAGGTAGGCAACACAAAATACACGTATCCTAGTTTTTGTACAGAATGGTTCAAAAAATAATCTTCTCAAATACCACTCGTCCTGTAAAATTTTACTAGATAAATTCTTATTTTCCAGACTCAAACTTTTTTATTTTAGGCAAAAATACTCAAACAAACTGAATATTATAAAATCACTCGTCCTACGGACTCGTGATTTTATCACATTTCAGTTTGTTTTCGTATTTTTGCCAAATAAAAAAGTTTTCGTGGAAACTAAAAATTTATCGATAAAATTTTAAGGACTCGTGGTATTACCTTTGATAAAACCATTATTCTCAATATTTTAAACGGTCTAAAAGAACGTTATTATATTACATATAAAAGTAACAAAATATTTACCGCCCATCTCTATCAATTCTACATACTCAACCCCGTTAAGCCTCGTTTAACACTTATACGGTTCCATTCGGTTCGGTGCGTATTCGATTCGTTTTCGGTAGCCGCCGGAAAAGTGTGAAACGGTGATACGGTGTGTGTTCGGTACCCTATTCACTAACTGTGTGAATGCTCGTGTAGGAGAGCTCCCTTACAATTTAGCTTCACTGCGCATGTCACTCCCCTAAAATTATAAAATCCGTATTCACGAAAGTAAGAGAATGCTCCTCTACGCGATTACTCTACTGGGTAAAACCAAGAGAATTGATACATTTTGAGAGAGTGGAGTGGACTTGCGCACAATGGGTGTTGTCTCATGATAGATAGATATTTTTAGGGTTGGCTGTTAGCCTATATCACTGCGACCTTTGCAGATCTATTGTGAACACCCATTATCTGTGGAATAGGATTAGACCTTGTCCAGCTCTGCCCTCTTAATGAGACTTAATAGCCTTGACAGTGTGGCCACTCCGCATAACTTGGAGCAGCCGGTTTCTCCTCTCCCAGTACTAGATACCGCGTCCTTGCAAGGCCTTCACATTGGCATAGGACATGAAATGCAGTTTCCTCTTCCTCTTGGCAGTATCGACAAATGTCTTCATCTGCCAAGTTTAGCTAACTCATGTGTTTTCTGAGCCTACAAAGTCCTGTCAAGAGACTGACAATCATTCTGACATCATTTCGCCTTTGTGATAGCAGCTCATGACAGACATTACATGGGATTTTTCAATACAAGTGTTCTTCATATTGTTTATTTTTCATGATTTGTTATTGCTAGAGTTTTTGTTTGGTTCATTGTTGATTATTTAGTTTTTGTTAGTCTTTTTGTTGTTTTATTAGTGACAATTTTCTGCCAGTGTGTTAGATATTGTTTTTGGGGTTATAAAGTGTTTTTAAAATGGATGATGATGCTTTAGTAATGCAAATGCTAATAAATGATCTTGAAGATGCGGAAGAACAAGCGGCAAATAATATACCTCGCCTGTATTTTCAACGTCAGGACCCTTTCTTGAGATTGTCCGATTTTAATTTTATTAAACATTTTCGGATGAGTAAAGATTGTTTTGTAGCTCTTTTAGATGAGCTAACACCGCTTTTGCAAGCCCGCCAAACAATTATTTTTCTCATCCCGGTGGCTGTTTATATTTTACAAACCTAAAGTACTAAATAAATACTTAGTTCAAATGATCAAATGTGATGGTTAAACTTGGCAACGTTGAGCAAAAAGTAGTAGACTTGCTGATCTATCGTGAATAGGGCTTTTTAGGATCATGTGAGCGATGAGTGAGAGAGTACTCACACCGATGAGTAGTCGTACACGAGAACTCTTACAACTTACAAGTTACAGAATAGGGGTCCTATAGAACCGAAAACCCCCTCGACACGAATCGGTTTCATTCGGTTTCAATTCGGGTCCATAGTTCACAAAAGCAATTGGTCGTTTACACACATAAGGTTTAGTTTCGGTTCGGTCACGTTTTCGGCAAGGGAAAATATTATTTCATTTTCATTTTCTCATTTAAAATTTTGTAATTTACATTTGGCAATGTCTGATTCACTTGACATTGATATTAATCGGTTGATTACAATTTCGGAAAAAGGGTATAAAATGCACCAAACTGCACCCGTTTGGTGAGGATTAGGTGTACCCAGTGAACTCGATTATTCCTTTTTCGTTTTTTGATTCTTCTGTAGAGAAATAACATGGCAGCAATTTGTCCTTTCTCCATAGTGAGCATTGTGGGAAGAGTGAGTAAAAACTTCAGTACTGCGTATTCGATGATTCGATCGTGAAATCAAACCTATACTAACCGAGTGTGTGTGAAGAGTTTTCATTCGTTTTAGGCGCTACCGAAAACGAATAGAATACGCACCGAACCGAATGGAACCGTATAAGCACCGTACACATAAGACTAGTAGGTTCACTCTCAAGTTTTTCCTTTGATCTCTTTGAACATTATATTGCCGACGACAATGAGTCATCATCTATCGCTCGCTGCACATTTACGAGGGATAGTTCGCTTGCTAGGTGGCCGAAACGAGGCTGGAAAGATAGACGGGGTGAAGGGATTGAACGTGTCTGCATCTGAATGAGTGACCTTACTAGTCTTATGTGTACGGTGGTTATACGGTTCCATTCGGCTTACGAGTCGAGTAGTTAAAAAATGATATTTTAGAGGTGGACGAAAACATTTAGTTGCAGAATTATTATTAAAATACTCGTTACTTATAATGAAGTAAATGAATTTGATGATTACGTGTTGTTTATATAAGAAAATTAATTAAATTTAGTGAAAACGTTAATACTTATTTATATATTTTGTTTAATTAACTTTAGTCCACAAGTGGATATTTAGTTATAAATTTTGTTATTGACGGTAGTGTAAACATTAATATAGTTTTTATCTATATTTGTTTATCTCTGTATATTGTGTAATTTGTGGCAATTGTTTTGATTTTAACAAGAATTTCTAATAATATAAAATTAGAGCTAAGTGATTTA
Source organism: Altica lythri (assembly GCA_964028335.1). Taxonomy (NCBI): domain Eukaryota; kingdom Metazoa; phylum Arthropoda; class Insecta; order Coleoptera; family Chrysomelidae; genus Altica; species Altica lythri. The sequence continues at coordinate 26,184,976 of OZ034801.1, read as the reverse complement.
ACTGTTTGAACAAACGGAACAGGGTCAAGGATCTTCAATCTAATCTAATAGTTTCTGGAATTCATTGTTTTGGCATTCCGTAATTTCATAAGAAATCATCAGAAATTGCTTGTGCTATTTTCAATCAAAGATGGTCATTTATAGTTTATTTACACAAGAAGACAAGTGACAATTGACACAAGAAGACAGTTCACACAATAAGACAACTAACAATTGACACAAAAACACAACTGACAATTGACACAAAAACACAACTGACAATTGACACAAGCAGACACTTAACACAAGAGAACATCTGACAATTGACACAAGAAATATGTTAAAAGTGAACAGCTATTTATTTTATAAAAAAGCGATCTTCTTATAGCTAATTAATCGTTTATCTTTACAAATTTTATAAAAGTCATCATTTTTACGAGGTCTTTCGCAAAGTAAACAGGTTATTGGGGCTAGTGTTCGATAGGTACATCTTTCATTAATGTTCTGTGAGAATATCATGACAATCGAGCCACTTCAAGCCGAGTTGTCGCGCTTAAAGTAAGAGTACCTTTTTAACATCGGTCGAAAAATGAGCATCGAACAATGAGCCAATATTAAGTTCTGTTTTATACTTGGTAAAACATTTACCAAAACGAATCTATTGTTGAAACAAGTTTATGGTGATGATTGCTTATCTCATAGCTGAGTCCATTACCTAGTGGTTTATATGGTTCAAAGAGGGTCGTGAGTCGCTGGAAGATGACAAACATGTTGGCCAACCGAAATTTGTGACTACGCCAGAAACTGTCGAAAAAGTGCGACTGTTTATTAAAAATGAGTCAAAATCTTCATTGAGAGACAAACAAATGAAGTGAATTTTGGCATAAGAAAAGTGACAAAATTTTGTGTTGTTTGACAATTTAGATTTATTGTTACTTAAAGCTAGCCTTAAGCTTACAATTCCTTTATTTCTCTTTTCTCATTCACAAATATCTAAAATGAAAGTTTTTCAGTACTTTCATCTCTAACTCTGGTCGAAAAAATAATTTTCTATTGGTGTGACTTTTCCAACTGAAATGATCTTCTTCAGTGTGTTTTTAATATAATGATTACGTGGATTTTTTCGATTTAAAAGGATAATTTTATTTGTTTTTTTCAGGACCTTCAAACATTTTTAGATGACGGAAAAAATGGAGTTATCTACTTCAGTTTAGGGAGCAACGTAAACTCAAATTTACTCACCGACAATTTTAAAAAGGCAATTGTTCAAGCTTTCGCAGAAGTTCCTTATAAAGTTTTATTAAAAATGGATGGTGAACTTGAAGGAGTGTCGAAGAATGTTTTAGTAAGAAAATGGATGCCACAGCAAGATATTTTAAGTAAGCATTATTATTTTCATACTTTTCCACCGAAATAGTTCCTTTGAATTACTTACTATCAAGTTTTTTCTCTGACAAAGATTCGTTTTTGGTGTTAGTGTGTGTTGGAGTGTTGCCCACGTGGTGTAATGTGGCTGTCTCCTCCAGCGTGAGGCCTCCTATTTGGCAAGGACGAAGGGAACCACAGAAACCTTCGCCAAGGTCTTTTTTTTGTATCCATGACATCCAATATAGGAGAGAGCGATTTCGTTGTGGAGATCAACTAGTTCTGCATAGGTATGAAGGGTTCTCTGAGCTGTGATGTTCGTTCCCTGTAGTGTCCGAGCGACCTATCTTTCTTGTAATGTCTGAAATCGAGAAGGAGAGGAAGTATATTTGTGTTGGCTTGGCTAAAGATGGTGTAGGTTTTTGGATTTGCGTAAGATTACTCTTTCTGTTTCAAGAAGAGAATGGAGTAGTCTCTGAGGAAGAGCAAAGTATCAGAGGTCGAATAAAAGTATACTAAGTATGGTTTTGGAGTGGCATCTTTCGAGTCTACCACCCAGTGTAACTAGGAGGGACGCTTGTCTTCTCATTTTGTTGTTGGTGAGTTTTACATCGGCGTCCCACCTGAAAGTTTGCATGCCGGAGTAGGTCACCTTGAGGAACGAGTCTTAGACCTGCACAAATTAAGTGGCTGGCATGGACCAATGGAAGAAGTACACATTTTTTATTTTATTGTTTACCTTTATACATTCTTACAGATTATATGTTTTTTAGGGCACAAAAACGTCAAATTATTTATAACACAAGGTGGTTTACAATCACTTCAAGAAGCTGTTGTAAATGGTGTTCCTCTAATTGGAATACCATTCTTTGGAGACCAAATAACTAATGTTAATAAAATGGTAAAGAAAGGATATGGATTAAAAGTAAATAGAAGAACAATAACCAAAGAAGATCTAGTCAAGGTTATCAATGAAGTGATGACAAATCCAAAGTAAGATTTATCTTTGTTTATTCAGATTTGCTTATTGTATAATCAAAGATTATTTGTTTAAAAACCATAGTTGTGTTCACGTAAGAAAATACAGATTTTTCTTTATAGATATCGAGAAACAGCAGAGGAAATGGGTGAAATATTCCGAGATGAAGAAATACCAAGTTTACAAAGGGCTGTATATTGGACTGAATACGTAATAAGACACAAAGGAGCTAAACATCTAAGAAATCCTGCTATAGGAATGCCAACTTGGAAATATTTAATGTTGGACGTTTTAGGGTTCTTAATGTTTATTTTTATAGCAGTAATTGTATTATTATATTTTATGATTAAGTTATTGTTTAAATTTGTTTGTTATATATTTCGTATAGGAAAAGTGAAAAAGGATTAGAATAAATTATTATTTTTTAATCAGTGTCAGTTGAATCCTCAAATATGTATCAAAAATTAACGTTCCTATAACCATATAAAATTATGTTGTTTTCATCCCTACATCAAATAGTAAAAACGTCGAAATCATTTTGTCTGTCTGTAAGCGGATCTTTTCTGTTATTAGAAGGGTTTAAGACACAAATCAGATGTCAAATTAAAGCAATTTGTCTGAAAACGTCATTACAGGTGAGGATTTTTTTATCATTTCCGGTTCAAAAGTTATAACCAGAAGTGGTGTAAAGTCGTTTGACGCGAAAACTATGAAGTCAATTGAGTTTTCTCGGCGCGATATTGTTTTCTTTCACCCCAACATTAAATTGTGAAATCGTAGAAATCGTTTTGTCTGTTTCTCTGTTCGTCCGTCTGTCTGTAAACACATCTTAGAGACACAAATGAAATGTCAAATTAAAGCTCTTTGTCTGAAGACGTGATTAAAGGTGAGAATTTTTTCTTTCGGTTTAAAATTCAAGAAAAAGACCGTAGAATTATTTTTTTTTTGGGGGTTATTAGTCCGTTCTAAATACAAAAAATAAAGGGCACCAAGTACAAACTACACACATTAAAAGCCAAATATCAGTTTGAAGTCTTTATTCAAAAATAACACTTTAAACGGGCGTTATTTTGAAAAAATTAATTGTGTTCAATTAAAGAAGGCTTAAGTTTTTCTGAATCCCTCAGTCTGGCTTCCCGGTTAGATCCAATCCACTCTAGAGGTACTTCTTTGGATTTGGAAGGTTCTTAACTTACTTAACATAAACATAAAACAAATTCTTTTTTGAAAAGAACTACAAATTTATCAATCTCTCGTTCTAGATTTTCCTATGGCCTCCTGAATAAATCTAGTTGTACCCCTAAGAGAAACGATTGAATGAGACATGAATTCATTGCAAAAATTAGTTTCTAGTAGATTTTTTAGCCAAATTCGAATCCCGAGTTGATTAAAGAGAAAAACTATTCTGTAACAAATCGGTCCTGAAGTGTTTTCACCCTAACATCAAACAATGAAAACAGAAATCGTTTTGTCTGTCTGTCTGTCCGTCCGTCCGTCTGTCTGTCTGTAAACACATCTCCTTCGTTATTACAAGAGCTATAGACACAAAATGAGATGTCAAATTAAAGCTCTTTGTGAGAAGACGTCATTAAAGGTGAGAAATTATCAGTTTCTGTTCAAAAGTTATGTAGGTACATGTCTACTTATCGTTAGTAGGTAGAGAGGTTTCTGAACTGTTGCCATTTTTGCTACTGCTCGTTCATCGTGAAATCTACTCAATAATTTATAGGGTGCTAAATCAGATAGAGCTTCTTGAAATATTGAACATAAAATTCACCTCTAGGTGCTTGGAATGTAGTAAATATTGATGTTGGCATATCACTGGATCATGTCATGCCATTTATCGGATGTTTTGGGCATGAAACGGGTCGTAGCGAAGATTGTTCCAAAATTGCTCAATTTTGACCAAAAACAACTGCGCTCAGGAGCTGTTTAATACCGCCAACGACGATCCAGATTTCCCCAATAGGATTATAACTGGTGACAAAACATGGGTATATGGCTATAATATCGAAACCAAAGCCTAATCATCCCAAAACCGAAAAAAGCACGTCAAGTTTGGTCGACTGTGAAGGTTTTTCTAACTCATCATCATGAGTTCTTGCCACAAGGTTCCTACGGTCAACAAGGAATATTAGCTGGAAGTTATGAGACGTTTGAGCAAGGATTTGTGGGAAAACCAGTCATGGATTTTCCACCATGATAATGCACCGGCACATTCATCACTGCTTGTTTGTGAGTTTTTGGTCAAAAACAACACAGTTATCATACCTCAACCACCGTATTCCGGACTTGGCCAGCTGCGACTTTTTTCTATTCCCAAAATTAAAGACACCGATGAAAGCACGACGTTTTGCCACAATTGAGGAGATAAAGGCCGGGTCGAAGAAAGCTGATGGCCATATACAAAATCGAGTTCCAGAAGTGCTGCGAAGATTGGAAGAATGTAGCTTATTAATTTTCCCTTTTATGGGATTACAACCCTTAGCTAGCTCAATTGAGTTCGTGGCTTCTTTTCATTTTTTCCAAAACAAAAATTATAGGGCGCCAGAGTAAAAAACAAAGCAAATAACACTCAAACACCAGTTTTAAATGATTTATTTAAAAAAAAATCATTCAATAATAATATTAACAGTTAATGCGAAAATTAATTAAATCTCTTATCTTTTGTTTCCATAAAGTAATTTCTCCTTGGAATGGACGGAATATTCTTCGGAATATTATCAAATAAAGTATCTTCCAGGGATGGTATTGATTAGGCTTCGGTTCTTCGGTAAATTTCAACAATCATTGAAGTCAGATAACTTCCCACAAAATGGCTGTCGGCTCGGCACGTCTTCAATTTAAAATTTTTAATTTCCTACTTAGGACTCTTCTAGATGTGGCATAAACCCTAATAATGAAATCAACAATCAACACTTCATCCTTTAATGAATTACAATCAAGTAGAATCACTATCTGGTTTCTCCATATTATCGAGAAATAATTAATTTAAATACACGCGTGTATTATTCAATCTATGATCAAATAAAAAACTGATGTTTGATGATATCGAGTCTACTTGAAATTAGGTGTTAGTAATATTTAAAAAACAAAATTCACCACAATTTGGACAATTTAATACAAATAAAATTAATAACTGAAACGATATAATTACCAACTTACTTTTATACTGAGGAGTTGTTTGAACGGAAACAGATATTAAAATGAACGCGAAATAATCTATTGAAGCGAAGAGAAAGTTTCGGTTATCGGAGAGGCTTGACTCCCACTTAAATCACGGCGAAAAACATTAAAGTCAGGTGGCTTTCTGAACTAAAACGATCCACTAGGTCGTTACAAGAAGCGCTGGCACAAGCGTGTTATATCTGAGGGAGATTACTTTAAAGGGGACAAAATAGATATTGAAGAATAAATAAAGATTTTATGAGTTATTCAGAAATTCTTGTTTTTAGGGTTCCATAGCCAAATGCCAAAAAACGGAACCTATAGATTCGTCATGTCTGTCTGTCCCTCCGTATGTCAGAGTCACTTTTTTTCGAAACTTTAAGAACTATACTGTTATGTTGAAACTTGGTAAGTAGATATATTCTGTGAACTGCCTTAAAATTTTACAAAAAAAAAATGGGGGTTCCAAAAAAATATAAGCTCCTACGTGACTCTCCTCACAAATGTGGATTAACTTTGTATTGTAGAGGAGATAGGTATGTATCGCTTGATGATCAGTGAATTAAAAAACTAAATCGCCGAGCAAGGATAAAATTTAACAATCCCACCACTAACGGTAACAATCTTAATTACGGCGATAACGTTAAAATAAATCACTGAATATAGTCTGGTGGATTCTAATACTAAAACGTTCCAGTAGATCGTTCCAGGGTTTTAAACAAATAGTAAAATGTGCGGTTAATATTTTAATGAATTCATTATATAAAAATGACAACACAAATTAACAAGGCTACACACTTTTTAAATGACAATACTAACGATTAGATAACAGTAAAAATAAAATACTTAACTATTAACAACGTGACATATCTTGAGTTTTTAAATTGTTTGTGGTTTGCTTATATGATGAAATATTTAAATAAAAGTACAAATATTTACAGTAAGATGTAAATCTAAGTATACAAAATAAGAAAAAAATCATTTTTTGGGAAGTATGTAATCTTAATCATAGCAATATATAGTTCGTATCGTATAAAACCATTAAATGTATATAAACTTTTTTTACGTTGTTAATAATGTTACATTATATACTAGAACTAGCAGTTAATTTAAAATTTGGGTAAGGATCTTTTATTTTTTGTTACATTATGATTTTATCAGTTAACAAAAATATTTAGATAATTTTTAGTCGAGAGTTTAAAAGCAAAAACTTGTACTATTGTTAATTGGATAAATATGTATTATACGTAAATGAAATAGAAATAACGCTCATCCATATTTGTTATTAATCATATTTCCAATTAAATATAAAGTCAGCGATGTGTATGAAAACACACATCCTTAGTATATCTGAAAATAAATAATATAATAATATATATCAAGAGCCACTTATACCATCTAATGGTGTGTGGCATGCAGTATAGGTACCATTACTGGTATACAAATTTTCACTATTCTTTTTTTATTTCTGGCGATTCGTCATGCTTCAGTCCAAGTTATTCCTCTTTGTACCAGCAATTCTTGTACTGTTTTGTTCCAGGTTTTTTTAGGTCTTCCTCTCTTTGTCTTCTTCATTGTTTTGGTTACCCAAACTTTCTTGACCTGTCTTTGGTCTTTCTTTCGTAGAAGATGTCCTCACCAAAACTGAACCTCGATATTCCAGAATTTGACGTGCATAGAAATCATCCTGTGCACTAGCTGCTCCGAGAGTCAGTTATGCTGTCATATCCGTGTTTGGTAACGCAAAAAAACTTCCGCGTTATGTGTTTGTTTGTTCATTACCAATAAAATACAATGCACTCTAGTTAACGTTAAAACATTTCCCTGTTTAGTAACAATTGGAGCAATATACTGTCCACCGAGGCACACCATTACTGCAGAAGACTACAATAACTTTCTATCAACATTAGGATCACACTTCATAATAGCAGAGGAGATTGGAATGCGAAACACACAAATTGGGGCTCAAGGTTCATTACTCCAAAAGGAAGAAACCTACAACAAATTATACAACGGCTAAATTTAAAAACCATGTCAACTGGATTACCAACATAGTGGCCAACAGATATAAGCAAAATAACTGATTTAATTGATTTTGCAGTAACCAAGGGCATCTCAGAAATACACAGTCACTTCAAAAGTAATTTGGACCTGGACTCGGACCACAGCGGTAATTACTTTGAGTACAAACGTCATATGGAGAACGCAACTACCTAAATTATGTAATAGTAAAACAAACTGGGAACAATTAATATAATCAATAACAACATTAGCTTGAATCATAAAATACAAGAACCACAAGAAGTTGATGAAGCCATTGAATATATGACAAAATTGATACAGAACGCTGCCTGGCAATCTACACCAACAACCCATAAGGAAACAACAGAATCACACAATATCCCACTTCAAATAAGACAATAAGTAAATGAAAAACAAAAAGCCAGAAGGATATAGCAAGCAACCAGAAATCCTCAAGACAAAACAATTCTAAATAGACTAACGCACCGTATAAGTATAGCTCTAAAAGAAAACCGAAATGCTACATTTAATTACTACATTTCCCATTTATCACCCCAACATCACACAATATGGAAAGCAACTAAAAGTTTAAAAGACCAGTTGTTGCAATTCCACCACTAAGAAAACCTGACAAAAACACGTTTGCAGAACAATTGGGTAAAGTCTTCACTCCAACACCATCAGTCAATCCAAATTCAGATGCAGAGATACATATTTGTACTCTCCCAACAAACTATCACCTCCTTTAAGAGCAATCTCCACAGCAGAAGTATGCCGAGAAATACAATTGTTAAATCCGCACAAAGCTCGGGGGTATGATCTCATTGTTGAAAAAGTTTTAAAACATCTCCCAAGAAATGCCATTGTTCTTATTACCACAATATACAATAGAATACTGAAGACTAATCACTTCCCAATACAATGGAAATACGCTCAAATAATTATGTTAGTAAAGCCAGGAAAACCTCCATATGAAACCAACTCATATAGGCCAATAAGTCTACTGCCACTGCTATCTAAAGTTTTTGAAAGGATCCTTCTTAATAAAATAAGCGAAATTATACCTAAAGATAAACTGATACCTACACATCAATTTGGCTTCAGAGAAGAACATTCGACAATCCAACAATGCCACAGAATTGTAAATTAGAACCTTAGAACAAAAAAGCTACTGTGCCTCTGTATTCTTAGCATTGAACAAGCCTTCGATAAAGTATGGCACCAAGGATTGCTTTATAAGATAAAACAGTTATTACCCCACCACATTTTCCTACTACTCAAATCCTATCTAAGCAACCGATAAATGCAAGTTAAAGTCCAAACCAGTCTATCTAACTACCAACCCATAAAATCAGGTGTCCCTCAAGGAAGTGTCCTTGGTCCTTTCCTTTACCTACTATATACTGCTGATGTTCCAACCACCGACAATACATCGATCGCCACCTTCGCTGATGATACAGCAACCATCACATCAGATCGAGATCCCATAAGAGCGTCAGAAAAGCTACAATCTCATCTCAACTTTTTACAAGAATGGCTGCAACAGTGGAGAATAAAAGTTAACAGTGACAAATCTACCCAAATTACGTTCACTACAAAACGCAGCGCATGCCCACAAGTTTACATCAACAACAACCAAATACCAATTAAAACTGAAGTTAAATACTTTGGGTTATATTTAGATCAAAAACTAACTTGGAAACCTAATATAAAAGCTAAAAAAGAACACTTAAAGCTAAAAATACAAAAAATTAACTGGCTAATTGGACGTCATTCACAGTTATCAATTGAAAACAAGGTACTTCTGTAGAAAATCATTCTGAAACCAATATGGACATATGGTATAGAGCTGCAGCTGCAGCAAACACTAAAATATTACAAACGTTACAATCAAAAACACTTCGAACAATAGCTAATGCCCCATGGTTTGGAAGTAACCACACAATTCATAATTATCTTAGAATTCCAACCATCAATGAAGTAATCCAAACCTCAGCAAACAAAAAAGAAACTAGGAATGAAAATCATACAAATCCATTGATATGCAACCTATACACGGAACCTATGAGACGTAGAAGACTAAAACGTTGCTGGCCAGAAGACCTCTTAGAAGAATAGAAAAACTCCGGAGACCCATCGAAACTACGATTCTTAGCAGTAACCCTAAGCACCAGGTGCTCTGAGAGTCGGAAATTTCGAAAGGTGGCGTGCCTTCATAGAATCCCTGAGCACCAGATCCCCCGGGCTCATATTGATGTTCAGCGACCCCTAAAACCTCCCTTAAATGCTGATTTTGACATCTTTTCATAAAATTCGATAAGTACCAAAAATTGTATACACATTTCGGTTCATTTTATCTACTGTTAATGCAATTCTAATAATTTGGAATTTGTGAAGTAATAAATAATAAATTAAAATTTATTTTTTTAATAGCTATTATAATATTGATAGCAAGGACAGGTGGATAAATACCTAAATTTATAACACAAATTGTTATTAAATGAGTCTTTAAGCTTTCAGTGTTTTTCATATAAGATTATAATCTTTCTTATTGTATATTTATGATTAAATGTATCATTTAAGATAATCAGATATTGGTGGAATCTTTTTTTAAGTATTATATTACAAGGTAATTGTAATCTAATGATTTATCGAAAATTTTTGTTTTTTTCATTGTTTCGGTTTCATCATTTAATTTTTTCACATTTGAAATATTTGTCGATATGGAGCAACTGTATTTTAACTGTCAAAGACCTAGAACCAGTCCCGCACGGTTGTAAATTGCGTTTATTGTTATCGCATCAGATTTTATATACAGATAAATAATGGTAAAAGTGATAAAGAGTATAATAACTGAATCTCAGATTTACACAATAAAAATATCATTAAGACAATTGTAATTTGTTTCGCAAACCTTTGAGTTATAGTCAAGGCAATAGAGTACTAAAATCGTCCTTACCTCCGAAATTTAAACGGCAAGACGAATTTTAATAAATTCTTTTGCATTTGATTCGTCACTTTGTGAAAGTGCATTTCAAACATAAGTTGATATTTATTGGCGGAATGGGTTTAATTTTGTTATTTGGAGATTTTTGGGGTCGCTGATTTTTGGGGACATGATATGTGGTTTCCTCTACTTCTTGGCAGTATCGACAGATGTCTTCAACTACTAGGTTTAGATGAATCATGTATTTTCTGAACCGACAATGTCTGCAGTAAATTTCGCCGAGTGTCCTTTTACGAAGACTTTGTCGCTTGCCCGGTGAATTTTCTCAGCACTTCTGGGCATTTTCCTCAATAACTGCCTTTCTGAAGGTGTCAGCAACCCCGCTTAATGGTTCCGAGCCAATCATTGGAATATTAGCTCTAGCTCGGGTCAAGTCATCAGCCTTCTCCTTGTCCCAAAACCGTGAGTGTCTTGGTACCCACACCAGCTGAAGCTTATTTGTGCCGAGACTATCGCCTTTAGAGCTGCTTAGCTGTACGAGTACTTAGACTTAAATGGACTAGCAGCCTTCGGGCAGTTGCCATAGCCTCGCCCTGTATACAGGATGTCCCAAAAGTAACGACTTTCCTCTTAAGGGTCGATTAATCAAGTCAAAATAAGACGAAAATCATCAGTAATTTTTTTTCGAAAAGTCCTTTATTTTCGAGATACAGGGCGTTAAAGTTTCGAAAAAATAAATCATTTTTTCTTATAACTTAAAAACTATAGCACACTTTTCTATTAAACTTGGTACATGGCAATCACTTATTAACGATATTAACAATACGAATTAAAAATTGATCGATGTTAGTCAACCTATTTTTTCGCTTGAAAGAAGATACATGTTTCCTAAATGATCAACACCCTGTATTTTGAAAGGAAGACACTACGCCAAAAAAGTAATTTTTGTCTTATTTTTACTTGCGTAATCTAATCAATAATAAATGGATCGAATGTGATGGTTTGGGAAGCTTCTTTTAATACCAGGTTTGAGCCTCGGTTTGAGCCATATAATTCTGGTTTATTGACTGTTCATATATCTTTAAAGTCGATTTTCTCGAAAACGACTTACATTACAAAAAAATTTGTAGTGATACTTTTTTCGTAGAATTAAATGCAGAATTTGAAAATTTTCTTAGTTTTTCGCTAACTCAGTGGCGTAGCATTTTTTTTAATTAAAAGGTTTCGTCACCTAACTAAACCTCCGCCACTGGCAAAAATTATCCATAAATTTTAGCATTATAAGATAGACCCCACTAAGTGATTGCCATGTACCAAGTTTAATAGAAAAGTGTGCTATAGTTTTTAAGTTATAAGAAAAAATGATTTATTTTTTCGAAACTTTAACGCGTATCTCGAAAATAAAGGACTTTTCGAAAAAAAATTACTGATGATTTTCGTCTTATTTTGACTTGATTAATCGACCCTTAAGAGGAAAGTCGTTACTTTTGGGACACCCTGTATAGATATGCAATGGTGGTAAGTTGAGCTGAATCTGTAATGCGTTCGTTGCACATTCAGGCATGCCTGCCTTTGAATACGTCCTAGTTGCCGGATCGCATCAGACTGTTGCGTTCTACTCCTAATGACTAATGACCTAATGACCTGTGTACAACTAGAGGTTCATTTTGGGGTTTAGGCCCTAATTCTTGTCATACAATTGTCTACACCTACCAAGAGCTGTTGTAGCTTTGCGTATGACCTTTTGGATGTGCTGCTTCCATGATAGCCTCTGGTCAAACACCACATCCAGGTATTTGGCTGGTTATTTAGCCAAAAAAATTAAAAAAATACAAAAATTGAAAGAAAATTCTTTTCCTAACTTTTCCTAACTATATTTAGTTCTTAAATTTGTGTTAATATATTTGGCTAACCGAATAATTCTACCTTGTGAGTGGTAACGAATACTTACCGAATTGTGAACGATGTAAATGGTTTATTTTTTTTTTCTATTTTATAGGTTTTTAATAATATTTGATTAATTATTGTTTAATATTTAGGACTCTGCTGCTTATTATCGTACCTTTTTTGATACCTTATCGATTGGAACTTCTTTGTTTTACATTCTACAAAACCAGGTAATTATAACATTATTATAAGTTATTTTTTTATATTTTATAAGAATGCCTCTGCTTTTCTTTTTAATTTTTTTCAAAAATTTGACGTGTATGTATGTGCGTTATCAGAAGTGACCAGATATACCTACGACCTATAAGATCTACTGTCCCCCTTTTCTTGCTTTAATTCTGATGTTTTCTCAGATTTATAGCTACTCTTCTAGTCCTATCTTTCTTAGAAAGCTTAGAATATCGTTAGGCTTCAAGTTAGGTAGATCTTCCTCTTCTATTTCGTATGATCCTAGGTATCTGACCCTGGAATTAAGTACCACAATACATTCTGAGAGTATGTGTATTGAGGTTTCGTCCTCTTCCTCACAAAAACTGCACTTTGCTTCATTTACCATCTAGTTTCTTTATGTGTCCTCTTAATCTTCAGTGCCTGGTTAATATTCTGGTACCAAATATGGAGTTTCAGCTCCTTTTTTGCCAACTTATCTGCTGTTTCGTTTCTTTCTGTTTCTATGTGTCCTATAACCCATAAGAGGATAGCATTCCCGGAACGTCTTTGAACTGATTGAACTGAGTTCACCGCTTTAATGGCTGCTTGACTTTCTAATATGATTACAATATTTTGTCAACAACAGTTACTTTTGATATTAAATTCTATACAACTGGCACGGATTTCCGCTCAAAAAATGATTGGGTATGCACCCAGGCTATCTGAGTATTTGGCTCTAAGTCCAAGAACCCCTGTTCTGTCTGCATTCCGTATACAACTTTTTGGCATTTTGGTTTAGCCTCAATAAGGTTGTCTTTGTCCGGTTCAGATTTACTATCCAGTTTTGTGGTGAATTTTTTCACAAAGTTAAATGTTATCTTGGGGCATTTCCCAAGTTATGATCAAAATGAAGTTATCAAGGTTTTTCATTCTGTATATTGTATTCTTCCTCACACTTTCTACTTGAATGTGTATTGGCCTAAGATTTAGGATTGCTTACATTGCAGCAGTGGGACATGTTCCCTTTGCTCCAGGCTAGTCTTTGAATCTTCGAGAGGTTTGTCGTCGTAGTAGTCAGATAAGCTCTCGTGTCCCAAGTTCTGCCTCATAAGAGATGATTGGTTTTACTACTATCATGTACATCCATTGCAATTCTTTCCTGCAATGTTCCTGCACACCATAAAGGCATTTATAGCTTTGTGTATTATTTCGTTTGTGTTTGTTCCAGAGTAACGTGTTATCTAGGGTTTGCCCTAGATATGTAACCTCTATTTTTCATTCAACGAGATTTTCACCTCCTTTAACGGTTTTTAAATTAGGTTTCTTTTTCCTTGTAAAGGTTACTAAAGTGGTCTTGGTGGGGTTAAGTCCCACCAAAATTGTAGAGTATAAAATTTAAGAAAAAATTTTGCACTTTTCGCGATAGAGGGCGATAGCACCGAATGCTATTATGTATTATTTTTTATTATTATTGTAATTCTAATTAGAAATATCTTCAATTATTCAATTATATATATTCTTATGCAATGTTTACATACATGTGGATCAAATTTATAGAAGATATAGACACTAATTTAATAAAATTATAGATATCTACTTGAAGTTTGTCTCTTATACATATTTGAACTTCGATATTTGTAAATTACACAAAATGTGAATTGTAGCATTATATTTAGATTATATTTTTTTTCTAACAAAAAAGCAGGAAAAACTGACCAAAGGGAAAAAACGATTAAAAATCTGTAAACAAACAAAAAATAATAATAAAAAACGGAAAATGAAAATGCATTTTCAAACTAGACATAACCATTTTAATCTACAAAATTTCCTGACGCTCTTACGAATCGAATGGAACAAGAATAATGTTATCCAATCCAACTGCAAAAAATTTGTAGGTTTTGACCTTTTTCTGACTTCAAAATCTCGCCTTTATTGCTAGTCAATAGTCCAGGGAAGTTAGGAAAAATAGCGGAAAATTGGACATCCAGCAAGTGTTCAGGAAGGTCCCAGGAAAAAAGTCTACAACGTCTGGTTTGGCGCATTTTTTGAAAAATGCCTTCCGTGTCGGAAAATGCATCATTCCTTGCACCATTATAGGAACGACTGGAAGCTCGGAAAAATCGCTCGGAAATCATTACTCTGTGGGTTTTCGGGGCTGCCGAACTCGATTCTAGCTTCAGAATTACCCAGGGGTGCACGGGGGTGGCTCTGTGGGTGTGCGCAGGGTGTGAATTGGGGGACAAATGGCAGCGTGCATGAAAAGCACGAGTGTCGAGTTGGGAGCGATTTTCATGGACTATGCAATTTCGCCTCCCCCCAGAATGTCCCCCCGGATACCCCCGCAGAGCCGCCCTCGGGTAATTCCAATGCCAGAATTGAATTCGTCATCCCTGAAAACGCCCGAATAACGAGTTTGGAGCGATTTTCATGCACGCTGCCATTTCTCCCGCAATTCACCCTCTGCGCACCTCCACAGAGCCACCCCCGGGTAATTCTTAAGCCAGAATCGAGTTTGGCAGCTCCGAAAACCTCCGAGTAACGATTTCCGAGCGATCTTTCCGATTTTCCAGTCGTTCCTATAATGGTGCAAGAAATGATGAAATTGGAAAATGCATTTTCTGGCCCAGAAGACATTTTTCAAAAATGCGCCAAACCACACGTTTTAGAATTTTTTCCTGGGACCTTCCTGAACCGCATCTCGATATCTGCTGGATGTCCAATTTTCCGCTATTCGGGCGATTTTGATCTAAATGCCCTGGACTACAACTTTTAATAATTTTTTAAGTGATGCGCTAATTCTGTCGGACAGTTTATTTTAATTTGCAAGATAATTAAACTGTACTTTCCTGTAACCGCAATTTGTTAAATTTGTTAGCAGGAAATTGAATCTACACAGCGTTTTGCGAATAATTTTTAATATCTACAACTTTTTGAAGAATTTATGACTCATGGCAAATCCTGTGATAGGTTTATTCCAAAAAAACTACTTAGAAGTACATTTTATCACATCCTCTTACTAAAGTAAATAAGTAGGGTAGATATGAAATAATCTATCGATCTTCACTTAGTTAATAAATTTTCTCATATCAGATATGTTGGTTTAAAAAAAACGTAGAAAATACTTATCTAAATCTGCTAACTCCAATACTAAATTATTCAAAAACATTATATAAACAATGGGTCGAATAGGTTGTTTAGTAAGTAATCAATATTTTTGTGGGAGTACATTATAAAAATAAATCATTTTTAGAGATCAAATTCAATTAACTCTGAGTATAGTTCAGTTCATAGTTATCGAAATGATCGCGAAATGGAAGATCGAAAATTTTATACTAGTTGGTTAACTTGGCAAAAGGCTTTATTTGTTACAGGAGTAGTTGTGTAAGTATCGTTATTTTTATTGAAAATTTGGTGTGAGAAATTTTACAATTAATAAGCACTAAAATATTTAAATATTGACATTTTTTCTCCAAGATATTGGGTTAAAAAAAAATACTTTGCGCTAGAGAGACTATTAAAAAAATTCTTATTTAGAATTTTAAATCTCCATAAAATCCATAACCAATTTTTTATTTAATAATTGACTATTATTTCAGTTACTATATTTATTTAATTATTTTTTTGCCCATCTCTAACACTTTTCTGAAGGCGTACTAGTTACAGGACGGCGACCTTCCGGTGTATGATATACTAGACGCTGACTTTGCTAAACTAGCAAAGTCTAGAATAATTAAATAACAAACTCATCAATATTTTTTATATAAATTCTCAATCAATGTAAATCAAAATCAGTCTGATATAATTTTATATTTTTGTGCAATAACTCTGTTAGTTTGAAAATAAATTTTTAAAAAGTGTTTTGTGAAAATAAAACTCGTAATTGGCGCAGTCAGTAGGATAGTAGAAGAGTCTTTAAGGATCCTCGTCACCCTCAAGTGTTTATCTGCTATTCTAAGAACCAGTTCCAAGGGAAACTATCGTCGAAGTTCACTCCAGGAAAAGAAGATTAGTACTAGAAACCAGATACACGGAATGCATCTCAGCATCATCTGTATACTGTAAGAATTTAAGAATATTTTAAGAATTTTATGTCAGACTCCTCTAGTTCATCTGAAATAGAGCTAGATTTAGAATCTCCTGCACAAAGTATCGTAGACTTTAACTTCAGTGCAGAGGAATTAGAATTAGTAAACAACTTCAGTGCATTGAGCATATCATTAGATTTAAATAGTACAATAAGCAGTGAATTAAATAATAGTAGAACAATGGCTCAAACTGTTATGCCACATTTTGACGTTAAAACTTTATGTATTTTACCAAATTTCGATGGAAATCCTAATGAATTATATGATTTCATCAAAGTTGCAACGCTTTTACTAAACCAATATTATGATCCAACCAATACGAATACGATGCAGAATACAATTTTACTTTATGGCATTCTAAGTAAATTAACTGGCAGAGCTAAGGAAGTAATATCAATTTATGGCTGTAACGACTGGGACACGATAAAAAATACATTGATTCAACATTTTGGAGATCAGAGAAACGAAAATTCGTTAACAAGAGATCTCGTTAACCTAAGACAAGGGTTGAACGATACTCCTATCCAGTTCTATGAAAAAGTTATGGGTTTGCTAAGCTGTATATCGAACTATGTTGAAGTGCATACAAACAACGAAGAAATCAAAAATAGCAAGCTGCAATTCTTCAGACAACAAGCACTATCGACATTCCTAGCAGGACTTAAAGAACCCTTGGGCTCAACTATTAGAGCCATGAGACCAAATTCGTTAGCTAATGCAATTCAATTTATACAAGAAGAGAATAACATCAGATATCTTCAAAGAGGATTGAATCCACCACCATCTACATCAAATCCAAAACCGAAAAACAATTTTCAAATCCCCAGCCAAGTTCAAAAACCGACAGCGTTTCAACCAAGAGCCGAATTTCAATCTACTCCATGGCTTCAATGGCAACGACCAGCACAGAATCAGTCTGGTCCATATACAACGTTCAGACCACCCTTTCAAGGATTCCAGAGCCTGCATTTAACCAACCCAGATCCATGTTTAACAACCCGAGATTTGAATCAAAACCACCGACCACAAAACCAACAAAGTGTTTGGCAACCAAAGCCTGGGCCGTCTCATCAACCCAAACCAACACCGATGAGCATAACGTCAACAGCTACATTCAGAAAACCACCCAATCCGAAGCCTCAACAAGCTCCACCATTATTTACATTTGAAGAACTCTACAACATCGAACAGTCCAACGATGAATTTTACAATCAATTTTACGGAGAAGACCCCAGTTATAATGATGGCGCTTACTATGAACCACTTCATACAGAGACGCAATACGAAGAAGAGAAAGAGGTAAATTTTCAAGAGGACACAAACACAACCAACGAAACATAGTCGAACTTTATTCCTTTCCAGATAAAAAAGAACTCCCCTTCATACAAATCTCCAATCCACCCCTTAAATTTCTGATAGACACTGGATAACCAAAATCATTTCTGAACCCCGAAATAGCCACAAAATTTTATCAATCTTTTATCCGAAAAGAACCATTTATCGTTACATCCATTTTTCAAAACTATTCACACGACTATTGTGCTGAAATTCCTGCATTTTCCGAATTCAATTCCAAAGAAAATCTTAAATTCTATCTTTTCAAAATTTCACAAGACCTTTGATGGCCTTATAGGTCTCGATAATCTCAAGCTATTCAAAGCACGTCTAAATTTCCCCGAGTCAAATTTAATTCTGAAAGATTCTACAATCCCCATCCATTATTATGAAACAAATACAACCCAATTTTACTCTCTTCAATTGGAACCCAATTCAATCACTAAAGTTCGACTACCTGTCAAAGAGAACCAAGGAACAATATTAATAAACAAACAAAAAATTCAAGCAGCCGAAATTCGAGAATGCTTAACTAATGCCTGTAATAATCTAGCCTGGACAGAAATTACGAATAATACCTCAGAACCACTCCAGATAGCACTGACAGAACCAGTAGAAAGCAAAGATTTTAATAGAGAAGATTTTTATTTATATTCTATAAGCACACATCCCGAAGAAATATCAAAACATGAGATTGATCACCTATTAAGAACAGATCATCTTAATACGGAAGAAGAAAATCAGATCAGAAAACTATGCAGGAAATACTCAGATGTCTTTCACCAACCCGATACACCATTAAGTTTTACGAATGAGATCAAACATCAGATAAAAACAAAAGACGAACTACCAGTATACACAAAATCATACCGATATCCTTATATTCACAAAAAAGAAGTCCAAAACCAGATAACAACGATGTTAGAACAAGGCATAATCAGACCAAGTCAATCTCCCTGGTCGTCACCTATATGGGTCTTAGCAAAAAAAAACAGACGCCTCAGGAAAGATCAAATGGCGAATTGTAGTCGACTACAGAAAAGTTAACGAAAAAACGATAGATGATCGCTATCCAATTCCAAACATTAGCGACATATTAGATAAACTGGGTAGATGTCAATATTTTACCACTCTTGATCTTGCCAGTGGTTTTCACCAAATCGAAATGTCAGAAGAAGATATCCAGATAACAGCATTCAACGTCGAAAATGGTCACTTCGAATTAGTCCGTATGCCATTCGGACTTAAAAATGCTCCAGCGACATTTCAAAGAGTGATGGATAGCATTCTAAAAGGACTACAAGGAGAAATATGCCTCGTATACATGGATGAGATCATCGTATATTCCACATCCCTTCAGGAACATATCGTAAATCTTTCAAAAATATTCCAAAGACTAAGAGAAACAAGACTTAAAATACAAGTTGATAAATGTGAATTCTTAAAAAAGAAGGTAAATTTCCTAGGACATGTCGTTACTCCAGAAGGAATAAAACCAAATCCACAGAACATTGAGGCAATTGTTAAATATCCTATTCCGAAAACAACGAAAGAAATTCGAGGATTCCTAGGTCTCCTCGGCTACTATCGAAAATTCATAAAAGATTTTGCCAAAATCACCAAACCTCTGACATCATGCTTAAAGAAAGATGCGAAGGTAATACATACTCCAGAATTTTTGAAATGTGTAGAGACTTGTAAAAATTTGCTTACTAATGAACCGTTACTACAATATCCGGACTTCACAAAGCCATTTAATCTCACCACCGATGCCAGCAACTTCGCAATCGGAGCTATACTTTCACAAGGACCTGTTGGAAGCGATAAACCAATAGCATACGCTTCTAGAACTTTGAATGAAACCGAAACAAAATATTCGACTATTGAGAAGGAAATGCTAGCAATCGTTTGGGCCACCAAATATTTCCGACCATACCTATTTGGACGAAAATTTAAAATCTTATCCGATCATCGACCTCTTCAGTATTTGTTTTCACTAAAAGATCCAAATTCTAAACTCGTAAGATGGAGATTACGCTTAGAAGAATTTGACTACGAGGTAATCTACAAAATGGGAAAAATGAACACAAATGCAGACGCCCTCTCTAGGATAGAACTTCACACTAAAGAAATTAATCAAGAGAATAGGAATTTAGAAGATATAGACATAGATGCAATATTAAAAGAAAAACCCAGTATAGATACATGGTCCATGTGCAATAATCCTGACGAAGAACAGATGTTAGACGATATTATTAAAGAACTAGATGGAATAGAAACAACCCAGGAAGTAGAAAGAGATAACGACGATCAAACAAATCACACTGCTGTAGAAAACCCTATATTTGGCATCCCAATAAGTGAAAAACCTCTAAATTACTACAATCAACAAGTCATATTTAAAACTGTAAATTATAGCCCACGTCCACCAGCAACAATTCAGACCTTTCCGCAGAAACAAAGAATGCATGTGCAATTAGGAAGAAACAATTTAGAAAACGATACCATAAACTTTTTCAAAAACTATTTACATCCAAAGCGAAAATATGCATGCCAATTTGAAAACGACGAATTGTATTTTCAAATAAGCAACATAATCCGAAAAATATTTAAAAATAATGCATATGATTTGGTCAAATGCAATATAACATTAGAAGACATCAACTCCGTAGAAAAGCAAAAAGAAATCATAGAAAACTACCACGAAGGAAAAACCAATCATAGAGGGATCACAGAAACCGAAAATCAAATAAGAAAACGTTATTTTTGGCCGAACTTACGAAAGAATATAGAAGACATTATAAATTTCTGCGATATTTGCCAAGAAAATAAATATGACAGAGCACCTCCAAAACCAAAATTCATGATTACACCAACACCATCTAAGCCTCTCGAAATTGTCCACATAGATACATTCCAAGCCAATGGACAAAAGTTTTTAACCATCGTAGATGCTTTCTCCAAGTATGGCCAAGCATATCCTGTAGAAGGAGCCAATGCAATTAATATTTTAAACGCTCTGTTAATTTTCATAACACACCATGGTTTACCATCAATGATAGTAGCAGACAGCGGTACAGAATTTAAGAATGGAGTAATACAGGACTTCGTTAACACACATAACATCTCAATCCATTACACAACTCCAGATAGTCCACAGTCTAACGGACTCATTGAAAGATTTCACTCAACACTAATTGAACATCTAAGAGTTGTCCGAAATACAAAGAAAAACCTATCAATTAAAGAAGAAATGTCTTATGCGATATTAGGGTATAACAATTCAATTCATTCTGTAACAAAATTAAAACCTATCGAAATTTTGAATGGACATCTAGACACAAAAGATCCTTTTGATATAGACATTGTTAGAACTCTAACAAATAATTATGTGGAACAACATCGGGAGAAGACAAAGCAAGTCTACAAAGAAATTAATGAACATCTAATAGAAAATAAAGAAGCTGTGATAACAAAACGAAATAAGGAAAGACAAGTACCAATAACTTACAAACCAAATACAAAAGTATATGCTCGAAGAACCCTCAAGAGAAATAAATTATTACCCAGATTCTCGAACAAAATTGTTAATATTGATAACGTCGTTACTATCGATACACCCACCACCACTGTTTATAAGAAGAATATTAAAGGAAAGAAAAACACAGCTAATAAAGAACCTTGTCCACAGATTAATCCTAACGAAAGGGGAAGAGATTCAAATTCAAGACCTGAAGGACAATCCAGGCATTCTTCCGCTCAACCTGGGGCAAGCAAAAATTCAAATTAGTTCCCACGATTTCATCCACTACCTCCCGCTAGAACCTATTGCACAAGAAATCGAAACAATAGAAAATCAATACAACGCCGTCACGGAAGCCATCGAAAAAAGCCTAAGTCACCCGTACCTATCTTGTGAGTTTGGAAAACTTTGACCACGTTCTTCGTTACCAACTAAAAACCGTAAAAGAAAAATTTCTAACTATTTATCCTGTTGGCAGAACAAAAAGAGGTCTAATAAATGGTTTTGGCAGTATAATAAAATTAATATCCGGAAATTTAGATGAAGAAGACGCCGAAAGATACAATCAAGCTATCACATCCTTAAAAGAAAATCAAGAAAATATTATACATCAGATCGATAACCACATAAGTTTGAATCATAAAGTCATAGAAAATTTCAATCAATCAATAACTCTTCTTACACATAACTAAGAAAATATAGCAGAAGAAATAAAGGCGATCTATACAGAAACTAACAAATTCATTTTCGAATTCGACGACTACCTTCGAGTAAGAAATATCTTAGATCAACTGAATATAATTCTTCAGATTACCATCCAATTGCTGGACGACTTAGAAGAAGCCATTACATTTGCGAGAGTTAACACTATACACAATAGATTAATAAAAAAGGAAGAACTTATGTGGACTATAAAATCGCTACAAAAAGACCATACCGAAGACCAGTTGATATACTAGTCTAGTTCACAAGTGCTTTTTTACTCAACTTTTTTCAGCAGTCTCCGAAAATTATGAACGAGGTGTCATTCGATTCGGAATCGCATCTAGATGATTTTTGAAAAAAATGATGTTCCGCATGTAAAAACTGCATAAGTTATTAACAATTAACTAAAACAAAAAGAAGAGGGTTTGATTTTTTGCAAATATCTTAAAAACTAATAAAGATTTATTAAATAAAAAAAAGATTTAAAAAGAAGAGGAAATTTCCTACAAAAAAGCTCAAACTCTCGGAACTGTAGGACTAATATTTATAATTTTCCCAGATGGTTGAAAATACGGACGAAAACGGGTGCTCTGGCTTGTGTAACCCACGACTGCTTTGGACACTTTTTTAATAAAAATTATTTTAACATATAAAATATAAAATTTAGGATATGAAAAAAATTAGGTGCTTACTGGATAGATAAATAAACAATAATCCGCCTGAATTTTTTTTTTATCACAATTTATAAATTATTTATGCAATTGTTAATTAAAAAGTTTTTCTGCTTAAACATAAACATTGCAAGTGTGATAATTGTTGAACTATAAATTTGAGTTTTTTTTCCTGTCTTGGAGCAATTCCTAAAAGGCTTTAGAATAGATCCCCGTTGGTGAAATTTAAAACTATATATTTTTCAGTTTTTTATTAATAATTATCGTTGTTGCAAAATTAAAAACTTTAATTAATCATTGAAAAAAAGTTTTTTTTTTTAAATATTATGAATGATCCGTTTTTATGTTATTAGAAGCTGTGCATAAAAATATTTTTTTAAATTTTTATCAGTTATTGTTTAAAAAATTGTTATAAACAAATGCGTTGTTTATTAGATAATCAAATTTTTTTTATGGAATTTTAATCTTTGATACAAATGACTTTTAAAAGGAAAATTATTTCTTAAAAAACTTTTTTTTATTGCTTAAAAAAGCATTTATTAATTACCAATAAATTTCTTTCACTTATAATTATTAATATTAAGGAAGAAACAAACAATTTTTTTAAAATCATTATTTGTTTTTCTTTTCGATATAAAAAAATTCGTTTTGTTTAATTTTTCATTGTTTATTTAATAAACAATTTGTTATAAACAAATTTTTACCTTTTTTTTTCTTATTCTTCGAACTGTCACAAAACAAACATGAGTTTGTTTGTTTTTTATTTTTTTTTAAATTTTGTTTTTAATGAACTATTTCAGTCTAAAGTCTAAGTCCAAGTTTTGCGTTTCATTCAATAAATATAATATTGTGTATTTTGCTATTGACGTGAATTATTCGTAAAATGAATCCGAAAGTGAGTTATTTTATTTGTGAAAATCCATTTCAAATGTTGCCTAATGGAGAATAAATAAGTTTTAAGAATTTTTATCGTATCTTCATTAGTTTATAAATTATAGATAATAATTGTAAGGATGAAAAACCAAATAAGAATGACGAAATTACAGAGACCGTATATTAAAAATTAAAAAATAGTAAAAAAAACTGTCATGACTCTTTTTGTGTCAGTAAGTAGAATTGGAAAAAAAATAAGGTTCAAATTTATTTGTTTATAACAAATTGTTTATTAAATAAACAATGAAAAATTAAATAAAATGATTTTTTTATATCGAAAAGAAAAACAAATATTGATTTTAAAAAAATTGTTTCTTTCTTCCTTAATACTAATAATTAGAAGTGAAAGAAATTAATTGGTAAATAATAAATGCTTTTTTAAGCAATAAAAAAAAGTTTTTCAAAAAATAATTTCTCTTTTTGAAATCATTTGTATCAAAGATTGAAATTCCATAAAAAAATGTCAACTATCTAATAAACAACGCATTTGTTTATAAAATTTTTTTAAACAATAACTGATAAAAATTAAAAAAAATATATTTTTATGCAGCTTCTAATAACATAAAAACGGATCATTAATAAAATTAAAAAAAAAATCTTTTTTTCAATGATTAATATAAGTTTTTAATTTTGCAACAACGATAATTATTAATAAAAAACTGAAAAATATATATTTTTAAATTTCACCAACAGGGATCTATTCTAAAGCCTTTTAAGAATCGCTCCAAGACAGGAAAAAAATCTCAAATTTATATTTCAACAATTATCACACTTGCAATGTTTATGTTTAAGCAGAAAAACTTTTTAATTAACAATTGCATAAATAATTTATAAATTGTGAAAAAAAAAATTCAGGCGGATTATTGTTTATTTATCTATCCAGTAAGCACCTGATTTTTTTCATATCCTAAATTTGATATTTTATATGTTAAAATAATTTTTATTAAAAAAGTGTCCAAAGCAGTCGTGGTTTACGCAAGCCAGAGCACCCGTTTTCGGCCGTATTTTCAACCATCTGGGAAAATTATAAATTTTAGTCCTACAGTTCCGAGAGTTTGAGCTTTTTTGTAGGAAATTTCCTCTTCTTTTTAAATCTTTTTTTTTATTTAATAAATCTTTATTAGTTTTTAAGATATTTGCAAAAAATCAAACCCTCTTCTTTTTGTTTTAGTTAATTGTTAATAACTTTTGCAGTTTTTACATGCGGAACATCATTTTTTTCAAAAATCATCTAGATGCGATTCCGAATCGAATGACACCTCGTTCATAATTTTCGGAGACTGCTGAAAAAAGTTGAGCAAAAAAGCACTTGTGAACTAGACTATACTCTAAAGAAGAAGATCTGGTAAAATACTACGATATCATAAAAGTCGATGCCTACCTCTCAAATTCTACTATAATATTCATCCTTCATTTTCCAATATTATCTCCAAAAATATTCACATACTTTCATTTATTCTCCATTCAAACACATAATTTATCTACGATTATTCCCGCTGCTCCATATCTTTTAAAAAACTCTTAATCATATCAATATTTGGACATTCCATGCAAGAAAATTAATATTAACTACATTTGCCAAAAAGAAACGATCTTGGAAAAAACTCAAACCAAGGATTGCATTAACCAGATCCTGGAAATTGGAAATCATAACGCTATTTGCGAATATGTGCCAGTAGAGATAAATGCGTCTATAATACAACAAATATCCGACGCTCATTACGTCACAATATTTCCTGAACCAACAAAAATAATAACACATTGCTCGACTACCAAAATTTCTGTTATCCAAGGAACATTTCTGATCAAGCTGCCACCAAACTGGGAATTCAAAACAACCAGCCAAAGATTTATAAATTCCAGGATTTCAACTCCAGAAGATCCACTAACGTTACCCAAAATCAGGACTATAATACGTGAGGGAATAGAGAAAATGAAGCCAGTAAAACTCGACAAAATCCCACTGGATGAACTTCACAAACTTACCAGAGAAGATGAACATCTCCAACCTATAACGTCAGTCAAATGGGACCCGAGCAACAACCATTTCTGGATGACTCCAATATACATCGCTGCCACAATTCTGATAACATTCCTATGTTTTAAGGGTAAAACAAAGTGGTTAAGAAAATCAAGACCAGAAACACCCAAAGAAGAAGAAGCTGCCAAAGTTTTGTTCGTTCCGTACAAAACTTCCTCGGGGGATGGAGAAGTTACAGGACGGCGACCTTCCGGTGTATGATATACTAGACGCTGACTTTGCTAAACTAGCAAAGTCTAGAATAATTAAATAACAAACTCATCAATATTTTTTATATAAATTCTCAATCAATGTAAATCAAAATCAGTCTTAGATATAATTTTATATTTTTGTGCAATAACTCTGTTAGTTTGAAAATAAATTTTTAAAAAGTGTTTTGTGAAAATAAAACTCGTAATTTACTCTAGTCTTATGTAATTTGTTAGAGATGGGCAGTAACGTTAAAATAGTAACTGTTGTAAAAATAAATAAATAAATGATGGATACTTTAATAAAAGGTATGCAATAACAATTTTTATTAATTTAATTATTTATAGTGTATAATTCCAGGAAATTAACTCGTTTTTTGTGATATTTTTCTATTATTTTTGATTTTTTTTTTTCGGCCTATGTTAAGTACAAATTTTTAGTTGGTTATTATTTTTTTTTTATTTTTTAACATAAGAAATAGTTGCAGTAGAAATCGGAGTCTACCTAAGGGGATTTTTAGATGCAATCTCTTTTATTTTAAAGTGAAACTTTTATTACATCGTCCCAAACTGACCGTGTAGTGTATAGTATTACTCATTTGTGCCAGTGCTCCACGCTATATTATTTGTGTTTAATTTTTGTCAGTGTATAATTGTTAGAACTTTTTGCTGGTGCATGTTGTTGTTTATGGATTTATTTCAATTTTGAGTACTTGAATTTATTATTTAACTTATTTTGTATGAATATTAAATTAATTATTTTTTTATTTATATTCGGTCCATTCCAATTTTCCAAGTATAAAATTAAGATTGATAAAGCGATTTTTATACCCTTAATGGAATATTATTCGAAAAATTTTTAGTTAAATGTCTATAGTGTGAAAAAAAGTTTCACTTTTACCGTGGTTTCATAAAACCACACAACTTTTTTTAATCTTAGCCTCATTGGTATAATATTCCTTTGGTAATATTTTTCGGGTAGGCCTTAAGATTTAATTATTTAATGGGATTTAATTTGGACGTTCACGTGAACAAAATCGCTGATATTTCATTTGATGACTGGGTGTAAAAGAAATTACGGAATTCTATTGGGTGATAAGCTGGATTTAACATCATCAGATTGATTATTTTAAGGCTTAATCACATTAAGGGTTACGAATGTGGATGCATAAAAAACGTTAACCCTTTTGGATAATTGCTGCAAGGATGTCAAAGCATCCCTTTATAAAAAACATGAAAGAATTTCTCACTGCTGATAGTTATTAGTTAGTTATGAACCAGAAGACTAATTGTCCTCAATTAAGTAAAGCAGAATACACAGAATGGTGTGCTGGTAGTACGACCAGAGTTACAAAATTATAAAGTGTTAACTGATGAGGAACGGCTATGTTATAGGGAGTGTTGAATTTTTTTTCTCAAAAAAAAACACACTTGAAGCTTCAAGTACTGCTTTGAAATTGGCTGAAGGTGACGTATTTTATAGCCACGGATTTACGCTTAAAAAAATGCTTGACTATGCACCCATACTTTCCAAATAGTTGGTTCTAGGTCCAAAAATTCATACTCCTGTTCCTTCATCTGCCTTGGAGGTGTACGGATACCATTTTATGGAATTATCAATCTCGGCCCTGATAGCTCATACAAGACTTCCTACGAAATCTTCTAACCAAAGCTACGCCCTTATACAAGACCTTCTATGAAATCTTCTGACATTATCAATCCTGATCATCACCTTAGCTACGTCCTGGAAGCTCATACAAGAACTTCTTTGAAATCTTCTGACATTACCAATCATGACCATCACCAGAGCTATGCTCTGGAAGCTTATCTAAGATAATTGTTAAGGATTACCTTGTGTATTATTTATCTTAATGTTTTTTTTGCAGATTTTTTATCTTATTTCTAATCTTTCTATCAGTATGGGTTATATTTCCATTAGTATTTATGAACGATATAAGGTTACAAACATTTTTCACATTCTTTAATTGTAAGTATAGGTACACATTAACTAAATTTTATCTACTTTACATTGTTATTTAACAAACAATCTTAATTTTGTTTTGTTTAAGTTTTGTAAATATAAACAGTTAGAAAAAATATCTTTTGTGGGGGGTAAAAATTATTTATTTATTTTTTTTTAGTACAAGATCCCAAGAATCCTAAATTTGATAACCCTGAGGAATATGGAATGAGTGGTATAGTAAATTTCTATCTTACAACAAAAAAAAGTGCAACTGAAGATGAATTAATTAGTATAGGATGTTATTTAGTTGTACCAGAAAATCAACTTTCTACTACAAAAATTGACATAAAAGTGAATTCGAATGATACAGTATCACAATTATTACAAGAAACAACTTATCCTGTAATATTATATTTACACGGAATCGGATGTAACAGAATTAAACCTAAAGAAGCTTATGCAGCTTTAAGAAAACATTTCATAGTTATTGCTATCGACCACAGAGGTAAGTATCGTCATCGTACACCTCTCCTTTCCGGGTGTTTTATGTACATTCCATGCAAAATCGATACATAAACGGATTTTGCTCAGAAGAACTCCGCTCTATAATGCCTCCACTTGCCAGACCAGCCAGAGCAACGCGACGTGCGAACTCCATGCACCCTTATACTGTTCATTGCCCGACATCGAGAACGGATTGATTCGATCGTTCCTTCATCCCCAGGGCTCCAGATTGTGGAACTCCTTACCTTCCCACGTCTTACCCACTCGTCCTAACTTGCAGGCCTTTAAATCCCAAATTAATAAATTGTCTCTTCTGTCCCAATAGATGTTCTCGGTACATTCGTATACCTACGAGGACATCCTTAATAAAAAAAAAATCATTTAAAACTCTTTTCTCGGGAATTTTTGGAGGTCGCTGAAGACGAATATCATGTCAGCGAAGATCCTTGAGGTACTAGGTGCCCAGGGATTCATCGTACTCATCTCTTCTTCGAGAATTTTATTTAGATTCTACACACAATCGTTTGAAACTGGATTCTCGGGAGTTTCCGAGTTCGCTGAACACGAATATCTTGTCAGCGAAGGTCTCCGAGGAACCAAGTGCCCAGGACGTCATCATACTCATCTCTTCTTCGAGAGTTTTATCTAGATTCTACACACAATCATTTGAAACTCGTTTTTCGGGAGTTTTCGAGGTTGCTAAACATGAATATCATGTCGGTGAAGGTCGCTGAGGTACCTGGTTCCCAGGACGAGATCATACTGATCTCGTCTCCGGGAGTTTTATATAGATTTCATACAAAATCATTTGAAACTCGTTTCTTGGCAGTTTTCGAGGTCGCTGAACACGAATATCATGTTGGTGACGACCTCCGAGGTATCTGGTGCTCAGGACGTCATCGTACTCATCTCATCTCCGGAAGATTTATACAGATTCCATACAAAATGTTGAAACTCGTTTCTCGGAAGTTTTCGAGGTCGCTGAAGACAAATATCATATCAGCGAAAGTCTCCGCTTGCTCTGGTGGCCAGATCGTCATCATACTCATCTCGTCTTCGGGAGTTTTATACAGATTTCATAAAAAATCATTTGAAACTCGTTTCACGGTAGTGTTCGAGGTCAATAAACATGTATATCATGTCGGCGAAGGTATCCAAAAAATCTGGTGCCCAGGATGTCATTACACTCATCTTATCTCTGGGAGATTTATACAGAGTCCACACAAAATCTTTTGAAACTGGTTTCTCGATAGTTTTCGAAGTCGCTGAACACGACTATCATGTCGGTGAAGGTCTCCGAGGTATCCGGTGCTCAGGATATTATCGCACTCATCTCATCTTCGGGAGTTTTATACAGAGTCCACACAGTCTCGTTTCTCGAGAGTTTTCTGGGACGCTGAGCACGAATATCATGTTGGTGAAGACCTCCGAGGTACTTGGTGCCCAGGATGCCATCGTTCTCACCTTGTCTCCGGGAGTCAAACTTAACAGATTTTCTGTACCCAAGATACATAAATTTATTATTATTTTTAGGATTTGGAGATTCAGCACCAGGTGTACGACCTAGTGAACTAGGTGTAGTTAATGACACAGTACAAATATATAAATGGGTACAAACAAAAACTAAGAATGATATCTATATTTGGGGTCATTCCTTAGGTACAGCTCTAAGTACTCATACTGTAAAGGCACTGAATGAAAATGAAAATATTGTTCCTATGGGACTAGTTTTAGAATCTCCATTTACCACTATAAGAGAAGAAATTGTTCAAACATCAATAGGAAAGGTAGGTTATTTTAGTTAATTCTGATAAAAAGAAAATAGACTAAATTGATCACATGACTTAATTGGAAGTTTCCAACTGGTTGGATTCAATCCCGACCATAAAATTTTATTTAAAATTGATCCCAGGACGCAGCTTAAACATTTACATTTGTTATTTTATAGCTTTTTTCGTGGATGCCATGGTTTGAAGCTACTGTCCAACGACCTCTAGAAAATAATGGTTTTCTTTTTAGAACTACAACAAATATACTTAGTGTAGATTGTCCTATAATGATTTTACATTCTGAAGATGATCCTATGATTCCTTATACACTTGGAAAAAGGGTAATTGTTATATTTCAAATGTAAATCTTTAATTTTATATTAATTATAATTTGTATTAGGTAGCTGAAGTAGCTGAAACTCAAAGAAGTATACCTCCGCAAGGAAATGTAACTTATATACAATTTGGAAAGTTAGGATATGGACATACTGGAATTCCTCTTGATCCAAATCTACCACAATATATAGAGTAAGTATAAATAAACACCAGAAGATGTTTTGCTGGTCTAACTGGTGATTTCTTTAAAATTTTCTAACCACAAAAGATTATTCCTATCTTATATTACTGTACCCTCTTTTTATCGGAAGGTGGTAAATGCTCGTTTAAAAAGGTTAACTAGTGCGAACGGCACTCAGTTGGTTGGTGGAGAGCGAGCGTGGATTCGGACGAGCTCTATAAAAATTATAGAAAAGATAAAAAAAGAATATATTTAATATGATAATAAAAGTTAAAAGGGGCAAAAGAGAGGAAAAGAAAGAAATGAAAGAGAAAGGAAAATGGGCGCCACTTATGTTTTTTATCCTAAGGAAGGGGAAATATAAGAAACCCAGGTAGAATAAGAGAGATATATAAAATAGATTGGATGTTCTTGCTAGAATTAAAATTACACACTTTTAATTAGAAAGTAAAAAATTATACTTAGTTACACTTCTCTTTACTTATCCTTATGGTTAGAAGTTAAATTTGTAAAATATAAAAATGTTTAAATAATCCAATATTTAATGACTTTAATAAACTTAGGTACTCAAGTTATAGATAATCTGGATCAGAATAATATACACCAGAGAGGAAAAAAAATATCTATTTAAACAATATTTATTATTTTGCTTAATAATAAACTAGACAAATAAAACATACAGGTACATATCCGTATTAAAACAGTAAATACATAATTTCAATCATTTTAGCGACCAATTCACAATTTGGTCTTTGGTTACTCTTAAAATAATATCTAGGTATATTAGGTTATTATTTCGATGTACTTTATGAAGCAAAAAGTGAAACAATAGAGATCTAGATTAAAAATTAATAAAATTCACCTTTAGCTTTCCTATTAACTCGAGTTAAAAGAGTACTTACATATTCTGTTAAAACTAGAAAAGCATACAAAAAAATACAGGTAAAAATACAGTAAAAAAACACACCGGCTTTTAAAAAAAAATGAATCACTCACTTTGTCTGCTGCTTAACGGTGACGATACGTAGATAGTATTAAAATTGAATAGAATAAGATTCAATCTCCAAAGAAATACATAGTACTCTTTTGTCTGGTTAGTGAAGATAATAACGATATAATAAAAAACTTACAGCGTCTCTAAGGAAGAATCAAAGATTAGCGACCAGCTTAATCTCGGAAATGCGGTAGGAATTTGACCCTTCTTTAGTCTCATCCACAGGTACTTACAGGCGGTATTTACCAAACCATATCAGAGAAATCATCAACCTTTTAATGGGCACTCGGAACACAATTACTTTTTTATTCAGATAAAAAACCGGGAAAATTAGAGATAAAAAGTACTCGAGATGCTTCTACTTAGCCATCTCCCTATCGAATGAATTGCGTTAGAACAAAAGGCGCGTAAGATACCCCCGCGAAGCCCACCTGATTTTTAAGGCAATCACTGATTGGTCAGAAAAAAAAAATCGATAACTTCGCTTTGAAAAGTTCGTTAGATTTAAAAGTACCCGCTGCGTTTTTTATCTCGTAGACCAGGACTTTCGTTATTTCTCGAGCAAGGCCAGACTTTACGGAGACAGGGTCGGCTTTTGATTTAAAAAGGGATTATAAAAAAGTTATTAACAGGTTTTTTTAAACAGAGTCTATAAAGTTATAGGTATAGAGTTAAATCATTGGAATAAGAAAAATTGTTAACTATTTAGATATATTTTATAAACATTTTTTTTACAGGAATTTCATTGGATATTGTAAGGATCAAAATAAAAGGCGAGACTAAAACAACAATAATTTTGTTTTATTTATGCAACCTGTACATATTTTTTTTATATGTTACAGTAAAACCTCTGAATAGCGGACAGCTAGGGGGAATTTTTTTTTTGTCCGTTATTGGGAGGTGTCCGTTATTAAGAGGTTTAACAATTTTAATATAAAGGAAGTTCGATTAATGTCTTGCAAATTAAAGTTATCCAAAATTCCTTAAATCGGTTTAGTAATATAAACCTTTAAAGTCTTTGATTTTTGAAAAATTGAAAAATAAAAATATTTTTTACAGTAAATACAAAAATGTAAAATTAATAAAAACGATAGGAAGTTTTATTTATCCTTTCTGTACAAATTTTTAGTAATAAGCATTTTCACACATAGATAAGAATAAAAAACTGCCACTTATAAAATTTATTTTATTTGAAAAAATTATAAAATACAATTATGTACATATGATGTGAATTATCTTTAAAAAAAATCTAATATTGTAGTCTGCTTCATATTCTTTAGTTTGTTTTCGAAAAAGTCGTGTTCACAATTTATCAAAATCTCTGATATTTTTGTGTAAGCGCTCACATTGTTACTTACAAAAAAGAATTTTTCTAGATCCCTTAAATTATCACATGCTTCACTAAGGCTGGAAATTTTAGGAGCTTGTTGTTCGTCACTAATTTCTTCAATATCAGACTGTTCATCACTGTTCGCCAGGAAGTCCTCAACACATTTAGAAATTGAAAAATCGGAATCTTCAGTGGTTAGTTCTTCATCTATAGAAGAATATCCGTTGAAATCCAAACCCATTTCAGTTGGTATTAAAGTGGATAGGTCGGTAAAATTATTTTCAAATTCTTCTTGGCCATCATCAGTTGGGTCTCCAGCTTTTTTAAATCCAGCCTTTGAAAAACAGTTTACTATTGTTTTTGCCGTAACTTTTCCCCAAGCTGCCACTATCCATATTAAAGCATTTGCAACTGTTATGCTTATTTCTATTTTCTCTAGAGATGGCTCGGATTCCATAAGCATAAGTAATCTTTTGACTAAAAATCTTCGATATATAATTTTGAAATTTTGTATAATTCCCTGATCTAGAGGCTGGCTGGCACATGTAGTATTCGGCGGTAAAAAAATCAGTTTAATATTTTTAAGGACTATATTGTTAGGATGGGAAGTTGCATTATCTAAAAACAATAGTATATTTCTCTTTTGTTTTTCCATTTTTTTGTCAAACTTATGTAACCATGAACTCATTATGTTTTCGTTCATCCAAGCTTTTTTACTAGACGTCCATTCCAAAGGTAACTTATTGATATGTTCTCCTTTGAAACATCTCGGGTTTTTTGCTTTACCTATTACTAAAGGTTCTTCTTTTTCACCAGCCATACTAGTACAAAATAAAATTGTTAATCGGTCTTTAGCAGCTTTTCCTCCAGCACAGTTGTCAGTTTTTAGAGCAAATGTTTTTGTAGGTAATGCTCTATAAAATAATCCCGTTTCGTCAATATTGTAAACATCTTCTGCAGAATAGTCTTCCAAGATTTTATTTAATTTGATTTTCCAGTTTTCAACCTCTTGTAAATTGATGTGTGCAGACTCGCCACAAACAGACTTAAACGTGATATTGTGTCTCTTGCAAAATTTTTCCAACCATCCATTTGATGCTTTGAAAGTGTCACACTTTAATTCTTTTGCAACTTCTAGTGCCTTTTCTTTAATTAATGGCCCAGACAAAGGAATCTTCTTATTTCGTACTTTGGAAAACCACTCAAAAACAATCTGATCCACAGCAAGTCCCTCAGTTTTAGGGAATTTCCGTTTAACTTCGTCATTACTAGAACCATCAACAAAAGACTTTAAAAATTCATTTTTGTTTTTTAAAATTTCGCTAATCTGTGTTTT
Source organism: Altica lythri (assembly GCA_964028335.1). Lineage (NCBI taxonomy): Eukaryota > Metazoa > Arthropoda > Insecta > Coleoptera > Chrysomelidae > Altica > Altica lythri. The sequence goes on along the minus strand of OZ034801.1, from coordinate 26,150,525 downwards.
TCCAACACCATATTTTTCGGCTAGTTTCCTAACACTTAATTTATATTTATCACTCGTATGGATAATTTCTACCTTATCCTTTAAAGATAAACGTTTTCTTTTTTCGTTTGGCATGTTGTGTTAACAATAACTAAACTTCAACTAAATAGTGTAAATAGACTGACCAAATTATTTGAGAAGCAATAAAATTTGTAAATAATATCCAGTAACAAGTACATACCTATTTTCATAAACATCTTACCTATCATAAAGAGGATTAGTGGGAAAACCCATAAACCAAACCCACCCTATCTTAAGCTTGAAACAAGAAACCAGTCAACCGGAAACATTTTTATACCTGACCTTTTGCAAAAATATATAAAGGTATCCGTACACGTAGGTAGATTACAAATTCTAAAATTTCGTTGAAATTTGGAAAGGTGTCCGTACATGGAGGTAATTTTTAAAGAAATAATATCTTTTGGTAACTAATTTGTATGTCCGCGTCCGTAATATAGAGGGTCCGCTATTGAGAGGGTCGTTTATACACAAATGGGCATTGCAGCATTCCGGACATGTGTTTTTGTCCGTTACATAGAGGTGTCCGCTATATAGAGGTGTCCAAAAATAGAGGTTTTACTGTATAGTGAGATTTAAGTATGTATTTATTAAATTTATTACTCCAATTACCAATCCTTATCTATCCAAATTTAATTTAATTTAAAGCGCGTGGGTATGAAAGATTATGATAATAAAACTGATAAATAAAAGGAAATTTTAATTAAAGCAAAAGCGTTACCGCCTTAATTAAATCATGAATATAAATTTTGTTATAAGTGTTTAAGCAAGTGAGTAGTGTTTTATTTAATAAACAAAACAGTTTTTTGCAATTTGATTCGTAATAATAATACTTCTTATGGTATGTTCTGATAAAAGCGCTTAGAATTAAAAAAAAAACGACACCAAAAAGCGTTACACCATTTTTGGTAATCCTTATATCAGCAGGTAAGAAGCTATACTTCTTTGGCGTAACATTATAAAAAAAAATTATCCTCAATTCTCTACTATTCACATTTATGATCTTTTACTGTTGTTGTATCTATTTAGTGGTGAAATTGTTATTTAGAGTAGAATTGTCATAGCAAATAGATATATAATAATAAATATGAAGTAAATACTATAATATCAATTTCATGGTGTCAGTTTTTCGTGACGGTGCACTCGGTTTTTCGTGACGGTGTGAGCGCACATCGTGTATAATTAAAAAACAACATTTTATACAACAATTATACTAAAAGCGATTTTTTATTATCCTCATTTGTCTACTATATACTTACATTTATATATATTTATGTGTAGGTACTATATACCATTGTTGGATCTATTCACTGGCGAAACAGTCATTTAGAGTAGAATTGTCATAGAACATAAGTAAATAACAAAAAATGAGCAAAATTAATACATAATAAAGTCGAAATTAATTGGAAATAACCGTATTACAAACGGAAGAAAAAAACTAATTTGATGGTGTCGGTTTTTCGTGACGGGATGAACTCGGATTTTCGTGATGGTCTGAACGCACATAGCTTTTAATTAAAAAACAACAATTTATTCAAAAATTATACTAAAAGCGATTTTTTATTATCCTCGATTCTCTACTATTCACATTTATGGTCTTGTATTGATGTAAGATACATTAATTTAAATCCCATATGGCTGTGAATATCAATAACCAGGGACTTTTTATTTTTAATAGTGAATGTGTGAACACAGCAAGAAACTACAAAAAATATATAATAAACTTACCTCAACTACTTGAAAGCAAAAAAGACGCTATCCACAAGCACAAACTAATCGGGTTTAAGCTGAACATTGTTAATTGTAGAAGTTTCAGCTTAGTAGGTAGTAATTAACACACCAACAAGACATCATAATCGTTACAATCTAAGTTAAAAAACTAGAAGTAAAAATATGTTCCAACCGCGTCACGTTAGTCAACTCAGTAATGTTCAGTCAGCAGCATGTCAAGTTCAGTTAGCAGATGGCGCCCGCGTCATTTGCGCGCTTGGGTGCAGTGATAACGTTGCAGCAATGTTGCTACATACTTGACCTATTATCTTTGTCATAACAATATTCGAGCAATATTGTCGAAAACTTGAAAGTTCATATTTGACTTAACAGTATTACAGAGATTTTGTCACAAACTTGTCTCGTCATATTTGACACAGCAATTAAGAAGCAAAGAAAAATCAAACTTGCCCCAAGTTTGCATGCTATCTGGGGTTATATCTATTCAGTGGCGAAACAGTCATTTAGAGTAGAACTTTTAATAGAAATTAGTTAAATAGCAATAAATATCGAGTATATATTAAAATTTGAAGTACCTATTATAAAAAAATGAGCATAATTAAGTCATAAAGTGAAAATCTAATACGAAATTTCAGTGTCACATACGAAAAAAACCAATTTCATAGTGTAGGTTTTTCGTGACGGTGTCAAAAGAAGTATAACTTCAAACGTTGGAAAAATTCATAAATAATTTGAAAACTCGAGAAACACTGAAAAAAAAATGAAAAACCAGGAAATGGCCCCTCCCGAAATTTAAACATTTTTTTTGTATATTATTATTTATAGAAACTTTGGTAAAGAAAGAATCACATATTTTATACATACAAAATAATTTATATTTAATAAACCGGATTTTACACTTTTGCTCATAACTTTTTTCTCAGGGTCGCAATTTTTATAAAAAATTAATGTAGTACTTATAGATCATCATATCTGGCTATAATAAAATTATTTAATAAATATATTTCATAAATTTAGGCAATTATTTTGTTTAAAATATTGATTTTTTTATAAATTTAATAACTTTTTTATTAATTAATCAAATACAACGAAAATTTATTTTTATAAATATTGATCTTCATTTTATACATACACAAAATTTGAGTTAAATATCTACACGGGTTTCTGAAATACATTTTTTTAAAGAAGAACTTACAATCCTATTATAAAAAATCATTTTTAGCTATTAAAATAATTATAAATATTTTTTTTATTATTTTTCCCCAATTAATATAATCATTTTATAACATGAAACTCAATTTTTTTTCTCCAAAATTTAATATTTATAATCACGGAATCCCCTTCTCAGAAAATCTAGTAAATTCTTAGAATTTATATGTTTACATAACAAGTGGTTGAAATTCTAAGAATTCTAGTACGACCTTCGTTTCTATTGGTCGAAAACAAGGCGGCCATCTTTAAAATTCCAAGAACTGTCACGTCAGAAAATTCATACAGAATGTAAACATTACATTATTTCTTCATTATTTATATAAATAAATTGTTTTAAATGTTTAGTACAACATTTCTAATTGTTAATAGTTAATCTTAAAACTTTATTTATCGATAATATTGTTACAGAAGTACCAAGTTAGTTACTATAATCTGTGTTCCAAATAATACAATTTCTACTAATTATTGGCTGGATATTGTACTTTATAAACATCTAATCTATGACTATTTACAATAATCAGAAAAAAGAAGAAGAAGATTAAAATGTCTTCCAGTTCTAAACGTTACAATGGATATCATTTAGTAAACAATAATGATATGGACGATGTTGAGTTTCAAGTTGTACCAAAGAAAGGATCTAAAAGATGTATTTGTATATCAGTAACATTGTAATGATGTTAAATTTTTTTGATGTCAATGAATTTTTACTGTATTTATCTTTTAGATTCTTAATTTTGACGATTGTAATCTTGTTGATAACGTTTGTTGTATTTCCTATTGTGTTTATGTACTCGAAGACAATACAAACAGCTTTAATTTTTACTCGATGTAAGTACCAATTTTAATATTTTAAATTGATCTGTCAGTGATTTGATTAATATTACAGTTAATTTGCCAAAAGAACACAAGATTTTTCAAGACACTTATTTCCCTGCTTATCGTAATATTTATCTAAATTTCAATGCTACACAAGTCACTCTAGGAGTTTGGCAAATATTACCAGTTACTTACGGTTATAATCAAATCTTTGGAGAAGGAATTGATTTCGATCAGGCTCTCTTAAATAGTAATTACAGTGTGTTAATATATTTCCATGGTACAGGTGAAGCAAGATCTGATAATTTAAGAAAATATGATTTGTTTAGCCATTATTTTCATGTTATTACTTTTGATTATAGAGGTAAGTAAAAGGTTTGTGATAATCTATTGAAAAAATTAACCGTAAAAATACACTTCTCGAATAAATTAACGCACTACCAAAAAGTTTAAAGTGGTTAACATTTTGTTTTTTTGAATTGCTGTTTTATCGTAGCTACGGCATGAAAAACATAATTATATAGCTAATATAGCATAATATGTTTTTATTGGCTTTAATTTTCATTAAAAGCACTGGAGTAAGTAGCAGGATATGAAAAATTAACTTTAAACTTTTGGTTACTTATTATTGATGCGTTGATTTATAGAAATGTATTTCAGGTTACGGAGATTCCTCGAAAGGTGAAATATCTGAAGATAAAGTAATTGAAGATTGTGTAGAATTGTACAAATGGGTCCGAAACAAAACGAATTCTGATATTTACGTATGGGGCCATTCGTTAGGAGCTGCACTCGCTACTAGAACTGTTGCAGTTTTACAAAATTCTCATCAGATCAATACAACAGGTCTAATTTTGGAATCAGCTTTTACTAATCTTCGGGATGAATTATACGTACATCCCTATGGAAAGGTTAGTTAATTGAATAATATCCTTTAATATTATTTTGAAATATATATTATAGATTTTTGCTTGGTTGCCTTGGTTTAAGAAAACTATTTTGATACCTTTAGAAAAAAATGGTTTTATTTTTGATACTGAGAAGCATCTTGCTAATATATCAAGTCCTGTTATGATTTTACATGCCCAAGATGATCATGTGATACCTTATCAGTTTGGAAGAAAAGTAAGTGTAATTTAGTCACTTTTTGAATTAGGAAAGTTTGCCCACCACTTTAGATTATCCTCAATATTCTGCACATCACTCTTACAGTTATTAATAAACATTAAAGTGTAATTTTATATTGTTTAATTTTAGTTGTTCTCTGTAGCACTTGCTAGAAATATTACATCTCTATATTACGAATTTAAAGCAGATCTAGATTATGAACACAATTACATTTACCAAGATCCATTCTTGAAATATGACATTATGTAAGTAAAAGTGTATTTTATTATTAGTTGAGTTAATTATAATCAAAATTATATGTTTTAGGAATTTCCAACGAATAATAAACATTACAAATGGTAGATGATTATACTATCATGATGTGAACAAGAAATAATTAGCTCCTATCAAAGAAAAAACGGCTGTGATTATAGTAACACCACATTTACTATATCGTGTATTAATTTGTATTTAGTTAAACTTGTTCAAATGTACGTTTAGGAAATAAAATCCTTTTTAATTAACGCTTTTATTAGCTTCACTTGTATGTATGTTGAAATACAATACTCCGTTGGACTGTGGATTATAACCACTAGATTTCGTTATTGTAAATTTTTATTCAGAGAAAAGAAATATTCAACTCAATAATTAACAAAATTGCTAAAAGGATTGCTATTCAATAATAAATAAAACATTTACATTAATTGTCCAATATAATCAGCTCTTTTTAGTTTACTCTTAAGGGTAGGCCATTGTACCAAAAAATTATCAGCTAAGTAAATTAAAATCTTGCCACTTAATGAAAATGTTTTAGTTCTACAAAAACTTTCAATGAAAATAATTTTAGTATTAGTCACAAAAGTGCATTTTAATAAGAATCCTAATCCACATATTGGAATGCAAGTTCCTGGTCCATTACATATGATGAGATCAGGTCGAATTTTAAATACAATAGGAATGCTGTAAAGTATTGAAAATATTGTTGTGAATATTGAAGTGAAATATGACTGGTGTACCACTCTACTTCTTGGTATCTTTTTTATAAAATAATCAGTCTTTCCTTGTTCTAAATGTTTAACTTTTGTTAAACTGGTTGTATCACTATTTGCAACAATGTAATATCTCGGAGAGTACTTTTCGAAATCCAATTCAGATATTAATGTTAACATTTCTGTTGTGTGCCCACCAGATCCAATACATATAATTGTTTTGCAAGGACTCTTACGTTTAATATCAGCATATTTACTATGTCCTGTAGTAATTTTATGTATCAAAAATAAAACCCTTGCTAGTATTAGAACTATTAACAAAATACATAGTTCCACTATTAACTGAGCTAAAATATTTAACATAAGAAAACAGTTAATATAAAAATCTAATCTACTTACTATCCATTCATGTAATTAAAATCACAAATTTCAATAGTTAAGTTAAAATACCTATAATCTGTGGTTAAAATATTGATATTGATGTTTTGATTCTACATGTCAAAAAATGTAAATATTCTTCTTCTACTTTTTTAGTCTAGAGTAACTACTATATAGAGAAGTTATATAGTTTAAAATTATTATTATCTTATAATTTTAAAAAACTAATCAAGAGCAAAAAATAAATAATAAATACTACAAAAATACATACTATTGTCAGTATATAAATAAATGTTTAAAAAATATAGAAGCTACCGTAGAAAAATTTAACAACCACCAGTGACTGTATTCATGTTATTATAAGATCATTTTCTTATTATAAACATAACCATACATTTTGATTATAACCAAGTTTTTGATGTTAAAGAACACTTTGTGGTTTATATTAAAGAAGTTTCAGTAAACATGCCACCTAAACTTAATCTATACAAAGGAGGAAAAAATCCTTCTAAGCCTGCAAAACTAGTGCAACAACATCAGTCTCAACCTTCTACAAGCCAAACTACTGAAATACCAAATCAGGAACAATTTGAAGTAGAACTATATTGGTGTATACAGCAACTTCAGAAAGCATTGGCTTCTGGAAAACTAAACAATAAACAAGGTAAATAGTGATTATGGTAGTATCTTTTTGTTTATATAAGATAAATATACCTTCTGTTGGTGTAAATTGGGTCTTGATATATCTAAAAGCGTTTTCGATTCTGCTTGAATAACGTATTAGACATTGTAAAATGGAAGTTGTGCATAAATTTTTGAAGCAATTTACGTATGTTAAGTTTACAGTATGGGAGGGAATTTACACTGAAGTTGACTGAGACCAAATTTAAGGTTTCCAATAAATTTCTATAGAAAAAGTACAAAAATTCGAAGCTTGTTTCTATAAATATACAAAAAAAATATTAATTCTAATCGCAGAATTACCATTTAACCTAACATATTAAATTGCAGTACAAGATCATACGAAGGCATTAAATACTTTAATGAATAATACAGCTCCTTTAGTTAAAAAGAGACAAGTTATGAGACTATCTTTCGGAGATTATAGAGAAAAAATGGCATTAGAAGAGAAAAAAATTACTAGAAGTAAGAATTAGCGCTTTAGATATTTAAGAAAAATTTATAATAACCTATTTTTTAGCTGCTGCAAAAATGAACTTTAAGCCAGCGACTCCTAATAAAAAAACCGTATTTTTAAAGAAAAGTATGTTTTCGTCATCGATTGATAATAAGTTTAAATTCAATTTTAATATTGAAGAAGAAAATACGACAAACGAAAATGTGTCTTCGATTATAGATAATACCGTTAACGATAATAGTAAATCTTCCTTTTTACCTTCAAATAATAGTTTTAGGTTCGATTTTCAAGTAGAACCTGAAACGTAACTGTGATAAAATTGTTTGTTTTTTTTTTAATTTTTATACTGTAAGAATAAGGTTTCTAAATAAAACAGTATATTGTGTTAGTAAAATACAATATAAAAATTATTTATTTGATATAAATTGAATTTTTCTGCTTAATCTATTAGTTATGTATGCTGGATAATACAAGTTTAGAACCATTTTCGCTTCTCTAATCATATGTTCAACATTTTGTAGAAAAGCTCTAAAAAAATTAATTCATAGTCAGGAATAACTAAGATAATATTTTATACTTACTTTAAATTGGTGCAATTTTTTGGATTTCCATTTTGTAAGCAATGAAGAATAGCTAAAGCAGCTTCGTACAGCTTAGTACCAATTCCTCTGGAATTGTCTCCACGTCGAGCTTTTTCATTTTCCAACCACAGGTGGAAATACTTAAACATGTTCTCAGCATCTCCTAGAAATCGTAATTATGTGTTCAATTTGAAAAAAAACATACTCGTACCCCGCAGGGTATACCTAAAATCAAGGAGTAAGACAAGGATGTGTATCTCCTCTTTACTTTTTAATATGTATTTAGAATTGTTTTAAGAGGCATTAGAAGGCGTAAATGAAGAAATACTTATTAACTAAATAACGTTTTAACGTTATAAATTGTAGTAAATCGACTTTCTAATATAGTTATAATTATTAATCTCAACAAACCTGATTCAACGTAAAAACTGTAAAGTTTATAATACACCTCTTCAAAATCCTTATGGTACTTGTAGAGAATTTTTTCTCTGATTTTTAAACACTTTATTAGCAATTCGAGTTGATTTCCATCGTCATCTAAAATCGAACATACAAAATTTGTTTTTACTGTATACAAATATTCTTACTTTGTAAATATTTTTGAGCCTCGTTATTAATTTTTCTAAATGGTTTTAAAGGATAGTTATCTCCACAATTGATGCAAAAACTTAGAGCGGCATTTTGCAGTTCAGGAATCAATCCTTTACATTTGGGACACAAATAACTGTTCAGCATTTCCTAAAAATCAATTCAATCAAATCGTTTCATAAGATTTTTATATTTTAACAAAAAGGTATTGTTTTTTTCTATTGTTAGAAAAATTAAGAAGCAACTGCTTTTAACATCCTCCTCTTTTGAATAGAATGACACTTTCAGAAGAAGTCAAATAGTTATCCTGGATAGGAAGCTTACGAGGAAGCTGCCCTGAGTAAAACCCGTTTTAATAGTTGAGAAATGTTAATTGAAGACTTTAGGACGACCTTCGACATCAACGTCGTTCGTGAAGACCGTCGTGGAACCATTGATCAACTTTGTAAGATGTCTGGAATGCCATATGAAGTTCAATTCAGAGGATTTTGTCTCAAAATTTGCACATGAAAAAAGTTGCAGCTAAATTTGTCCCGCGCATGTTTAGAACTTAAAAAACAGCTCGAAGATGACCCAGAATTTTTTCCCAGGTGATTACTAGTGTTGAATGCTTTGGACACGATCCTGAAACAAAGTCAGTGGAAAACAGCTGACTCTTTTCTTCCCAAAAAAGCTCAAAATCAAAAATCAAGACAATGCTCATTTATATTGTGCACTCGGAATTGATTCCACTAGATAAAACTGTTAACTACAAGTTCTATATGGAGGTACTGAAGAGACTGAGGGAGAGTATTCGGAAAAAAAGATCAGATCTTTGGCGTGACACTGATTGTTCATCCTTTCTACTCACCGGATCTAGAACCGTGTGACTTCGTTTTGTTCCCCATACTCAAAAGAGACATGAAAGGAAGACGTTAAAGCAGTTAAAACGCATAAGAGCTTCCAATAAATTAGAAGAGAAAATAATCAAAAAGTATTGGATTACAGTAATAAAATAAATCTTACGACTTCCTGGGATGGATCACTACAAATAACACATTTACATTCAAAGTGATAAAGACTTCTGCATGCTATTTGACGCTGTTCTCTATTCATTCCACGATAATCAATTCCATAGCAATTAAATACCTCCTCGTTTTCTTTTATATCTTCCAGAGCCTTTACAAGTACAGTATCACAGATAAAACTAAAAAAAAAGTAATATTAATTACAAAAACTCATATAAAAACGTATATACTAACAAATTGGTTACGTTTGGTCGGCAGGAGTGATTCATAATGCTCACAGATGGAAACATGCCACATGCGATAGTGATCAATATATCAGGAAATAGTAAATCAGTGGATGAATAAGTCCAATGTTCAATAATACTAGAATTGCAGGAAAGTTGCGCGATATGTTTCGTAATCAAACCTCCAATATACTGAACTAAAACACCCAAATCGTTTCTGGGACAGTTTTTCTGCTTTAAAAACCACGTAAAAAATTCAGTGTATTTTTTTAAATATGTTACTACTATAGCAGCCATCTAAAATAGAAAATATTAAATTAATTAATTAGTAACAGTTATTATGTTGAAAATAGACAAGGATTTGAAAGTCATCTCTTAGGTCACTAAATAGTTGATAAGAAACCCAAAAAATGTTGTTTTTATTTCTGTTTTGAGGAATATGAAGTCGCCTGGCTTCGGTGACGTCACTAAGTTGTAAACAGAATACTTCATTGGACATACGAGGTCTGGATATTAAATAAGGAGTCTGCGTGCCTAGAGAAAAAAAAGTAGTGCGTTGGGTACCTAGAAGTCTTCTCGTGCCAAAAACCATGTGCGACTTTTTTGGTTTCCGAAGATAAAATCTGCTTTGGAACGGACCCGATTTGAGTCGATGGAACCGCTAAAGCAAAAAACGGCAGAGCTCCTAAAGGCAAAAAGACTTCCAGCACTCTTTTGATCAATGGAAAAAACGTATTCCAATCCCTAATTATTATAATAAAACTTAATACTTACTAATATATATGGAGCAGCATTTTTACTTTTATAAATATTGGATACCAATCTATTAAAATATGGATAATTATCATCTTTATCACCGAATTTTTTCAAGTCTTCTTGATAGTCTCCTTTAATGGTCTTGAATCCTGATTTAACACCTTTCAACATCGCTTTAAAAGCAGGAAATGCAATCCCCAAATCATACCAAATATTAGCTTGCATTCCTTCACATTCCCACTTATGACATTCATTCCAGGATGTAAGTCTACATTTCTCATTGCAGTATACACATAGTGTACAACTGGCACAGCTAAAAAAATAAATCTAATAAGATTTTTCTCTTGATTTCCATTACAGAAATAATTAAATAAAAATATCATTTTCTTAGATAGGATGTGTTAGAATAAACACAACTAAACAATTTTTACTCAATTTTGTAGTTATCGAAAGTAAATAAGTTCGCCGATATCTCCAGGATGGAAAAATATGAGAAAGTTACATATTTTTCTTCTACTGTTTATCTTGAATTAAAATATCTTTATAAAAGCTTCTTATACTTACGGAACACTACTGATGATATCTTTTAAACAATTGTAGCATTTAAATGAATAGAACTCCTTATTTTCTTTAAAAACAGGAGCAAATATAAATGCTTTCTCTATAAATAATACATCTCCTTTTTTAATATTTTTGGTAGCAACCACATGTCTTCCTTTAGTCTTATTATAACTAAAAGTTATAAAACTTTAGTAAAATCATACAAAAAACTAATAAAAATAAAGTTTACCTCATTTTAATTTGTGATGAAGTAAAAGCAAAATTTTCATTTTCTATATCGCTAAATTCAGGAAAATCAGTAGAATTATCTCTATGGATTTCAGCAGCTTTACATTTAATTTTTGCTTTTTTTATACGATTTAATTTCTCTAAATGTTTTTCTAGAATAATAAATAATTTATAGGTATAGGTAATCTGCTCAATTCTAACAATATTTACTCGCTTTAAAGAGTCATTTTATGTCTAAAAAAGTTTATTTGAGCACAGTGGCATTGTGATCGTACTTAATTCACTGACAATAGAACAAAAAATTAAAATAAAAAGTGTGAGTTGCCCAAAACCCCGTGGAAATTACGAAAAATAAGTAAAGGAAAAAATCGGGGTTATAAACGATCTTAAAATACGACATTTTATGCAAAAACTGTAAAACTATAAGGGGCGCCACTGTCAGCGGATACTCTTAAATTCTGCATAAGTCAGTTACTAAAATTGTGAATGTACTATAATTACCTCTATCCTCGACTAAAGTAACAGCGAGAAATCTATGAAGATCACTAAGGCATTTCTCAAAATTTTCTTGTTGACCCGTTTCATAAAAGCATTCAGCTTTTCGAAAGTAAATTTTTGGAATAAGATCTACAGGATAATAGGTACGAAAGCAAAGGTCAATATCCTTTACACAATTCTAAAAAAATAACCTTAATAAATATTCAGATTTTTATGAAATAAATATCTACTATGAGAGGTGGTAATTAATTAAGTAATATTTGATACTGACCTCATATTCTTTCATTTCGAAAGAGACTGCAGATCTATTAGCCAAGGCCAAGCCATACTCCCTACCACCAGGTGTGGCCGTACATAAACTTTTTGTATAAAATTCCAAACTTTTGAGTAAATCCTTCTGAACGTAACATTTATTACCTTCTATTCGATAATGTAATGATAATCTATCATTTTTTACTACTTTATTCTTAAACTGGTTTTCTAGCCAAGAATCGACAGGAGTTCTAAAAATAATTTTGTTTATGAATATGCTACTTAAAATTTTACAGAATTATTATTACAAATCCAAACCATAGAACTTTGCAAATACTTCAAAAATATTTCCATCTATTTTTGTAAATTTTTCATTGTAATACGCCAACAAACAGTCCATTTTATCTACAAAAAAGGACAAAAAATGACCAATGTGCTCAATACATCATTATAACATTAATAATTAAAAAAAAAGTGTTTAATGAGTGATTTATAAGATACATACTTATCTGGGCGTTTTTACAACATTAGAACCTTAAATTTATATACTAAACTAACTAAATAAACTGATAAATTCCAGTAATCTAGGTTAGATAGCGTAGGCTACTCTGACAGAAGAGAAACTCAGTTTGACATATATCAGCATACAAAATACAAAGTGGTACAAGAAACCTACTTTATATTTGAACTAATTTTTAAAAATCGCCCAATAATTTTTAAATATTTTTGATTATTACTTTGAATTTAAACATATTCGCATTGTTGCGTATATAAGTTTGAAAAATTATGAAATGAATATAATGTTTTTCTTATAAATTCAATATGGAATTATTTGAATATTTATATAAATAATTATAGTTTGTTACACATATGGAATCTAATATAAATTGCTTTAAAAAGTTTTTAGTTTATAGTTTTCCTGTTTTTGTCGATATTGTAACATTATTTGTGTTTTTAGTTTTTTACTTTTTTAACTTTTCCGGTTTTGTCATTTGATTTTGTTTTAATTGCAATTTTTATATTTTCTCGAGTTTCTTTTTTTATTTGTTTTTCTGGTAATTTTTCATTTTACTACAGTTTCTTGTTTTTTCTTTATTTTAAATTTAATTAATTGTTGATATTTTCCTTTTTTTTTGTTTGTAGTTATTTGTCATTTTTCCAGTTTTTTTTATTTATTTTTGCTCTTTTCTGGGTTTTTCTGTTTTCTATTTTTTGATACCGACTTATTCACTTTTTTTATTTGTTTTTATTCTATCTGGACGAAGACAATTCCAAATAATCTTTATTTATAAATTGCAATATAACGACATCTATCGAATTTCTCCAAAAGATGTTAAACGATGATATAATCTTTTTTTTGATAAATTAACTTACACTGCTATCTATTCGGAATACATATACACTTTTCTTGTTTTTGTGATTTCTTTCCCGGTGTTTATTTTTGCATACTCTTCCTTTTGTTTCCCATTTTTCCACTTTTTCTATTTTAGTAGATTTATATCTACTATTCAGCTGGTTCGCAGGTCACGACTTCGGGAAAATTTCACTACAGTTTTTCGTTTTGGGCCCCCCTGACCTCAAAAACACCTTCCGTTCAAAAGTTTATATATATATATATATATTGTTATGATTTGATTGGATAAAAAAATTTTTGTATTTGATAATAGGTAACTGTCTTTATATAGATGTTTAAAAATTTTATTTCAGAAAGAGTTGATAATTGTTGATTTTGTTTATGATTAGATTGTTTTAAGAGGTTACCTAGGGACAAGGGGGATAAAGAGAGATTATGATAGAATTTGAATTTGAGAAGATAGTTTAATTTTATAATTTATGAATTTGTGTAATTGAAGTTAAAGTTAAAAATAAAGTTTAAAGTAAATGAACAAAAATATAAAGAAAGTTTTAAGTTGAATCCAGACCCAATAGCAGGAGAAGTAGCCGGAGCCAAAGAAAAATAAGAATTCATAACAAATTGTCGATCCAACGTGGGGCAGGAAAAGAAAAATCTAAATCCAGAATAAATTTGTCAAAAAGAACACCCAGACACCCAGAAAAGAATAAAAAGAAACAGGACACCAACCCGATCGCAAGAAACCGAAATAGAAATTTTGAAATTTCATATTAGAAAAATTGTAATCTGGGGTAAGATTTTTAAATTTCTATATAGAGACAGTTTTTTATTTTGTTGTTTATAATTGAAATAGGGGGGATACATAAATTCTGTTAAGACATAATTTATAAATATTTAGGTTGATACAAATCATTTTTATAAAAATTTTGATTTTGACAGTGTCAATAAGACATAAGAAACTTTGATATACGGGGGGTGAATTAAAATTATAAATTTAATATACATATTAAAATTTAAATCAAATAAAAACAAATTAAATAATTTTAAATAATAAAATGGAAACAAGAAGAAGGCAAAACAAGAAACAGGATTTACAGATGCAACAAGGAGATCACCAAAAAGATGAGGACATACAGATTATGGGAACAAATGAATCGGGAGATGAAAAAGAGAATACCACGATAATAGAAGCAATTATTGAAAGTAATGGCAACAAACATGAAGAAAGCGATATGGATAGGATGTTTAAATTTTTAGAAAAAATGAATGAAAAACAAGAAAAAAATAGAAAGGAAGATCAAGAAAATCAAGAAAAACAAGACAAAAAGACAGAAGAAATGAATAAAAATATTGAAGCAATAAATGTAAAAATGGATTCTATGAAAAAAGAAATAAAAGAAGATATGAAAAAAGAAATAAAAGACATGAACAAGAATATGGAAGCATTTAAAGATGAAATGAAGAAGCAAATGGAAATAAACAAAGAAAAATTGGAAGAAACAAAGAAAGAAATGAGAACTGAAATAATAGCAAGAATAACAGAAGTAGAGGAATTACAAGAAGTTAAGATTAAAACAATTATTAATAAGGAGTATAAAGATGAAATAAAAGAAATCAATATTAATACAAATAAAAAATTGAGTGAATTAGAAAAAATTATAAAACAGGATACAATAAAGAAACTAAGTGAGATGGAACAAAAAGTAGAAGAAATAAAAGAAGTACAAGAAAAAGACCGTGAAGTTTTATTAGAAGGAATAGAAAAATTACAAAGTCAATATAATGATAAAATGAGTATAGGATCATGTATGAATATAAGTCATGATGAAAGTATTAAATTTAATGGGAATATTCAGACTATTCATCCAAAATCATTTGTTAATACAATTATGTATAAAATCAAGAATAAACAAAATTGGAAAGAAATAATTAAAGGAATGTTAAAGGAGAATGCTGCTTTATGGTTTGCAACTAAAGAAGTAAGTATCAATACTTATGAAGAATTTGAAAGAGAATTTATAAAACATTATTGGGGAGAATCACAACAAGCTATATGTAGAGAAAATTTATATTTTGGAAAATTTAACTATCGAATAAGTAATAATTTAATAAATTATGCATTAAAATTATATAACATGGCTCAATATTTGGAACCAGGTATGAGAGAAGAAGAAATAGTTATTTATATTTCAAGACATTATGATGCACAAATAGCAGAAACTATTGCGTTACAGAATATTAATCAAATGGATAGTTTTATACATTATTTAGGACGAGTTGAAAGAAATTTAAAAATATTGGATCAAAGATCAAATTCAGAAAATATAGGAAGAGGAAGTAATTATAATCAGAATAGAAATAGAAATGAGAATATGAATTATGAAAGAGAAAATAGACAAATGAATAGAAGAAATACAGAATGGAGAGAATGGAATAGAAGGGAAGTACAAGGTCAAAATAATCAGAATCGAAATTATGGTAATAATCAAAGAAATGAATATCAACAAGGAAACAGAAATGGAAATAGAAGATATGAGAATAATGGTAATGGGAATGGACGATTTCAAAATGTTTATAATGGAAGATACCAATCAAGGAATAATAGAGAAATAAGAGAAAATAGATATGAAAATACAGTCTCAGAAAATAATAATGGAAATAGAGATAACAGAAATGAAGAAAGAAGAATAAACCAAATAAGTGGAATAGAAGACAGAATAGAAAGACAACCTGATGAAGAAAATAATGGGGATATGAATGAAAATTTTTAAATATGCACTCTCAAAATTTAAAGTATAAAAGATCGGTATATCAACATCCGATAGAATTTATAAAATTAGAAAATAATTACGAAAATATAAAGGATAATAAAATTGGATTAATATTTATAGATGGGATTATAGAAAATAAAAATTATAAAATTTTAATTGATACAGGATCAGAAGCATCATTAATAAAGGAAGAAATAGTAAAAAATTGTACACAAGAAGAAATTATTAAAATTCCAAAAATAAAATTAATAGGTGCAAATGGAAAAAAATTAGGTGAAGTTAATAAATCTATATTTAAAGAAGTGAAAATTGGAAATGATGGATATAGAATGCAATTTTTAATTATTGGGAATATGGAGTGCGATATTGTTTTGGGAACAGATGAAATGGAAAAACATAAAGTTATTATTAATTATGAAGAAAAAAATATTGAAATAGGAAATAATATTATCAATTTAATAAAAGAAAATAAAAACCAAAATAATGAAGATTATATAATAATGCGAACTATGGTTGAAAATACAATTAATTGTGATGAAAAATATGAAAGAAAAATAGAAGAATTGATTAAAAATCATAAAGGTCTAATGGAAGCAGAGAATAGAACAGTAAGAGAATATGTACATAAATTTGAAGTAAAAGGAATAGAAAATTTTAAAATTAAAACATATCCAATTCCATACCAATATAGGAAACAAGTAAGAATAGAAATAGAAACAATGTTGAATAATGGAATTATTGAAAAAAGTAACACTTCTTATATAAATCCAATTGTTGTAGTAAAGAAAAGTAATGGAGAATTACGTTTATGTTTAGATGCAAGAAATATAAATAAATTTTCATTACCTCAATATGAAGCTCCAATGAATATTGATGCTATTTTTGGAAGAATTACAGGAACACAAATTTTTAGTAAAATTGATCTGAAGCATAGTTTTTGGTTAATTCCGTTAGAAAAACAAAGTAGAAAATATACAGGTTTTTGTGTAGATGGTGTTATATATCAGTTTAAAGTTGTTCCATTTGGAATACAAAGTGCATGTGCAGCTTTGGTAAGAGCATTACATAAAATTTTGGATAAATATGAAAATTTTGTTGTTCATTATGTAGATGATATTTTAATTTTTTCAAATAATGAAGAAGAACATTTTAGACATATAAAATTAGTTATTGAAGAATTAGACAAAGCAGGCATGAAGATAAATATAGAAAAATGTGAATTTTATAAAAAGGAAATTATATATTTAGGATATAAAATAGATAAAGATGGAGTAACTATGGATGAAGGAAGAATTAAGAAAATTGTGGAATTTGAAAGACCAAAATGTTTAAAAAATGTTAGAGGATTTTTAGGAATGTTAAATTATTATAAAAAATTAATTCCAGATTTAACACATAAACAAATACCATTAATGGAATTACTTAGAAAAGGAGTGAAATGGAAATGGTCAGATAAACAAGAAAAAGTGTTTAATGAATTAAAGGAAATATTTAGTAGAAAATTAAAAATATATCATCCTGATTATAATTTACCATTTATTTTAAAAACAGATGCATCGAAAGAAAGGTTAGCAGGAGTATTAGTTCAGATACAACATACTATGGAAGTTCCAATATGTTTTATTTCTAGAATAACTAAAAATTATGAAAAAAATTATAGTGTTTCAGAGTTAGAATTTGCAAGTATTGTATTTTGTGTTCAGAAATTACGATTTTATTTATTGGGAAGAAAATTTACCATTGAAACTGATCATATTGCGTTAACAAATGTTATGAATAATCGATTTTCCAATAATAGAATATATAGATGGAGTTTATTATTACAGGAATATGATTTTGAAATAAAATATGTGGAAGGTAAAAATAATATAGTGGCTGATACTTTGTCAAGAGAAAATAATTGTAATTCAAAAAATGAAAGAGTAATTAGAATTGGATTAAATAAGTTTAAAAATATAGATGGAATATTTTCAAAACAGGAAGTAATTTGTAGTCAACAAAAACTATTAGATAGAGATAAGAATAATTTAGAATTAAAAGATGGAGTATATATAAAAAGAGTAGGTAATCAAGAATTATATGTTATTGAGGAAAATTTAGGAAAAAAAATATTAAAAGAATTACATCTTAGATTTGGACATATTGGATCTAGGAAATTATGGTTATTATTTAGAGAAAATTATTTTTGTAAAAAAGATTATAATGTTTCAAAATTTATAACTAGAAGTTGTAATGTATGTCAATTAGCTAAATGTAAGAATAGAAAAAATAAAAATATAGGGAAAAGTATTATATCTGAAAATCCATTAGATGTGGTAGCAATTGATTTCATTAGTAATTTGATAATAAATGGAAAGAAAAATAAACATATTTTAGTAATTGTGGATGTATTTTCAAAATATGTTAAAATATATCCATGTAAAAGGACGAATTTTAAGAATATAAATAGAATATTACAATGTTATATAAGAGATGTAGGAAAACCTAAGAAAATTATTGTAGATAATGCTACTTATTTTCAAAGTGGAAGATGGATTAGAAAATGTGAAAATTTAGATATTATTGTTAAAACAATCAGTATAAGACATCCAGCAGCAAATCCAGCAGAAAGATATATTAGAGAGATAATAACATTTTTAAGAATATTATTGAAAGATAAAAATCATAAAGATTGGGAGGATTATATAGAGAATGTAGAAAAATATTTAAATGAAAGTCCAAATTTATGTACAGAAGAAACACCAATATATTTAATGAAAAGAGAAAATCCAGAAAGAATATGGGAGTTTGAAAATCAAAAGAATTATGAAGAGATAAAACATAATGTAAAAAGAAGATTAATGCGAATATGGGAAAAATATTATAAAAAAATTAAGAAGAAAGTAAAAAAACCTGTTAAATTTGATAAAGGAGATTTAGTAATTATAAAAAATTTACAAATAGGAAATAGGAACAAAAATGAGATGGCAAAATTACAATTGTTATATGAAGGACCTTATATTGTGAAAACTGAAAATGCTATAAATAGTTATGAATTAGAAGATCCTTATACAAAGAAAATTAGAGGAATATTTAATATAGAAAATATATATAAATATAGGGAAGAAATTGATTAAATAAAATAAAGTAAAATTATTAAAAAGGGGTAGAAATAGAAAGTAATTGTAACTTAAAGGTAGAATAGTAAGGGATGATCTGATAGAAAAGTAAATATGGAATAAATTTAAAATTATAAAATGTGTCTTAATAGAAAATTTTAATTTTAAATTTAGGGGGATTTTGTTATGATTTGATTGGATAAAAAAATTTTTGTATTTGATAATAGGTAACTGTCTTTATATAGATGTTTAAAAATTTTATTTCAGAAAGAGTTGATAATTGTTGATTTTGTTTATGATTAGATTGTTTTAAGAGGTTACCTAGGGACAAGGGGGATAAAGAGAGATTATGATAGAATTTGAATTTGAGAAGATAGTTTAATTTTATAATTTATGAATTTGTGTAATTGAAGTTAAAGTTAAAAATAAAGTTTAAAGTAAATGAACAAAAATATAAAGAAAGTTTTAAGTTGAATCCAGACCCAATAGCAGGAGAAGTAGCCGGAGCCAAAGAAAAATAAGAATTCATAACAATATATATATATATATATATATATATATATATATATATATATATATATATGTATATATATATATATATATGTATATATATATGTATAGTTCCGATATAACGAAATCTGTGGACACGATAGCGGTCGCATTTCTTAACGGATCGAAATGAAATTTGGTACAAAAATCAATCGTCCCAAAATCTCGGTCGAGTTCGTTAATGGGCCAAATCGGTAAGGCCGTTTGGGCGTGACATCAAATCAAAATGGAAAAAAATTCGTAACTTTTTTACTTCACCCTGTACAAAAAAATGTTAGGGGACTTTTATGTTTGTCTTAAAGAGACCTACAACTTTTATCTAAAACATTTTTTTCTAAAACGTATACTTTTAATATATTTAATCAATATAAATCTACTGATGCGCCTGGCTTACCAAGGGCCATTTTTTTTATATTTTCTAGTTTTTTTTCTATTTTTGATTCATACTTTAAGGAAAATAATTGAAAACAAAACAATATGATTACATTTTATTTCTGAGTTGGTTATAAATTCAACAAAACATTGATGTCAATATAAAAATAAATACGACAAATAAATAACTGCGTATATATTTACTAACACTAAAAGAACCATTTTTTTTACAAAACAATGATATTATATACTGTAAGGATTGTATTTAATAAAAATCCAAATAATACACATTATTTTGTAAAAATAATATTAATTTTAATGTACCTGCTTAAAATATTTATAATTTGCAATTTGAAACAGTTTATACTAAAAAATTGCTACGATATGAAAAAAACACATTGATAGTAATAATTCTATTCTAAACATATTCTTTACAATAGTGCAACATTCTTTAAATTTTTTGTTTTTCTAAACCTATATACCTCCTTCAAAAATACCTTGCCTTGCTTAACTGTTAAAATAAATTAAGTATTACTTACACAAATGAGTACAAAGTGAAAACTATATACAGTATACGTTAAATCTAGAATAAGTTCAGTAATTTACTAATCATCAGGAATTTATTTAGTATATAAAACAATTTATTATCTATTAGAAACTATCCTGTTTGATTTATTGTATCGTATACATACACACTTAAGTAAAAAAATTAACTTATTCCAAACTTTATATCATATTATTATCATATACTATCTTCCACTTTGTTTTAGTTTTTTTTTTTAATAAACAGACATTTTACCAAGTTTGTTTCTGGTTTGGTCCGTATATGAAATATATTTTCATGGATAAAACTTTTTGGGCTTGAGTTAAATCAAATTAGCAAAAAGACGTAGTACAAAAATCCACTCTAAATTATTATCTACATAGAATTTACATTATCTTCAAACATCTTCACCAGCATTTCTTCGCGCCAATCTTTCGGCACGAGTCGATTCAGAATCTACAAAAAAATTCAGCAGTCTCAAATTATTGGCAAGTTAAAACACAAACCTATTGTGACATCTAAATTTTACGAAAAGCAAAAAAAAACTAATCTAACATAACAATGTAAGCAATTACTGTTTTTTTTTTGAAAATATTACCACAGATTTTGTACTAAGTACCATGAATAATTTATTTTTGTATTTATTGAGACTTTAAATTAAATTTGTCACAATGATATTCTTCTATTAACACTTAACTACTATGTATAGAAAATTTGTTTCAGATAGGATTTCACCCTAGAAATTTTTCATTGCAACTTGAAGCCACACATAGAGGTGAGATACCAGTGAGTATCGAGGATAGAGGTAAAGAGCGCCATCTTAAATGAGAATTTAGCAGAAAAAGTGTCCGCTAGTAAACCTAAAATTAAAGTTCAAACTTCGACCGAAATGGCGAACGTAAAGTATGCAGAGTTTGGATAATTAAGCAAATATAACGTAAAAAGTTATTGTGAGATAACATTGACAGTTAAATCCTCCAATCTTAAAGCAGAAGTGTTTCATTCTGTATATACCTCCTAATTCTTTCATATGCAGCGCTTATCCTTATCCTACAATGGTGCACTCTTAGTTTAGTGAATTCAAACGGTCACTTTTTGATACACACAGACAGTGCTCTTTATCTCTACCCAACATACTTTTTGAACTGCTATGCCTTCTCCACACTATTAGACAAAGTCGAGCGATTTTAGTCTCTAAACAATGTCTAGATACAATCGAGATATTGTCTATAGACATGCGCGACAAAACCCGAGTCTATTGACATGTCTTTGAGACCCATCTCGTTTGAGAGACTTTAGACAAAGTCGAGCGATTTTTGTCTCTTAACAATGTCTAGATACAATCGAACGTTTGTTTATAGAACATTGCACTACAAAACCCGTGTAGAACATTGGTATCCTATCTCAAATAGGAGACTTTAAGATGAAGTCGAGCGGTTTCTATCTATAAACAATGTCTAAATACAATTGGGCGTTTGTCTACAGAGCATTGCGCAATATAGACATATCTCTAAGATAATATCGCAGAACATTGGTATCCCATCTCGTATGAGAGACTTTAGACAAAGTCGAGCGATTTTTGTCTCTAAACAATGTCTAGATACAATCGAACGTTTGTCTATAGAACATTGTTCTACAAAACCCGTGTATGTAGATAAGTCTCTGAGACAAACTTATAGAAAATTGGTATCCTATCTCGAATAGGAGACTTTAAGATGAAGTCTAAACAATGTCTAGATACAATTGAGCGTTTGTCTACAGACCATTGCGCGATATAGACATATCTCTTAGACAAAATCGTAGAACATTTGTATTTCCTTTTCGTTTGGGAGACTTTAGTTAATTCTTAGACAAAATTACGTAATATTTCGTAATGTGGAGCTGTTAGCTAAGACATTGTTGTCATTTATTATCAGTAAGTTGGAGGATCGTGATTGTATTTATTTATTCCAATTTTAGTCCGTCCCCCCGTATAACTTTGTGAGAAACTTTCGAGTAGAAATACTGAAAAGGGACTCATGGAACAATGGCCCCCCCCAATCCAAGAGGAGTCAATCTGGTATACCGATGGCTCAAAGACTGAGAAAGACACAGGGTCAGGTATATACAGTAGAGGACACAGGATAAAAGTCCAACTAAGTCTAGGTGCGTATGCCACAGTGTTTCAGGCTGAAGTAATGGCCATACAACATTGTGCAACGGAGATCGTAAGTCCGTAGTCATATACTTGGACAGCCAAGCAGCTCTAAAGGCAATAGTCTCGTCACAAATAAGCTCACAGCTGGTGTGGGACTGCGTTAAGGCCCTGACACATGCCGCAAATCAAAATTCTCTAACACTGGCATGGATACCAGGACACCCAGGGTTTCGAGTCAATGAGAAGTCTTTTAAATTGGCCCGTGCTGGAGCTAATACACCAATGATAGGCCCAGAACCATTCGGCGGAGTTGCTGACACATTCAGAAAGGCAGCCATTGAGAAATGGACGCTAGAGAAGGCCCAGGAGTGGTGGGAAAAATCACCGGGCAAGCGATAAGCCAAAGTCTTCATAAAGGGACACTCGGCGAAGTTTACTGCAGAGCTGCTATCACAAAGGCGAAACGATGTCTGAATGATTGTCAGTCTCTTGACAGGACATTGTAGGCTCAAGAAACATATAAGTCAGTTGAACTTAGCAGACGAAGACATCTGTCGATACTGCCAAGAGGAGGACGAAACCGCATTTCATGTCCTATGCCAATGCGAAGGCCTTGCAAGGACGCGGTATCTAGTACTGGGAGAGGAGAAACCGTCTGCTCCAAGTTATGCGGAGTGGCCACTGTCAAGGTTATTAAGTCTCATTAAGAGGGCAGGGCTGGACAAGGTTCTCTAATCCTATTCTTGAGCTAATGGGTGGTCCTAATAGATCTGCAAAGGTCGTAGTGATACAGGCTAACAGCCAACCCAATAAACATCTAATCTACTCCAATTTTCCGATTGTTTATTTAAATATGTGGTCTACGGAAAAAGTCCTATTATTCATGGAAAATTTTTATTGCACTAATTTTTTGTTGGAAGTCACAAATCTCGAACAACTCCCCTCAAGACTTCTTGGTTTCACAATCTAGAGATATCAAAAGCTAGAGGATTTCTTTTTAGTTGAGGTAACAAACAAATTGTTGAAGTATGATCCAAGATATAAGAGTTTAATTTCTATACGTTCTATAACAACAAATTCACTTAATTAATAAAGACTTTATTTATTTTTAAGTATTTTTTCTTTATTTAAAAAAATCTGGGAACCAACCACAGAATTGGAGCATAGTAGTTAAGGATTAATCATAAATTTTAATAAAGCCAATTGGGTAATTAAATGAATTACTTCTCGTATATAATCTCTATATTACTATTTTAATAATCCGTAAGATACGATTAGGTAAAAATTAAAAAATATATGTATATATTTTAAGTTACATTGGATAATTATATTTTATAAATTATATAAGTTGACTAACAAATTTTGTATTTACTTTTGCTAAAAAAAAATAATAAAAAGTTTTCTACAATTAAATGTAATTTTAACAGATATATTTTTTTGGATGTAAAATTGATTTTATACATTATAAATTTTACAAATTTATACATTTCAGTTTTGATGAGAAAATATTTTTTTTAAATGAAAATTTATGCCCCGATGTAGAAATATCAATTAAAATTTAATGTTTTTTAGTGTTTCACAAAAGTTCGTTGAACCTTGTAAGAAGTGTATTATTTTTTTATATAAAGCACTAATGAAACATTATTTTTTTATCAATTTTTCTGCAACTGCGCATTAGTGCATCAATTATCATATACAGTAGAACCTCAATTATCCGACACTCGATTATTTGTCAACTTCTGATATTGGACAAATATAAAATTCGACACGAAATAAAGTAGAAAACCGATGAAATTACAATTCGGAAATACTTTAATGCCCATTAAGCTGCACATTGAATGAGTGAATAAAATGAAGGGTATATAGAAAGTCATTCTCAATTTTCTTTTCTTCACCAAGGAACTTGCGGAATGAGTCACTGTGATTTACTTCCGAATTGTAGTACAGATGAGGTTGTTTTTTTACTGATTTGCCCAGCAGTGAAGTCAAAGAATTTCTTTATTAGATTTAATTATACAACAATTGAAGGTGAAAAATGAAGTGTGGTAGAATATATTAACTGCGATTAAACTGACTTAAATTGGAAACCAACTCATCAAATGAAATTAGCTTTATCTTCTAAGATGTCAGCGCCTGGATTTACATTAGAAAAGGAATGGATAATGGTTATGGTTTGTACAAATGTGATAATCGGATTCCGTTCTTAGTCATTGGCCATTGATTGGTTTAGATTATGAAAATAATCTTCATGAAGAAGCTATGCTTTTAATGGATAATGTACAAACTCATCCTATTAAAAAGTTTGAAGATGGTAAGATAACGTATTCCTTTTTGCTTGCAAATGAGACGTCTTTGATTCAGCCTATGGATGTGACAGAATGGACCTTGAAAACTGTAGGCCAATTAGGATGTAGGATATAATATTTTAATAGACGATCAATTAATTAACCACGTTTTAAAACCTTTAGAAGCTTAATATGTATAAAGATTGGAAAGAAGACTTAGTACCTGATAATCCGGAAGATAACAATAGCCATGGGGAAGCTGAGGATACGGTATAAAAAATTATATAATGGTATGAAAATCAAGAGGAAGCAGATCTCGTCCAACTATTATTATTTTTGAAAAAAAGCTACCTTGCAAGAAAAACCACACTTTTTCAATAGTTTGTTTTAATAAATTCATCTTTTTTTTCTATTTTCCGTCTTTTTTCCATATCCGTCGCACTCTAGCCGACCTCTGACGGATAATCGGGCTTTACTGTATATATGTAGTGTTTTAACAGAAAGTCATGGGTTATAATATAATACAAAAAGAAAAATAGCAAAAAGCATTTGTGCAAAGCCTTGATCTAAATTATAATGTGTATTTTTAGGAGCACAAAAAAATATAATAAAAAAATGAGACCAAGTACAATAGCAAAAGAAGAACAAACAATCAACAAAATCAACTGTTTTTAAGTGAGTTTATTGAATATTTGCAATATTCTTTTCTACGATTTATTAACTATGTCATATATTAGCAAGTACTATCTTTATATTTCATTTCTAAAAGATAATACAAACATCTAACATAAAATATATTCACAAACAGCAATTTTTACCTACTTTTGCTTGTGCTAGGAGCACTACTTTTTTCTTCTTTTCCGTTTGTCGTTGATGCAGATTTCGCAGGTTGTGGAATAATTGTGATTTCATCATTAATTTTCAATGGTTTGAGTTGATCGGCAGTTTTTCCAGAAGTGCTCGAACTAGTTGAACCTTTTTTATCCATCACTCGTTTAGCAACGACGCTATGGGCGGAATAAACGTGGTTTTCGAATTGTTTATACATACCAAAGGTCGCTGTACAAACTGTACATTTATATGAAAGATGCGCTGGTTTAAGAGTCATGTTATGATCACGAGCCACATGATTTAACAGTTTCCATTGGTATACCTAAAAAAAGAGATATTGAAAATGTAAGTTCTTATTGTGTAAAATTGTTTATGTTAAACCCTATGTTATTATGATAATAGAATAATCCCTCTACTAACAAATTAGAGAGCGTTAGTTTGGCAACAATGTAGAGTAGAGGCAAGATTGTGTATTTGGAGGTCAGGGAACATAGCGGATTATTAGTAACGATGAAAGGGTGGTTTTGTGAGGTTTGAGGCCAATATTTGGTTTTATGATAGGGATACAATCCACACCGCTACATCTTTAGCCAAGCTAAAACTTATTTCCAAAAGGGGGAACCTACGTTGGCCCTAAGAAGTCCCAATCTGAGTTCTCCCGACTGTTTTTGTGGAGTTATCAAAAGTCCAAGGTGTGACATCACGTTAGAGTAAAATATATCGCGCTAATGTTTACCTTTTTCTTCGATACAAAGTTGAGTTCCGTTTCTTGGCATTTTTCATGACTTTCTTCGATGTTTCGGTGGGTATGGTGGCAATTTTTCATGTCAACTCACTGAGATTCTTCGACTGGTCTTTATATACCTTCCCCTTCAAATATCCCCATAGAAAAAAAGTCCAGTGGAGTCAAATTAGCCGATCGCAGCGGCCAGTCAAAATGACTATTTTTTGACAGTAAACGTCCTGAGAACATTTTCTTTGGCGAGCAGTATGAGCCGTAGCACCATCATGTTGGAACAAATGGTCTTCCAGGCCATTAGTCTCGCAAAAAAGTGTTCACCATATCACGATAACGGGTGATAACCATTCATCTAAATTGCTTCAGCATCGTCGCTTTCGAAGAAAAACGGCCCAATAATGCAATTAGAACATATTCTGGCCCAAACTATCACTCGTTTGTCATGGAGAGGTTTCCCACGATATTTTTATGCGTTTTCGGCAGCCCAGAAACGACAGTTTGTTTGTTTACGTTGCTATTCAAGTCACAATGTGCTTTTGGGAACAAAATCATCTTCACTTCTCTTCACATTGAATTTGGAATAAAATGCACGAATTCTCTTTGGATCAGGTGCTTTTTTTCGTGGAATTTTGCACGAAATGCACGTTGAGTAAAAAATTATTGACTTCTCATTTTCAATGTACAGTTTTACGATATCAGAATGCTGAATTGGTATATATTGAATTTTACTTCATAAAATTTCAAATATTTCATTGTTGTGCCAAAGTTATAGACGGCACTCGGTAGGGAATCGAGTTTGGTAAATACTAAATCATCTTTTTAACTTACCCGTCCACAAACAGGACATCTTCCAGAATCTTTACTCTTGTTAGCTGCATCTTGCATACTAGATGTTACCAATCCATGAGAACCTAAAAGATGCCTTTCCAAACCTTGATCAGTAAAGAACCTAAACTGACATTTCTGACAGTTCAATGGTGGTCTATTATATATCATCTTTGGATGAATTTTGATTTTATGTATCCATTGCATATGGTTTCGAAGTTGTTCTAAGTCCTAAAATAAATGCAAATAAAATTAAATTTTGTTATTGTTAACATAAAATATATTATTACCTTGATATATCCATCACAAATTTCACAAATAACAAAAGAGTTCTTGGAGGTGGTGTCTCCAGGTTTAGCGCCTCCTGAAGACACAGGAGTACTGGTCGTTGAATTGGTGCGAGGTAGAGGTGTTATTGATATACTAGGCTGTTGGGCAGGTTTTTTACCCATTGATTGACTTCCTGAGTTCTGAAAGCAGTAATGTATATTTTAGTAATAAAATATTATAATAATTGATGAGTATAAACTACAATAATTATCGTATCATAAAAAAATTGGTTAGTGATTTCTTTATAATTATATTAAATAAACACAAACTGGATATAAAAAAGCATAAATATCCCTGTTCAGTATACAACAGTTAATTTTTTTCTAAGAAGAGCATAAAAATACTACTAAACAACAGCTATTGTGGAGTTAATATAAGAATATTAAATAAAACAGAAATTAGAACATAAAACGGAAGAAATAAAGTCTACTAAAATAAAAATTAATGTTAATGTTAATTAAAATCGTATTAGAGCTGTTGTAGAGTATAAAGCAAAAATGTTTGAAAACCAACGTCGAAACAGAAATTTAATTTATTTAATTTTCAGGCAAGTGACAGATTATTACCTGAAGGGCCACTGAAGTGCTAGAGGAGGAAGACATGTTGGGGAGAAAGACATGGCCGGAGTTTCCAAGCCGACCGCTTATCTCTTGTCCTCCCACCACCTAATACGCACATACAAAAAAAGATAAAGAATCTTTTTATTTAATAGACAATAACGATTAATACACATACATTTATATACCCAATCACAATTTAAGTAAGTAAACTAAAATTTTTAGTTTAAAAAAGTGTACTTTCTAATTTCTGATTAGTAACAAATTCAAATTATTTATTTAATATATATTGAAATTAGTAAATTTCTCTTTACCTGGAATACTTGATTTCCACTCAATTGGTAATTAGTGGGTACAAGAACTGACCCTCCACCTGAGACAGCCTGTTGTTTAAAAACTACACCTGGTGTTCGTACAAGAGAACCTTGAGGTTTAACGTTAACATTTGGACCTAGCGTTGGACGACCTCGACCCCTAAAAAAAGATTTTATTAATATTTAAAAAAAAGAGATCAATACATAAAGGTGATGTTTCATTAGAAATTTACGACAAATTGGTTGTAATAACTTCATTATATATATGCGACAAGAATGAAACGGATATGGGAAAAAAACTGAAGAAAGCAAGCAGCTAGCTGACCCAGAAATGAAGAACAAGCCATTCTCTCTAGGTAACTCTTTGGTCACTTTGGTGCTTGGTTGTCTTCGTGGTTCTTTAGGTACTGCTACTGGAGCTGCATCTTTGGCCTCTTGTGTTGACTCCTGAGTGGACTTTGGGGAGAAATTGTGCTATTTATATATGGCTATTGTTGCGTTCTTTTCTCTTTGTGTCGTCTTCAGGTGACTCTGTCACTTTGGTGCTATGTTGTCTTCTGGTTCTTTAGGTCTGCTACTGGAGCTACACCTTTGGCCTCTTGTGTTTCCAGTGACCGTTGTTTGAACACCTAAAGTGCTCCCCATCTGCTCCTGCTAAGACAGTGCTTTTTCAAAATATTCTTGGTGTCTGGCTATTGTTGCGTGGTTTTCTCTTTGTGCACTCTTCAGTAGCGCTCTCTCTAGGTGTCTCTTTTGTCACTTTGGTGTTATCTTCTGGTTCCCTATGAATAATGCTGTTGGTCCACATAATGGGTCAATTCGCAAGAAGATTGATTTGTGCGTTTGGCAATACTTATAGATGCAAACTTTCTTTTCAATGATTCAAGTTGTAACGATTTGAAGATCGTTTTGTGTAAAATTCATACAGAAAATCGTGAGATCTCCATTATGCTGTTGATTAATTTGTATCTATATATGATATGAAATTTCTAATTGTACTTACCTATTAAGGGCACTCTGGGTACTCTGAAGCTGCATTTTTGAAAGGAATTGGTATTGATTAGTTTTTGACATAGCTTGATAAGCAGCGGCAGTAGCATTAAGACCCTGCGCTCGCATTTTAGGCACTCTCGGTATTTTTGCTGGTGGCTCCCAATCTACAGGTGGATCAAGATTTCTTTCTGGCTTGAATTTTCTCATACATGTAACCAAATGTCGAGAAAGTTTACCTGTTGAATAAACATATTTAATATTTCTTTGTTAAAATTGAATGCCAACCGAATATTTGACGTAAAAATGTGTTCGTTTGTTACACAATTATTCATTTAAGTAAGTCATTTGAACAGAATTTTTGATAAAAAAGTACCTTTTTGATTATCCTCAAAGGGACAATTAGGACACTGATGAAAGGCTGGAGCTCGTTCCAAATGTCCCCTAACAGCATGTTCAGCTTCCATATGAAACAAAATATCATGAGGACTACGAACTTCGTATGAACAAAAATTACATTTATACACAAAGTTCTTCATATGAGGAGTTTCCAAATGGTACGACATAGCTAAAGCTGATTCGGTTTTAAAATTACAAAATTCGCATTTTTTCAGAACAGTCTACAAAAAAAAATCAAAATTTATTTATAATAGTGGTAAAAACGAAGTAAATATTACATATAACAAAATTTACCTTAAAATGTTCATTATTTTCCTTGGTATATTCCAAATTTTTCACTAAAGATTTGATGGTTTTTTCGGTTTCTGGATTATGACCACCTTCTCGTCTAAGTTTACGTTTTTGTTGTGTTAAAAGATCTGTTTGTACGAATTCTTGAACCAAATTAAAACCAATATTTATGAAAAATTTTCCTAATGGACTATCGAAGTACGAATACGGTTTTTTGCCTTCCTCTAAGCCTTTTTTATCTGGTACATACATCGGATCCGATTTGTCCTAAAATTTAATAAAATCGATCAAAAATAAAATACGTTCTTATCAAAATAGATAAATAAACAAATAAATACCTCTTGTTTAATTTTCGCATCCTCCTCAGTTTCCATTTTTTTCTCACTTTCATCTTTGTCACTACTACCACTTCCATCATCATTATTTTTCTTCTCACTATCCTCTTTATCCTTTTTACTTTCACTTTCTTTAATTTGCAATTCAAGATCTTTAACAAAATCTTTAAAGTCTTTAACAGGCGGTTTTTCATAGACATAGGGCACAATAAACGAAGGCGCTTCAACCACAAACATATCATCAGTGAGTGTAGGCAATAAAGGGGTAGTTAAAGTAGGTGTAATAGTGGCTGGGGACATTTTTTGTTGTTGTTGAGTAGAATTTAAGGCCGAGCTATTAGCCGGAATAGGCGTAATGGTGGCTCGCATATTCGGAGGGTAAATTCCTTGGGCAGGTAGAGCCATTGGGAGAACAGTTGGGTAATTGGATGAGGATAGAGTACTAGAAGTCTTATTATGAACAGGAACCGGTCCGCGACCTGATAAAATAGAGTTAGTATCGATAATAACTAAGGTCGGTTCTTTTTTACCCTGAGTGTTATTCGAACTATTTGATTTCGCGGCGATTTCTACAAGTCTTTTAGTATCGTTAACTACGATTGGGGAGGATTTTTGGGTTTTTATTATTGTTTTATTGGCAGGTATCCTTTCAACGGTTATCGAATCATTGCAAGCTAAAGGATCTTGTGGAAGTACTTCTTCTACGTCAGATTCCTCTTCGGATACGTTAGGGGGATCTACACGATTAGTGGAGGAGGCTAATAAAGCACGCTTTTTTTCTTCTTTATCACTGTCTTCTTTGTCACTTTCTACGTAACTTTTACTTTTGTTCAGGTTTCTTGTACTCCGTCTAAAAAAATCAAAAATCAATGAAATTATTTGTGAAAATTGAAATAATCATAAGAAATTTGGTATCAATTGAGCAATTGAGTTTTTCTCAAATAATTGTTTACTAAACATACGAGGTTTGCTCAGAAAGAAACGAGAATTTTGAATTTCACGAAGCTACGCATATTCGATTTTTTACTTTTTTCCCCTTATGTTGATACACATATGCAGTGATGCAAGTTCTACGGATTTTTCCGTATATCTACGAATTTCTTACTTGATCTATGGATTAACATTTCAAATATACAGACTTTAATTAATCGATAGATCTAATGATTATTTCAAATCTGCAGAATTTAAATAGATTTTAAATCAGTGTAAAATTTGTAAACAAATGCAAAAAACCGCGTTTTCGTAACTTTTTTGCTTTTTGAGATAAAGATATAGATTTTTGAGAATCTTAAAAATTTGAAAAAAAAAGCAATTTTTTTGGTTGATTTTCTAAATAAAATTAAATGAAATGCAATAATTTACATTTTAATATCTTTTTTGGTTTTCGAGATATTGATATCAAAATTCTGAAAAACCAAAATTATGAAAATTTACTAATTTTTTTTGATTTTTCAAAATTTCAAAACAGTTTTTGTATCACCAAAAAAATGTTGATTTAAAAACCAAAAATCGCATTTTGGTATCATTTTTGGTTTTCGAAATAAATCGATCTCTCGATTTTTAAAATTGTGAAAATACCAAAATTGTGAAAATTCCCTTAATTTTTGAGATTTTTTAAAATTTCAAAAGAAAAATATAGACAAAATTAAATATATTTATATTAAATAGTAATAAGAAATATAAGAATAGAAAAATTTAAGATTTTAATGTATACATTTTAGAGAAATTGAATTATTGATTGTTAAGCGTCCAGACAGACTAATTAGATTTTAAATTATCTTTTCAGTAATTCTAAAATCTAGTATACTTAATAATAATAAAAATACTTAAGCAAATTTTCACTCAGATTAGTTTATCATTACCCCTTAAGATTTCAATTCAAATTTACAACCTTAATGTGCGTTTTATTATGATCTGAGAAAATTTTTATTTCTTAAAAAATTCCAAAAAAATAAGCGAGTAACGCCAAAATTGATTTTTACAATTTTTTAAAAACTCTACATCAATACTTATTACTGAATATTAATAATATAAAGTACTAAACTTTATATGTATACTAAAGTGACAGAATTATAAAATAATCTGTTAAACACAATGTGATACGTCACTATGAGACTAAAACATTAGCTCTGATTGGTCTCTTTTCAATGTACTGAATGTTAAAACGGTATTCAAAGGACCTATAACATGTGGTAAATATTTCATCTTTGTTTTTAACGAACAATATACCTTATATGTGTATCTGTCTTTCGCTTACTCACACCATTACATATGTAATGATTTTTCCGATTTAATTAATCCCAAACAAATTTTTACCGCCGGGTCCACGAATAGAAGTATAACTTCAAAAACTTTAAAAACCCTTCTATAATTCCCAAAAACCCAAAAAAACATAATAGGGGCTTCAAATTCGATCTTTTTTTTTGGTAATCTCGAAAAAGTAATTTTACCATATTTTAGATAAAATATATATAAAGTGAAATAAAAAATATTTACCTGGGTGTAATAACTAATGCAGGTTTATCATCTTTCTTTTCAGGTGTTGCTAAATCTATAATCGCATCACCATTTTCTTTTGGTACTTCAACAATAACAACATCACCATCATCTTCACCACCAGAATCATTCAATTCAATTGGTTCACTATTATCTTTAATACTTTTACTATTCTCTTCTACATCATCATCATCAGATTCGATTTCATGAATTTCTACAATTTTTTCTTTATTTGAATCATCTTCTACATTTTTTGATTTTTCTGAACTTGTAATACTTTGTTTACTATTATCATCATCAATTAGTGTAGAATTTTCATCAATATTATGCCTGGAATTTTCGTCATTCTCATCTTTTTTTGATGTATCATCATCCTGTGTAGAAGTTTCATCATCATTAACAGTTTTCGCTGATTCATTATCTTCGCTTTGATCTTCACTGGCTTTTGTCTCTTGGCTACTTTCATCTATAGTTTCTTCATTAGATTGTGATTGATTTTCTGATGGTGCATCAATATCGTCTTTTTCGTCTTCTTTTTGGGCTTCTTCAGTTTGACTACTATCATTATCATTCAATTCATCTTTGGTTTCTATATCATCATTATCATCAGTTTCCATTGGTTCTGAGAAACTTATTTTTTTTACACTACTGGCTTCATTTTCTTCAGTGGACATTTCTACGTCGTTTGATAAATCTCCATTTGTAACTATGTTACCTATTTGATATAAAGAGTATGATTAGTGGTTGTTTTATATTAAAAATCAATACAAATTTGTGCAAAAAAGAATATAAATATAATATGTTAATGTACTTGATTCCAAAGCTTATTTAGTATTGTTTGGTTCAAAGTTAATTTTTCCTTTTTTGTTTTCATGCCGACAAAAAATGGTGACAAACGGTTTCCTTTGGGGCATTTGTGATGAGTTTTTTTTGTGTACGTTTTACCCTTTTCTTTAACTATGATTAATGATTGTTTCATATTGAAGATTAACACAAATTTGTATTAGGATTTAATTATTTTTTTTTTTAATAAAATTTATAAATAAAGTTTACCTTCTTCTTTGGAAAGCATATCCTCAACCTCCCCCATTTCAGCAACAGCTGCCATATCCAGTCAATCAGATCTGTCAGAAAAAGGAAATAAATCATATACAGGGAGAAGTAAAATAAATTAGTTAATTTATTCACCAACCAAAATTCCCCAAAAACAACCATGGAATTAAAAAAATTAATATTCATTATTTTATGGAATATATAATGAATTCTCCACATTTGAGATTTAAACTGTGAGGAAACCAATGAGATAAAAAAATCTTTTTTTTTTAATATTTATTTGACCACATTTTAGTGGTATTTCAAAGGTGCCTCTGAGTTTGATAAGAATGATAACTTATATGAATCATTTTATATTAAATCTCTTACCAGACTTTAAGCATAACTAATTAATTTTTTATTTAAAACATGTTTATTATTTAATAGGATTATAAAAAAATAAACATTCAAACAAGAAAATATTGCATTTAACATAATGTAAATTATATGGTATTAAATTATTAATTATTTAAAATCATTACAATAATTTATTAAAGAATATAACTCGTTTCTAAAAAACAAAAAAAAATTATATAAAAACAAAAAAAGTTAAAAACGCAAAAATCTAAAGAAAGAAAGGTTAAAAAACAAAGATTAAAGAAAACCCGAAAACTGCAAAAGCGAAAAAAAATAAGAAAATTGAAATCCGAAAAGGCGTTAAACAAACGGGGAAACATTAAATAGGTTAAAAAAAGGTTAAAGAGTCTTTAACAGCGGGCGGTCCATAAATCTGACCCTTTTCTCGACCCTTGATCCAGCATTTGGTATGCACAAATTAATAACATAAATTGTTTAAATTTAAACAATAGATTGTAAAATTATGACTGCATACAACCACAAGCTTGATCGAGGTCAAAAATGGATCGGATTTATAGATCGCCCGCGGTTCCGAAATAAGGGGTGATTTCAGAAACTCTTTAGCCAAAAAAAACTTTAAAAGACAAAATACAACTGAAAAAAAAGCCTGACAATCCAAAAAATGTTAAACAAACGTATAAAACAAAAAAAAAAACGAAAAATGTAAAAAACCGAATGATTATTTAAAAAAAACACCAAAAACAGTTAAAAAAGATTAAAAAATCGAAAAAACGTAAAATAAGTTAAAAATACTTAAAAAGAAGCCTGACAATCTAAAAAATGTTACAATAACAACGGCTTCTCTATAGAGTCTGGAATGGTATGCTGATATAGTAGCGAGGACTTGGGACTACATCAGCATACCATTCCAGACTGTATAGAGAAGCCATAGAGATAGAGAAGCACCCGAACAACTTTAATAAAAAAGAGGAAGCAGTCAAGATTAACAAAACATGGGTCCCCATAATTAAGGGTGCGAAAACTCTACCCTTAACGAACAACACCGACCAGAACCGATTGGAATCGAAAGCAACCGCCCACTTCCTTCCCGACGTATAAATACGGGCTCCGTCCACGCAGAGCTCAGTAGTTCGCAGACTGTCAACCAGGAAGCAACTTCTGAAGATGTGGGCGAAACGTCTAGTCAGCAAGACAATCGACGCCGGCCCAAAAACCATTGATACAGAAAAAAAAAGTTAAATATTAAATAAATTATGCGTTATTTTATTGCTTATCAGTTTTCATTGTAAAATTTAAATTATTTTAAAAAGATTTCAAAAATATATTTTTAACATTTTTTAAACAGACTACAATAATGTAAGGAATTAGACGAAAAAAATTGCTCTGTTCTTAGTCATAAGATGATACGAAAACTTTTTTTAACATTATAATTTTTTAAAAACATTTGTAATTCACATATTTAAAACTTTTCTTAAGAAATGTATAGATTAGTACATATTCAATATTTATTAAACCACTTGCATACTGCTAGAAATTTCTTTTTTTACCGTTTTTTTTTTTGTACCAACTTGCCATATATCAATTTCAATAAAATGTTGCAGTTACTAAATAGAAAAAAGTCCGTAATTTATAATAAATCTTAATTTTTTTCATATTTTGGTAATTTACTAGGGGGTCTGACAAGTAACATTTTTCCGATAATAAGGGCGCTGAAATCTCAGAAAAAATACTTTAATTTTATGTTTTGTTTACAAAGTAGATTGACTTTTTAAAATTTAGTAAGAAATTACTTAAGATATTTAACTAAAATTTATCGAACGTATTTATTTTATAAAGATCACTTAATATTTCAACAAACAAAGAAATTTAAACATTACTTATAAAAAAACATATGAGTCAAAAAAATTCAGCATTTCTACCAATGTTTTATTCATTAGTTCTCTGATTCAACCAAAATGTCTATTCATATTTAGATTACAAATTCAATATTAAAACAATTATTATTAAAACAAATATATTATGATCAGAAAAGTGTAAATGCACTTTGTAAACATAACCTAAAAATTAAGTATGTAACATTTAACATTCTTATTTGTTATTAATATTTAAAAAATATGTATATTTAGAAGTAAATTTTTCATTATGTTAATGAATCATTAGAATATGTCAAGTTTTTATGACGACTACATCTTGATTATCAGATAAAAATCACCCATAATAAGAATCAGATTTAAATGAATTAAGATTGTAAACAAATAGATTATTAAGTTTAAGAATAAATATTTCCAATGCTAGAATCGAGTTCAGTTCTAGGAATACAGTTAAAAGGCAAAATTTGAAATCCCACTTTCCCCACCACTGGTTTGGACTGTGGGACTGTAAGAGAAAAGATAACAAATTTACCGTGCACCCAACGCCACTGACGCATAGACAAACTCGTCATTTTCTCTATCCTGGATCTATTTAAACATTCTATTTCACAAAAAAAAATGATAATTTATTAAAAAAACTCACCATCAACAATTTAATTTTCTAATATCCCGCCACAGCACATGGGATTTCACTTGAAAGAAAGAGAACATATTCCATACCGCCAATAGAAGTCTGTGACAATCGTCGTAAATACCCGAACTGATACTTAACCCGCGATATTTAAAACTGTCTACACACGAACTGAACCAAACACACTAAATATTATATCATAATCAATTTTCTATGAATATTTACACTTAATACTAATTAAAAAAGTTAGGAGAAAAGCAAACACACGTCGTTAACCCCCAGCAAACCAGCACTAAACTGCCAATATGGCGTCTAACGGTACGTCACGTGACCCAAAATAGTGACGTAGCTATTCTATCCCATCGTGTCTTAAAATTTTTTCATAACGTAAGCTGGGTCTCTCAAAACAATTTTATAATAAATATATTGAGAAAAAAATACATTATCGATTCAGTATAATAATTTTTTTTAGTAAAATATAAGTGTACACACTTATATTATCTAAATTTTTTTAAACGTAAAAGTTGGTAATAGATATATTGGTAACTAGATATAATTTATAATTACGAGAAAAATAATTTTTTCGATAAGTTTTCGATCAAATTTTATTATTGATATAGTATTCTATTATTTTTATATATAATTTAAATAAATTATACTATAAAATCATTATAATTCAAATAAGCCGGTGTTTAAAATTTAAATTTACGTTAAAAGAGCGCTCTTTCATTCAAATCAAATTCTTTAAAACTGTATTTTTTTTCAAAATAAAATTGTAAATTAGTTAAAATAGATATTATTACATATTTAAAATGTCGTCATATAATATGATGATTAATTTGTGGGTATGGGGAATGGGAGACTACGACTACACCGCACCCGGCAAAAAATATTGTAGCGGACTCCCCTCGGAACTGAGAATGGTTGAGCCCAAACCTCATTTTGTTCATGTATAAACTCTGTATCTAGTAACTTTTTCCCAACGCCTACATTTGATGGTCTCCAACTTGAAGCTGTGGAGAGATTTTTTTTTCATAAAAAAAATATATACAGGGCGAACAAAATTTTCTAAAAACATTTTTTTTTGCACCAAAGTCATTTGTTATAAAAATTTGCAACTTGTTACTTGTTAGCAATAAATATATATTATTTTGGTGACCTAATTGTTTAAAATAAAACGTTTATTATTATTTTTATAATAAACTTTTAATTTCAATAAGAGTATAAAATACGATTGTTTATAGATTTTTCATAAAAAGTATTTAAAAAGTGCTTTTTTAATAGCTATATATAAAGATACGCTTTTTCGCGAAAATATCCTAGGTAGTTAATAAATAAAAAATATTTCTGACAGGTGTCATTTAGAAATTATTGAATATTTTTAGTCATTTTGTATAAAACTTGTTCACAGATCTAAATAACAGTGAAACAAACAAATTTTAAGATTGATATCGTTGTTTCTGTCAAATTTGACTTTTAGAAAATGTCAAAACAGTTGACTTTTATTAAATCTCAAAATAGTTGACGTTTCTGAGGTGTTTGACAATACATAAACACAAATTATTCCAATGTAAACACTCCTTAAAGTAAATTATTTGAACTTTATATTTATCAAATGTCAAAAAATGTGAAATATGGTGACATTTTATCGAAATTGACAGCTGACAGTTATTGAATAATTCTAAATTATAGATATTTCTTAAATAATATTTTATATATATTTTTTTAATCAACCTGCTGAGTTATGCCTTTGAGAGATTTCTTATTGTCAAATATCACAATATTTGACGTTTCAGAGTAAACTTCCTAAATTGACAATTTGAGATTTAAAAATGTATAGGAGTTCAGTATAATGTAAACATTCCCAATTTTAACATATAACATGTCGCTAATAATGACAGGTGACAGCTGTCAATCAAAATAACTGAATTTTGTTATTTTTGATTTATTTAAAAAAAATTTGGTTAAGATCTAAACGAAAAGTGAAGTATAGAAAATTGTGTAAAGAAGAAAACGAACACTCGGTATCTTCATATTGATATTTGTTAAATGTCAAAAAATTTGACGTTTCGTAAGCGTTTGGCAATACAGAGAAATAAAACTGTTTAGTTTAAACACACCCTAATAATCGTAATTCATTTAAACTGACATTTATATAAGTAAAATACAAAAATGTAGTATTTTGTTAAACGACGTTTTACTGACATTGACAACTGATAATTAGTTAAAAATTATAAACACATTTCTGTCAAATGTCAAAATTTGACGTTTCTGTGTGATTTAGATATTCAAATTTGAATTTTGATAATTTTAAAATTACTTCCAAAATGTGGTTAAAACATTCCAAATTTCCTTTTGATACTAATACATATTTGACAATGACAGCTGTCAATAATTTAACAATATTTTCCTGAGTAGGATATTTTAGTAGATTAGAAATCCAGTGTTTGACAATGAAAAGCTGAATCATACCTAAACAATTTTAAAAAACTGAAAGTGACATTTTCATTTGTCAAATGTCCAAAATGTAGTAATTGTTAAAATGGCATATTACTGACATTGACAGCTGTCACTCTTTATTACTGAATTTTGTTTTTTTTTAAATTTCAAGATTTGAACTGAAATTGAAATATAGAAATTTTGGTGAAAAAGAAAACGAAAATTTGACACCTTTTGATTGACATACTGATATCTGTTAAATGTCAAAAAAGTTGACGTGTCTTAGATGTTTGACAATGTTGAGTTGAAACATATTTTAACAATCGTTAATAACTGAAACTGACATTTACATTTGTCAAATGTCAAAAATGTAGTAATTTGTTAATGTGACGTGACAGCTGTCACTCTTTATTACTGAATTTGTTTTTTTTTAATCTCACGATTTGAACCGAAATATAGAAGTTTTGGTGGAAAAGAAAACGAAAATTTGACATCTTTTGATTGACATACTTATATCTGTTAAATGTCAAAAAAGTTGACGTGTCTTAGATGTTTGACAATGTTGAGTTGAAACATATTTTAACAATAGGGACCGAGCGCCAACTGTAGAGGCAGCACTTTGACTGAAGGCCGCGCGCCCTAGTGCAGAAATTAGGAATTAAATGGGCAAAAATTTATTAATAACAAACGTCATAATTAATAAATAATGGAAAAAATAATTACATACGGATTTCAACCGATAAATAATAATAATATTCGTGGTCAAAATGTCTTTCCACGTCTTTCCAATGGTAGTTAACGGAAAACAATAAAATTTCACAGGTAAATTTATATACCGCTCTCTGCGAGACTTTTCTGTACAGCCTTTTATACAACATGATTTTATTGATAAAGACAGCGTGAATAATTTTAAAATTTATTTTAATAAAAGGTTAATAAACAATTTATCACATACTATTGGTTAATTTTTTGCCCATAAGTTTACAAATTCTATCACCAGAGGGGCGTGACGGTCTAGAGTTCTAGAGGCTCGATCCCTATCGTTAATAACTGAAACTGACATTTACATTTGTCAAATGTCAAAAATGTAGTAATTTGTTAATGTGGCGTTGAAAGCTGTCACTCTTTATTGCTGAATTTTTTTTTTAATCTCACGATTTGAACCGAAATATAGAAGATTTGGTGAAAAAGAAAACGGAAATTTGACACCTTTTGATTGACATACTTATATCTGTTAAATGTCAAAAAAGTTGACGTGTCTTAAATGTTTGACAATGTTGAGTTGAAACATATTTTAACAATCGTTAATAACTGAAACTGACATTTACATTTGTCAAATGTAAAAAATGTAGTAATTTGTTAATGTGACGTTGACAGCTGTCACTCTTTATTACTGAATTTTTTTTTTAATTTTACGATTTGAACCGAAATCGAAATATAGAAGTTTTGGTGAAAAAGAAAACGGAAATTTGACACCTTTTGATTGTTATACTTATATTTGTTAAATAACAAAAAAAATTATTTCTGAGTTAATTAGACATCCTAATATGAATATTTGAAACCTAATTTTGAAATTTTACGATGGCAGCTATCAGTAATTTGACGAATTTTCAATTTTTTTTTTTTAGTAACCTTTCTTCACCAGATATTAAAAATAAAGTTAAATTATTGATAAAACCTCAAATATAAACCATAAATTGTAAAAAAAAATTTTTTTTCGTCGAATTTAATACAGTATATCATAAAAAAAAATGATACAAAATTCAACGTTATATAGTAAATAAGTGTGGATTTTATAATTTCGTTTTATTATAAAGTTCCCTGGTTTTATAGGGTTGGAAAATCAATACTCGGGTATCGGGTACCATCGCGTTACAGGTGGCCTGCGAAATTTTCACATCAGAGTTAAATTCAATCCATACCAAAAAATATTTTTCCATTTCCAGTCCACAAACAGGAAAAGCGCACCTTTTCAAATTGATTTTTTTATACGTAAACGTATAACAGATATATATACAGGATTATTGAAATATAAAATAATAAGAAACTTACCGGTAAATAAAAAAATCAGTCGTCGTTTTCTTCTTCGTCGAATGAAAGTAAAGTTTTGTTTTTGATTTTTTTACTGGATTTCCTTTTCGAATTTTCTTCGGTAGTTTCTTTTTTTGTTGTTTTAAAGACAATAGGAGCCCTTAAATCAGCGGGAGCTTCGTCGCGTTCTGTAGTAAAATAAGATTTTTTTAATTAATTCTTTCTTTGGTATTCAAAGTTAAATTGCAAAAATAAGAAAATTTAATATGGTCCATGACTTTAAACAACCGATATGTAGTTCTGTCCCTCTTTTACTCATGTTATTACATATGTAACGTAATGTAATGATTTTTCCGATTCACTCCCATATAAATTTCCAACCAGGCGCGCGCATAGAAGTATAACTTTAAAATATTTGGTAGGTTACTGTCAAAGTTGGCATTTTCTTAACTTTGCTAAAGTTTTCATCAAAGATGGCGTTGTATTTATAAATAATTCAGTTAGCAAGATTATTTGGATTTGTCTTGGTCCTAAATTAAGAAAGTTGGAAAAATTGGGAAAAACCGAAAAAAATAATAAAAATCGTAAAAACTAAATGAAACCTTTTAAAAAAATGAAAAAAAAAATAAAACCATAAAAAATGAAAAATTGGAGAAAAATAAAAAAACGATATTAAGTAAAAAAAAAAACAATCAAAAAGCAAAAAAAAATGATAATTGTAGATGATGTTGTATTTCGATTTATAAATAATTCAGTTAGCAAGATTATTTGGATTTGTCTTCGTCCTGAATTAGGAAACTTGGGAAAAACCGAAAAGATTAAA
The DNA here is from genome assembly GCA_964028335.1 of Altica lythri. Lineage (NCBI taxonomy): Eukaryota > Metazoa > Arthropoda > Insecta > Coleoptera > Chrysomelidae > Altica > Altica lythri. Next base: position 26,107,980 of record OZ034801.1, on the reverse strand, counting down.
AAAAAAATCGTAAAAACGAAATGAAACCATCTGAAAAAATGATAAAACAGTGGAAATCATTAAAAATGAAAAACTTGAAAAAAATAAAATAAACGATAAAATTGGAATAAAGAATCAAAAAGCGAAAAAAAATAGAAATTCAGAAATTATAATAAACGAAAAAGTAGGAAAAACTTTGATTAAAAAAAAAAGAAAAATATGGAAAATTGAAAATTAATAAACCGAAAAAAAGGAAAAATGTGGAAAATCAAAAAACAACTGAAGAAAACGACAAATCCGGGAAAATTACAAAATACAACAAAAAAAAAATTATGAAAACTTGGAAAAATAATGAAAAACAGAAAATACAACGAAAAATTTTAGTGAAAACTTGGAAATAAACGAGAAGATATGATAAAATCATCAAAAATGAGAAGAAAAAAACATGGGAAACAACCGAAAAAACGAGAAATAAAACGTAAAAACGTTTAATATCAAATTTAAAATCAACTTTTGTACTGAAAAAACAAACTGAAAAAGACTGTATAAAATAAGGAATGTATATAAAAAAATCAATAGTTATATAACTGATGAACACGAGTATTAATTTAAATGCAAATTTAGGTAAATTTTATGAAAAAATTAATCGTGTATTTTAATTAACAAAAAATATATAAAAATTCATTAAAAAAGACGACTTTTATTAAATATGGCGCCTGATGAAAATTTTATCTGGTAGTCAGTCAAAAGCAAAATACCGTTCCGTATAATAGACCAAACCATTTTCATGAAAAGGGGAGTAAGCAAGCACCTTTCCAAAGTCTTACAAGCTCCCATGATCACGTGTCCCAAACTTCGCCACACTCTTTCGTTACAAATCACTTCACGTAAGTCCGACTCTGTCTGGTAAGTCGCGTGACGTGCAGAAAAATGATTTACAAAATTTATGTATGCTGAGATTTTATACGAAAATTCTAATATATTTAACAATAATAAAATTACAAATACATATTTTAATACTCATAATTTTTATTAATTTCTTTTGTTTTATAAATATTAGAAACTAAAAGCGCTCTTTTCATTTAAATTGAAATTAAAATATTCGCGGGTTTGATTTCCCGCTGGTTAATAACGCATGCGCTAGCCGAAAACCATCGAGAATATACGATTAAATTTATATAGAATATGACAGATGTATACGAAATTAATATATTAATAATTTTAAACAATAAATCTTCTTTAATACGAGTATCAAGTATGTATTTCATTAAATATTTAATAAAAATAACTAAATAAAACATTGATTTATAGTGAGTAGTGTTAAATAACTTACCCTTTTGTAACCTATCTTCTTCAATGCTAACTTCTTCAGCAGTTAAATCTCCTTGTTTTAATACAACAACAGTAGGCTTTTCGTCGTCTTTATCTTCTAAATCTTCTTTAGAAACTTCTCCGTAATCTTCTCTCTATAAACCACAATAAATATAAATACTACAAATATATTTCTGCGTGATGAACATAACCTACTTTAGTATCAACTGTGGGACCTTCTTTATACCCAGCTTCTTTTTTCAACTTTTTAAGAAAACTAGGTTCATTCGGTTTTATATACGCAACATGCCTTTTAGACATTTCTTCATTAAAAAAATTAATAATTTTAAAATTTTGTATTCGAAATTTACTACGTTTACGTTGTGACGCAGTGGGGCCACCACATCAAACTGAGTACAAACAAAATTTGAAACACTTTTCCTTCACGGCACTCGCGATGCCAGTCCCTTCTCAGTTTATTTTCTACTTCTATACCTAATTTTTTTTCCTACTATGTCAGCTTCAGAAAATGTTTTCGGTGAATTAAAAATTTACAAAAGTACCTTCGAGATAAATTCAGAATAACATTCTCTCTATTGATCGATTTTTATATTATATATTTTAATCTTAATTTTAATTTTTATTAAAAATATTATGTTAATATATATTAATGCAATTATTGATTAGTACCCCAACATGCTCGTATATACAGGGTAATTTAAAATTATATTTTGTATAAAAATTAAAGACAAGAAATTTTTATAATATTTTTTAAATATCTTTGCAACTTACGTTTTTGATATTTTTAAATAAATCAAAATGATAAAATTATTAAAAAATTCACCATTTACGTACAAGATTTTTAAACTGGAATATTTTTGTAAAAACAAACAAAAAATGAGATTATAAAGAAAAATAGGACTTAAGCACAAGATTGTTACCTATAGCCGGTAGTGCCTTTAACCATTCGATCACAGATGCCTTATGGATTAGTTGGCGTTTTGACTCAATCAACAATTTGTTACTGTTTTTATTTGGTTTTCTCAAAGGCGTTAAATATTAATTGAAAATATCAATTTTGAATTTAAATTTGACAAGTTAATTGAAAACTGTCAAACTTCAACTGAGATCTGTCAAATAATTGGAAATTTCAATTTAAATATTTCAAGATTCAATTTACAAGGGCCAAATCAATCAAAACATATCAAATACCAATTTAGATACATATATGCTAAATAAATAAAAAATGACAAATTTCAATTTAAAAATGTCAAATGTGAATTTAAGTATGTCAAATCAATTGGGGAATGTCAAATTCCAATTTAATATGTCAAATAATAATAATGCATCGAATATAAATTGAAAAATGTTAAATCTCAATTAAAATTTGACAAAAATCAATTGAAAAATATCAAACTTTAACTAATTTATATCAAATAATTGAAAAGTGACAAATTTCAATTTAAATATTTTCCAGGATGAATTTACATGCGTCAAATATCAATTAAAAAAATGTCAAATCTCAATTTAAATCAATTGAAAATTGTCAAAAACTAATTTAAATGCGTCGAATAGAAATTGAAAAATGTCAAATATTAATATAAATTTGACAAATCAATTGAAAAATATCAAATCTTAATTCGAATTTGACAAGTCAATTGAAAAATATCAAACTTTAACTAATTTATATCAAATAATTGAAAAGTAACAAATTTCAATTTAAATATTTTCCAGGATCAATTTACATGCGTCAAATATGAATAAAAAAAATGTCAAATCTCAATTTAAATCAATTGAAAAATGTCGAATACTAATTTAAATGCGTCGAATAGAAATTGAAAAATGTCAAATATTATTAATATAAATTTGACAAATCAATTGAAAAATATCAAATCTCAATTCGAATTTGACAAGTCAATTGAAAAATGTCAAACTTTAACTTAAATATGTCAAATAACTAAAAAATGACAAATTTAAATTTAAATATGTCAAATCTCAATTTATATGCGTCAAATATCAATCAAAGGATGAACTGAAAGTGTTTTGAAAGTAGAAGCATTTAGAGATAGAGAAGTGAAAGGAAATTACTTTACTCATTATTGTTAGGAATGTTACGATTTTTCTATCGCAACGTTTAATGCAAATTAAAATGCACCGTTTTAGAAAGTTGTTAATCCTTTATTGACAAAACAATCTTCTCAGATTTTAATGACGATTTTAACATCGTCGTAGGTTGATTGTTGTTTGTTGTTTTTGAACACTTGTTTAGTGATGACGTCATTCGTAGTATAGTTCAAATTATTTATTACTTTTATTGCATTTTACTTTTGCGCGTAGAGCAATTAAAGTTCAAATTGTTACTGTTTTTATTTGGTATATTCTGTCGTAGGCAGAGATAATATATAATAATATATTATATTGTCTCTGGTCGTAGGTATTCACAGTATAAACGAAATTATATTAACAATAACACGTCACAGGTCTTAAAGTTAAATTACAAAGTTTTAACACTATTTTTAGATACGAATAACAAGTAAAAACAAAATTAAAAATAGTTCGTTTTAAACATATTATTCGTTATTTCGATATTTAATTATGGGAAATTTATATTGATTTTTTAATATTTAAATGTTTTCATTTGATTTTAGAACAAATTATTAACCTACGTCCTACTTAGTCAGAGTGCACAAATAAATGTATTGAATTAGAAGAACATGCGACCTTTAGCTGTCAGCTATCTTTCATTTTAGATTTTAGTTCGAATGTGTCAAAAACAATAATCCACATTATTTCTAAACATATTTATACATAAAAATATATTCATTCAGTATTTGAGGTAAAATCTTACAATAATGGTACGTATGTAATGATTTACATAATAATATAAAGTCATAGCAGTGTTAATTTTGGACCATATTGTAATATAACCTATAAATCATTTTATTTCAGAAACCGCTTATCTTACAAGGGCACGAACGTGCCATCACTCAAATCAAATACAATCGAGAAGGTGATCTTTTATTTTCAGCTTCAAAAGGTAACAAACCTGATGTTTGGTACTCCTTAAACGGTGAACGTTTAGGTACCTTCAATGGACACCAAGGAGCTGTATGGTGTATAGATGTTGATTGGACCTCCACTAAATTTATGTCAGGTGCTGGTGACAATACCTGCAAAATATGGGATTGCGAAACAGGAAAAGAATTGGGTAACATTATTACAGCTTCGTCAGTAAGAACTTGTATGTTCAGTTACTCAGCGAATATGGCTGTATACGCCACCGATAAAGCCATGAAACAGTCTTGCGAGATGTTTGTTATTGACACAAGAACTATTGATGATAGTATAGGTAGTCAACAACCCATACTTAGGATACCTATAACTGGACCCAGAATATCATCAATTTTGTGGGATAATTTAGATGAAAGTATTATAACTGGACACGAAGATGGTGAACTTATAGAATGGGATCTTAAGGTAAAAAAATTACTTATAATTTTAGGTATTTTTAAAGATGAAAAGGCAAATTAACTTGTAAATATGTAAATTTTATTATTTTAAAATATTGTTGGTCAATTTTTAAATCTAGATATTTCAAATGATTTTTTCTACGAAGCCGATATATCATACCACTTAATACAGTAAGAATTGTTCCTTTAAATATATGAATCATCAACTGCGCCACCTTACGGTGACGTCATAGTATTTAATGAAGCTAAATGGTAATTTATCAGTTTTTTAGACAAGTACTCTATTCCCACTTCTTGTTGGCATTTTCAGAAACCTAAAAGTTTGTTCTTATCAGTTTTTTTTTAATTGTTGTATATTAGTGTTCTAAAATTGAATATCAATTACTTAATTACATGTCTGATTTGTTTTAGACTGGAAAACAGTTAAACAAAGTAAAAGAACATTCAGGTTTAATTAATGACATGCAATGGAACAAAGATCAAACAATGTTCATTACTGCTTCCAAAGATCACACTGCGAAACTTTTTGATGCTAAGGATCTAATGCTATTGAAAACCTACAAAACAGAACGGCCTGTTAATTCAGCCGCGATTAGTCCTATTTTGGATCATGTTGTAGTTGGTGGTGGTCAAGATGCTATGGATGTAACCACAACTTCAGCTAGAGTTGGTAAATTCGATTCAAGGTATGTAAAAATTACTAGACAAAAGCTTAAAAGGGTGGTATTATATTTAATTTTTCTTAGGTTCTTCCATATGGTATTTGAAGAAGAATTTGGAAGAGTTAAAGGACATTTCGGTCCAATTAACAGTGTTGCTTTCCATCCAGATGGAAAAAGTTACAGTTCTGGAGGAGAAGATGGTTTTGTAAGAGTACATACTTTTGATTCGTCTTATTTTGAATACAATTTTGATTATTAGAAATAAATGAACTTAAAACTTAGGTACGATTTTAAAATTAAAATTTTATATCCAGTCTTTTTTTATTTATTCCCACTAGCTGATATTCCCTGCTGTTCACACACTTAATATAAATTCAAATTTACTTTTTTAAACACGGTATACACCATTGGGTTTCTAAATATTTAATATCTCAGTCCACGTTCGTTGTATAAACAAAAATTTAGTAATAAACAGGCAATGGACGAGGACCCTGTGGTTACACAGAAATTTGGTTAAGGTCTGGTCATCCATGTGGAAGATATTCCAAGGAACACGTCAAAAATCAACAGAATATTCTCTACAGTTAGGTTAATGTGTTAATAATGGTGTATAACATAATAATCAGCCCTTTACTATCCCGCTAATGTCCTCTTCGAACAAGGAGAAGGAATGAGCATTTAATCGCCACGCTTGCTCACTTATACAAGTTCCACCTAAAGGAATACAAGAAAGTCTTTGGACAAAAACAGAACGACATGGAGAACCTACTGTGGTAAAATCGAGGATTTTCTATAGGCACTCCAAAGAGTGTTAACAAAGGTTCCATACATAAGAATTGGAATACCTACGAAACAGAATCAGGAAGAAAGTCTTCATCTCTTGCGAGAAATACACGTCCACGGTTCCACATACCCTCGGAAGAGACTCATTGTTACCGAGGACAAAGTTAAATGGGCAATATCAATAACTTCTCCCCTGTCCAATCACCGGGACAGGACGGAGTTTATTCCGCCCTGCTGCAGTACCTATGGTCTGGAGGATCTCCTTTTTCACCTCGTGCTCTAAATTATATACCCAAGATGTTGAGAGAAGTAAAGGTTATCTTCATACCAAGACCTGGAAGAATTGAATACTCCTTTTCAAAAGTTTATCGACCTGGAACATTCTCATTAAACGCTAAATCAAGAGACTAAATGAAATGTACATCACGGAAACTTCTTCTCTCTGCTCCTCAACTTAAAGTCTCCTTTTTTCTATTCATCAATTTACTGTCTGCTTCTGTCTACTCCTAAACTTACTGTCTTCTTCTCTCTGCTCCTCAAGTTACTGTCTCCTTACTCTCTGCTCCTCAATTTACTGTCTCTTCTCTCTGCTCCTTAACTTCTGTCATGTCTCCTTCTCTTTGGCTTCTTCTATTTGCTTCTGCTTTTTTGTGATAGAACATCTCACACACAGAACATCTCGCACACTTTCACCCCACTAACTTATCAGTTGTAATGTTTTAATATTTGTGAAGAGCCTTTCTGACTCTTCATCAACCACTTTATCTATTTAAAAGTTAATATATTTGTTATTCTTTATCCACTCTTTTTCTTCAGCTACCCCTTACCCACGACTTACCAGAGAGGTAAGCGCGACAATATAGAGTAATTTCTTTTCATAATAAAAAAATAAGTTACAGATTCTTTTATTAAACAAAATTGCAGTTCACAAGTAGACCATTGACGTGTTTTTACCTATTTAACTTACATCTTTTAACAGTTTACAAATTACAATTACCAAAAAAATTTAATGTTACTATTTCTTTTTATTATTCTTTCCTCCATTTTTACCATTTCCATTTTTTCCATTACCATTTTTACCATTACCGTTTTTACCATTTACATCAATATTACCATTACCAACAGTTTGAGTAGCTTCTTTTTGCCAACCAGGGCAAGGACCAACATCGGCACCTCTTGGAGTGCAAAGTTCCAATTCTAATGCTTGTTTTTTATCAGGCTGGAAAATATTAATAAGTTGAAAATTATATAGATTTCTAAATTTAGAATCTCTTAAGGTAAAGTATCGTAATTTCAGTAATTTATTATAAAGTATTTATTAGTTAGTTTCCTGTTTTTTACTGAATATGTTAGATATCAACATTGCCACCTTACGGTGACGTTATGGTAGTTAATTTAGTTAAAATTACTTGTTTAAAATACGAGATATCAGCAGCGCTACCTTACGGTGGCGTCATAATACTTAAGTAAGAATAGATCGTGTAAATAAATAAAATATCAACGGCGCCACCTTATGATGGCGTCATAGTACTTACCTTAGTAAATTTCATTACGATAATTTACCTTTATATATTATATATACTTACTCCTTCACTTTTTTTTCCTATTCGTAAAACAAAAAGTTCTTTATTTGGATCTGAGTATTCAGGTAGATCATCCGGACCGGTATGATTAGGATTTGGAGGGTTTACTACTATATTATTACCACCTCCACCTTGGCCTCCTCCACCCATTGTGAAAGAGAATGGAAGATTTTCACCGGCTTGTTTTACTCCAGGATTTACATTCATGTTGACGTTTTGACCTACAGAGACCAATCAACAAATTTTAAATGTTTTAATGTATACGAGTGTGGCTTTAATAAGTAGTTAGTCAGCAAAAGAAAAATGAAAAGTCGCGATTTATATCTCAATATAGTCTCCTCATATATTCTTAATCCAGTGGTCACGAAGATACTTTTTTCTGCCATCGCTAATCGTGACCATCACCACAGCTAAGCCATGGAAGCTTATACGAAATTTTCTATGAAGAATTCTGACTTCGTCAATCCTGACCATCAATAGAGCTATAGGCCCTGGAAGGTTATACAAGACCTCCGACGTTGACTTCTGACATCGTCAATCGTGACCATCACCAGAATAACACCCTGGAAGGTCATAAAAGACCTCGTACGAAGACTTCTAGCATCATCAATCCTGACCATCACTAGAGCTACGCCGTGGAAGGTCATACCAGATGTCATACGAAGACTGCTAAAATTGTTAATCGTGACCATCACCAGAGCTACGCCTTGAAAGGTCATACTAGACCTTATACGAAGACTTCTGACATCATGAATCCTTACCATCACCAAACTACGTCCTGGAAGCTCATACGAGACCTTCTACGAAGTCTTCTGACAGTATTAATCCTGATCATTTTCAGAGCTATACCATAGCCTAGAATCTCCTAGCAATAACAACCATGCAGCGACCTCTACGACGACTTGGACCTGGATTAGACCACACCCAAAAGATGCATTTGCTAACAGCATCACCTTCATTGCGAATCAACGCAACTATCGTAATTATTTTAATTTTGATTACGTAAATAAAATCATTAACAATTGTTACAGTCAGCTAATTATTGTATAAAAAAAAGACGTCTGTACTTATAAACTTCCAGTTTATTTTACAAAAATTTAAAAAAATTGATTAATTCTGACATTTTCAGTAGGTATACACATTTCAAAAACAAGAACAAAAATTTATATCCAAAAAACGGATTATTTATCAAAAAAAAAACAAAATTTATAGAACCAGTATCGACATCGAATTAAATTTTTTAATATTGATAAAATCTTATTCTAGCTGACTATAACAACTTAAAAAGCCATTTCAAAACCAGCAGTACAAAAATTAAAATTCGATATCACGACTGGTTTCAAATTGACAATAAAATCAACTGAAAATGGCAGATAAAATTTATCGATTACCAGGTTGAGCAGTACAACAAGTACAACTTCCTTCGTACGCTTTTCCAGTACCAGAAACATTTTCAATTTTCTTATTCTTATGTACTCGAATAGTTAAAGTATTTCCACCCATTGCAGCTCCAATTTCCTCATAATCACCATCTGGATCTGCTTTTTTTCCTCCAGGGCAACAAGGAGAACAATCACCACAAGGAGGACATGAAGGACAACATGGTGGTGGACAACATGGTGGTTCACAACACGTGGGGCAAGGAGGTGGTGGACATGGAGGTGGTGGTAAAGGAGCACAAGCTGGATATTGAAGACCTCCACATTCTTTACATGGAGTTGGTGCTGAAATACTTCATATTTACTATCTTCATATTATTATTAACATTACTCTTTTAACGCCTTTTTTTATTTAATTTTCAATAAGATAGTATAAGAATAAGAAGAAGTAAAGAATAGATCCAAGGTTTAATTTTGACTGTTGTCAACGAAAGTTACCTAATCATTACCAGAGCTACGCCCTGGAAGGTCATAAAAGACCTCGTACGAAGACTTTTAACATCAGCAATCCTTACCATCACTAAAAGTACATTCTTACATCGTTCTTACATCATCAAACCTAACCATCACTAAAGGTACAACCTGGAAACTCATACCAGAAACACCTAGTGGCCTCTACGAAGACAATCCTCAGCTAATTCTTCAGAAGGACTCCATCAACGAGGCTATGACACCACTTCCAGAACACCCAAAAAGCCTATCATGTGTAGAGTGCCGGTTACACCAACAATCGTGATCATCACCAGAACTACGCCATAGAAGTTCATACTAGAACTTCTACGAAGACACAACAGCTAGTGGTCTCAACGAAGACGTAGACAATCCTCAGCTGATTCTTCAGAAGGACTCCATCAACGAGACCCATGCCACCACTTCCACAACACGCAGAAAGCCTACTAAGTGTAAAGTATCGGTTACACCAATACCAGACCTTCTACGAAGACTTCTGACATAATCAATCGTGATCATCACCAGAGCTACGCCCTAGAAGTTCATATTAGCCATCCTACGAAGACTTCTAACATCAACAATCCTGACCACTAGAGGTACACTCTGGAAGCTCATGCCAGTAACATCCAACGGCCTCTACGAAGACATGGACTCGATTGGACCGCACAAAACCAGTTGACGTGAAGAGCACAATCTTAAGCTGATACTTCAAAAGGACTCTTTCACCGAGCCCAATGACACCATTTCCACAACACGCAGAAAGCCTACTAAGTATATAGTATTACACCAACACCAGACCTCCTACGAAGACTTCTGACATCATCAATCCTTATGATTACCAGAGTTACGCCTCTCACGAAGACTTCTAACATCAACAGTCCTGGCCATCACTAGACGTATACCCTGAAAGCTAATGCCAGTAACAGCCAACGGCCTCTACAAAGACGTGGACTCAATTGGACCACACAAGTTCTCATAACACGAAGAGCAGAATCTTCAGCTTATTCTTTAGAAGAACTCCTTCACCGAGACCCATTACACCACTTCCACAACACTAAGGATGCCTACTATGTATATAGTGTCTGTTACACCAATCGCAGACCTTCTACGAAGACATCTGACAAATTGTCATAGATAGTAAAATAATAACAAATCCTAGAAATGAGTAAAGAACATTTCAAAAATGGGATAACCTGTAAAAAACATTGTAAAAAATTGCGAACAAAATCTGAAAAAATCGTTAAAAAAGGGTCGCAATCCTTAAAAACGACTAAATTAAAATGCGTTTATTAGTTTACTTAAAATCATTTATTTTTTGACGGTCCTTTGTTTCTTAAAATATAAAATATATGTAGAAATTCAATCATTTCGAGTATGTTTCTTTGTTCATTTCTTACCATCAACCTATATGGTTAAAATGGACTTAATAAAAATAAATATAATTATTTTGGTTACTTACGAAAGCACTTAGGGCATGGTGGAGCTGGACAACATGCCGGTGGTGGACAAGCTGGTGGTGGACAGCAAGGTGGTGGTGGGCAGCATTTTGGAGGAGGACATGGTGGTGGAGAGCAGCATTGTGGACAAGCTGGTGGTGAACAACATGGTCCAGGAGGACAACAAGGTGGAGGTGGGCAACAAGCTGGAGGTGGGCAACAATCCGGAGGAGGACAAGCCGGAGGGCAGCAGCTCGGAGGAGGACAACAGGCTGGAGGAGGACAACAGGCTGGTGGAGGACAGCATCCTGGTGGAGGGCAAACTGGTGGTGGACATCCACCTAAAAGAATATATAAATTAGATAAAACAAAGAATATATCTTACCCCTACTTACGTTTTGCTGCTTTTTTATATCTATACAAAGATTTTCCTTCTTTATCCTTAAAAAGTACTGATTTATCTTGTAAATTCATTTGGAATTGGGTTACAATCAGCTTTCCAAAACAGGAAATTCGTACATAAACACCAATTTTTCCAACTACATCTCCAGCTAGTTTGCTGATATCAAATTCTTCTTTCATTGTTTTGGCAGTTGGTGCAATACCTCCACTCTGTGGTGAAGTCATCAGACTGTGTATTAGATCAGTAAATAGATCATTTATTCGAATATTTACAAGACCAATTTCCACTTTTTCATTTGGTGCTGTTGGTGGTAAAACCTTATAAACAACCAATGAAATATCGAGACATTCCATTGCGAATTCAATTTGTTTAGGTGATAGGCAAAATAGAAGAGATTTTCCACTCTTTACAGCTGTGTCTCTTGGGCATTTTGACTCGTAGTGTCTAGAAAAATCAAAACATTTTTTTTTCAAATAGTATAAACAGTAACAAGAAAACTTGGAAGTATAGGAAAAAAGCTTAAAAATAAGACTTTTTATGGAAGAAGTAAAGAATAAATCTAAGGTTTAATTTTGAAAGTTTAAAAACTGTTTTCGACGATAATAAGAGCTCTTGTTGACGACAACGGCCAACGGTCCGTTTTTAAAAACGGACAGTTGGCCGTTGTTCAGTAGTTTTCAGGTCTATATGAATGTTTGTTCACGCAACGGAAATCAATCCGTTGGCTGCTTTTTCGCCGGCTACACATCCGATCTCCCTCGAGCGACGTTCGACGGCCCGATGCAGTGAACCACGCGAGTTGATGCAAGTCTGTTGAAGACGTCGGACGGACATCCGTTTTCCTCTCCGACAATTTTGTATAGTTTGTGTTTAAATTTAAAAGACTCCAGTGTGTAAATGAAATACGGATCACCAAATTGATATAGAAGCCTAATAATTTGCAAAAACTTTTTTGAGTCATACGAAAGAAATTAAAAAATTTGGTTTGGCCTTTCTTTAATTCTTCAAAAAGTGTATGGAAAACACCATAACTTTCTCGTTCCAATAAAATAGGATGTACCCACATTTTCCTTTTGCGCTTTTCTTTCATCTGCCTTTTTTTGTACAAATAATATAATACGCTAATATAAGCTTTGTCTTTGTCGACAACTTGTTTAAAACTGGCGAGATTTTGGAGTTTTAATATAGACAACGGAATCATCTCCGTCAAATAAATGAATTTTCGACAAAGGTGCCCGTTTAGCACCGGCCCGTTATCCGGTAAAAAAACGTTCGTTAACAAGAGCCCTTAGGCAGCAGTGCCAAGAAGAAGACTTGGGAATTACAGAAAAATGTCTTAAAAAGAACACTCCTTTTAGAAGAAGAGAAGAGTACAGTTAGGATTTAATTATGACAGTGAAAAATCTGTTTTCGACCATAATTAGGCAGCAGTACTAAGAAAAAGACCTAGGAAGTACAGGAAAAAGACCTGGGAAGTACAGGAAAACAGATCTAGGATTAAAGTTTGACAGTTCAAAAACTATTGTCGACGATAATTAGGAAGCAGTGCCAAGAAGGAGACCTGGGAAGTACAGAGAAACATGTTAAAAGATGTTAAAGAATATAGAAGAAGTAAAAAATAGATCTAGGGTTAGGTTTAGCAGTTTAAAAGCTGTTGATGATGATAATTAGGCAGCAATACCCAGAAGAAGACCGGGGAAGTACACAAAAACAGCTTAAAAAGAACCCTTCTTTTAGAAGACGTGAAGAATACTGCTAGGGTTTAATTGTGTCATTTCAAAAACTGTTTCGACGATAAGTCTGCAGTAGTACCCAGAAAAAGAACTGGGAAGTGCAGAAAAATAACATAAAAGTACATCCCACATAGAAGAAGTAAAAAAAAGATCTAGGATTTAAGTTTAACAGTTTAAAAACTATTGTCGACGATAATTAGGGCAGCAGCACCAAGAAGAAGACCTGAAAAATACAGAAAAACAGCTTAACTAAAAGATTTTTTATAGAAGAAGTAAAAAATAGATCTAGGAATAAAGTCTGACGGTTAAAAACTGTTGTGGACGATAATACGGCAGCAGTACCAAGAAGAAGACTTGGGAAGTACAGAAAAACAACTTAAAAGTACATTCATTATAGAAGAAGGAAAAAACAGATTTAGGGTTAAAGTTTGACAGTTTAAAAACTGTTGTCGATGATAATTAGGCAGCAATACCAAGAAGATGACCTGGAAAGTGCAAGAAAATAGCTTAAAGAGAACATTCCTTATAGAAGAAGTAAAAAACAGATCTAGGATTAAAGTTTCACATAATTAGGCAGCAGTACATAAAAGAAGACCTGGGAGGTACAGAAAAACATCTTAAAAGAACATCCCATCCAAGAGGAACACGTGGAAACAAAGAGGTAAGGACCAGAAAATCTTGCTAAGAATTATCATAATTTTATTAAAAAAATTACCTGTTGGGGTTAAAATCCCTCTCGCAAATATCCATCGGATCGTTGTCCAAAAACTGGAAAGTGACACATATTTCACCCCCGGCAGTGAGACAATCGCAAACTGGATCAAGAGTTACGTGGTCTACTAAGAATTCCAATAAAAAGATGTTTTCGGAAGCTGCATTATCCATTTTTTTTTTATAAATTAAACTTTAAAAATTTTGATGTGAACTAATTATGAACGAAAATTTTGGACACGTCAAAGTGTTTTTGACACGATCGGTCTATGATGATATTTTTTTCGAATAGGGATTGGACTTGGGAGGCGGGTATGTGTTGTAATACCAAATGCAAGCCTCATGCTTAAATGGACGACCTACCCTTTAAAAAAATTATATATTTTATAATCTAGAAATAAGCAATAAAATTGATCTTTTTTGCACTAAAAAATTGATGAAAATAAAATTTTTGTCTTCAAAAATTCATTTCATTCCATAAAAATGGGCATTTTTAGCTTGAAAAAAATCATTTTAGGTATGATAATTTATAAAAATGTATAATGAAAAAGTTCATTTTAAATATGAAAAATTACCATAAAAGTTCAGAGTAGGTAAGCATATAAATAAGCATTTTCGATCCAAAAAAACTAATTTTAAGCAAGCAAACAAAAAAATAAGCATTTGCCACGTTAAAATCTAAATAAAAACTTATTTGTGACTCAAAAAACGATAAGAAAATTTTCGAAGAGCATTAACTGTTATTTTTATTATAATTTTTGCTAGCGCCCACCTCTAATAGTCAAACTTCCTTATGAGTTTAGTTCGTAAGTTGAAGCGCGTTAGAGATGGACGAAAATAATTATTTGCAAGTTGTTACTGAAATAACAGTTAAAAGTTTTTTGGTATTTAACAGTTTTTTTGATGTTTTTATAAGTTTTAAACATTTTTTTAGGTGTTTTATCGTTTGATTGAGTTTTTAACGTATTTTTTGTAACTGCTAAGTTTTGTAACGTTTTTTTTACTTTTTGAACGTTTTTTTTTGTTATTTTAAGGGTTTCACGCTTTTTTTTTACGTTTTTTTCGGTATTTACGTTTTTTTGTCTCTTAACGTATTTCGGTTTTGATTTCTTATATTTTTTTTTGGTTTTATAACCTTTTTTGGTTTGTACCGTTTCTACGTCTGTTTTTTTTTTGTTTTTTGAACGTTTTTTCGCTATTTAACATTTTTTCTACTTTTTAACGTTTTTTAGGTTTATTAACTGGCTTAGTCGTTATAAAAATGATAAATAGATCATTTTATGTATTATAATCGGAAAAAACACGGAGGGCGGAGGGAAACATGATTTATTTACCTGAGTTTCGGTAAACCGTTTTTACCGTTAGAGTTATCTTATCTGTACTAAACTCAATAGGGTTCTTTCACATGGCATAAAAATTCTATATACCAAATTTCATAAACGTGTGATCTTCCATTTAAGAGTTAACGTGCACACAAACGGATGAAAATATGAATTATATTAACGAGTTTCGGAAAACTATGAAAATTTTACCGTTAGGGTAATACGATCTGGTCCAAAATCAACAAGGTTCTTTTTTATAATACAATAATTCTATATACCAAATTTCATCAAGCTATGTTGTTCTGTTCAAGAATTATAGCTAACACAACAGAACATATGAATTATTTAGACGAGTATCGCAAAACCGTTAAAATTTTACTGTTAGGGTAATATGATCTGGACCAAAATTAACAAGGTTCTTTTCTATGATACGATAATTCTATATACCAAATTTCATGAAGCCATGTTGTTCTGTTCAAGAGTTATAGTTCACACAACAGAAAATATGAATTATTTGTACTAGTTTCGCAAAACCGTTAAAATCTTACCGTTACGGTTATCCAATCTGAACCAAAATTAATAAAGTTTTTTTCCATGACACAATAATTCTATATACCAAATTTCATCAAGCTATGTTGTTCTGATCAAGAGTTAGCTCACACAACAGAAAATATGAATTATTTACACAAGTTTTTAGCAAAACCGTTAAAATTTTACCGTTAGGGTAATACGATCTGGACCAAAATTAACAAGGTTCTTTTCTATGATACGATAATTTGATATACCAAATTTCATCAAGCTATGTTGTTCTGTTCAAGTGTTATAGCTCACACAACAGAAAATATGAATTATTTACACGAGTTTCGCAAAATCGTTAAAATTTTACCGTTAGGGTTATCAATCTGGACCAAAATCAATAGGGTTCTTTTTTATGACACGATAATTCTATATGCCAAATTTCATCAAGCTATGTTGTTTTGTTCAAGAGTTATAGCTCACACAATAGAAACTATGAATTATTTACACGAGTTTCGCAAAACTGTTAAAATTTTATCGTTAGAGTTACTCGATCTGGACCAAAATCAAGAGAGTTCTTTCCTATAACATGTAGATTCTATATACCAAATTTTATGACCCTGTGATCTTCCGGACGGAGGGACAGATGGATAAAGGGACGGAAGAACACACAAGCTGACCTTATAAAATACCTCGATGGTACTTAATATCAAATACTTACAAAAACATCATATCTTTTTTCCTTTGACAAGGATCATCCAGTATAATAGCAGTTAAATTCGGTTCTTCAGTCCACCTTCCTTTTTCATCGAAATAATCCAAATTTTGCTCAAATTTAAATTCCTTTGGTTTCCAATCGTCTTCAACAGGCCACCAAAATGGTGGTTCACAAGGTTTACATGGGTGAATGTAAATTTTGGGTGGTTCTTTTGCTTTTTGTCTTTGGATTAATTGCTGATAGTCACTTTCGAATTTATGGTCATCTCGTTCAAATTTAGCAATTTTGTTTCTTAATCTCTTTGCTTTGAGGCAGTCTAATTCGTATTGATAAGAACGGTTGAAGATTTTTTCTGTATAATAAAACAATAAAAGTTATATTTTTGTTGAGAATTTTAAAAACTTTTTAATAAAAAAAATGTTCAAGTGAAGTTTTATTTACATCATTAAACTGACTCGCTAGCCATATGCCAATTTTGTTAAAATTTTACCGATAAACTTATCCGATCTGAACCAAACTCAGTAAGGTTCTTCACCATGACTAGAAGATTCTATATACCAAATTTTATGACTCTGTGATCTTCTGTTCAACGGACGGACGAACGGTAGGACACACAAGATCTTATCATGGCTATAAAGTACCTCGATGGTACTTAATAATCACATTACTAAATGATTAGAGTCGCAAAGAAACCAGTAGATGGCGCGCGCGTACTGTAATTAACGAACAGTATGGTACGTTGGCATAGCGACATCTGTATAATGATTTTTAGTTAAATACTTATCAATCTATTCTAATTACCTCTAAGCATATATCTAGGATCATAATTTCCTGTATTATGTGTGTATTTTTTAAACATATCATGTATAAAAAAATCATCTTTTCCCGGTGGCATTACCCAAGAGTATCGTTCTTTAACCATCAACATTTCAGAAATTTTCGGATGTGGTTTTCGTATTTCCGCTTTTTGAACATCTGCACTTTCTTCTTCTTTGTATTCTAATAAACAAAAATAAAATATATTTTGATGATGACAAGTATCTCGAGACAAGGCGGAGCTTCTAGTGCGCAAAGAGAGAGAAAGTATTGAGCCAGAGGATGGAATTTACCTGAACATTAACGCTTGATATGATTGCACCAGATTAAATTTTTTTACAATGTTGATATTTACAGTAATATTGGCTATTTTTAAGTATGATATTTAAAGAAATGAACGATTTTTGTGGGTGACTAGTAGAAGGAAAACAAAAATAAAGACTTGATTAAAAAACACCCCCACTTTCAAATTTGTTACGGCACATCTTCATCTTATTTCACGAGATACTTGTCGGGCTTCTAAATAGAAATTGAGTTTTTTTACTTACCTATTGGTACACAATGTTTTCCCAAACTTGTTTGTGTAACTCTTGGTGCGTCTGTTGGAGTATATTGACTGGAAGAAAGTAACATCTTTGTTACATCTTCGATTATGTAATCTTTCGGGGGTCGAGGAGGTGTGGTAAACATTTTGATGATTAATTATTTAGCTATTTATTAAATAGAAAAAAAACAGATTTAAAACTGACAAAATTAAATCAAAAAATGACTGTTCTATAACCTAAAATATTTTATATTTGCATAAGGCAGGATATACACGTAGCGTTGTATTCTAGTGGTACCTACTCCACAATACTAAATCGCAGGTGTGATCAACAAAACTTTATTTTGATGTTGTTCCATTCAAAGTAATTCCCTTCGGATAAAAACACGTATGCCAACGCTTTTTCCAATCCTCGAAGGATTAAAAAAAAATGAACAGTAAATCAATAAATTATTGACTGTACACTCTAATAAAAATGGTATATATAAATATTTCACTAAACCATAGCAATTCATCTTAAACAATACTGTAAAAGATTCCAGGACAAAACAAATCTTCTTTGGCCTCTCAAAGATATAAATTCCAAAATTACCAAAATGGCGTCGCTTCTTAGCGGGACGAAAAATTTCGTGGCGAACAAAAATTAATTTCAACACAAACAAACGTAGATTGTACTTTAACAATAAGTACAACTGAGTCAAAATGATAAATGAATAAACAAGAGTTTTATTTAAAACTTGTCATGCACCAAATAAACCAAAAACAGCCGGAGATTATATCAGATCAAAATCCTACAGCCACCATTGCTAGTACGACCCCGTTCAAGGGTCGCACGTCAGCCCTCGACAAAGGTAGAAATGTAACTGAGCGCGAATTCATCTAAACTTGGACACCCTGTTCGAAGGAATTTGATGTTTTCGAATCGTTTGGAATCGACTGGCCAATCTAAAAGCGTAATTTCAAATCTTGTGAAACTAATAATGCAATCTTGCCAACCACAAAAACTCGACTGTTTGTAACTAAATTACTAAACAAGTGGTTTATTTAAAACTTGTCATGTACCAAATAAACCAGAAACAGCCGGAGATTATATCAGATCAAAATCCCACAGCCACCATTGCTAGTACGACCCCGTTCAAGAGTTGCACGCCAGCCCTCGACAAAGGTCGTAACTGAGCGCGAATTCTAATCTTGGGAATCTTGCTCGAAAGAATAGGACGTTTTCGAATCGTTTGGAATCGACTAGCCAATCAAAAAGCGTAATTTTAAATCTTGAGAAACTAATAATGCAATCTTGCCAACCACAAACACTCGACTTTTTGTTACTAAACAAGTGGTTTATTTAAAACTTGTCATGTACCAAATAAACCAAAAACAGCCGGAGATTATATCAGATCAAAATCCCACAGCCACCATTGCTAGTACCTACGACCCCGTTCAAGAGTCGCACGCCAGCCCTCGACAAAGGTCGTAACTGAGCGCGAATTCTAATCTTGGGAAACCTGCTCGAAGGAATTGGACGTTTTCGAATCGTTTGGAATCGACTGGCCAATCAAAAAGCGTAATTTTAAATCTTGAGAAACTAATAATGCAATCTTGCCAACCACAAACACTCGACTTTTTGTTACGAAACAAGTAGTTTATTTAAAACTTGTCATGTACCAAATAAACCAAAAACAGCCGGAGATTATATCAGATCAAAATCCCACAGCCACCATTGCTAGTACGACCCCGTTCAAGGGTCGCACACCAGCCCTCGACAAAGGTCGTAACTGAGCGCGAATTCTAATCTTGGGAAACCTGCTCGAAGGAATTGGACGTTTTCGAATCGTTTGGAATCGACTGGCCAATCAAAAAGCGTAATTTTAAATCTTGAGAAACTAATAATGCAATCTTGCCAACCACAAACACTCGACTTTTTGTTACTAAACAAGTGGTTTATTTAAAACTTGTCATGTACCAAATAAACCAAAAACAGCCGGAGATTATATCAGATCAAAATCCCACAGCCACCATTGCTAGTACGACCCCGTTCAAGAGTCGCACGCCAGCTCTCGACAAAGGTCGTAACTGAGCGCGAATTCTAATCTTGGGAATCTTGCTCGAAAGAATTGGACGTTTTCGAATCGTTTGGAATCGACTAGCCAATCAAAAAGCGTAATTTTAAATCTTGAGAAACTAATAATGCAATCTTGCCAACCACAAACACTCGACTTTTTGTTACTAAACAAGTGGTTTATTTAAAACTTGTCATGTACCAAATAAACCAAAAACAGCCGGAGATTATATCAGATCAAAATCCCACATCCACCATTGCTAGTACGACCCCGTTCAAGGGTCGCACACCAGCCCTCGACAAAGGTCGTAACTGAGCGCGAATTCTAATCTTGGGAACCTTGCTCGAAAGAATTGGACGTTTTCGAATCGTTTGGAATCGACTAGCCAATCAAAAAGCGTAATTTTAAATCTTGAGAAACTAATAATGCAATCTTGCCAACCACAAACACTCGACTTTTTGTTACTAAACAAGTGGTTTATTTAAAACTTGTCATGTACCAAATAAACCAAAAACAGCCGGAGATTATATCAGATCAAAATCCCACATCCACCATTGCTAGTACGACCCCGTTCAAGGGTCGCACACCAGCCCTCGACAAAGGTCGTAACTGAGCGCGAATTCTAATCTTGGGAACCTTGCTCGAAAGAATTGGACGTTTTCGAATCGTTTGGAATCGACTAGCCAATCAAAAAGCGTAATTTTAAATCTTGAGAAACTAATAATGCAATCTTGCCAACCGCAAACACTCGACTTTTTGTTACTAAACAAGTGGTTTATTTAAAACTTGTCATGTACCAAATAAACCAAAAACAGCCGGAGATTATATCAGATCAAAATCCCACAGCCACCATTGCTAGTACGACCCCGTTCAAGAGTCGCACACCAGCCCTCGACAAAGGTCGTAATGAGCGCGAATTCTAATCTTGGGAAACCTGCTCGAAGGAATTGGACGTTTTCGAATCGTTTGGAATCGACTGGCCAATCAAAAAGCGTAATTTTAAATCTTGAGAAACTAATAATGCAATCTTGCCAACCACAAACACTCGACTTTTTGTTACTAAACAAGTGGTTTATTTAAAACTTGTCATGTACCAAATAAACCAAAAACAGCCGGAGATTATATCAGATCAAAATCCCACAGCCACCATTGCTAGTACGACCCCGTTCAAGGGTCGCACACCAGCCCTCGACAAAGGTCGTAACTGAGCGCGAATTCTAATCTTGGGAAACCTGCTCGAAGGAATTGGACGTTTTCGAATCGTTTGGAATCGACTGGCCAATCACAAAGCGTAATTTCAAATCTTGTGAAACTAATAATGCAATCTTGCCAACCACAAACACTCGACTTTTTGAAACTAAATTACTAAACAAGTGGTTTATTTAGAACTTGTCATGTACTAAATAAACCAAAAACAGCCGGAGATTATATATCAGATCAAAATCCCACAGCCACCATTGCTAGTACGACCCCGTTCAAGAGTCGCACGCCAGCCCTCGACAAAGGTCGTAACTGAGCGCGAATTCTAATCTTAGGAAACCTGCTCGAAGGAATTGGACGTTTTCAAATCGTTTGGAATCGACTGGCCAATCAAAAAGCGTAATTTTAAATCTTGAGAAACTAATAATGCATTTATGTCAACCACAAAAACTCGACTTTTTGTTACTAAACAAGCGGTTTATTTAAAACTTGTCATGTACCAAATAAACCAAAAACAGCCGGAGATTATATCAGATCAAAATCCCACAGCCACCATTGCTAGTACGACCCCGTTCAAGAGTCGCACGCCAGCCCTCGACAAAGGTCGTAACTGAGCGCGAATTCTAATCTTGGGAAATCTGCTCGAAGGAATTGGACGTTTTCGAATCGTTTGGAATCGACTGGCCAATCAAAAAGCGTAATTTTAAATCTTGAGAAACTAATAATGCAATATTGCCAACCACAAACACTCGACTTTTTGTTACTAAACAAGTGGTTTATTTAAAACTTGTCATGTACCAAATAAACCAAAAACAGCCGGAGATTATATCAGATCAAAATCCCACAGCCACCATTGCTAGTACGACCCCGTTCAAGGGTCGCACACCAGCCTTCGACAAAGGTCGTAACTGAGCGCGAATTCTAATCTTGGGAAACCTGCTCGAAGGAATTGGACGTTTTCGAATCGTTTGGAATCGACTGGCCAATCAAAAAGCGTAATTTTAAATCTTGAGAAACTAATAATGCAATCTTGCCAACCACAAACACTCGACTTTTTGTTACGAAACAAGTAGTTTATTTAAAACTTGTCATGTACCAAATAAACCAAAAACAGCCGGAGATTATATCAGATCAAAATCCCACAGCCACCATTGCTAGTACGACCCCGTTCAAGGGTCGCACACCAGCCCTCGACAAAGGTCGTAACTGAGCGCGAATTCTAATCTTGGGAAACCTGCTCGAAGGAATTGGACGTTTTCGAATCGTTTGGAATCGACTGGCCAATCAAAAAGCGTAATTTTAAATCTTGAGAAACTAATAATGCAATCATGCCAACCACAAACACTCGACTTTTTGTTACTAAACAAGTAGTTTATTTAAAACTTGTCATGTACCAAATAAACCAAAAACAGCCGGAGATTATATCAGATCAAAATCCCACAGCCACCATTGCTAGTACGACCCCGTTCAAGAGTCGCACGCCAGCCCTCGACATGGTCGTAACTGAGCGCGAATTCTAATCTTGGGCATCTTGCTCGAAAGAATTGGACGTTTTCGAATCGTTTGGAATCGACTAGCCAATCAAAAAGAGTAATTTCAAATCTTGTGACACTAGCTGTAAATGACACTAAAGGGAAAATGTGGTTAAATTGAAATAAAAACACATTATTTTCCAATTTTAAACATGATTTTATTAAGAAATTTAGAAGTCATTCTATGACTGATCAACATTATTTTCCAATTTTAAAAGAGTGTAGAATACACGTATTTTATTGCATGTATCACGTCCGTACAAATCTTCAAAAAGCCAATTGCTGACATCTACTAACCAGTGCTTTATTTTATTATTATTTGTTATTCTAAAAGTAATGATACATTACAAAAACCAACCAAAATCAAAATATTCCCAAAAGAAAAGCTTTTAACAATATCTGGTGTTATCGAAAAGGCAAAGAGAAGTTACCTACGTTATTCATTTTTGTGACGATTTTTCTGTCGCAACCCCTTTTTCGAACCAAACATTAACTGTGCTTTAAAAACGTGCAGAATTCGGTGAATTTCGATAAAAGCAAAGCTTTTAATGATTCCTGACTTAAAAATACTCGAACGTGGGAGCAACGATTCATAGACAGGACAAGGGAAGTTCTGTTACTCATTTTTGTGACGATTTTTCTTTCACAACACCTCTTTCAATCCTAAAATTAAAACTATGCTTTAAAAACTTGTGGAATTCGTTAAATTCCGATAAAAGCAAAGTACTCTAGTCAACATCTTCAAAAACGTGAAAAATTAAAATAAAGGTCCTAAAAATATGAGCGATAGCTCATTGGATTCGGAATCACCTGTAGAAAAATATTTTTGAAGGAAAAGTGTGCAGGCAAAAAATTGCAATTGTTATTAACAAAATAAGATGATAAAAAACAGATGTTTATGTTTTTGTTAATAACTCGAAAAATATTAATATTTAAGCAATTTTGAAAAAAGCTCGTTAAAGAGGAGGAAATTTCCGAAAAGAAAGTCCGTCCTCCCGGAACTCTATCTCCATTATTTATAATTTTAATTTGACGTTGAAAATGGGGCTTTGAGCGGCTTTTACGGCATGCGCGCGCTACCGCTAAACGGTGTTTATCAGATAAAATATTTTTTTTATGACATAAAATGTTATTTTAAAAATTTGAAAAAATTCCAGTATTTTCCTAATACCTGAAAGAATCTAAATCAGTTAGAAAAAACATTTTATCACTGTTTTTCAAAAAGTTATTCAATTGTTAACTAACAAATTTTTTCCGAATCTCTGTTGACATAAACAATGGAATAAAAGGTATAAATAATTGGCCTAAAAATTTGAAACTTCGTGGAGCCCTTTTCATATGTATACTTTACAAGATCCTGTGATAAATCTTTATAAAAGTTTATTAATTTGTTAATAATACTTTCTAATATCATACGTCACGTTAACTGTAGCGCCAAATAACTTGCCAATTAAAAAAATTATATATCTTTTAAACTATTGGAGATATGATAAAGGATATTCAGGAGTTTTTTATAGAAAATAAGTTTCTCTTTCAAATAATTCTAAGACCAAATTCGTATTTATTGTTTATTAGATACTACATGCATTTATTTGGAAAGATTCTATATTTTTCTTTACTTTTTCGCCATATTTTGCAATAGTTATGAAAAATCATAATTAACAAATTAATAAACTTTTATAAACATTTATCACAGAATCTTGTAAAGTATACATATGAAAAGGGCTCCACAAAGTTTTAAATTTTTAGGCCAATTATGTATACCTTTTATCCCATTGTTTATGTCAACAGATATTAGGAAAAAATTTGTTAGTTAACAATTGAATAACTTTTTGAAAAACAGTGATAAAATGTTTTTTCCAACTGATTTAGATTCTTTCAAGTGTTAGAAAAATACTGGAATTTTTTCAAATTTTTAAAATAACATTTTATGTCATAAAAAAAATATTTTATCTGATAAACACCGTTTAGCGGTAGCGCGCGTATGCCGTAAAAGCCACTCAAAGCCCCATTTTCAACGTCAAATTAAAGTTATAAATAATGGAGATAGAGTTCCGGGAGGACGGACTTTTTTTTTCGGAAATTTCCTCCTCTTTAACGAGGTTTTTTCAAAATTGCTTAAATATTAATATTTTTCGAGTTATTAACAAAAACATAAACATCTTATTTTGTTAATAACAATTGCAATTTTTTGCCTGCACACTCTTCCTTCAAAATCATTTTTCTAGAGGCGATTCCGAATCCAATGAGCTATCGCTCATATTTTTAGGACCTTTATTTTATTTTTTCACGTTTTTGAAGATGTTGACTAGAGTAAAGCTTTTAATGACTCCTGACTTTAATACTCGAAAGTGGACACAACGAGTCATAGACAGGACAAGGGAAGTTCCGTTACTCATTTTTGTGACGATTTTTCTTTCACAACACCTCTTTCGAACATAATATTAAAGTCTATGCTTTAAAACATGAGGAATTTAGTAAAAGCGAATCATAGCTTTTTTTTCGTGAGTTATGCACAAAGAAATTGTATGATTATATGAACTTCGAAAAAATGAAAGAACGATCGAACGAGCCGAACGATCATATTTTCTTTTTTATTTCGTATAAGTTCTGATATATCAATACTTGAAATTAGTTGGTTTTATAGTGTATCATCAAGAAAAAAAAAGATTCAATGCGATTCGTTTTTTCAAAGATATAAAAAAATAATTGACCAAATTATTAATAAAAAAAATACAGGTATACCTGTATTTTCTTTCTTATTTAATTATTTAATAATTATCTTGTACAATATCATATACCGATAAATTTCTATGCTTTATATTTATTAATTACATATTTGTTGGCATAGGTATACGTTTTCTACAGAATAAATTTCGTAATAAGAAAAGAAAAAAATATAGAAACTACAATATTTATAAAAAATTTCGATAGTTATTTACAGATCACAACATTTATTAGAATTTAATTTTAACATTTACAGAGTGATAATCGGATATTTATTTATTTGAATAAAATTTTTGGATAATAAAATTTAATCCAAAAATATTATAATCGTAATAAGAATATATACTGAGTTGTATTAAAAATATAATACCTATAAAGAATAATCAAATTTTAGTTAAATTCAATGGAAATAGAAAGTTTGTTGAAGTTATACTTCTTTGGGTGTTTTAGGGTTAATTTTAAAGATGCGCGCGCACACCGTCACGAAAAATCGATATGATTGTTCTTCTCTTGTATAGTATATTGTAATACAAGTGTTACAATGACAGAGGTTTCGTAGTACGAGTTCAGTTTGTGAAACGAACCGCGAAGCGGTGAGTTTCGCAAAGAACGAGTACTACAAACCGTCATTGTAATTCGAGTGTTACATACTATTTTTTATAATGAACTTTAAAAAGTATAAAAAAAATAAAATGAGAGTTTTTAGAAATATTTATTTATGTTGGCAATCTTGACAGTTTTGACACTTGTATGGAGGGTAGAGGTAAGGAGAACGATCTTAAATGGGAAATGATTAAAAATGTGTCCACTTTTTAGAGAAACATAACACTTCTCAAACTTGCCACTACAATGGCGCTAAAGTAGATGTAGGGTACAGAATGAATGTAGCAGTTTTTGACAAATTGTTTGAAATGTCGTATGATTTCGTAATATAAGTCACAAATTATATAAGTGCTATAAAAAAACGAGGTCAGCGAATTCAGTTTGGTGTATTTAAAAAAATGTCATAATAAAGCGGAAATGTGTCTTTCCTTGTTTATTTATCTATCCTACTCTAAGAAATTATGGCGCTTTTTTTAAAATTTACCCTACTACGATCGTAGCGCCACCCTTATTTACCACATTTTGACGGACACATTCAATACACGGAGACAGTTCTCCTTACCTCTACCCTCCATAGACACTTGTCAGTTTTAATGATTTTAAATTAGAATGTTTGTCAAATTTGTATAAAATATTCCGAATTTAGCAATAACGCTGATAATGTAGTTAATAATTTACTAAAACATACTTCTTGATTTACTAGCTAAACTCTTTCGTTGAAAATCAGTGCAGTGCAACCAATTGTGTAAAACAAAAAGTTACCAAAAACAGTGTTACAATGAACCTATTTCGATACTGTTTTTAGTGTCGAAATATAAACTTTGTGAACGTGAATTATAAAAAATTTATTTTAACATCTTAATATTCATTTGAGATTTGTTATTTACCTATTTGTTTATGACAATTTTTTTCTAAATGACAGTTTCGCCGCAAGAATTGTTTGTTTCCATCAAATCTTAATAAGATCTGATTATTTCGTTGTTAGTGTTAAATTTTTAATTCAACGCAATTTTATGTAGTTTTTTTTTGTTTAATCAACAATACTTCTACAATAATATAAATTTGATTTATCAAAATAAATTTGATATAGTCACTTATTTTTATATTAATATCTGAATTTAAATTTCTTCATTTCATAATTAAAGAAACACTTTTATAATAATATTGATTGAAACTTTATTTTTATAATAAATCGCATTTCATTATTTGAAAATCTCAGAAATTACAAAAAAGCGCAAAAAACGCCAAATTTTTGCTTCATTTCGCCACTTGAACAAAGATAATAAAATCTACTTATTTTTTTATTTATTGATTAACCGATTTCATAAATTTTAGGTTGGCAACGCTGCTGGTGAGCGAGAACGATAAGGCCCGAAATGCGGACCGAGAGCTTTAGTGACATTGAACGGGTTTTTGTGAGAGTGATTTTACTATTCTTGTCTACATACACGATACTTGTTTGCGCTATTGCCAAATATTGTATTAACATTCAGGATACTCAAATTTTTGATCATTTAGAAAATATCTTATTCACCATATTTAGCCACTTTGCGCACCTTCTTTGAAGTTCTGTGTACCACATTTCATTCCAGTTTGCCGACGTTTTTTGTACAGTTTTGTGAGAATTGGTGAACAGCGATGCCAATTCTATTGATTTTTCTATAGATCTACTGATTTACGAAGTACTCTACCAATATAATGTTTTTGTTACTTTTTGAGAAATTTTAGATTGGTAACGCTGCTGGTGAGAGACTCTGATGCGGACCGAAAACTATGACAAAAAACAATCGTAAAAATATTTTAAAAATATTAAAAACCTCCACTTGAAAAGCATGACTTTTAGTTTACTAAATGTTTGGGCTGTTGCCAAATCTTGTATTAATAAAATTTTTGATAATTTATAAAATAATTATTATATATAGGCACTTTGCGCGTCGCCCTTGAAGTTCTTTGTACCACATTTCGCTCCAGTTTTCCGACGTTTTTTATACAGTTTAGTCAAAATTTTTGTTATTATAACGCATTATACATATATACCGATTTCTACTTATTTTTTTATGTATTGATTAACCGATTTCATAAATTTTAGGTTGGCAACGCTGCTGGTGCGCGACAACGATACGGCCCGAAATGCGGACCGAGAATTTCAGCAGCATGGAATGAGTTTTTGTGAGAGTGATTTTACTATTTTTGTCTACATACACAATACTTTTAGCCGCTCAGATGGCGCCACCAATAGATACAAATCTAACCTCAATTTTTTAATGACATAAATCAAAAGTGTCAAAAAACCTTTTTTTTATAAATTTAAGAGATTTTAAAATAACAAATTTTGTTAGCATATTAGAAACGAAGAAAAAAATATCTTATGGCACAATTCCTTAGCATCTACATAATTATTATATACTAAATAATTACCTGTCGCTTTCCCTAAAAAAAAATGTATATAATATATATACAGGATAATCCATAAATTTTCTAAAAGCTGAACACAGTATTACTTTTAACCAACAGATTTTATTTTTTTTATAACAGATTACCCTGTATTAAACCTACAACTTTTTTTTCTAAAAAAATAATAATAAATAAATGCTTAAGGAATGATTCATTTCTATACAGGATGGATTTGAGTACTATCAAATTTCACTAATATAAATAACACTAAAATTAAGATAAACAAAAAATAATAACTCTTCTGCTCTATAAAGTGAATCATAAAATTTTTTATTTTTTGAGTTGCAGAAAAAGTATCGTATACAATTCGTGCATAAAATTGATTCACTTTATGTAATTTGACTGTCAGAAATCTCAGAATCGGTCACGCGTGAAGATCAAATATCGATTTCATTAATTAATGGTCATTTTCGACATTTGTAATGTTTTATATGTCAACTTTAATACGTGTCATTGTTTTATAAGTCAATTTTAATAAAGCAGTGTTTTATATATCATTTTTGACATTTGTCAGTGTTATATGCCAATTTTTACATATGTCTTTGTTGTATACGTCAATTTTGTCATTAGCATTTAATGTCACATTTGTCATTTCTGACATGATATCATTGTTTTATATGTCATTTTTGATAAACGTCATCGTTTTTATCAATTTTATCAGATAAAGGTGTTATACCTCATTTTCAAAATTTGACATTTTTTGTACGTCAAGTTTTAATGTGTTATATGTCAACTTTAATATGACTTATTGTTTTATACGCCAATTTGAACAAATCAGCGTTATATATGTAATTTTTGACACGTGTCATTGTTTGATATGTCAGTTTTGACATCTGTCTGTTTTATTCGTCAATTTTGACGCATTATATGTCATTTTTGATATATTCATCGTTTTTATCAATTTTAACATATTATTATCAACATCTGATATGTCATTTTCGACATTTGTCAATTTTTAATGTTTTATAGGTCAATTTTAATATGAATGTGTTTTATGCGTCAATTTAAACAAAGCAGCGTTATTGACATGTGTCATTATTTTATATGCCAATTTTGACATCTTTGTTTTATACGTCAATTTAGATATGTCATATTTGTCATTTCTGACAGGGCCCGACCGGTTTTGAGACTTCAGCAGTTAAAAAAGCAATTGATCCCTTTATATACTTGACACCAAATAAATCGTTAACAACAAAATATATTTATTAAATAAATAGATAATAAATTAGGAATATAAATATATTTTGTAATATTAATAATAGGAAAATTAAAAAAATATAAAAAATTGTCGCCAGGAATATATTTTTATATTTCTCTTTATATTTTTTGTACTTTAGTAAGAATACGTATATTTTTTTTAAACGCAAAAAATTGAGTATTTATATTGAGAATTTTTTCAATCACAAATTTTGGATAAAAAATAAAATTATAAATTTTGAACAAGCATAAATTAACTATTTTAACAATTAAAGAATTAAAAGCAAAATTAGGCTAAAAGTTAATATAAAAGACTTCAGAAAATCCAATAAATAGACAAACCTGGCAACCAAATCAATTTCCAATAAACAAATCAAAGAGGATAATTGACGGTTAATAATATGAGTTTAAATTTATTTACAAAACAGTAGATAAACAAATTGGCAACAATTAGCTGCATATAGAATAAACCTATGAGAAATTTTTTAATTTTTTTATAAATCCATTAACAACAAAACATTGTTTAAAAACAACCAAAGAAAATATGACATTTGACGTATCTGTCAAGTTATAAGATCTTAGATGGGCTAAAAAGTTCGTAAGTAGACACAGATGACATTACTATATTCAAATCCTTATGATCAAAATTTGACAGCTGTCAGATAATTACTAGAACGAAACTCAGTACTGATAAAAAATTATCTATGTATTGACATTTATTAATTAATGACATTTGTACAAATCTAGTAGATATGCCAAAAATTAAAATTTTGACATCTATTAGTGACAAATGTCAAAAATTGATTTTATGACATTTATTAACACATTGTCAAAAATATAAGATTACATAATTCTATGAAATGACAGACTGTCAAATTTTTTAAAAAAACTATCAAGTAGTAGATATGTTAAATGTCAAAAGTTCGTATTTTGACATCTATTGACAACAGTCTAATATGGTACAAAAACAGTAATTTAAAATTTGAATTAATAGTGTTAAAAGCCTAAAAAAAGTTATGTCATATTGTTAATACACATTTTGACATGTGTCAATTAAGAACAATTCACAAACTGTCATTTATTGACACATTGTCAAAAGTAATAGATGACAAAATTGTATTAATTAAGTTACGAATTACTTTCACATCCACCATATGCGCCAGATCTAGTCTCAATTGTTTTTCTTGTTCAAACTTGCTGGACCGAAACTTAACACTGATAAAAGTTATCTATATTTTGACATTTATTAGTTAATGACATTTGACAGAGTGTCAAAATTTTTAACTAAGCAAAGGTAGTAGGAATGCCAAATGTCAAAAATGATTATTTGACATCTATTAGTGAATATCAATTAAAAATAGTCTAATAAAGCAATGAATAGTGTCAAATGTCAACTATCAACAACGGATTTTTTTGACATTTATTGTCATATTGTCAAAAGTAATAGCTACCTAAAATTGCATGAATTTAGTTAGGATTTACTAAGACATCCACCATATTCTCCAGAGATCTAGTCTCAATTGTTAACAATTAAGTAGATTTGTCAAATAGAACTAATAGTATCAAACGTCAACTGTCAACAACTGATTTTTTTGACATTTATTGATACATTGTCAAAAGTAATAGATGTCAAAATTGCATGAATTAGGGTACGGTTTACTTTCACATCCACCGTATTTTCCATATCTAGACCGCAGTGACTTTTTCCTGATTATAAAACTAAAAGAAACTTTTCTGAAAGGAAACTGAAAATAAGTTAATCGCCGAAATGGAGATTGAAGAGAAATCGTTTTTTATGTTAATCTACGAACTTTTCCGCTAAACTCTTACCTGTCAAAATTACAAGATTCAGTCTGACAAATATCTCGTGACAAGGCGGAGCTTCCAGTGAGAGAGAAAGTATTCGGCCAGATTAGGATGGAATATACCTGAACATTAATGCTTGATAAGATTTCAGCCGATTTTAAAATCTTTACAATGTTGTCAATATGTTGATGATCACAGTAACATTGGCTTTTTTTAAGTATGAACAAGGCAACAGTGTAGATGTGAAGAGATGCTCACAGCATAAAGACTACCACACAAATGGTTTTTGGTGTACGCCCTCCATATCCCCATTTTCAAATTTGTTACGGCGCATCTTCACCTTATTTCACGAGATACTTGTCGGGCTGTACATGCTTTTCTAAACTATAAATCATCCTCTTCAATTTATTATTGTAGTATATTAATAATAAAACAAATCATTTTAAATCGACAGGACTATCTATTCTAAAACTTTTAATCTGACCATGTTCCACCAATGGCGTTGGTAATTCATCGTTATCAATCTTGATCCGGATTTTGTTCGTATCTAAAAACGTACAACTCGCTTTATTAACATCACCATTATGTGGACTGGCAATTGGTGTATCTAAAGGAGTATATGGTACGTAAATCCTTAAAACATCAGGACTTGGCATTCGAGGAGTAGCTCTAGGTGTGGAATGACTTGATAAACCTCTTTGAAGACTGCTGGTTGCACCGATACCACTTCCAGCTGAACTCGCTCCACCCACGGAGTTGTCCGACATGTTACTATGTGTATCCAGACTGTTTTCGTGAGCCTGCGAACGGGTTATTGTAGAAAAAACTGACAGATCTGCTGTTGAGGTTACACTTGTGTCCGCTAGGGAGCGCCGCGAACCGGTGTGTTCACAATCGAGAAGTGAACTTGCATCGTCCATATTTGGATCAAATGAGAATTTTGAACCTGTAACAACTGGAGTTTAATACAAAACATATCTATTTCTATTAATGTGGTATAAATTTTTACTCGTGTCAATAGTCAGTAATAACCAAATTTAAAAGTAAGAGAATTTTAAAAAATTTCAAAATCACGAAAATGGGATAAAAACGATTTTCTATATTTTAAATATGTCCAAAATATTTCAGAATTAAAAAATGTTATATGTAACAGCAATTGAACCTGCTATTCGTATCTTTAGCCGATAACGCATTAGACCGTTAGGCCACGGATGACCCTAGGAATTAGTTAGTGTTTTTAATCATACCTTAGTTCCACTTAAGTCTTTTAACACCCGTTCAATTCCTCTATATTCACAAAGATGACGTTAATGAGAAAGACAGGATTATTTGTCAAATCTACAATTGAAACAGAACTCTAAGTCACTTTTTTGTACTATGTCTTAAGAATTCTATCTGTAGCCGATAGGGTCTTATATTCATGTAACTCATGTCGAATATGACAGTTAACATATGACATATATGACAGAGATTATTTGTCAAATCTACAATGGAAACATCAAACTCCAAGTCAGTTTTTTGAGGCGTATTAAGAATGAATTGAGTAAGTATCCCATACAAATCTGGGATTTCTATTTGTAGTCGATAGGGCCTTAAACCGTTTGGATACAGATGATCCTATCTTTATCTAACTCATGTTGTGTATGACAGTTAACAAATGACATATATGACGCTAATAAGATACGTCAATTTTAACAAAGCAGCGTTTTATGTCATTTTTAACATGTGTATTGTTTGATATGTCAGTTTTGACATCTGTCTTTGTTTTATATGTAAATTTTGTGATTAGCATTTAATATCACATTGTTTTATATGTCATTTTTGATAAACGTCATCTTTTTTATCAATTTTATTATATAAAGGTTTTAAACCCCATTTTCCACATTTGTCATTTTTTGTACGTCAAGTTTTAATGTTTTATATGTAAATTTTAATATAACTGAGTGTTTTATACGTCAATTTTAAGAATTCAGCGTTCTATATGTCATTTTTGAAATGTGTCATTGTTTGATATGTCAGTTTTGACATCTGTCTTTGTTTTATACATCAATTTTAACATTAGCATTTATATATCATTTTTGAATAGTGTCATTTTTATCAATTTTAACATATCAACTTTTGATACGTCAATTTAAACAGCATTTTTGACATGTGTCATTGTTTTATATGGCAATTTTGACATTCGTCTTCATTTTATACGTCAATTTTGATATAAGCATTTAATGTCATATTTGTCATTTTTGATAAATGTCATCATTATATCATATCATTTTCCACATTTGTCATTTTTTGTACGTCAAGTTTTAATGTTTTTATATGTAAATTTTAATATTACGTCTGTAGTCGATAGGGCCTTAAACCGTTTGGCGACAGATGATCCTATCTTGATTTAACTTATATCGTATATGACAGTTAACATGGCATATATGACGTTAATAAGACAGAGATTATGTGTCAAATCTATAATGGAAACATCAAACTTTAAGTCACTTTTATTGAACCTTGTTTTTATATTTTTTAAGTAGCTTAGAATTATTAACGCCATCTTTGTGCTTACAGTGAAATTCAATGGGTGTAATAGGTTACTTGAGTTGAAGATATGATTTAAAACACCGACTATCTGTGGCTTAGCGGTCTAAAGCGCTCTCGGCTATTGCTAGAGATAACAGGTTATATTCTATTAAAAAATTATGTAGAATTCGACATTGTGAATAAGGTTCCAATCAATAAAGAGGTGAGTTGTTGCTTAGAAAATAGAATTTCGTTCTAAAATTGGGTTTTCAACGTTGAGATTTACAAAAAAGATAAATACTTTTATAAAAAACTCTCTCTTCGAGCTTCAAGTATTTACTACTAGAGAGAGCCACCCGTTCTACGTATGCGAGATTGATGTATGAGGGAGAAAGAAGAATATTAGGATTTGTTAACCTCTATCGCACCATTCTAACAGTTTGGAGAGGAGAACTTACGAACTTTTCTCTCCCACACAACAGTCTCGTATTGGTTATCAAGAAATGTTGTCTCTTATGGTAAAAAAAGATTATAAATCGCAAATTTTGTATTGTTTACGATAAACTAAAGATAATTCAAGCGCACTCCAATGCCATTCAGCGCGTTAAGCACTATATAGGAAAAAAAGATATTTATAAACAAAATAACAGAAATAGAAACGTGAAAAACTGATATTTAACAAGTGTATTTTTACCTTATTTTCTTCATATTTATACCAAAGTCTTGTATCAAATAGACCAGCAGCCAGATATTTGAGAGGCGCAAAAAAATTGAATTTGATATGTTGTAAGATTATGTATGGGTAGTTTTCAACCGAAAAACGAATGGGAAAACGTTTTAAAAATTGACTTATACAAAAACTGAAATAACTTTTGAGGTTTTTCGGCCTCCCAATCTTATCAGTAAAAATACATAAAAAATGCAGGTCATAACATTTTTTGCGGTTTTTTGTAGTTCCAGGCCGCTGGTCTACAAATTTAACACAATTATTGTTGCTTAATAATTAATACTATTTATATATGTATTCCGAATTCTCAAAAAAAAAGTTACACAGAATGTTAGTTATGTGTATGAAAGTAATTTTAATTCCCAAAGCAAATAAATGTGTTAAATTTTTATTTATTAAAGCATTATAGGAAAGGATTAGAAATATGGGCATTATTAGTATTAATATGATTAAAAGCGGTTTTTAGTTGATACTATTTGTATATAAACATACCAAATTTTAGCAATACTCAAATAATAATAAAAATTTACCTTGGCCATAGTTAAATTCTTCCCATATATCACAATTTTCCAAAATACTCCAACCTTTTCTCATAAATTCACCAAAGTTGTCCGAAAAGTCTATGTCAAAGTAGTCTTTAGAATAAATTAAATTTTTTATATATAAGAGTGATTATAAATATGAATAAATAATAAGCAGTTAGCGTTTAAATACAATACAAATGTATCCAATATTAAAATATACCCTGTTTATGTATATTTTTATACAACGAAGAATAATCCTTACCATTTATTAAAAAAAGTATACATCACCCTCAAAACATATGAGATTATATTTTTTTCCAATTTGGAGAAGGATCACAGGAATATGAAGTACTTAAATCTAGACAAAGAAAAACAGTGTTTAACATGCTGTGTCATGCAAAAACCTACCAAAAAATGCCCTTAGGTCTGATTTCCCACTTCATTTTAACCACTAACTCAAATGCTGACTTCTGGCAATACTAAAATAATACAGTCAGTTTCAACATTCGAACAATTAAAATGAAAAAACACTTATATCACAAAAATCTTCATTATCTTTGAAAAAAAATATGGTTAATAAGTTTTGGTGAAAAAATTTTTATTGGCGATTGGAATTAGTTCGTAGCAGTTTGTTTTATAAAAAATATTTATTTTAAATGAAAAAAAAAAGAAAAAATATTTATTAAAATATTGCCCATCGCTTCCTAACACTATTAATCAACTTTCCGTCCATTTTTTGAAGGTGTACTTCTTATGACACCGGTAAACAGGATGTTCCGCAGCGTAGGTCCCAATACCGATCCCTGTGGGACTCCGCAACTCATGTATTTTGAATAAGTGTTGAGTTTCTACTTGGAACGATGCAATAACTGTTGCAAAATATCGTAACAAACTAAAAAGAGCCCAGAGGAGGTGAGCATATGTAGATCAGGTTGTTCAAAAGGCAAAAAAAACAGAAACTCTAACTAGATTACTCTACAATGTTGGAGGTATGCGGACATTTAAAAAGAAATTGCTGTACTCGGTGATGCTCTATGGAGCTCCTTTTGGTATGCAATGACCATTGGAAAATATCGTAACCATTGTAACGTTCGTTTTTGGGCCGAAATCCTCCTGACTATAGGTTGGTATTTATTTTATGTTTTATTGCGTTGTCGTGTTGGGATACGGGCGATTTGTTTTCTTCGACAGCATATTATTTCCATTCGTTCACTTTCTCACAGTTTTTTCAACTAATCAGAAACATTATTTTAATATTTCTGCCCTTCAATAATAAGGATAATCATCCTGAAACTGATTTTTGCGTTTTATTTGTTTGTCTGTACTTTGGCGCCCTAAATTAATGTTTTGGAGAAAATTGATAAAACTCAGAAGGAAGCCACGAACTTAGGAGCTAGCCTAGGTTAAATTAGGGTTACACAATCTAGAAGGTATCTAGAGGAGGCTAGCATTGAAGATGTGCTGCGGATGTAGGACGATTTCAAAAATGATTGGTAGCTGAGGAAAGGGCAGTATTAGCTGAAGTTAGCCAGGATGGTCGCGACTACTAAGTTGCTAGAGAGAAATCGGTAAATCAGTGGCACAGAGAATGGAATGGATCCAGTAAAGGTCGGTGGACTCGCAAAGTTAGTAAAACCATGGTATCATAATGAAGAAGTCATGAGGAGCTAGATTATTACACTATTCAAACTGCAAGAGATAATTCGGTAAATAAATGGCAAAGAGAATGGACTGGATTCGTTCAAAGATCGGTGGACTAAGAATCCATCGCGTAATGGTTAGATAGAATTCACGAGGAGCTGGATTAGTAAACTATCCAAGTGCAAAATGAGTATGGCAGCTTGAGTGCAATAAGCGAGGTCCAGAAAGATAGATGTCAGTATTGTTCTAAGTCTCCAGACAATACTGAATGTTTTATGTGTTCAATAGACCGACGAAAAACACCAAAGAGGGAAAATAAGGCTATATATAACAATGTGCTTTCAGCAGAAATTGAGCAAACCAACTTCCTTCCCATTTGAAACTTCCGAGTTGATTAAGGGCTTTTTAGTCATTTAACTCCAAACATATAGGCGTTGTGTTTAAATGCATTTTCTCCCGTAAAAAATGGATCCTTTTTTCCACACCGGTGACAATTTTCTTTTCCTCCAAAATCCTTTCATATGGAACCCAATATCCTTCCTTCTGGATGTTCAAACTTTTAAAACGTCTTCCTACCGAAGATGAGTCAACTTCTAATAGTGTAAACATATGTTGAAGTGTGTGAGGTCATATTTAGCTATCTTCCAGCCCTTTTGCTCAGCTAAAGAACGTTAACCATACACTAAAATGCTACGAATTAATTCCAACAGCTAATAATAAAACCACAACCAAATAGATATAAAAATTACCCTTAAATTATTGCAATAACAATACAATATAAATAAAAAAGTATATTACAACTATTGTTCGCTTTTCTTATTTATATATATTATATAAATATCTGTACATATAAATAAGTACCTACAGTTAAAAAGAGAATCTTATGACGACAATTAATATACACATAGATATTGAGAATTCGGAACAATCCTAATATCAAAGAAAATAGTATTTTATTTAAACTATGTTTTATTGATCAAATTTTTAATATAAAAAATGTTAATCTAGTATTGCGACGCCACCGTAAGGTGGCGCAGATGATATATTTAAATTTTGGACAATATACCAAATTTTTCCATTAATTCTACATAAATATTTACTAAATATTGAAACTACATTCAGTTGTTTATTTGATACCATAATCAAAAAAACAAACAAATTATTCCAAATATCCACATAGAAGTCAGGCGGCGTATGTATATAAAACCATAGATATACCACAGCGAAGAAGAGTTTAGTTACACATCCGATCTCATATATACATAAATTATATAGTGTTTAATAAATTATAAAGTTAAAGTTTCAATATTTAGTTGAGATATGTTAGAAAGTAAAAGAAATTAAGATCAATAAAACATTGAAATATTTACAAATTAAAAACAAGGTATCGGTGGTATCACTTGAGCATAGCATTCTGTAAATATCAATAACTTACAAATTTATTAAGTAAGGAAAATAAAATTTTATTATTTTATAATAAAATTTGTGAAAAATATTACTGATATTTCTTTAAAAAAAATGTATAGCACAAAAGGAACTTATGAAGTTTTAAATAAATTATTTCATGCATGTAATTTCTTAAGATTATTTTTTATATATAAGTAAATTCGTTGTAATATCATAATTTTTTTAAATAAAAATATTGAAATTTATGGAATATATAAAAAAACGTAACAAAATTTTCATTCTAATCAATTCAGCTCTACTTCAAAACAAAACAAACATTGAATTTAAACGAATAAATTTAATAAGCGATTTAAATTAATATTTACGTTTTTACTTATATTATGGAAAATATACAATAGAACGTATTTTAAAACTAGAAACTTTACAATCTTGATATTTCTATCACCCTGGAATCGGTTAACATATTATGTTAATGTATAACTCAAAAACGTGGTCAATAAAGAGCAAATGTTGCATTAGAAGTCTGAATTAACGAGAAGAGATAGAGTAAGAAATGAGACAGTAAAAGGTATAATGAAATAAAATCTATGGATGAAAGTTATATGAGTAAAAGAGTAAATGAATAGTGAGATTGTAAGTAAGAAGAAGTGACGAAGATAAACATGTTGCATTGAATAAGGAGAGATAAGAGTAAAATGTAAAGCTGAGCAATAGATTGAGATTGTTTGGTCATGTAGAGAGAAAGAATGAGAATTATGAGTAAAAAGTAAATGAATGTGAGATTGTGGGTAAGATGGATGGATAGAATAAATGAAGACCTGAAAGAGAAAAAATGGAGAATGCGTTATACAGAGATAAGTGCTACCAAAGGCTAACTAGGTTTGGGATAAAGTGGAGCGAAATAAGAAAGATATTCCGACACTTTCTTAGAACGGCATGTTTCGTATTCCACTAAAATTAAGTGCCAGAATAACAAAAAAATTGCTGTCAAGTGCCAAAACCAAATTATGGCAATTAACAGATAAAATAGTACGATTTAACATTTCCTAATCTGCCTTATATACAAGATTTAGATCTTTTGTTAACAGAGAAAGTTTACAACGCAAAGTGGATTATTCTAGAGGATGCTCCCTCAAAAAACCTTTGTGTACTCATCCAAAAAATGTACCTCTAGAGAAGTCTCAAAAGAGAAATTAACTTTTATGCCAATTACAAATTCCACTGGTACGTTGGTGGTTGTAGGAAAAGCCAAGAAACTCGAGGACATTTAAAAACGTACCTTTTTTACTCATCACCTATCCAAAGAATGGGTTACGCGAGAAGTTTTGAAACTATTAGTTAAAGAAACGTTTATTAATTCATCTCCAGATCTGTAACTATACAGAAATTACCATTCAGGAAATATTATAAATTTGAACGATAGACAAACATTTTTTTGATCACCATAAACGTGATAAATTTAATTGAATTAATTAATTTAAATCGCTTTTTTTATCAAAGCTTGGTGCATTCATCAATACTAGTATCAATGCTATCACATAAACTGCTCTTGCTAGCCAACGTGGTGCAACTACCGAGAGTACTATTATTTTCAGTATCGGTACCTGTGAAACCGACCGAATCGGCCACTGACAGCTGACACTCCCTATCTTTCTCTATTGCCTCTTTCGTAGTTTCGCTGGTTAATAAAACAATCTCGTTCATTTGCTTTTCTTGAGATGAAAATTTATCTTTTCGAATGCCTACAATTTCTTCAAAAGTTGGTTCTTTAAATACGCCAAATGGTCCGATTGGTAATTCATCTTTGGTGGGTGGGCCGGGTAGATCGAGTTTATGCCTCTTTAATTCATCCATAGACGTTTCGAGATGGCGTATTACAGAATCTTCATCGTATTGGAAATCTTTGTACAATTTCACCTACAAACAACAATTAGATACTATTATTGTTATTGTAACATTTTTGTTAACCCGTATACTCGCTATTTAACTAAGGTATATACCAGAAGTAGTTTTATTCAATTTTATAATACCAATCTCAAGCTAAGCTCACGAAGAGTAATACATTTAGGCCACAAGCCTACCTTGATTAGCTCAAAACGTTCAACATACACAGTTACCAGAAGTTCTTCTACCAACAGTTGCCCTTCGGTATTAGTACACATTGTTAAAGGCTTGGTTGGCTGCACTACAATATTTCTTGTTTATTAAATCGTTTTATTTGACCAGATCAGTGATTCCCAAAGTACCCATGTGGACCACCAGGGGTCCATGGGAGACTCGAAGGCGGTCTACGTTGGCGTGAAAAAAAGTTGGGATTCGATAGTTGTAATTGAGGGTCCACGAAAATGTAATTGGTATTGATAATCTTCTTATTCAGGTACCATCTCCTATCGAAGATTGCCAATAACCAAAGCAAACTCTTGTTTTCAGCTGTTCTTATCAAAGTCTGGGGATCCATTTCAGTCCATAATCTGATGTTCCACAGCCAGGAAATTTGTCGTTGTCCGGGTCCTCTTCTTCTCTCTATTTTACCTTTCATAATAAGTTACAATAATTAGTACTTGTATCGAAGAATGTGACCCATATACGCTGCTTGTCTCCTCTTTATTCTATCTCTGCCCACTCGTTCTAATATCAAGACATTAGTGGCATGTTCATTTCATGGAACTTTCAACAGTCTTCTCATACAAATTCAAGTTTAGCATCCACGCCTCCATTCCATACAGCAAGATCGAGTCTACGTATGTTTTTACCCTTCGGTATCTGATGTTCAAGTTTATATTGTGGTCACACATAAATCGTTTCATATTTAGAAATATTGTAGTGGCTTGTTCTATTCTGGCTCTTATTTTCATTTCCGGATGATATTTTGATTTATCAAGCATCCCAAATATTTGTAGTTGTCGACCTGTTCAATTTTTTGGTTCTTGAGGCATATATTTTCGGTTTTCTTGCATTGATTCTTAGTCCATATTCTTCTCCTACATCCGTTATTGTTGTTAACAGATTTTATAGATCGTTGTTATTATCTGCTATAATAACTGTGTCGTCGGAATATCTAATATTGTAAAAATCATCCCTATAGAATAATTACCGTTACATATGAGCCAATTCAAGGGATTCTGAAGACTTCTATGAATTACATGTTTGAGGGAGTCTGGTAATACTCTTAAAAGATAACCCACGACTTAGTTGAGCTATCTACGGACATAACGCCTTTAAGGACGTTTTAGCGTTACAATCGACGTAAAAATTGTTTTTTATATAGTTTGTAAAATATAGGTAAGAGACTAATGGGTCTATTCGTAAAATATTAAAATCTTACCTGGATAAAATTAACAATAGAATCCATATCACCGAGCTTCAATAATTGTCTCTTATGTAGTTTGAGTATTGTATAGGCCATTGCTGTTATTACTTTTTCACCATCTAATAAATAAATATCCCAAATACGTAAACACAAACTAAAGGGCACCTAAAATATATAATTTGAATTAGTACGTAGAAAAATTAATGTATTATTTTTTAATATTTTTATAATTTTTAACGGGACTATCTATTCTGTGGATATAGCATATGCGAAAGCTCGAAGCGTACAAGAATATTTGGTAAAGACGAGGAAGGAAAGTATGGAAAGTTTTAGCGTACGTGAGATCAAATAATCCTCATGTGTGAATTAATTTTTGTGTAGGATTTGGTGTTGAGCTCTTCTTTTTTTTTCGGATGCATATTTAGTCTAAATGTGTTCTCGTAAAATGTTTCTGTCCAGTCTTCTGGTGTGCTAATGAGTTATCTCACTCCACATGAATTTGAAACTGTTTTTCAAACTTCTCTTAGGGATCTTTTAAAAATTCCATTATTCTGGTTAGTATGTCTAGATATTCATTCCATTTTTGTTTTAATATTCCTGCAACACTTGCTCTTGTGGTCTGTTGGCTTCTCTTTTATCTTCTGCTCTCCTTGTCGTATTGGTCCTATTCCTTGCTGGGTTTTTATATAAATTCAGTTCTTTTAGAGGCATTCAGAGAAGGGCATAGATTTTGACTAAGAAGTTGAAGACCACTACCATCTCCCATGACCTAGTGATCTAATTACAGCAGAAACGACTGCTATTATGATAAAAATAAAATATGGAGACATCATTCTACATAATACCAAACGAGATTAAAGATTTGGTAGATATCTTACCAAGAAACCAAAGAAAAGAAGAGCTCAACACCAAGTCCTACCCAAAAATTGGTGCCAGCTCTTGAGCTATAACCTCGTCACGTGAAAAATACAAACTCACAAACTTAATAAAGAAAGTGTTCAGTAAGTAAATACACTTTTTGCCCTTATCTTTTTCAATTATTCGTACATTTGGCATACGTTCGTGTACGTTATAATAATAAGTTTCCGAAATTGCGTACGCTATATCCGCCAAATAGACACTCCTACTTTTTAAACCCCAATTATTTAAGATTAATGTAAACAATTAAATTCGGTTTATTTATAGAACAGTGACCTAAAATGTCGCAAGCAGTTTATAACCTTAT
This sequence comes from Altica lythri, assembly GCA_964028335.1. Classification (NCBI taxonomy): domain Eukaryota; kingdom Metazoa; phylum Arthropoda; class Insecta; order Coleoptera; family Chrysomelidae; genus Altica; species Altica lythri. The sequence goes on along the minus strand of OZ034801.1, from coordinate 26,065,183 downwards.
TGACCTTTTTAATTATTAAAAATTAAACTTGTTTGACCCAGACAATTACATAAGACTACAACAAAAATATTATAAACAATAATTTCTCATCTACAGATTCAAAAACGTATATTTCTTAGATCTTTATAGATTTATTTAATTTTTTATTATTCTTTAGTATGATATGCAGTTAGGTATACTTACTCGTTCAATGAAACACACAAAGAACCACTTAAGAGAATATAATATCGCATCAAGACCATGTCTATCAAAATGTTTTTTAACTTTTGGCAATAATTTCGATAAAATTCGATCGTGATGCGCTAGAAATCTGGTTAGTTTTGGAAAACCTTCTTTATATAGACCATGCATAGCATAACGAGGATGTGTGAGTAAAACATGAACAGACCAAAAAGCATCCTCTTCATCCATATACATAAGTAAAACTCCTGCTAATCCAGACATACCTTGACAGTAACCAACCTGAATAAATATAAATAAATTTTAAGCATTAACTAATTGAAATTAAGTAAATAAAGAGTATCAAAACTAGACCTTAGATAAATAATAACAATAAACTAACCTCTGAATTATACATAGCATATGCTGTTAAAACATTAAACAATGATTGTTGCTTGATGCTATACCTTTCTCGGTAATGTAAATGTTCTCTAAATTGCCTATTAACATCTGAGTCTATTTGCCTTGCATCAGTAGAGTATTTTCGAGCTAGTTTCATCATTTCAGTATATTTACCTTTATTTTGAGTTTTCAATTCCTCTATCTAGAAAAAATATAATTATTTTTATAATTTTAAATTAACTACTTACTTATAATTAAATACCTCTAATAGTTTGCACCAAATTTCACTTCTTAGTGAATTAGGAATCCCTTTATAAACTCTTGAATGTAACTTTTCTTTAACAGTTGGATTATTCCAATTTTTTAGCATTTTTAGCCATTTCTTTTGTCTTTCTACTTCAATCTGTAACCTCTTTGCTTCCTGCGGGTCCACTTTGGATGGCAATCTTTTGTCATGGATGAAGCCATACCTATCTGTAGTGTGATAGACTTCAAACCCAGGGTCTTCCCAAGGGTCGATTTCAGCTCCTTCTCTACCCTGTTCATATCTTAGAAATATTTTCTCTCGCTCTTCAGCTGACCTTTTTAACAAATCCTCCTCATTCATCCCATTTACTTACAATAGCTCTTCTAATGTGATACACAACACCATTCCGCTATTTACACCGTGTTTTCGGATATATTTACTACTTTCACCACATCTGTAGAATAAACATTAGCATAAATACTTAAACAATAAACAAACAAATTTAATGACTGAAAAATTAATAATTTAAAAGATAAAATTCGGTATTCACTTGACACCTGTCAAGTTTCTATTTCAGACGCCCCTAAAACTAACTATAATCATTTATTCTACATCAAATTTAAAAAATTTACTAATATTTATATAAACAGCTGTGGAGAAAACTATATCCTGTAATTTACCTTATTTATTACTGCTTCTAATTAAAAATACATGCACATCAACTAAACCGCTATACAAAAGTCAAAACTGAGTGAATGTCAGTGTGTCAAACTGTCAAAACCAAATATAAAAAAAAAGAGCAAGTTCAAGTGTAATTAGAATTCAGACAGTATAAAAAATTTAGAAAATTCGTTATTAAGATTAGCTAATTATAACATTCAGATTTAATTAATAAAATTGAAAATAACATAAACATTATTAATAATCAAGTTATTTTTAAGAATTACTTGCGAGCAGTTCTGTACCGAACTCATAGACAAATTATCTCTGACCGTACTACACTCCGAGCAAACTTTTGACAAATGACACTGTTGACTGGTGTGAAGTGTGGTATTTTGTTGATTTGTTATAAAATACAGAGTCTAACCGAGTTGGTTGCAGAAATTTTGATTGAAATTAGAATATTCTGCTTAATATACACACGAATTGTATTGTTGGAATTTTTGTCAACTACTAAACGAATTTCTTTACGATAAGTATATTGTAACAATATAAATAATGGCAGGAGGATTCACAGAAACTGCCTTTATAAAAAAAGTAGGTGAATTGAACAATTCGTCTCAAAGTATTCAAACATTAAGTCTTTGGCTTATTCATCATAGAAAACACTATAGTACAGTAGCAAAACTTTGGATCAGAGAGCTGATAAAAGGTATGTAATCATTTTAAGCATTGTATACATACTAATTTAATTTTCGTAGCTAAAGATACTAAAAAGTTAAGTTTAATGTACTTGGCTAATGATGTAATACAAAACAGTAAGAAAAAAGGACCAGAATATGGTAACGAATTTAGACTTCATTTAAAAAAAGCTTTTGAACATATGTCAAAATGTGATGAAAAAACGAAAAATAGTTTAGATAGATTACTCGATATTTGGAATGATAGAGGAATTTATGATAGTGTTTTTATTAGTGAATTACAAAGAGGTTTAGGTAAGTGTAAATAAAAATAAACTGTGTTCGGTTTATATAATGTTTATATATAGTTTTAGGTCATGTACCTCCTAAAAAACGAGTTAAGGTAAATGATAAGGAGAGAAGGAAAACTGAGACTGAGAGAATTATTGAAGTAAGTATTAGAAATATATTTCATAATACGAATTTAATATTTGCTTTATTTTAAAGCAACCTGATGGATCAATCGAAACTCATATACAATTAAGTCCTCATACACCTGCAGGAGATCCTCCAGAACCTGATGAGTTAATTAAAGCTATACAAGAATTAGAAGTAAATATTGCAAGTTCCGATGAGGTGGTACGTGAACGTATTGCAAAATTACCAAAGGAAGTATCTGAAGTATCTTTAATTTCGAAAATCGAAGGTGATTTTTTTTTTATTTACGAGTTAAAAATTGTAATCTTTGACCGACGAAACAACTCTTTACAAGTTTTTTCTGATAATGCACTGTTACCAGAGGACACTACAAGCTTTCTATGCAATTCGACAGCCAATTTCTTCAAATTAAAGCATAAAAGTAGAGCTTCCCATATATGCTCTTTTTCTGGAACAAAACTAGACTTTATAACGCAAATAATAATATTTTAATGATATGTTTTATATCTGTATTTTTGTTTTTAGATAAAGAAGCTGCTGAGAAATTAAGCGCGCAAGTAGCAGAAGCGGTGCTTTTATTAAATACTTATAATAGCCGATTGAGCTATGAAGTGGAACATAGAAAAAAACTTTCTACAATGATGAGAGATTTTTTACATGTTCAAGAAGAATTATTAGCACAAGCTGAACGAAATTTAGAGGTTCATTTAATATTTTTTGTAATTTATTATCATTTTAGTAACGTTTTAGATAAAAATTTCTTAAATGTTATATATCTATTTATTTGATGGGTCTGCGGTCTAAACCTGTAGCACAATTTAAAAAAATTCACGTTGTTGACCTGACAATTTTTTGAATTTTTTTTTACTGTAAATTTTTTTATATTCATCTATTGTTTATATCTGATGTGCGTACGTTTTATTACATTCTAACAAAAATTTATTATTTTTTGAGACTTTTTGCTAAACAGGGGGTGTCCCGCGGTCTGAACCTGTTATCAACCATTTTTTTAATATATAAAAAATCGGTACAAAAAAATCTTAAAATTGTAGCTTTATGATTAATACATTTTTCATAAAATTCGCGTTTTTTCTTCAGAAATGATTTTTATCAAATCAGTTGTGTATTCCTCGGCTTTCGTACGATGTTATCGATGTTCACGGAACCTACAAATGATTATTATATATCAAAATGTTCGTTATTATATGTACGATATGAGTCTGTTTGCAAAAAAATTAAAATTGGTTATTGTAAAAGTTTGCTAACCATGGAAAGTATAGGATGGTTGTTGATGTTCGTCATATTTTTTGTAAACACACCATCAGTCTCTTCATAGCAAAAACAGCAGTCTTTTTCTCCCAGGTATAAATCCAAATTACTCTTCAGTTATACTCGTTTCTTCTCTCTGTCTCTTCTTAATTATTCTCTCCACTCAGTTGTTATTTTCGCTTGATTCATCACTTTTTTTCATTACGTCCAGCATACTATTTACTCCATTCTCACCAAGCACCTTCCATACTTCTGCTGTCTTTCCATTCTTCATCTTCTTTACTTCTTGCCTCGATATTCGGTCATACGTTTTCTCTAAGTCTATGTAAGCTATATCACACTGGATTTCTCATTTTTCCATCATTTTCCTCATAGTAAAAACAGCATCAGTCGTTTCACTCCCAGGCATACATCCAAATTACTCTTCACTTATACTTGTTTCTTTTCTCAACTATTCTCTCCCAAATTTTCAAATTATGTGACATAATAATGTTTCTATAGTTACCACATTTTTGCATATTCTTTCCTTTATCTACTTTTCCTCCAATTACTTGATATTTGCTCATTATACAACACTTTTTTTCATCGGTTTCAACAAAATCATTACTTCATCTTCTCCAAACACCTTCCATCGTATTACAGAAGTATCCAAAAATAAAATGAATTTCGAAAAATGTGGCGTTTAATAGGTTTAGACCGCGGACCCTTCATTTCCACTTCTATTAATTTAAATTTTTAAAAGAAAAATATGATTTTATACCTCCATTTTACTAGATTTTGGTAATGAACTGTTTTTCTACATGATTTCTAAAGTGTACATTTAAATAGAATTAAATCGTTTTTTTTATGTATAAATTAAACAATTGTTTTTTTAGGAGCATCAAGATAAATTAGTGAAAATATTCAATGTTCGATCAGAATTGCACAATCATATTCGTAATTTACCTGATTTAACTCAATTACCGAATGTAACTGATGGATTAGCACCTTTACCTTCAGCTGAACATTTATTTATGCAGTAAATAAATAATTGTTAAGTGTTAATGATATATTTATATATATAGTAGAACAGTTTTTTCTGTTAGGTTTTATTTGTTCGCATATTCTAAAATATGCTTAAATTTAGATAAAAAAGCACAACTGGTTGTCGCTTATTTCAAAGACAATATTTTCAATCGTTTTTTTTTATTATTATTAAAAAAATATTAAAAATAACCTGAATTTTCATTTTTACTTTTTATGGGTTTAGATTTTTAAATGGTAATGCTTTTTAAAGAGTTTTTTTTAATTGAAACTAAATTTATAAGTTCAGTGTATTTTCAATAAATTCAGCAGTATTTAAAATAGAATAATGATTCTAAAAGAAGGAAAAACGTGTTCGAAGTTTTGTATTTTTATCATTATTGACTAACAATGAAATAATGGCAAAAAAATCAATAAAATGCGAATTTGTTTTTATTTTGTTATATTTTAAAATTTTGTTTTTCTAATGTAAGTTTTAGTTTTAATTACAATTAAAGAATTGTTCTCATTTATTTTGTGTTTGTTTTTATTTCGAGATTTGTATTAAACAAATTATGCATACAAAACAGTTCAAGACATAAATCAATTAATATGAATATCAAACAGTACCAGAGAAGACAACTGAAGGAAATTTATACTGAAATTGATCATCGTTTAGAAAATGGTGAATAAAAATTGGTTAAAGATGAAGCTTAATTAATCCATTAAAAATTACATTGGCGTTAGGCGCCAATTTTGTAACCCTAATTTACCCTAGCCTAGCTCTTGGGTTCGTGGTTTCCTTCTGAGTTTTATCAATTCTCTCCAAAACATAAATTCAGGGCGCACAAGTACAGACAAACAAATAAAACGCAAAAATCAGTTTCAGGATGATTTATTAAAGTTTAAAGTTGAGAAATTTTTTAAAAAAATAATTATTTTTTTTATCTTAATTTTTTTCAGACTTCTATTTCGGTGGAGCCTTGACTAACTATCTTCAGGAATTCTTTCCTTCATCAATTGTACGGCTGTTTCTTAAAAATCTTCCTTAATAAACTATCCCGGGATGGTTGGTTTTTCTTTTTGTGACGACTTCTTTTGGTCAGCTACAAAAATGGCAGACGCCTTGTCAGCGTTTCTTTAATGGTTTGCAAGATAATTCACCTACTAGGGCCCATCTGGATTTGGCAATAACCCTAATAATGAAATTAGAATCAAAACTCCAACCTTTAATCATTTACAATCAAATATATTCGCTATCTGGTTCTCCATATTATCGAGAAAAAAATAATTATATTCACAAGTTTATATATTTTATGATCACAAAAAACTGACTTATACGATAGCAAATGTATTTGAAATTAAATGTTAGTAAAATTTTAAAATAACAAATTCACCGCAATTTGGATAATTTAATAAAAATAAAATTTATACTGAAGCTAAAATTTACTTACTTATTATCCAAGGGCACAAATATTAAAATAATGTTTCTGATTAGTTGACAAAAACTGTGAGAAAGTGAACGAATGGAAATAATTTGCTGTCGAAGAAAACAAATCGCCTGTCTTTCCACCACGGTCTTTAAAGTCAACCTTTGGCCCAGCAGGCGGCTTATAAATGAGTTATAAAAGAGACCCTTTTTCAACCCTAGGCTCGAGATCCGGCATGTGGTTGGATGTATTTGTCGTAGTCACTTGGCGATTCAGGCACATAGCTATGTGACTTGGCTATTTTAGGCACATAGCTATGTGCCCGTCACTTAGAAATGCGCTGAGTATAGATCCATTACATCTCTATGTGACTGATTTTAGCCCGTAGTCACATAGCGATTCCGGCACATAGCTATGTGCGGAGAACAAATCAGTCACTTAGAGATTTATCAAATTCAAGACCACCACATCTCTATGTGACTGATTTTAGTCCGTAGTCACATAGCGATTTCAGCACATAGCTATGCGCGGAGAGAAAGTCAGTCACTTAGGATCTACCAAGTTGGGGGCTATTGCATCTCTACGTGATTGAATTTTAGCCGCAATCACATACATTGATGAGGAATCTCCTTTCCCTCCTACGACATGGGCAGCGAACACAGCCGCCCTTTGGCGAACCACAAACGCTTGCGAATCATTTCATTCGAAATTTAATTCCTACTGCGGCAGTTCGCATCCCAATATATCTACACATATTCATTGAGGCTCTGAAAAACAGGCAGGCAGACTCGAATATAAAAATTAATATAGCAAAAATTTGCCAATTAAGGCCAATTCGTAAGAAAATTTACAAAAAACAAAAATTTACAAATGATAAAATACAAGAGTACAAGAGTGGGAAAATTTCTCGTTTACATTTTGTTAAATGTGTCTCTGGCAAATTTTCATTAACAGTTGTAATTATCTGTAGTTTATAGTTTAGATTTAGATATGTATTTTTGTAATTAAGTAAATGTTGTTTCCATAAAATTTGGGTCTATAATAATTTCATAATTTTAATAATTTAGTAGTTATCACCAAAGTATTCGTATCTACTGGTCGGAATTATCTGTTTGTTAATACTTTTCATAGAATTGCTTCAATTTTATTTAAATCCGCGTATTTCTTACCGTACCGGAGTTCGAGATAGGGATTATCTAATTATCCCCAGCCCTAAAAATAAAAAGGTCTGACCGTAAATTCAATCACATAGAGATGCAATAGCCCTCAACTTGTGACTGACTTTCTCTCCGCGCATAGCTATGTGCTGAAATCGCTATGTGACTACGGACTAAAATCAGTGACATAGAGATGCAATGGTCTTGAATTTGATAAATCTCTAAGTGACTGACTTGTTCTTCGCACATAGCTATGTGCCAGAATCGCTATGTGACTAGGGGCTAAAATTAGTCACATAGAGATGTAATGGATCTATACTCGGCGCGTTTTTAAGTGACGGGCACATAGCTATGTGCCTAAAATAGCCCAGTGCCTGAATCTCCAAGTAACTACAACATATTCATAATTTTACAATCTATTGTTTAAATTTATAAAATGTATGTGATTAATTTTTTATATATAAAAATAAATAAATACCAGAAACGTAAAGATAATTTTTTTCTTACAACCACATTAGAAAACAAAAAAAAATACGACGCGGACAGCTCTCGGACAGACCCCGACAGTTGTTGATAGTCCTTGGACTACCCCTAATAGTCGTCGACATTTTTTTCAATTTCTCCTTAATGTCCTTTAATATATTCTTGTTTGTATACCTTCTAAAAACTTTCAAAATTTTCAAAAAAATCCAATGAGAGAAATCTCAAATAATCGTTTACTAAAATTTCAAAGTATTGTTTTCTCTTTAGAAAGTGTCACCATCGTCCAAAAATTTTAATCCAATTTCCTACAATATAACCAATTTTCAAGTTACTTTCTCATTTTTTTTGCCTGTCTAATATATTTTTTGATAGTCTTTCTTTTCCCATACGTCTAACAAGTCCGTACCATATTAGTTGTTTTTTTATGTCTTCTATAATTGATCTTTATACTTTCATTTGTTTTCTTTTGTCCCCATTATTTTTCGTTAATCCTGCTCAATTAATTCTGTCACACCGAACGAAAAGAAGTATTTAGAAGAAAATAAATGAGAACAAATGAATACTAATCAGAATATTTAATATTACTTTGACATTAATTACATATTAAATAATACTACAATAAGAAAAATGTTCAATTCGGTGATCCAGCCCACTTTATAATAAATGAAATTGCACTAGCAACATTCGAATCTGGCGAAACTTTCGCACCCATATTCAATTTATTCCAAGCGTTTTTATTTGCTTGCATCTTCGATTTTCCAAATGTTATAGCTGGTTTTCCAACAGGATAACCAGTTACCAAACATGGAGATTCTCCTGGCTGAAGAGCGGATTCAAAAAGTTGACGATCATCCAAAGAAAGTGTCTGAAATATTAGTTGATAAAGTACCCTGCGGAATCATTATGGAAAATAGCTTTCGGTGGATTTTTCTGAGACTCACTATGTCGATGGAAATTCTCAATGGATACAAAACTCGGAAAATGGACAATTAAGAGATTTCGTGTGTCCAATGTTCCCATTTTTAGCAATGACTCCAATAAGGCAATAACTCTGATTAATTTATGGTTGGTTATTTCGTAACACTCTTTGCACACAGCTGCTAAAAATTGGAACCATGGACACACAATATCTGTAAAATTTATATTTCTGCAGAGTGTCAGAAAAATCCACCGAAAGCCATTTTCCATAAGGATTCGACAGGGTCCTTTTATAGTAAATAAAATTTACAACAGGATCATTATATAATATCCTTACCAACCCTTCAGATTAATGTGAAGAGGAGAAATTTCATTGCTAGTATTGAAGTATCTCTTAAAGCTCCAATTATAACAATGCAAACAACTCTTTAAAGCTTGACTAGCTTGATGATGACCTTTTTTTGTTGAATCCTTGGCCACCATACCAAAGAGTCAGATGTGTCTGTTTGTTTAACCACCATTTTATAAATTCATCATAACATGTATGGTTTTAAACCCCACGTGCTTTTGGCTACCATTAAAGTGGTTATCGTCTTCTTGGTTATGTATTTAAGATGGTAATCTTTGATTCCAACAACTCCTTAACATCATCACTTGCATGATTATACTTTTAAACCATAGATGTTCTGTACTTTCGAAGTTCTTTCTTCTGGTAAATGTCATAACTTTAGACATCAGAAGGTTTATGTTAAACCCTGCAGTTAATATCCATTTCATAACTACATTCAGAGCCTGTTGGATGTAGTATTTAATTCGGTGAGCTAAGATAACCCTACCACAACAAGATCTCTTTCATTTTTGAATATTTACACTATCAGCTTGATTTCTGTAATTGAGAATCTTAAAAAACAGACAGAAAAGAAGTTGTGAAAGAGTAACTAGAAAAGTGCAGGATTGCTTTTTAGCTCAAGTAGCAAGAAGAAATCCTACATCTCATTCAGAGCTCTAAAGGTAACGTTTGCAAGCTACAGGTGTGAGTGTTTCTGTCACCAGTTTAAGGGCGATAAAACTCACCCCGAGGACCCTTTCTGGCTACCCGTTTCACCTGCAGCTCCTTTCATATATGTCTTCTAGACAAATATCCTTTGTGATTGCTTCAAAAATAAGTGTTGTCAAATAAGACTCTTTCAATTTCTGGTAAAGTGTTCATAGTTTAAGATTTCTGGGCAGAGTACCTATTGAAAATTTGATTATACCTGTTCAATTTTTTGATCCATACTAATAGCAAGAACCCATTCTTTAATATTATCATGTTCTTTTTGATCCTCCATTAGATATAATTGTTTTGGTAAGGGTATATTTGCAGGAAAATCTGTTTGTAACAAATCAGAATGATCTACTAATTCACCTTCCTCTTCTTCAATAGCTTCACATAAATCTAGATAATGGTTAAGAAATATAAATGCTTCCGATAATCGACCTTCTTCTTTTAAATCTTTCCCTACAAAAAAAAATACTGAGTGTTCTGTATTTTTATGTCATTTACAGCTCTCACAACGAGTTATGACCGGTGATAATAATAAGTTTGTTCCAACAGACCAAAGAACCATTCTAGAACCGTCTGGGAACTGCGCAGCATACGAAATATCGATACCTTTGATGTACTGAGTTGTTTCGTGGCGGTTCTAGAACAGATTTTTGAGTCTGTTGGAACATACTTTCTTTCTCGCACACCGACCTAAACTTAACATCGAAATGATTCCTCTCACCGGCCATGACTCGGTCCGGTAATTTAAGTTTATTTAGATTTTACCTGCTTCGTAATACGCTTTATCAGCTGGAATAACATCAGTGTATCTTAATAATGCAGTACTAATTTTAACTCCGATTGATTTTAATGATGGAACTTGTCTACAAGCGGCTCTTAGAGCGTAAAAATGAGCTACCAGTAATAATTTTCGAAAATGGAGTTTCGTATCAGCATTTACATTAACAGCTACTTCTAAACCTTCATTCTTAAAAAATAATAAATTAAAGCAATACAATAAAAAATATATAAGAGACTCAGCTTTCTATAACTATACGGCTCGATGAACCATTTCTATAGCTAAAAAAGTAGGTAAACTCTTTCCCAGGTATATAAAGTCATTCTTTTTTTAAATTATCCAAGCATTTAGCGTAATCTAGAAGATTATAATTGAGCAAATGTTCTACCGCTTAAAAATCCGGGAAGAACCCAAAAAGCCTTTGAGTACTAATAAGACCCTTCGATCAGCAATCAATATAGGATCTCATACAACTTCTATTATAATTAAAGATTAAAATGTAGATAGGTGGCTAAAGCGTCTTTTTATAATAATATCGTTTATCGATTTGTCCTCGGAGACTCATTTTTTTAGTAGCTTTCCGGGAGGGTCAGTTGCCCTTAAGGAATTTGGTTGCTAGTTTTAGTTTTGAGATGAAAATGTAGCAAATTAAAGAAGCAGAAGAGGAAATAAAATAAGAAGCCAGAGCTGGAAAGTAGAAGAGCAGAGAGAAGGAGTAAGCATGTAGAGCAGCAGAAAATAGAGTTTTGTAATACCAACTGATTGTCTGAGTCGAGAATCCACAATAGGGTACCGGACAGTAATCGAAAAAAAATCTAAGATGTGTTTTAAAATAAAGTTTGTTATACAACAATATCACTCAATATAGATTTTTAAGAAATAACAATGATTTATATTTTTAAATCAATAAATAAACTTGCGTAAATTATCTGTGACGTGTAAGAACCCAAACGCCAATCACAGTGCGTAACGTCATATGTAGGTTAGGTAGCCATAACTAAACAGCACTGCTTTGTATGTTATTTCGCGTTTTTCTACGATTTATTTGCATTTTTCTAAAAATATTTAATTGTAATTAGTTACGAATAGAAGGACTATAGTTATAACCAGAAGTTGTCGTAAGTGCTTGAAGCATTCTGTTAAGTTTTTATTATCGAACAAGGTTATACAAAAGCCGAAAATAGAAATCTCCCAAAAGCTGATATTTTCATGGTCAGCAGTTTCTTTGTCACTAATTCCGACTTTTGTTCTGCCGAATTTGGAAATATGAAAACATTTGTGTAAAGTATTTCAATCTCTTTTTGTTTATCTTAACCATAGAAATGATTGAAGAAATAAGTAAAACATAACCTATAACACCTACATTACATACACACTAAATATGATTATTTGTATTATGGGCTGTGTAATAACACTCTAGGTACAGTACTTACATCAAAGTGATTTTCACAAAAGTAAATTGGTGAAGTAACAGACATTTCATCGCACTTTCGTCTTGCTAGGTCTAACCATTTCTTTCGTATGTCTGGTTTTCGAGGTACATCAATAAAAAATTTATTTGGAGTAGTTACTGATGTATTTCCACATCGAGGTACAACACACCAACGATATCTTTTTCGGTCCATGATGATTAAGAAACACAAAATTCTTAATTTATCCAAGCACTGATCACTTGTAATATGGCTCGTAGTTTGTTTACCTCCATATGACGTCACGCGATCTGAATTGACATGAAGTGCTGTTTTCGCGGCAATTTTAAATAAATTATGTTTTTGACGTTTTCAAGTACTCCAGAGGATTTATTTAATTAAAATATTATTTTTTATGGCTATATATATGAATAAAGATTATTTTTAAACACTATTTGAAAAGTTGTCCGGTTCCCTATTGATTGGAAGGATCCCCAGGAGGAGTTCTATATCAATATCTACTAAATGCCTTCTACCAATTTTTGAAAGATATCGTCTTCTATTGCTCTATAGGTACATAAAAAACTTACAATTTCTAAAAATACTTGTCGAAGTTGTTCCCAAACACCGTAACTTTCCGGTTCGGATAAATCATTAGCTCCAAACATTTCCGTTGCAATATGATTGTAGATATTAAAATTTTGAGGCATTGCTGGTGCTCCATAAGTATAATAAAGATTTAAAGCGTCAGTTACAAATCGATCTTTAAGTAATTTCGCTGCATATATAGCGACATATTTATGCAAAATTGGAGCACTATGAGATTTTGCTTTTTCTATACATCTTGACCATTGGCCTTGTTCAGCGAGAAGATCGAGAGCGCCTATTATATCTAAAAAACAATATTTTAAATAACATATACGAGGTGCGTAAATCAAGTAATGAGATTGACAATATAACATCTGATCTGGAAACACTGAAGATGGTAAATTGGAGAGACGGTAGAAGAAGATATGATCCATCTAAAGAATGGGTTTGATCTAGCTCGAGTTATTGGGTTGTTCGTAGCGATTGTTTTTGTAAACCAGTTTTTCTATTTTGGATGACTTCAATTAAAACCAACGCTTTGCTATCAGATTTTGGACACAGTGCAACAGAAACTCTTGACAAACTTTATTAGGCATAGGGAGATAGTTTTTTGGTTTTTAAAGCATTTTCTGAGGAAAGCTGGTGGGTTAAAGATAAATCACCTTCAAGAATCCATGAAAATGTCGACAGAATCTGGTATCTTCTGTGTTCAGTTGAAAGTTAGAATGATCGGGAAATAGTTAAAATTGATTTACACCACCATTCATCAGATTCAAGTCAACATTTAAGGCCACATGAACATGAAGAATGAAAGGTGCCTTGACTTTTTGGATTTCATTCAAGTGCATGCTGATCTTTGAATCATGCCCAAAGAGTTTCTACCTCAAGGCCTAACTTCTTGAAAAACTTTGAAACATGGCCATGTGTGTGTGAGACCAAATATCAAGAAAAAGTGGGTGTTGTATTACAATAATGCTCCTTGTCAAACAGCTTCGTCAATAGACGAGATTTTGGCCAGTATAACATTTCTATGGTTCTTCAGCCTCCTTATTCACTTGATTTTAGTTCATGTGACTTTTTTTCATCACCTTAAGGGAACTCATTTGGAAACAATCGAAAACATTACCTAATTTACAGACCTGGTGTCACTGTTACAAAAACATACAACAATAGGAATATTTTTAATTAGAAAATGGTTACCAATATCTGCAAGTTGTTCAACATCTCCTTTCTTAAGTAGCTTATCTTTATATTTACTCTCTACATAACTTTCGAAAGCTGGATCAAGTTCTTTAGCTACTTTTCGAGCTTTGTTCCATTCTTCAGCTATTATAAAAGCATCGATTGCTTCCTTCATCATTTCCATGCTGACATAAAGTTGTGCTGCTACATTATATTCTCCAATTTCAATTAATCTAAACAAAAAATGTCGATCAAAATTTATGTACAAGTATCTCGTGAAATAAGGTGAAGATGCGCCGTAACGAATTTGAGGATATGGGGATATGGTGGGCGTACACCAATAACCATTTGTTTGGTAGTCTTTATACTGTAAGCATCTCTTTATATCTACACTGTTGTCTTATTCATTCTTAAAAAAAGCCAATATTACTGTGATCATCAACATATTGACACCATGTTAAAAAATTTAAAATCTGGTGAAATCTTATCAACGTTAATGTTATATTCCATCCTAGTCTGGCCGAATACTTTCTCTTTCTGCGCACTGGCAGCTCCGCCTTGTCACGAGATACTTGTCAGACTTTAAGTTTGAAAATATGTAACTAATTACCTGGGACTTAAATTTTTAATAATTTCTGATGCTTCATCACCAAATAAAAACTTATTAACCATATCTGCCGCTCTAAGTAATGCTCTTTTGACAATAGATGGTTCTGTGATATTTGTATTAACTTGTAAAAGACATTCCACAGCTTGTTTATGTTGACCTGCTAATGCCCATTCATTAGCTCTTGATAATAGAGTTTCAATTGTAATATCTGTCATTTGGTTATGATGAGAAGTACTATATTCTGATTGTAGATTTGGATAAAGATGGGGCAAATAATCTTTACATACTCGCAATGCATCTATCCACATATCTACAAAAATTTCAATCTTGAAGCATGTTGAAAATGGTCAGAAAAATGTCGAAAATCATAAAAAAAATGTTTATAATCGTGAAAAATTGTAGGAAATCCTGAAATGTCGTAAAATCTTGTCAAGTATCCTAAAAATGTTAAAAATAAAAAAAAATTACTGAAAATTATAAACAATTGACGAAATTCCTAAAAAAATGTTGAAAATTATAAAAAATTTTAAAATAAGTTTGTAACTATTTAATTATTTTCGCCCACCTCTATTTTCCAACTCTATTCATATATAAATCGAGTAAGTTAGAGATGGGCAATAACTTTAATACCGTTATTTTTATTTTAAAGATAATAAATAATACCTTCATTTTTATATTTTTGTACAATTAATTCCGGAACTTGAGCTCTTAAAAGTAAAACTTCAAACTCAGAAAATTGTTTATCTTTGAAACATTGTGCTGCTTGAGCCTGTAACACTTCTGGAACCGATTCCGGTGCAAATTTTTCAGCTATTCGAAGCGCATTTATCCAATTCTGGGCGTGAACATACATTAAAATAGCCTCTTTCGGTTTATTTGCTTGAATAAACTCAGATTCAGCCTCTGCATATTTACCATCATCTTCTAAAGCCATAGCATATTTCAAATGAACCTCACTGACTTTATTGGGCAAATTTTTACATAATTGAAAAGCAAATTCAAATTGGTAAGTCTCGCAAGCATAATTAATACAAGGTTCCAAAATACCATACTTGTTTAACAATTTAATCGCGGAATCAATATGAAGAGTTCGTGCCCAAAGAAAAGCTACTTGATTCGCAGCATTTGAACCTCCGTTTTGTTTAGCCACTCGATATGATTCTTCCCACATTCCTAAATTTCTATACATATTCATCGCTGCTTTCCATTCGTTTATAGCTAGAAAATGAATTTCAGCTGCGCGATATTTTCCTTGACTTTCCAATTGTTGACCTAAGTGCAAGTGGGTGGTTTGTAAAAGATTAGGATGGTATTTCTCAACTAATCTCACCTGAAAAAATATTATTCTATGACAACACTATAACAACTTTTTCTCTACTTTCTAAAAAAAAATGGTTAGATTGAATTATCTAATGATGAATACAAAAGAACAGAAACGGAGAGTCAGAATGTCACCAATTGCAAATAGCACTCAGGGTGTAGGTGGAGAACGAGTCGTGGATTCAAGATGTTACGGTGTCAGTAACGCCTAACTATAAAAGAAAAAGAAAATATCTAGATGGACAATATATAGGGTGTGCCACTTTGTTTTTATAAAAAAAAAGGGAAAATGAAATGACTAATAGGAATTTTAAATATACACATATCAAAAGCTCGGTAAGATTGACAGCCATACACTTACCGTTTATTTCTTAAGCTCAAAATTCTGAAAGAGATGTTATTAGATAACATACAAGAAAATATGTTGAATCCTATTTAGTAACGAAAGAGCAAGAGAGAATGTTATAAATAACGGAGAAAAAGAGGAAAAGATAGAATAAGAAATGAGAGAATAAGAGCGTACAGTGAAAGTGGGACAGCTGAGCTAGAAAATCCAGGAAAATAGTTTGAGATGATGGTTTGGTCATGTAGAGAGGTAAGATGAGAGTCATGTGTGTAAAAAAGTAGATAAATATGAGATTGGGGTGTATGAGCAAGAGAGGAAGATGGATGGATACAATAAATGAGCACCTAAAAGAGAATGAAAAAGAGAGGATGTATTAAATAGAGACATGTGAAAATCAATGATACAGAAGGTTAATCCCGATCCTAGCTAGGCTTGGAATTAAGGTTAGGAGAACCAAAAAGAAGTGAAAAAGGCATATTTATAACTCTTGGAAGTCAGAAGGAAACAATAAATGAGGACCTAAAAGAGAATGGAAAAGAGAGGATGCATTAAATAGAGACATGTGAAAATCAATGATCCGGAAGGCTAATCCCGATCCCAACTAGGATTGGGATTAAGGTTATTCTTTTTTTTAATACAAATAGATACATACCATATTGTCATATTGCTCAACTCTCTTATACATAGCAATAGCCATATCTGGAGAATCGACTTGTAAATACAATTTCTCAGCTTCACGATATTTACCAGCTTCTTCTAATTCTTCTGCATGTTTCAAATACATATCAGAAACTTCTTCATTGTCGAGATATTTTGAAGCAATTGCATGCGCTTTATCCCACTGACCAGCTTCATTATACATATCAACAGCTTCTTTATACATACCACAAGCAGAATATAGCTTTTCTGCTGTTGAAAATTCCTGTAACAGTTATTTACTTAACAAGAGTGGAAAATTGGGTTTGCGCATTGAGCTTAAAATTGAGCGAAAGATGCAAACCCAATTCCATTCGCGTGACGTATAATAGTTTTCCTACAAAAATAAAATTTCCACATGGTAAAAACGCTTTTCAGCATCATATAGATTTTGATCTTATCCACTACTTATTACCAAATTTTCAAGAATATCGATCTTTTTTCCGAAAAAATTGCGAGGTGGAAACCTTCGTTTCCTGGACTATATATATATAAAATAAAGTTTTTTGACTACTTTCCCTCACTCCTGGGAGTGAGGTAAAGTTAGCTTTTTTTAATTTTTGTACAGCCCGACAAGTATCTCGTGAAATAAGGTGAAGATGCGCCGTAACAAACTTGAAAGTGGGGATCTGGTGGGCGTACACCCAAAACCATTTGTGTGGTAGGTAGTCTTTATGCTGTGAGCATCTCTTTACATCTACACTGTTGCCTAGTTCATACTTAAAAAAACAATATTACTGTGATCATCAACATATTGACAACATTGTAAAAAATTTAAAATTTGGTGAAATCTTATTAAGCGTTAATGTTTAGGTATATTCCATCCTAGTCTGGCCGAATACTTTCTCTCTCTGCGCACTGGAAGCTCCGCCTTGTCACGAGATACTTGTCAGACTGTAGGAAATATGATAATATGAATATATTAAATACTTTGGTAGTAGCAAAATGCCCAGCAATAATTTCATAATATTTTTTAACAGTATCAGCATCATCTATGACTTTAATAATGTGTACAGCTTTTTTCCATTGTCTTGCAGCTACCGCAGCATTTAAGGCTTTTAAGGTAGATCCTGCTTCTATATAGTGACTTATAGCAGCATCCATTTGCTTAGATTCCACTAAACTATCACCCCATTCCTCTTCTAATTCTACCACTTTATCAGGACTTACAATTCTAGCTAAATCTACTGCTTTATTCCAAATTTTCCCTATAAAATACGTATTTAAATAATAATAAATTTATTTATTTAACAATTTAAACCTTTTCTGTAACACTCCATTGCTAAATTTGGTTTGTCTACCTTTTCATAAATCTCAGCTGCAGGTTCATATAATTCTTGCTTAATCAGATTTTTTAAAACACCCGCTATTACTGTATGATCATTAAGAAGTTCTGATTTTTTTGTTAATAGATTAGGAATTCTTAATAATTTATTAGATTTCAAATACATATTTAAAGCTTCTTCATATTTACCCTCATTTTCCAGCACCTGTCCCACTTTCTCATATTGACCACTTTGCATTAATAAAGACATATGTTCCTCTTTTAATTCTTTTAAATGCGCATAGTTACGTTGCTCAGCTAATCTTTAACAAAATAAATTCTCAGTTTTAAAATAATAATTTTTCTCAGAATCGAACTCTGTCGGTGACTCTCCGAGAGTGTGAATCGCCCTTAAGGAAATCAGTTGCTAAGATTATAGTAGAGTTTTTGTTAAAAGAGAATTGAGGTTGCAAATTACGAATTGTGGTAAATAAGGGCTCAAATTGTTTGTCTAGAAGAGAACTTTTGAAAGCCAAGTGGTATTTTTAAAAACTCAACATGGTGGCTCCAATATGGCTGTCGGAAGATAGTGAAAAATGCAATTTTCCATAAAAAAACCTTTGCTTAATATGCCTGTGTGGTGTATTACCAAAATCCAATATGGCAAAAGCAATATGGCGATTAAAAACCCAATATGGTGGCTGCATTGTTAAAAAATTATTCATTTGTATCATATTCGAGATTCCTGGGTTTTTAAGGTTGCAAATTACAAATTCGAGGTCAGATAACCAAATTCAAGATAGCAAGATTCAAAATGGCGCTCGTAAAATTAGAATCAATCATTTGTGATAAACAAAGGCTCAAATTGTTTGTCTACTAGAGAACTTTTGAAAGCCATTTAACATTTTTGAATACTCAACATGCGGATCCAATATGGCGGTCGGAAGTTTGAGAAAAATCCAATTTGTAGTAAAAAAATAAAAATCTGCAACCAATCGGCCTAACTTTCAGCTCAGATAACAGTTTATAGACTTTGCCTAAAAGGCTGGTGTGATATATTGCCAAAATCCAATATGGCAAATCAATATATATAGCAAATCCAATATGGTGGTTAAACATCCAACATGGTCACTGCCTCATTCAGAATTAATCGATTTGTATTTAACTTCATATACGTTGGTTTTTGAGGTTGCCAATTACAAAATGGAGGTCTGATTAACAAAATTCAAGATGGCGAATTCAAATTCGTTGATGTATTTTTCCACGGAGGTTCTAGATATTACTGATTGCGATCGAATCCTAAGTCAAATTAGCAAAAATTCAAGATAGAAGACGTATTTTTTTTGAAATTCGATTTGTAATATTTGGTGTACAAAGGTTTTTGAGATTGCTGATTACGATTCTGAGGTCATAAGAACAAAATTGGGGATGGCAAATTAAAGATGGCGGACGATTTTTTGTGAAAATTGATCAATTTGCACCAAATTTGGTAAACTGGAGTTTTTAAGATTGTTGAGTACGATTCCGCAGGGAGGTGTACTGTCACCTCTGCTGTGGTCAGCACTTGTGGATGACCTCCTTAAGGAGGCCTTCACTGCCTAGGCTTCGCAGATGATATGGCCATAATCATTCAGGGGAAGTTTCTGGGTACAGTCTCAGAGCGGATGCAGTCCGCAATGAATATGGTGTACAAGTGGTGCAAGGATGAAGGCCTAACAGTCAATCCAAAAAAAGCATCAATTGTCCCATTTACTTATAAAAGAGCGTTACAATGCTTACAACATAACGCTCAATAACGTGCTGGTTCCAATGGCCACAGAGGCCAAATACCTGGGTGTGGCATTTGACCAGAGGCTATCATGGAAGCAACACATTCAAAAGGTCACACATAAAGCTACAATAGCCCTTGGTAGGTGTAGACAATTGTGTGGCAAGAACTGGGGATTGAACCCCAAAATGAACCTATGGTTGTAAACACATTACACAAGTCATTAGACCAATGTTAACCTATGGTTCGGTGGTGTGGTGGAGTAGAACGCAGCAGTCCGGGGTGATCAGGCAGCTGGAAAGCATTCAAAGGCAGGCATGTCTGAATGTTACAGGTGCCATTGGAACCGCCCCAACGGACGCACTACAGGTTTTACTGAACCTACCACCATTGCACATTTACATTCAGGGCGAGGCTATGGCAACTGCTCACAGACTGCTACAAGGCCAGGCCCCCATTACCCTATTAAAAGGCAAAAAGCAAGCAGAGTTATACAATAGGGTTAAGGCAGATCAAATAATGAGTATGCCTCAGGACAGGATAGTCCCCAGGTATAGCTTTGTGAGAAACTTTCGAGTAGAAATACTGGAAAGGGACTCATGGAACAATGGCCCTCCAATCCAAGGGGAGTCAATTTGGTATACCGATGGCTCAAAGACTGAGAAAGGCACAGGGTCAGGTATATAATAAGAATCTTTATTATTTCCAAATTAAATATAGTACATTAAACTACATAACTTACATTTTAATCTAATTTAAACGTTGGAAATAAAGGGCGAAGTTCATCTCCTCAAATGAATCGAAAGACTCATTATGGAAATGCTCTTCCACAGTAGAGGACACAGGATAAAAATCCAACTAAGTCTAGGTGCGTATGCCACAGTGTTTCAGGCTGAAGTAACGGCCATACAACACTGTGCAACGGAGATCGTAAGTCAGGGTATAACGGGTAAAAACGTAGTCATATACTCGGACAGCCAAGCAGCTCTAAAGGCGATAGTCTCAGCACAAATAAGCTCACAGCTGGTGTGGGACTGCGTTGGGGCCCTGACACATGCCGCTAGTCAAAATTCTCTGACACTGGCATGGATACCAGGGCACTCAGGGTTTCGGGGCAATGAGAAGGCTGATGAATTGGCCCGTGCGGGAGCTAACACTCCAATGATTGGCCCGGAACCATTCGGCGGAGTTGCTAATACATTCAGAAAGGCAGCCATTGAGAAATGGAGGCTAGAAAAGGCCCAGGAGTGGTGGGAAACATCACCGGGCAAGCGACAAGCCAAACTCTTCATAAAGGGTTACTCGGCGAAGTTTACTGCAGAGCTGCTATCACAAAGGCGAAATGATGTCAGAATGATTGTCAGTCTCTTGACAGGACATTGTAGGCTCAGAAAACACATGAGTCAGCTAAACTTAGCAGATGAAGACATTTGTCGATACTGCCAAGAGGAAGAGGAAACTGCATTTCATGTCCTATGCCAATGTAAAGGCCTTGCAAGGACGTGGTATCTAGTACTGGGAGAGGAGAAACCGGCTGCTCCAAGTTATGCGGAGTGGCCACTGTCAAGGCTATTAAGTCTCATTAAGAGGGCAGAGCTGGACAAGGTGCTCTAATCCTATTCCACAGATAATGGGTGTTCACAATAGATCTGCAAAGGTCGCAGTGATATAGGCTAACAGCCAACCCAAAAATATCTATCTATCTACGATTCAAGATCAAAAGAACAAAATTGGAGATGCCAATTTCCAGATGGAGGACGTATTTTTTCAAAATCGACCGATTCGCACCAAATTTGATTTATGGGGGTTTCCGAGATTGCTGATTACGTTTCTGAGATCAGAAAGAACAAAATTGGAGATGGCAAATTCCAGATGGCGGACATAAAAATTGAAAAAAAATCAAAAAAGCAACAGTGTCTAATAAATAACTTTTAAATTACCTGAGCGCTTCATCCCATTTATGTAAACTTTTATACATCTCTAAAGCCTTCTCAATATTTCCTTGTTCTAAATAAATATTTTCAGCAGTATTTAAATCACCCAATAATATTGAAAGTCTAGCCCATACTTCCGGAGAATTATTCGAATTCTCATTGAATTTATCTTCAAATTTTTTCGCTTCAATTGATGTTTCATGTAGAAAATACGCAGTGGCGACCTCTCGTAGAGCCGTACTACAACGTTCTGCTAAAGGAAGATTATGTTGTTTCATAGCGATTAGATATAAAGTGTGCCACATTGCTTCAGCTTCTGAAGTGTTATTCATACTTTCCAGAAACAGTACGGCTCTATTGTAATCATTGTCGTTTAATGCTGTACCTAGAAAAAATTTCCACTATATTCAAGATGGCTCTTGTGGTACTTCTAATGATACTTATTTGAACGTGGGAGTAGTAAATGAGAGAGGCAGGAGGCATTGGATTACTTGAAAGTGAGAGCAACTAGAGATATAGAGGGCAGAGGAAGTCATTTTTTGTGATAATTTTTCTGTCTTTTCCTTTCATCCACCTTTTTCACACTTACCACCACACGAACATACTCATGCACACACCTTCTTGCTGGCCCAAGCAATTTCATTCAACACTCTCCTTTCACCTTCTCATTTCTAACATCCAACAGTCCTACAATCCATCCTCTTTCAAACTCGGTTAGTTGCCAAAAATTTGCAGCTATCTTACTCTGTGATCTTCATCCCCTTTTTGATGCCATGCTTAACAACAACTGACAACTTCTGTGCACTATATCTCCAATTTCCTGGAATGGAAGACCAGCTTCCCGTAGTCCGACCATCCGACCCCTTTCAAACTTGATTGGTTGCCCAAAATTCGCATCAATCGTAGTCTGTGATCTTTCCCTTTCTTACTTCCTGGAATCAAAAACTAGTTTCTTGGAGTTCGACAATCCGACCCCTTTCAAACTCGGCTAGTTTCCGAAAATTTGCAGCAATCTTAGTCTGCAATCTTCCTCTTTTTGATGGCACTCCTGACCACTTCTGTGCGCTATATCTCTAATTTACTGGCATGAAATACGAAATACCAGCTTCTCGTAGTCCGACAATCCGATCTCTTTTCAACTGGTTTGCCTTTCTTCGTATTCTGAACATATTAACTTAGTATATGTACTTATGTACTTACCAAACTCTACTAGTCCTTCATCCAGTTCTAAATTGAAAGTATTATTACCATCCACACAAATAGCCTCTGTTTTACCATTATTTCGTACAACATCTATAACATCTCCTTTCACTGTAGTAAGAGTGGGATTTTCAGGTAAATCTATATTATACCAAATAGCTAAAGTAGTGCTAGCTTGAGCTACTGCTACATCACTACTTTCCACCCATTGAACGAAACTCACACCAGTAAAAATTGTTTGCTTTAGTTGAATGGAGACATCATAAAGAATAAGTCTAAAAATTGTTATTGTAATAAATAATGACCATTAAATCGTACTTACCTTTGTTTCTTATCCCGAAATAATAGTTTAGTTCCGATTTCATTCAATTCCAACCAATCAATTTTTGAATCATGCGAAATTTGTCCCATCATATAACCATTTACTAAATCCACTATACAAATAGTTTTTAAATCAAGCAGATATACCAATTTCTTATTATCAGTAGTTTGATTTCGTTCGTTGAGTCGAACACTAATCAAATGAGGATTAGCAAATTCAGTTCGAACTGAACAAAGGACATCGTTATCACCGTATTCAATCAATGTGAGTTCACCAGCGTTGAAAACTAGACATACATTAGCGTTTTCGAAGTAAAATTTTTCATGATGACCAGAATTATTCCAGGGTACCTTAAAAAATATACAGGAATAGGTAATCGTGTTAGATAGTCAAGCAGCCATCAAAGCACTGAATCAGTTCAAAGATGGTCTGGGAATGCCTAGGCACACTAAATGAACTAGGACAAAATAACACTGTTACTATCTTATGGGTTCCAGGACACATAGGAATAGAAGGTAACGAAACAGCGGATAAGCTGGCAAAAAAGGAGCTGAAACCCAATATTTGGGACCAGAACCATCTTGTTGAATTAGCAGTAGTATGGTCTAAAAAAAATTAAGGAAAGAGGTGGATAGAGAAAAACTGAAACGATCTAGAAGGACTAATATAACCATAGAGACTCCTGACAAACTATAAATCTGAGGAAACGCGCCTTAAGAAGTCTTAACTTCAAAAATATGATCTCTTTTTCAAAGATCAGCTATATAGCTCAAAAAGGTTCTTAAAAAACAGGAGACGCAAAGCGAAGTTACTATTTGGCTCAATTTAGTGGAAATTTGAGGTTCACATATAATATTTACCTCACTGAGTAAATTCCTGATTAAATCAGCAACAAGTAAAGTTTCTTCGGTTCTTGCAACTAAATAACAATCTTTACCCATTATTCTAACATCTTCAATTTCTCCTCCATATTGTGATTTTAAAATTACACCTTTTTCATTATCATCTAAAGGTTTTACAAGAACTTGACTTGGACCCACATAAGTTATTTCAAATTTATCTTTCCAAACGGACCGTTTAAGAACTAAAATATAAATACAGTAGATATTAGATTTGCGTTATTTTTTTAATGCGAAGAGGTGTTACGAAAGAAAAATCGTCACAAAAATGACTAACGAAACTTTCCAAATTTTGGTTTAGTCTCATTCGGAGTTTTCACGTTCGAGTACATTAAATATCATTAATAGCTTTGGTTTTGGTCCAGATCGGATAATCATAACGGTTTTTTGAAACTCGTATATATAATTCATATTTTCCTTTGTTTGGGTTTGCTATAACTCTTGAACGGAAGAACACAGTGCCATTAAAATTGGTATATAGAATCCTCATGTCATGGGAAAGAACTTTATTGATTTTCGTTCAGATCGGATAACCTTAACGGTAAAATTTTAACTCGTTTATATAATGCAAATGTATAAATTCGATGGTTCTTTTTTACTTCTTTTGTCTTTTTTTATTTTACCATATCTTTAATTTCATTTAATAAAAATATTATAGATTACCTGATTCGAACAAGAAAACTGCACCACACAGACCACCACAAGCAACTTTTGAACCATCACGTTTCCAAGCAAGTGCAGTGACTGTATAAAAGTTGACTAACTCTTTTGGAAGTTGTTCTTCCCATACAGATTTTCTGTTGTTCCATATATACAATCTAAGACGACCAAAACTGCCTATAGCCACTGCCTTAACATTAAAACAAATTATATATTATTGTAAATCCATAAAAAGTATCCTTTTATACTTATACCTGTCCACTGGGACTACAAGTTGCCATTGTAAAATCATACTCATTTTTATCTCTACTATAATCAAAAGTCTTCACAAATTTTCCATGATTGTTATAAATGGAAACTTTTTTATCACATCCTGCAACAAAAATGTGTCCTTGTGGCCAAGCCAGCGCATAAGGGGGCACAGAATGAAGAGCTATTCTTCCTTGTGCTTCATCTTCACCATGATCACTTGTTATAAAAAATCTACAAGAAAAAATATAATCATATAAAAATATTGCACCTGGATAACCAGGTGTGAAAAGCTACCTCTTTGATGGTGTTGAAACGAATATTTAACTTTATAGAGAGAATATAATAATTTATGTACCTTATAATATTTCCATCTACATGTCCAGATAAAAAACCAGTTCCCTTTGGATTAGAAGCTAAAGATACAACAAGGCTATCAGATGCAAACAAACTTTGAGATTTGTTGGATTTTGTTTGTAAGGCTCTGACTTTGCCATCTATCAAACCACAAACTATTGGTCCTGTTAATAACCAAATTATACAAGTTACTGGGGATGGTTGAGGAAATTTGTTACATATTGCCTAAAATTAAATAGTTATATCAGTGATAATACAAGGTCTCTAAATTAGATAGTAAATTTGATATTGCCACCCTCAAAATTCTCCATTAATGAAGCAACATAGCTCTGTAGCCGATTTTTTCTTCAATTCTATAATGCGTCCCTAAAAATACTTCATTGTAAAGCCACATAACGCTCTAGCCGGTTTTTCCACTCCTAGATCTTAAATTACGTAATCTGATATACCTACAATTTCTATTCCAGAATTTCTATTCCAGAATTTCAATTCCGATTTACAATTGAAAAAAAAGAGAAACATGCGGCTGTTTAGAATATACAAATATTTATACAAAAAAATTAACTATAATTTCTGAATACCTTCTTTTCTCCCCATTTTTCTCCAATTTTATACACATATACAATACAGTCACTTTGAGCTATAGCAATTTTAGTTGAATCAGGACTAAAAGCTATCCCTGTTATTACATACGACTTTTTTCCTGCTTCTGGATCATACGGCTTTGTTGAAAATTTATCCTTTTTTTCCCCTTTATCATCGAAAAGCAAAATTTGCTTATCAGCAGTAGCTACTGCGAGTTTTTGATTATTTGGTGACCAACATATACCTGCTACTTTGTAATCACTGTCCTTAAATAAATAAATTGTATTGTTAAATATTTTCATATTATTTTTATGGATAAAACTCACTTGAGCTTCCAAAATCGTTTCTAAATATTTCAACTGCATTTTTAACTATTCTTTATTATTCTTTGTATTAGAATTCATAATTGTATTTGTGGACGTTACCATAGTAACGCCATTTGACAATATCCTGTTCAACTGACGAGAGTTGCATATCCACAATTATGGTAATCTTTGGTTGTATTTCATACAATTAATTATTTTTTATTTTGTTTTTTTAATTTTTATGATTTTCTCGTTTTTTGCGATTGATTTCCAATATTTTTTTGTCGATTTTATCATATTTTTAACTTCCCGCTAAAAAAAATTAAAAAAATTTTTTAAAATCGGGAAGTTATTGGTTTCACCCCGTTTTTCGAAAATCGAGTTTTCAACGGATTTCAACATTTTGTGGTCTTAGGAACCTCCCCTGACTATTTTTACGAGGGTGTCTGTATGTCTGTATGTACGTGTGGATGTGTGTGTGTGTGTGTGTGTGGATGTATGTAAACCTCTTATAACTTTTGAACGGCTTGACCGATCGGAATGAAATAAAAAGCATTCCAAAGAGTTCCATCTAACTTAGATTCCCTGTAAGTTTGAACCGATTCGAGCCGGTAGATTTCGAGAAATTTCAGAATAATTGAAAAAAACAATTGGTAAAAATGATGTTTTTTGGGCATATCTTTTTGGCTATTGCATCGATCAATTTCATAACCTAATCAGCCCTCAAGCCTAAAAAGACACGTCAAATGCCGTTTTGCAAATTAAAATCGGTTGATTCGTTCGTCAGATATCGTTGTCGAAAAATTTCAAAAAAAGTGTTTTTTTTTTCAATAACTTAGAGATTTTTTGACTAACCGATTTTACACTCCCGGTAACGTTTTTAGGTCTCAAAAAACTGCGTCGAATGCCATCTTAAACATCAAAATCGAATAAGGCGTTAAAAATTTATGGCTTTTTAAACATTTCAAAAAAAGTCAAAAACGACAAAATACGTCACGTTACTATAGCTTTGCGGTTAAAACTAGCGGGAAGTTGCAAGGATGGCCTTTAAGGTCAACCTCTTTTCGAATTTTTTTACTCTGTTTTCAGGTTTTGTTTCCGTTGTATTTTGTAATTTTTACGGTTTTGTTATTTTCTACTTATTTATTCCGATTTTCTAAGTTTTTCTTTTATTTATAATTTTTTATACGGTTTTCTTTTTTCTGTTTTTTCGTTAATTTTTCATTTTATCTACTTTCTGTTTTTTTTAATCTTTTCCTTTTTTGGAATGAGAAGAGATATAGTCGTAAGAAATGAGAGAATAAGAGGGACAGTGTAAGTGGGACAGCTAGTAAGAAAATCTAGGAAAATAGGTTGAGGTCTGTTAGTGATGTAGAGAGGAAGATATGGGAATTATGTGAGTAAAAAAGTAGATGAATGTGAGATTGGAAAGTCAGAGGAAGAAAGGAAGACCGAAGTTGAGGTGGATGGATAAAATAAATGAGGACCAAGTGATAAAAAATGGGCAATAGAGGATGCATTAAATAGAGACAGGTGGAGGAAATAATATGGAAGGCCAACGCCGACTCCAACTAGGTTTGAGATATTGTATGAATATTGTCAACTTTAGTGGAGAAGTTTGTCAATTTTAGTAGGACTTCAGTAGGATGGTTGGTTGTTGATTAAGTAAAAAATTTATCGAGTTAAATAGGACTTTAGTGGGAAGTTTATCAACTTTAATAGAGAAGTTTTCAGACTTTAGTAGGAAGGGTGTTGATTAAGTATAAAATTTAGTAGGACGTTTGTTTACTTTAGTAGGGAAGTATGGTGACTTTATTAGGAGGTTTATTAACTTTACTAGAACGAATTTAGTAGAAACTTTGTCAACTTAAGCAGGAAAGCTTATTGACTTTGGTTGTAAGTTTGTCAACTTTAGTAGGGAAGTTTGTTGACTCTAGTAGAAAGTTTGTCAACTTTAGTAGGGAAATTTTTTGACTTGAGTATAAAGTCTGTAACTTTATTCGATAAACACCTACACAGAGACAATATATTATATATTATCTCGGCACCTCCATTAATACAAACGTCTAACACGTGGCGCCACTATCGATGCTTCTTTAGTTTATATTATGGAGAGATAGTTTAAATTAACTACTTGTTTGTTTAATGAACTCATTTTTATAAAACAAGAACTAATTGGTATAAAATTTCACATACTTTTATTAGATAAGATATTTAACAATTAATATATAAATGAATTAAAGTCTTTTTGAGAGTACAAAATTAAATGTAACACCTAAACGTATATCCCTACAGATAAAAGTAGAAAAAGTACTCCAAATCCAGAAAATATTGATGCTACAAGTGCAACACCCAATTCCTTCTTTAAACTTCTTGTTTTCTTGTTGCTCGTTACTTCATAAACGAAGAACCAAGCTGTAAAAAATATTCCTATTCCCAATAAAACCAAAGTAAGGTGAGGGAATATAGCTGGATTTACCGGAGATACATAACGTGTTAATTTTGCGGTGTCAACCTGAAAACAACTCATTATCATCAAAATTATATGAAAATAAAGTAAATAAACTACAAACCATTATTGTTTAAATATTTAAAGTCACTAACTAAGCAGCCGGTAAATCTACAGCCTAATTCTTTACCAAAAAAAGTTATTATTTAGATTTATTACCAAAGCTGTCAAAAAAAATTTTACACGTCGCTGTTGCTGATTTGTCGTGTGGAGCATGTAGTCCTGTACCTATATGAATGTACAGCTCATAATAATCGAAACCCATTTATTTATATGTATTACTTTTTAAAGAATTATTTATTAAGTCTTATTCTTACAAATTAAAATAAATCTAATCTCATTTACTTTAAAACTATCAAAATTTATAAAAAACGGATTGACTAAAAGGATGTCAGATAAAGCCTGACTGTATAGGTGATGGTGATAATGTTCAAGTCAGTTTTTTCTTTTTGATGTTTGACCTAACCTAAGAAATTTTGAATTTGTTGTTTATAAAAACTATGGAGAACAAACTTAAAAAATACGAGAAAATTGCATTTTTAGGTGAAGGACAATTTGCTACAGTTTTTAAAGCTCGTGATGTAGATACCGATAACGTAGTTGCTGTAAAAAAGATTAAATTAGGTAGTAGAGAAGAGGCTAGAGATGGTATAAATCGTACAGCTCTTCGAGAAATAAAACTACTTCAAGAAGTTCACCACGAAAATATAATAGGATTGTTAGATGTTTTTGGACATAAGTCAAATGTATCGTTGGTTTTTGATTTTATGGATACAGATTTAGAAGTTATTATAAAAGACAATTCGTTGATACTCACAACAGCTAATATTAAATCCTATATACTTCAAACACTCAAAGGTTTGGATTATTTACATTTAAATTGGATTTTACATAGAGATTTGAAGCCAAATAACTTGCTGGTTAATAGTAATGGTATTCTAAAAATTGGTGATTTTGGTTTAGCCAAACTTTATGGATCACCAAATAGAATCAACACTCACCAAGTAGTTACTAGATGGTACAGAGCACCAGAACTTCTTTTTGGTGCTAAGCAATATAGTGTTTGTATTGATATGTGGGCAGTAGGATGTATTTTAGCTGAATTATTATTAAGAGTACCGCTTTTCCCCGGTGAATCAGATATAGATCAACTCACCAAAATTTTTGCAGGTATTTAGCAGAATTGTCTCTTTAAATACTTTACATAGTATAAAATTGCAGTTAGCATTGTACAGATTAAATTAATTAATCTTAATTTTATATGAGAATTTTTTGAACTATTGTTTTGTGTTATTTTCAGTGTTTGGTAACCCCACTGAGGAAAATTGGCCAGGTTTAAAAAGTCTTTCTGCTTATGTAGAATTCAAACCATGTGGCTCAGTACCTTTAAAGAATATTTTTACAGCTGCTGGTGATGATTTATTAGATTTACTTGAAGGACTTTTGATCTTAAATCCCATTAAAAGAAAAAATTGCACCGAATGTCTTCAAATGCCGTTTTTCTCTAATAAACCAGCACCGACACTTGGTTCAAAGTTGCCTTTACCTCATAGTTTAAGGAAAATTAAAAATACCAATAGACCTGCGTTAAAGAGGAAAGCATCTGATAATGGGGAAGGAACAACATCAAAGAGATTGTTTTTTTAAAGTTTTAGTATTAAAAATAATATATGTTTCTTATTAATATGTAATGTTAATTTTATTACTGGTAATAAAAATAGTTTTTTTTTTATATTAAGTATTTGATAATTGTACATCAAATAGAAATATTATAAAATGCGGAATACCTCAGGATTATGTATTGAGACCACTTCTCTTTTTGATTTATTTCAATGACTTAACAAACTCAAAAAGTGTGGGAACTCCCGACCTACAAAAAAGGAATATTTTAATTGAGTTAATCTTGATAAATTGTTAAGAAATATGGAGATTTATGGTTTCTCGAGGAATAGCCCTTAACTGGTTTCGTTCTTATTTATAAGTAAATTAAAAATCTGTATTTGATAATTATTGTACATCAAATAATAATATTATATAATGCGGAGTACCACAGGGTTCTGTATTGGAGCCACTTTTTGATTTATTTCAGTGACCAAACTAAAAAAATGAGGAAACCCCCGATCTACATAAAGGAATATTTAAAAAAACATTTTTTATCCATTTAAGATATATTTTCATATAATATAAAAAATATTTTTACCTACATCACGTTTTTATCAAAAAACTAAATAAGTAATAATTCCAAATTTATAATTTTTTTTTCGGTTAGAAGAAAAAATACAATAAATTACAAACAATTAAAGATTTCAATAAAAAAATCTTATTATGGAATATTAAGAGTTTATATTAAAAAATATTACATCATTAATAAAATAAATAAATTAATAGCAAGTTTCTGCTAGCTAACAAAACAATGTGATATTTTCTAGATACTCCTTATAGAAACTTTCGGTACGATAATCCCATTCCTGGTTTTAATCTACCATAAGAAGATTAAAATTACAGTCCCTCAGAGGACCTAAAAGTAAAGTCGCTCCCGGGTTCAAAAACAGTCATTTGTGGATATTTTAAAAGATCTAAAAGTGATTATTTCTAATTTTCTATTTCTATAACAAAAGTAAATAAACAAAAAAATACATTTAGTGAAAAAACTACTAAGGCCCAATTCACACAGAACGGCCTAATTTACACAGAACGCCAGGCGCCCTTTCTGTGTGAATCGGACCTAACATAAATGCGATTTTTTTTGTTGGTGTTTTCTTGTTAAGCTAAATGGTTGATAAATTTAAAAAAAAAAATTCTACCTGTTCCACAATATTAAAAAACCCGGGAAAAATTTGTTATAAAGGATTAATATTTCATGTATGGTAGTGGGATAACATCGAGCCATAATCTAAACCTTTAACTTAATTTACAATAAAAATAAATATAATACCACTTGGAAGTATACACACAACGAATACTTAAATTGGCATATATGACGTTAAAAATCACAGAAAATTAACAATGCATCTTCTTCTTTTTTCATAATAAAAAAGATTAAAATAAAATTAATTTCCTTCATATATATTAGAAATAAATTAACTAATTAAGAAGAAGGGTACGTAATCCTAATCTTTATTTTGTAATTTTTTCATTTCTGTTTTACCTATTTAAATACTAAAAATGCCCTTAAAACAATACACAACGAACCAAAAAAAAATGAGATTATGAGATAAATAAGGAACTTTTTTGTTTTAAAAATTAAATAAATAATAATTTTAACCCAATTATTTGGATCAACAAATACATGAATATTTTAACTGAACATTTACTTTTAAAAATCCCTTTTAGGTACAGATGCTGTTTCGAGGTTACGAAATATCGCTGCGAGACTATGACCTCTCGATGAGTATCGCGGCGAGGCATTTTGCGAGACAATAATCTTTCGCTGAGTATCGCGGCGAGACATTTTACGAGGCGATGTAGCGGAACATTCAAAATGAACGTTGTCCCTCTTAGTTTTGAAATTAGTCGATGGTTGAGGCACTGTTTGGAAAATTCTGTATTTTGAAACAAATATACCATAATTGATTAAATGAAATAGGCACAACCAACCTTTCGCTCGATGTAATGCTTATGCTACCTCCACACTCTCGTTGCGTATCTCGGCGAGACATTTTGCGAGACAGTGACCTCCCGCTGAGTATCTCGGCGAAGCATTTTGCGAGACAGTAACCCCTCGCTGAAGCGGAAACGAGCAAGCATACACATTCTCGACACTACAGTACGAATTCAAAATAGACAGTCCCCCTTTTCCTCAAATTTTTTATCAGATAAAAACCCCTCAATGAACCACTATGAGAAGATTAAAATTACAACTTCTCAGGACAAGATTAAAATTACAACTTCTCAGAGGAATAAATGCGCTCCCGGGTTCTTAAACAGTCATTATTCGTAGAACAAAATTCCTTATGGGACGGTATAGGCGGACAAAAATCATGTGCAAATAGATATATTTTCGTAACCTCGAAACAGCACCTTTACAATCCCATATTTATAAATATTTGATACAAAAGAAAGAGTATAAATTATTATTTGGAAGATTTTGTTTAAAAAAAGGATGGACTGTTTGTAAATAATATAATAATATAACTTATAGGTACTCTTAATTAATAAAAAATTAATGGAATTATAAATTAAAACAATTGAAATTATAATATTTCAATTATATTTTGGTAAATTACAGCTTTAGAACGGTTTTTTGGTTCCTTTTAGGTATTTATGAAAATTTCTCTATTTACAGCTCCCGGAACAAGTCATGGCCGGTGATAATACTTTCTCCACGACCATTAATGAATGTAAGAATTCCGACTTCATTTTTAATAATAGAAAGTGTTCATTCTCACTCTTGAGATAGAATATTCATTCTGAAACACTAGCTTCTTATGTGTTTTGCATGTATTTCCATTCTATAACTAGTGACGGAATAACATTCTGTAATTGCTCAACAAAAAACATAGATTGCCCTGCGAATTTTAAAACTGTCACTCAGTTTGTCAGTGCGACGTTCTAATTGTTTTGCTACATATTTCAATTTAAATAAACAGAATTATTACATGGTCGTGGAGAAAATACAGTCTGTTACACGGTTACAATGAAAATTCGATAACTCGTGGTTCCTCTCGCTCGCTACGCTCGCGTTCGGAATTCTCCACTCGTATCGAATTTTCATTCTAACCTTGTTACAGAATATACTATTCTCCACGACCATTAATGAATGTAATAATTCCGACTTCATTTTTAATAATAGAAAGTGTTCATTCTCACTCTTGAGATAGAATATTCATTCTGAAACACTTGCGTCTTATGTGTTTTGCATGTATTTCCATTCTATAACTAGTGACGGAATAACATTCTGTAATTGCTCAACAAAAAACATAGATCGCCCTGCGAATTTTAAAACTGTCACTCAGTTTGTCAGTGCGACGTTTTAATTGTTTTGCTACATATTTCAATTTAAATAAACAGAATTATTACATGGTCGTGGAGAAAATACAGTCTGTTACACGGTTAGAATGAAAATTCGATAACTCGTGGTTCCTCTCGCTCGCTACGCTCGCGTTCGGAATTCTCCACTCGTATCGAATTTTCATTCTAACCTTGTTACAGAATATACTATTCTTGCACACCTACCATGACTCGGCCCGATAATTGTAAATTATAGAAAGAAATTCATGATTTACTTTATTAATTTTTCTATTAATAAATAATAAAACCAATCAAAATAATTCTAAACATATTATTTGTTGTGTTTATTTCTAAAATCACTTTTATCGATTTTTTTTCTTAAATTTATTTTTCGTCGACTGAATAAAAAAAATAGAAAATAAGTGACCTATTTATGCCTTTATTGTAGTTTTGAAGCTTTACTTTTTATATACCTACCTAATTTGTTTAGAAATATTTTAATTATTATTTATAATACCAGTAAAAAAAATTAGTGCTCAGGTAGTGACAGAAGTTAAAACTTGCACTGGCGCTATTTTGATCATTATTTTCGTATTAATGAAGCCATTACAATTTAATTAACTTTACACGTTACCAGCATTAAACAACTGACATATACAATTTCACATATCTGATCATATGGACTTTTACTATATAGCACATTAGATGCTACGTTGTTAAAGTGTTATATTTAAGAAAGTCTGGATAAAATAGGAACGTACTGGTATACTTTAGTCTATCGCGTATACCATGTACTTTATTTTGTATATGTCTGCTATATACAGATGGGATAGGTAACAAGCTTTTCTCTTGTATGTACGGGGACAGTTATTTTTAATTCCCTTCTCTCAACAAAGCTACCATAGAAGGCTTTGCTTCAATTTCTCTTATTCTCTTTGCTTCAATAATTTCTTTGCCTTTTTTCTCTATACATAAACTATGTGTGCAAAACTATATTCTGTTTCAAATGCGCCAGAAGAAGTTTTATCTTCAAAAAATTGATTAATTACAAAAGCTACCTAAAAAAATTCTAATATACTATTTAATAATTATGTAACTTTTAGTAAAGTATCATTTAGTATACTAGATACTGTTGTTGCAGTATCGTGTAGTATACTTGATACTGTTGTTACAGTATCGTTTAGTATATGTGATACTGTAGTACTGTTTAATAAATTGGTTCCATTACCAATAACAACAGTTGTATTTAAAGGATTGGATGAGTACATAACAATGATATCTTCAATCGCAGCCTTAGATCCGAATATTAAAGCCAATATTGCAGTTATAAAAATAATAATATTCTTAAAAATTTTCCAGTTGTATTTACCGAAACCTTTATCCCAAAAAGTAAGCATTTCGAGCATTATTGGTGCTGCTAGACCCAAAATTGAAAAACAAAATGCACCGATTAATGATACAAAAGGAACTATTGTTGGTACTGCGATTGCTAAACATACACAAACTAAAGTCATGATGGTTCGCATAATAAAGTTAGCTGTTTTTTGATTTTTAGTGTAACGATCCTTTATGGCTTTCTCTGCAATATCGATGCATACGTAGAATTGTAGACCAAATGTACAGAAAACTGCTCCACCCACAAGAATGTTAACTGCTTGGACAGCACTGAAATAAACAAAAATAAACATCATAAATAAATATCATAAATAAACATCATTTACAAGTCGTATTAACATAAAACAATTGTATGTTCTTATGTAAGCACATACGAAGTTATACTTCTATATAGCTTTGACCTAAAAATACCAATCATAAAGAGTAATTTTATGTCAGATAGTAAAAGGCCACTCTTTTAATTATACCTCAGGGCCCAATTGTCTGTCAGTGACGTCATTGTGATGTAAAAGCAAGTGGAACCAATGTGAGGTTCGAATGAATGCTAGTGGCCATGTTTAACTTAGAAAGACTTACTATCTTTGTCTTATTAACGCGCAGTAGAAAGAGATACTTTTGAGAAAAATGTCAACACTGGACAACATTATTAAGAGCGCTAGTGCCGCTTGACATTTTTCTTAAAAGTATCTCTTTCTATAGCACGTTAATAAAACAAAGATAGTAAGTCTTTCTAAGTTAAACATAGCAACTATATAGCATTCATTCGAACCTCGCATTGGTTCCACTTGCATATACGTCACAATGACGTCACTAGCAGACAATTGGGCCCCGCGGAATAGTAAGTTTAACAAGATTGAATTATGAATTAAATTGAATCTTGTTGAAGTTGAGGGTAAACTGCTTTGTAACGTAACGCGTTACGGTACCACTATATCTAGTAGGCAGGCTACTCCTCTTTCACTTTAACCCACAGCGCTAGCCGTATTTCGGACAGACGCTTCCTCCTCTCTTTGAATTTTTCCAAATTTTCCAAATTTACAAAATTTTGAAAAATTCAAAAAATTTGAAAATTTTGAACATTTTAACTTTTTAGTTTATCTCGAGAACCATAAAAAGTATTAAAAAAGTGAAAAGTGTTGTGGAAAATATAAAGATTTTTCTATAAATCTGCAAATTTTTATTAAAATTGTTCAAAGAGAAATATTGAAAATTTAAGGGAGAGACTGACTATGTTCTTTTTTTTTGTTGATTTTTGATTTCTATAAACTTTTTAGTTTAACCCTGTATATCTCAAGAACTATAAAAGATATTTAAAAATTGAATAGTGTTATGGAAAATATAAAGATTTTTCTATAAATTAACAAATTGTTATTAAAATTGATCAAAGAGAAATATTTAAAATTTAAGGGAGAGACTATGTTCTTTTTTTTTGTAGATTTACGATTTTCTTCAAACTTTTTTGTTTAACCCTGTATATCTCAAGAACCATAAAATGTATTGAAAAAGTGAAAAGTGTTATATAAAATATAAAAGGTTTTTCTATAAATTTGCATAGTTTTATTAAAATTGATCAAAGAGAAATATTTAAAACTTTCAAAATTTTCATATTTTTGAATTTTTCAAAATTTTTAAAATTTTTGAATTTCTCAAAATTTTCAAAATATTTAAATTTTCAAAATTTTTAAATTTATACACATTTTCATAATAATTTAAATAAAATTTAAGTAATAAGCAAAGTTTTTCTCAAGTTGAACGATTTCAATATTAAGTAGTTCAACTTGGATTAGTTGAATTATCACTTCTGTCATGCGTCCTGAGACGCACACGTTTTTTTTTTGTTTACAAATGTTGAAATAGTAGATTAGGACTTTCAAAGGAAATATTTATTTAAAAAAATGTTTAAAATCTAAGAGATTAAGGATTAATTTAATTACTTACTAATCTTGTATAGGTAGATTAAGAGTTATAGATCCTTCTTGAACTGCAGGCCCAAATCGAAGATAACCAAAAAATCCTATCAAAATATAAACTAAAGTAACACCACTCATTCCTTGGTTCAGAACTCCACACAGTCCAACAAATTTTTGAGGTGTTCCCATATTATTTTCCAATGGCATAATCTAAAATAAAATAAATTAATATGGGAGAATGATAAAATTAAGAATAGAGACACGATTTCAAATTGGAGAGTAACCGTGATAAGAACGAAAAGGGTGTACGTGAACCGAAAATAAATGATGGAAGATAAAACAAACAAGAAAATTAAGAATCACAAAATTGAGAGATACTGGAGAACATGATAGGAATCACAGATACAGAAAAACTTTTAAGAAATCAAGTATGAAAGGAAACGAGGTGTATTGTTGAAGGAAAAGATGGGAGTAAAAAGGATAGATAAAAAAACCTAAGACTGTGATGGATGGTTTAGTTAGAATAAAAAATGTCAATATAGGAATAAAAAAAGCAACTATTGAGGAGAGGGATAAACATAAAACAGACCAAAGTCCCAGGTGAATGTAGCGTACAGAAAAAATCATCTGGAATTAAAATAGGAAGCGAAAATTAATAAGAAGAAAAGTGAAAGAATAACCAAGTAAGAATTTTTTGAAATTAGGATTATATTGATAATCTCATTAGAGAATGGAAATCGGGCAGTGAAATCAAAGAGAGTTTGGATTTTGTATACTCTTCTCCTTCGCTGGCGACCGCGAAAATTTGGTTATACAAGTTTCAACCTGGTTGCACATCGATTTATTATTGATGAGCCTCGTTCAGGAGCCTCGAAACCGTCTAACACGGAGGATAAAGTGACAAAAATCCACGAGATCGTATTGGTAGATCGCCGATAGAAGATGCCCGAGATAGCTAAAAAATCAGGTATCTGAAAAGACCACGTGGTTCATATCATTCATGAAGTTTTGGTCATGAGAAAGCTGTCGACGCGATTGGTACCAGGTCCAGGTACCCTGAAACCGCTTCAGTAACACCAAAAGAGGATAAAGTGTTGGAGGATAAAAAAAAAATAAAAAAAATTATTACTTACCACACCAATAGCTTCGATTGCAAAAATAGTAATACTAAAGAAAACAGGCATAGTAGCAACCTCAGCTACCCATGGTCGCTCAGACACAGAAGGCAAATTCAACACTAAATAATAAAAGGTAATTCCAAGACTAACAGCCATAAAAACGTTGGCAACCATTGAAAATGGTGCTAAGTACTTCAAATTTGGTACGTAAGCTAATAGAATTAATGGTAATAGTAATATCGCTATTGTTATCCTGATTTCGACTATGTAGCCTAAGTAATAGTTGGCGACATAATTGAAATTTTTGGCCATAATAACGGTGTAGCAGCTGCAAGTCATAAAGTAGGTTACGAAGAGACCCACCATAATCAGTTTCCTGAAAATTAAAATTTATTCATAACGTTTTTTATTCACTTCACTCTTCTGCGTCAAAGATATAAAACACTTCGCTAAAAAAATGTACCCGATGATCGTTTCTGATTATAAGAATAATAATTATATTTACCTTGCATATGGAGCAAATTTTTTCGCCCACGCTGGTCCTCTTAAGCAAGCCTCTTCTGCAACATCTGCAAAACTCATTTGTGTTTTTCTCGATTTTCTATAAAGTTCATGTGCACTGGTAACCTGAAAAAAGGTGATTATATAGGAAATATAAATATAGGAAATATAAATACAGTGTGCCTTAATCAAAGCAACAAACTAATTTATGATCTCAAGTAGCTTGGAAAGGGATCGGCTGACTATTTAATACCTACTAAAATAGTTAAGCCGACCCGGAACGTTTGGGTAGATAATCTCTTTGGGACAATTCCTTAACAATAGATGTTTACAAGAGGTTAAAGAAGGTTGCTTTTAAAACTGTCCCTAAGAATGAGAAATGTCAATTATTATCTTTGGATTTGGATACTAAAAGGTTTTATATAAAAAAAAATACTTACTAATACATACGCACAGTGAGTGCATATCACTGAAACAACAATTGTCATAAAGATGCCCATGATTAATCCAGAAGCAAAAAAAGCTGCAGGCATTGAAAGAATTCCTGTTCCTAAAGAAGCTTTTAGTAGATGTGTAAGAGTATCGGTATTTCTGAAATAAAAGATAAAAGTTAATCGTGAATCTTTGGTTAATTTTACAAATTTTCAGTGGAATTATCTTTTAACTGATTCTGTCGTTATTTGACCTTCTGCGAAGACGATCATGACTGCTAAAAAAACAGGAAGAAAGGAGGTAGCAGGAAAGGGTGGTCTCCAAAGGTCTAGGATCTTTCCGCATAACGGAAGCCTTTTTTCTTGACGAGATTCTAAAAATATGCTGAAGTAGCAGGGGATAATAAAAATAAGGAAATATATTGATATGCATTTATCCTCGAGTACACATTTCTTTCAGTAGTTTTCTGGGGGTGTGAGTCGTCCTCAAGGAAATCGGTTACTAGTTTTAGCATAGATTTTTGTGTTAGATAGTTGTACCTATATGTACGATCATGACTGCTAAAAAACAGGAAAAAAAGAGATAGCAGAAAAAAGGTGGTCTCTACAGTTCTATGACCTTTCCGCCTCACGGAAGCCCTTTTTCTTGACGAAATTCTAAAAATATGCTGATGTAGCAGGGGGAAAATTAAAAAAAGGAAATATATTTATATGGATTTATCCTCGAGTACACATTTCTTTCAGTAGTTTTCTGGGGGTGTGAGTCGTCTTCAAGGAAATCGGTTACTAGTTTTAGTATAGATTTTTGTGTTAGATAGGTATATATGTTAACTTTTTAGCCTACGAACTCTACAACTAAAGTGTTAAACTTTGTTTTTGCCATGCTTGAGATGAGTTAGTTTCACGTTGAAAACGATCAGTTGTCTGACAACGATTCTAAAATGATCTACCACACTTTTAAATGAAGAAAAAAAATTTATAGTGTTTTAAAAACGTGAAATATTACATTTTATAGAAACCTTGAGGATTACGACAATTTTGATTTTAGCTATAATGTTTATTTGTTACATATTAAAAAAAAGTATGTTTTTAACGATAATATTTATAAAAACAAAAAATAAATAAAAACCAGATAATTTATTTTATATATTTACCT
Source organism: Altica lythri (assembly GCA_964028335.1). Lineage (NCBI taxonomy): Eukaryota > Metazoa > Arthropoda > Insecta > Coleoptera > Chrysomelidae > Altica > Altica lythri. The sequence goes on along the minus strand of OZ034801.1, from coordinate 26,024,848 downwards.
GTTACGTAATGATTAAATAGACTTTTAACCTTGATATAAGATACAAACAACACTTAAAAGTTTTATTTATCAAAATTTAAATACTTACGATACTGGATGTGCAAGTTGCCGAGCTTTGAACGGATCAAAATCTAAATTATTTGATAATTCTACATCTCCATTTGATGAAATTTTGTACCTAAAAAAATAAAATTTAAATTATTTTATTGAAAATCGGTTTCTTTTTGTTTTAAATATAAAGTTTTTTATTAAAAATAAAGTAGAAGTTTCATATTATTATTTATCGTTATTTATATAACCATATTAAAATTTGTGCCCACCTCTAACGGATCGAATTACTCAACAGTGCTTATGAGACTTTAGAGATGGGCGAAACTAGTTATAGTTAGATATTGAGAGTTATTTTTTTAACTTCTGATAAAAATGTATCCATAAAAAAAGTAAAATTTATAGAAGTGTTTCAAATTGATATTTTATGGGTGGTGGTAGAAAAATATATATTATTATGATACTAGCTGACTTGATGTTTTTTTCTCATTTTCGTATTTTCAAAGTTTACGATTTTGTCTCGTTTTTTTTTAATGGTTTTTTGTGTGTTTCCAGTATTTAACTATTTTTTTAAATTGTATTTTGTAATTTATCGATTAAATATATAGTACATATGAAATGCGCCACCTTACGGTGGCGTCATAGTACTTAATTTAATAAACTTTCTCGTTGAAATATATGAGATATACTAAACATCAACTGCACCACCTTACGGTGGCGTCATGGTCATAGTAATTAATTAAAAGCATGCTCTAAGATCTTCTCTCTTTTTCCAATAGAGGGTCAGCAAAAAGTCTGGATCCTCTACTCTTTATCCAGGAGAGGGAAAATTGTCTGTCTTCTGTCTGCCTCTTGTCTGCTTTTTAATCTGTCGCTTGTCTCTCTCTTGCCTGTCTCTTGTCTGTCTTGTCTGTCTCGTGTCTGTCACTTGTCTGTCTCTTGTCTGTGTTGTCTGTCTTGTCTCTCTGTCTGTCTGTAAACACATCTCCGTTAAAAGGGTTATAAATACAAATGAGATGTCAAACTAAAGCTCTTTGTCTGAAGACGTCATTAAAGGTAAGAATTATTTCCGTTTTGAAAGTTATAACTAGAAGAATCCCTCAATGTCCCCACAACATTCAAAAAAGGACTGAAAATTTACGCTCTTTATTGTGAGGAAAGCGATCACTAAAATTTAACTTAGCTTCTTTTTTTTTGGTAGTGTCAAGTCGTTTGTGATGATTATTCTATCGTTTAATACTTTTATTAAAGCTATATGTCATTAAATGCTTCTTTTTAGATTTTAAAACATAAAGCTGTCATCAGATACCTATAAAATTTATTGCCTTTAAATTAAATAAATCTTCTGATATATTGCAATGACATTTATTTATATATAAATAACCTATATTATCTATACTTTATGGAAACTTACTTTGTGACCCCATTACCCGTAGAATTATCTTGAGGTAAAAAACTATCCATTTCTGTGGATCCATTTTTTTCTTGTTTAGTAGCCTAGAAAAAAAAAACATCAAATATTAATTTAAAATAAAAGAGTATTTTAAATCTATCTATATATATAAAAATGAATGTTTGTCTGTATGTCTGTATGTACTCAATGGTCTCAAAAACTACTGGACCGATTATTATGAAAATTGGTATGTATATGTATTTTTCCACGGAAAAGGTTTGTATGATATGCTCATTGATGCCACTCGCCACCAGGTGCCGCTGCGGAGTAGCAACTTCTGTCCCGTTCAACCGATTGTCATGAAAATTGGTATGTATATGTATTTTTCCACGGAGAAGGTTTGTATGATATGCTCATTGATGCCACTCGCCACCAGGTGGCGCTGCAGAGTAGCAACTTCTGTCCCGTTCAACCAATTGTCATGAAAATTGGTATGTATATGTATTTTTCCACAGAGATGTTTTGTATGATATGCTCATTGATGCCACTCGCCACCAGGTGGCGCTGCAGAGTAGCAACTTCTGTCCCATTCAACCGATTGTCATGAAAATTGGTATGTATATGTATTTTTCCACAGAGATGTTTTGTATGATATGCTCATTGATGCCACTCGCCACCAGGTGGCGCTGCAGAGTAGCAACTTCTGTCCCGTTCAACCAATTGTCATGAAAATTGGTATGTATATGTATTTTTCCACAGAGATGTTTTGTATGATATGCTCATTGATGCCACTCGCCACCAGGTGGCGCTGCAGAGTAGCAACTTCTGTCCCATTCAACCGATTGTCATGAAAATTGGTATGTATATGTATTTTTCCACAGAGATGTTTTGTATGATATGCTCATTGATGCCACTCGCCACCAGGTGGCGCTGCAGAGTAGCAACTTCTGTCCCGTTCAACCGATTGTCATGAAAATTGGTATGTATATGTATTTTTCCACCGAGAAGGTTTCTATGATATGCTCATTGATGCCGCTCGCCACTAGGTGGCGCTACAGAGTAGCAACTTCTGCCCCATTTAACCAATTGTCATGAAAATATCAGTATGATGATGGTTTTTAAATAGGTAAGATGAATATGATATTCGCATTAATGGAAGTTACCACCAGATGGCGCTTCCATGTATCAAATTCAATACTGATTAATAGATATCTATACGAATTCGTATAAATATAAGTTCGAAAAATATATTTTTGGTGCGATAAGTATAACAAAACTATAAACTTTCTTTCCTTCTCTATCTCTTCTTCTCTTTTATTTTTCTTAAATTTATTTTAGTTGTTGGTGTAGCAACGCGCGCCGGGTACAGCTAATCTATATATATAAAAATGAATGTTTGTCTGTATGTACTCAATGAACTCAAAAACTACTGGACCGATTATTATGAAAATTGGTATGTATATGTATTTTTTCACGGAGAAAGTTTGTATGATATGCTCATTGATGCCACTCGCCACCAGGTGGCGCTGCAGAGTAGCAACTTCTGTCCCGTTCAACCGATTGTCATGAAAATTGGTATGTATATGTATTTTTCCACGTAGAAAGTTTGTATGATATGCTCATTGATGCCACTCGCCACCAGGTGGCGCTGCAGAGTAGCAACTTCAGGCCCGTTTAACCGATTGTCATGAAAATTGGTATGTATATGTATTTTTCCACGGAGAAGATTTGTATGATATGCTCATTGATGCCACTCGCCACCAGGTGGCGCTGCAGAGTAGCAACTTCTGCTCCGTTCAACCGATTGTCACGAAAATCAGTATGATGATGTATTTTTAATGGGTAAGATGAATATGATATTCGTATTAATGAAAGTTACCACCAGATGGCGCTTCCATGTATCAAGTTCAATACTGATTTTAATAGATATCTATACGAATTCGTACAAATAAAAGTTCTTAAAATATATTGTTGGTGCGATAAGTAAAACAAAACTATATACTTTCTTTCCTTCCCTATCTCTTCTTCTCTTTTATTTTTCTTAAATTTATTTTATTAGTTGATGGCGTAGCAACGCGCGCCGGGTACAGCTAGTTTGTTATATCTGTATTTTTAATACAAAACAATGATGTTAATTCAAAGATTGTTGGTATCTTGTTGATATTAACTTTGCATTTGTTTTTTTAACAATATAACAATAGCATTGTAAATTTATTTTTATTAAATAAATGAATCTAGATATGGAACTAGAAAGTAGCACCAGTCCCAACAGACCAAAAAACAGTTCTAGAACCGTTAGAAACAACTCAGTACTTTAAAGATATCGAGATTTCGTTTACTGCACAGTTTCTGAACTGTTCTAGAATGGTTATTTTATGTGTTGGAACAAACCTAAAGTCAATTCAAAGTAAAATATTTATTTAATGCAAAATATTTATCTATAAACTTAATACTTAATTTAAACAACTTTTGTTATTTTAATAATAATACAAAAATAGACTTGTTAATTGTTATAATATAAATTTCACAAAAGCTTACCATGTTTAAACTCTCCAAATAATTACACTTGGCAATTCAAACTGAAACAAAAAAAAATTAATAAAAATAAGTGCAAAATAAACGCAGTGTGAGTTTAATCAAATAATCAATATTTATGGAAAGGATATAAACATTACGTAATAGTAATCTTATTGGACGAATTCGAGATAAAGTGTAAATGCTTATTTTGTCCCTTGGAAAACCCTGAACTATTTATATATACATTTTTTACTATAAAACAGGAAGTTATTGTATAGGTTCGTATCGTATTCCCATGCAATATTTTCTGTGGTTTTGTATCATAGCATACATGTGGTATTTTATTAAATTAACAACATATATTAGATAACAGAGTTTTGCAATTTGTGGCGTCTGTAAAGCTAAGAGCAAATGAGCAAAATCGCTAATTAATTGCTAATTTAGTGCTAATTTTATGCCAATATAGCAAATTTTGTGCTCTATCAGATTTGCAGAAATTGCAATAACTGCTAGCTTTTTGTCAAGTTAGCAGTGTATAATACTTCTAGAATCCTACATTAGGATCACTTCAATTAATAACTAATTAGTGCTCATTTAGTGCTCTTGATTTATGCGAAAAATATTTTATCTAATATATAAAAATAAGTCGGATTTTCCTCCCTGATGCTATAACTCCACAACGTACAAATCGATTTCCAAGGTTTTGCATTTGTTGGAAAGGTCTCGGGCTCCGTGAGGTTTATAGCAAAGAAAATTCATAAAAAATTTCAAGAGAAAAGCAGGAAAACAGTCTAATCTATATATATAAAAAAGGATGTGTTTTTATGTACGAAATCGATGAACTCAAAAACTACTGGACTAAAAATGAATATGCTATGCTCATTGATGCCACTCGCCACCAGGTGGTGCTGCAGAGTAGCAACTGCTGCCCCGTTTAACCGATTGCCATAAAAATTGATAAGTATATGTATTTTTTCACGGAGAAGGTTTATATGTTATGCTTATTGATGCCACTCGCCACCAGGTGGCGCTACAGAGTAGCAACTTCTGTCCCGTTCAACCAATTGTCATGAAAATTGGTATGTATATGTATTTTTCCAAGGAGAAGGTTTGCATAATATGCTCATTGATGCCACTCGCCACTGGGTGGCGCTGCAGAGTAGCAACTTCTGCCCCGTTCAACCGATTGTCATAAAAATTGGTATGCATATGTATTTTTCCACGGAGAAGGTTTGAGGTGGCGCTGCAGAGTAACAACTTCTGCCCTGTTCAACCCATTGTCGTGAAAATCAGTAGGATGCTGTATTTTTAATGGTTAATTTGAATATGATATTCGTATTAATGGAAGTTACCACCAGATGGCGCTTCCATTAAACGAGCAACCACTACTTATTTGATTACTTTAATCACGCCACCATAAGGTGGCGCGGTCAATATCACATATATTTAAACGAGCAATCCTTACTTAAGTATTGTGATGCCACCGGAAGGTGGCGCAGTTAATATCACTTATATTTAAACAAGAAATTCTTACTAAATTAAGTATTGTGATGCATCTAATATATTTTATCAATAAACTACAAAATATAACGAAAAAAAAAAAATAGTATAAATCTGATAACTAACGAAAAAATATGATGAAAACGATAAAATCAAAATAAATTGAAAAACCGAAAAATGGAAGAATGACATAAATGATTTGCGGTACGAAGTCCGCCGGAATAGCTAGTTTTTTTATAAATATTTTTTTTTACTAGTTAACTACTACCTTCACAAAGTAATATCTTTAAGATAGAATACGTAGGAGTTCATTCAGAGCATTAACAGTACATAAAAAGTGCTCATTTAGTACTCTTAATTTATGCGAAAAATAATTTTATTTTTTATTTTTTACTTGTTAACTGCTACCTTAATGGAATTAGCATGTAATATCTTTGAACCAGACAGTGCATACAAATTAAGTGCTCATTAAGTGCTCTTGTATTATTCTATCTTAAACATTTTACTTGCCAGGTCTGTTAAGGTATCGGTTACTAGTAAAAAATAAAAAAATAATTCATTTTTTAAAAAATAAATCATTTTTTGCATAAATTAAGAGCACTAAATTTTCAAATACTTTTGATGCTCCGGTTGACCTCTTACGGATTTTGTCTAAAAGATATTACTTTTATTTGTTAAATATTAAAATTAAAATATTTTTCGCATAAATCAAGAGCACTAAATAGTTATTAATTGGAGTCATCCTGATGCAGGATTCTAGACACATACACTGCTTGCGTAACAAAAAGCTAGCAGTTTTTGCAATTTCTGCAAATCTACGATACTGGCAAAAAATTAGCACTAAATTAGCATTTTGCACTGCTAGCTTTACAGACATAAACTTGTGCTGTAAATACATCAGAAAAAAAAGATAGAAAGCCTTTGTCCTATATTTTATAGGAAAAATAGTATTTGGAGACAGTTTCGCAATTAGAACAATGTTCTGATTCAGTTAGAAAGATTATTTGGATTTGTCTTCGTTCGGATAAAATAATTAGTATTAAAATATGATTTTCGGAAAATTGTTGACAGTCTTAAAAATACTTTTAAAAATCTTGAAAAAAGGACGAAAATCCTGAAAAAAGGACGAAAATCCTGAAAAAAACGTTGTTTAACGTTCGTTTGTAAAAGAGCGTCAATTCTTATAAATAGATTTAAGTTCTTGCATAAACGTCAATTGCATAATTTTTAAAATTTTAAAGAAAAAAAAGGTATTTTTAAATTAAATCGCATTGTTTATAGTGTAATATTGTATTTAAATTGACTGCAGGTCAATTATTAATTTATTAAGCACTAGTTGAAAGTTGAACTCGCAACGTCGTTCGCGTGGCGTGTGATTGTTGTATAAAAATTTCTTACCTAATCCCATTTAAGGAATGGGAGAGAAATTTTTATACACCAGATGTTAAGTTGAAAGAAGACAAATACATCTGTGAAAACCGCATTCGAATCGGATCAGTAGTTTTCATGTGATGCGCGCACAAACATACATACAGACAGACAAAAAAATCTAACCACATTTTTGGGTTCCATTTCGATGGACCCGCAACGTCGTTCGCGTGGCGTGTTGATTTTTGTATAAAAATTTCTTTCCTCACCCCGTTAAAGGGAGGGGGAAGAAAGTTTTATTTACCAGATGTTAAGTTGAAAGAAGACAAATACGTTTTTGAAAACCGCATTCGAATAGGATCACTAGTTTTCATGTGATGCGCGCACAAACATATATATTCCTACAGTTTTATTATATGTATAGATATAGATTTATCTGAGTTTTATGCATATTCAGGTAATACCTCAATGCATAAAAAATTGGTTTAAATGTAAAACAAAGTCGTTATAATAGAAAAAAAAAATGTCAAGGGACACCCGGATGGAACAAAGTTCCTTTCGATTAATTAGTGAAGCAATTGTAATTTGTAAACACAACAGAGTGTTTATACATACATAAGCATTTATTATTGCCTGTATAAAATGTCTACTTACCTAACTCTATCAGCAATATTGTCACGCCTGGGGGGATAGAAGAATGTGTCTTAGTGTTTTGGGATGAGGGGTAGCTTACTGAAGGCACTTCCCACCCAGGTCGTGGTTATCTACCCCCTGGTTAGGTATCCTGCTGAAGGCAGAGAACTAACCAGGAGGAAGATTAGATAAACAACAGGAAACAAACAAAAAATATATTAAGAAAGAAACAATAAAAATGAATAACGGATAACTAAATACAAATCTTAACTAACCTTACCAAATAATCTACATGGTGGCATGTCACATTTACTCACAAAAATACGTCAAGAGTCACAACGGCCCAGACCCAAGGGTCTGTTTTAGGGACACCCCAAAGGGTGACCCTTACAGACAACCTCAGGCTCCGAACTCCTCGTGTCCGACCTCAACAACTTGCTTTTAGAGCCAATTCATATTCTACGTGAGAATAAAAATTAAACTATTTAAACACGTGTTGAGATCTAACGTAATGACTTTGACCTGGTAAAATGTAATACAAAACAATACAGTAAAATATAAAGTAATAAATTAATATGTAGGGCAAAACTGCCCTATCACCGTATGTGACAATATCCGGAACTTTTGCAGAAACACTGTCAGGATACATTATTGTTATTATTTGCTATTATTTTATTATTTATTATTTACAAAAAACCTGTATAAACTTAACAAAGTCGCGACACTACACTCTACACTGTTCAAAGCAAAATAGAAAATAATAAATCCATTATCACCTCAATATTTTCAACAGTTCGTTTCTTTTAACAAAAGTGTCCATTTATACAATATCAGAGGTTTATACATATATCTAGAATTACTTTTTATTTCAATTTAATTTAAAACAGGAATTAACAATTTAATACAAAATTTTAAAATTAAAATATTTGACAGTAACTGAGAGTTAAGGTAATTTGACGTAGGTACCTAACTAGTCAAGTTACGAACTATTTTTAAAATGTTTATGAATTTATTAATTTATAAACAGGATGAAATAAAATTTAATACTATTATAGGTACTTATTTTTTTTTCTACAGTATTTTCTTTTAATTTAAAATAGTGTCTTTTTAATTGTAATATATTTATCTATAAGAGAGAGAGAGAGAGAGAGTTTTATTTTTTGGTCTGTGAGAGAGAGACAGACAGAGAAACATGCGTGTGTCGTGTCGTGACATATTTTGGTCTGAATTTTTTTCGGCTAGCCTCTAGCCCAGTCGTAACTGGTCGTAACGCCCCAAAGGGAACTTCGTTCCAAAAGGTGTTTTTGGACAAGAAAATCTTTTAAAAAATTGTTAGTAAGTCCTGAAAAATCAAAATTGTTCTAGGGTACCGTTAAACAGATGCAAGACTATTTTTTAAATTTTAGAAAGTATTCGAACAAGAATTGGGAAATTGAAAAATGCTCGAATCCGCAATCTTTGCCTCTAAATTCATTGATAGTTCACTTTTGGCTTAAACAAGGTACACATAGATAACAATAAAAATAGCTAAGCTATTATCCTAAATGTGTAAAAAACTAATTATGCATAGTCACTTAATGTTACAAATTCATAACTTTTCTATTCCTATTCAAGTAGAAAATAATTGTGTAAAATGATGTTAAAATCACCGACTAACTACTAATGCATCTTTGGTTGAAGTAGCTAGAGGCGTTACCGGCTATAGGTAAAGATTGCAAGTTTGAATTCTGCCAAATATGACATTTTTTGAATTCTCATTAATATCATTTCCTTATTTCTAAATTTCAAAAATCTCATAAATGATACCACAAAAACCGATTATAAGATTACAGCATTTCTAGTTGAAATAACCTATATGAATATAATTAGAAAAAATATAGAACAATTTAATCTATTTTTATAAATGTATGGTACATTAACTCATGTCATGGTGGAGTAAAAGTCTTACAAAAAAATATTGGCAAAGAAACATTTTTATTTTAAGCATCTAATTATTGAAACTTAAGTAAGATATATTAGTTTACGAAGGTATCAAAATTCTCGATTTTTAGAGGTTCAGATGAGGGGTTTAAAAGCAAATAACTAAAAAAATCATTAGGGGGCTTGTATTGTATTACCTATATGTTAAAAACTAGGTAGACTCGGTACGGTTGTGCCAGGTCCCGGTAGTGACAGTCGTCATAATTTTGAAAATATAGGATATAGCGTGGTGTGTGCAAGGGAAAAAAGGGACTTACTCGTCTCAAACTGTTTCACAGTGTTGCATCATTTTCCGCGCAGTGAGTACTTGAGTAGAAGCTAATTTTGATTTTAACCACCAAAAAGTAAGTTTTTTCGTTCATTTTCAATTCCAAATTACTCTAATATCTATGCTGATAGGGTATTGAGTGTTATTTAACGATATAATTCACATATTTGCAGTTTAATATCAGTGATTACATTTATTGTAGGTTATTTTGTTTTGGCGTGGTGACTGCATTTTTATAAAAACGATCCCTGGTTACGGTTGTGACATTTTAACTGGGTACGGTTGTGACATAAGTAATATCTGTTGTTTTTGTTTTAGACGCCTAGAAATCTCGTTAGAAAAACTAAAAGAGGACAGTGTACCGTGTCGCAGTACGAAGATGCGTATAATGAAGTAAAACGCAGGACTTCCTTGCGCAGTGCTGCAGAAATGCACAATGTTAATCGGAGTCTCTGTTAAGGTATGTCCGTAAACGCGATGCACCACCTTCAACGATGAAAATATTCGTGTCAGCATGGGACACGTCGCTCACAATAAAGTGTTTTCGGTACAACAAGAGCAGGACTTGTCAAAATACTTACAGCGTTGTGCGGACATTTATTTCGGACTTACTCCTAGAGAGGTGCGGAAGTTGGCTTTTGAGCTTACAACTAAAGCGACCTGCTACTTGGGTTGAGAATGAGATGGCCGGCGAAGAATGGTTCCGGTCATTCCTGAGAAGAAATCCTTCTTTATCTGTTTGCGTAGCTCAAGCTTCAACAGAACAAACGTGGAAGGAAGCTTTTTATGGCAACTTACAAGTCGTTTTGGGTAGATATCCTTACGAGCCACAGGATATCTACAACGTAAACGAAACGGGCGTCACTACGGTCCAAAGACCTGATAAAGACGTTGCTAGGTGTGGCATACGGCAAGTGCAAGCCCTTACTGCTGAACGGGGCATATTAGTCACGATAACTTTTGCAGAGAATTGGGAAATTTATTTTCCCCCGAGTAGGTACGTTACTTTAACCACTTTTTGAGTGACGGACCAGTCGGAGCTGTTGAAGTTGCAAACCCTTCCTGGTGGATCATTTAAGAGCATTTCTATCCCGTTTTGTAATCACTTAACATCATTTTTATACTGTCACTATTGACCCCCAGTACTGTCACAACCGCCCCTGGGATGTGGTCGATTGTGACAATTTCCCTTTGTTTAAATAAATATATTTTATGATTTAACTATTTGATTTAGACCTAAAATTTTAATGGTAAGTCGTTAATTAATGAATATGCTACATTATAATGCAGTTGGTAGTCAGATTATTAGCATAATTTAAAAAATATAGGCGGACAAACTAAAATTGTCACTACCGTACCAAGTCTACTAAGTTGTAGATCTTGCTGCGTCACTTATAGCTGTTTGGTAAAAAGTGGACTTACTTTAATTTTTGCCAAAAAGGCTCCTTGACATTTGACAAGTTGAAAAAATTGACACGAAAAATAGGCGTCAAGAGCTAAAAATATTACGGTTTAAAAATAATGTTTTTTGAAGAGGGTCCCGAGAAAAAAAATCTTCAGAAAGCGTTAAAAACGGCTATTTTTGGGTCTTTTAAGACTTTTTTTTTAGTGCAACAACATACTAAAATTTGGAGAAAATCGGTAGTCCCCCCTCACAAAAGTAACTGTTCATATGTAAACTTAACAGACTAACCAACACTGATAAACTAATGAGGTTAGAAGATAGTCAAACTGCGCATATAGTTAATGAGGAAACTTATTTATTTTTAGGCAATCAGTTAAATTTTTTTTATCGTTTCACTTTTTTTAATAAATGGAAAAATTGTGAACTAGGAAATGACTGAAAATTTATTAGACATAACATAATTTTTCAAACACTAAACTTAATAGGTTTTTATACGAGTATGTAATTACACTACTGTGTAAAGCGGTTTAACACTTTTGTTATATACTATACTTTATCTACGCCCACTACTACTGGTTCCGCCAAAAAAAAAGTAACGGAAAGAAACAGAAAAAAAAAATAAAACCAAGAAAATATCTTTCCAAAATAAATATTTCACTAAATTTTATATTTAAGTAAATGTTATTTTATTAGTAACACTTAGAACGTTGAATCTACGACTTGCTCTCCACCTGCCCACTGAATGCGAATATGGCCTACTACTTTTTTTATTTTGATGTAAATCAGGTTAGCTGAGTCTATTTTCTAGTTTTTGGATTTGTGAAAAAAAGTGGTTACAGGGCATTTAAATGAGAGAGGAAAGTCGAGATTGGAAGCCAACGATAAATATAAGGAGACCAAGGGAAGTTTCGTTACTCATTTATGTGACGAATTTGCTGCCGTAACACCCTTTTCCGAATCTAATATTAAAAGTCTACAAAATATAAAAATACCTCCTCGTCCTACTCGATTTCAGACGCTATGGCAATGATACGACGTTTGAACTCCACAGGAAACCAACATTACCGTACAGAGAACTCTTCATACCCACTGGAATCGAGGAATACAAAGAACCTCAAGAGTTTCGAAAATCAAGATCCCCTTTCTACCCTTAGACTCCTCCAAGGACCTTACTGCAGACCTAGAAGCCCTCCTTGATGAAACCTCTCTCTTCTACAGATAGATGTTTGATGATGTAAACATTATAGACGGACCACCACCACACTAAATATAAAAAAATGGGCCCTTGGAGAAGGTTTCTGTGGTTCCCTTCTCAAGCCGGAGAAGACATGCCACAACCTCAATCCCCCAAACCCACAGTGCACCACGTGGGTCTCCACACACATTTACACTAAAAAAAGAGAATGACGGTTTAGGCACCTTCAAGGAGCTTTGGAACCAGAAGACACAGGAGCTACAGAGGAAGCAACACCAACCTGATGCAGATGAAGAGGTTTATCAGAGGAGGACCGACGACCTTTTTGCTGTAGACCTAGAAGCCCTCCTTGATGAAACCCCTCTCCCCTACACATAGATGGTTGATGATGTAAACATGATGGATGGAACACCACCATCACCACCACACTGTATACAAAAAAATGAGCCCTTGGCGAAGGTTTCTGTGTGTCCCTTCGTCCTTGCCAAATGGGGGGTCTCACGCCACAGCATTAATTTCCCAAACCCACATTGCACAATTGCACCATCTGGAACTATAAACCTACACACACTCATACTCACACCAAAAAATTTTTTTTGGCACTTTGGGCACGTTTTAGCATCCAGGAACCAGGAAACACCGAAACAGTCAGAAAATCAGGAAGCGAACACCAAATGTCCATCCATTCCCTGAAGAGGACACTAAGTCCTATAGCAGGGTCCTTAAACCCAACACCCAAAACCCATCAACATCACACTCCTGTGAACCAATGATTCCATGTATTTCATCACAAATAAGAGTGAATTTTTTCCTTAAATTCAAACAGGTTTACATAATAATTAAGTAAAAGGTAAACACTTCAAATATGTTATTCAAATTCTTGTATGCAAGTAGAAATATCTATTTTTAGCTTCAAATTACGTCATTGATTCTATTAAGGAGAACAAAAAAAATAGGTGTAAATCATTCCCACTCTTTATCCTTTAAACAAAAATCGATAAAAACGTAGAAGATAATAAAAGTTTTTTGTATACAAACACATGTATACCAAAACCATGCTTTTACCCGAAAATTTTCTAAACAGTGAAATAGAGTAGGTAGAAATTCCAATATATCTTAATACAGGACCGGTTTTTAACATAATTTACCGGAAAAAATATATCGCATAAGACGATTTTGATAAATTTTGAAATAAAGATAACTAAACATTTATTATTGTCCAAATTACACCTTCTGCCTATCCTGTAAATGTTCAATGTTACAAAAAACTTCGAACCATTTTTTTTACCTGTATTTTGAAAAGAAAGCTTATTTTAAATTGTATGGTGTGTTACTAAGGATAGAATTATCTTGTCAGGTAGTCAATCTATTCTCTACTTTCGTAAAGCTATTTACAGTACCATTTTTATTTATTTACCAACAAAAAATAGGAAATATGGTCCACTGACATTCCTATCTGGTTTTAAATATTGCATATTTCTATTGTTTTCACCCCAACATCAAATAGTAACAACATAGAAATCGTTTTAATCGAGGCAATGAAATACTAAACCTTCGAAATTTAAACGGCAAGACGGATTTTATGCATCTTTCGATGGCACGAATTTCCGCTTGAAAGATGCTTGGGTACATACCCAAGCTTTCTGAGTATTTGGTTCTAGGTCCAAACACCCCTGCTCCTGTTCCTTTATCTGTCTTGGAGCCGTCCGTGTACCATTTTATGGCGTTTTGGCTGAGCCCCAATATGGTGTTTTCGTCCCATTCAGATTTGCTTCCCAATTTAGTGGTAAATTTTCTTACAAAATTAAATTTCTTTGGCATATCATCTTGGGGCATTTCCCAAGTTTGATCAAGTTGATCGAGGTTTTTCCTTGACTATTCCTTCTTTGATCATTCTATATATTGTTTTCATCCTAGCATTTTCTACTTGAATATGCAGTGGCGAGAGATTTAGTATTACTTCCATTGCAGCAGTGGGACATGTTCTCATTGCTCCAGTGATACATGCACAGGCTAGTCTCTGAATCTTTGAGAGGTTTGTCCTCGTAGTGATCAGATTAGCTCTCGTGCCCCAAGCTACTGCCCCATATGTGATGATAGGTCTCACTATTGCTGTGTACATCCATTGCAATGTCTTTGGGTTACAGCCCCAATTTTTCCCAGCAATGTTTCTGCACACCATAAGGGCTTTTGTAGCTTTGTGTATTATTTCGTTTTCGTGTTTGTTCCAGAGTAACTTATTATCTAGGATTAGCCCTAGATATTTGACCTTTGTCTTCCACTCAACGGTATTTCCACCTATTTTTATAGTTTTTAGTTTAGGTTTCTTTTTCTTTGTAAAGGCTACTAGCGTGGTCTAGGTGGGGTTGATATTAAGTCCCACTGAATCACACCACTGCTTTGCTGTGTTCAGTCCTCTTTGCACTATGTCGCAGAGGACGTTTTCATATTTTCCTCTTGCGAGGATAACTACGTCATCAGAGTAACCCTGGCAAGGTATACCTAATTCGGTCAATTGCCAGAGTAAACTGTCTACGGTGAGACTCCACATAAGTGGGGATGCAACTCCCCCTTGCCGACAACCTCTGGTCGTGTTGATGGAGATAGTAGACAGTAATTGCGACAACCAGGTGGAAGTCGTTCTATCTACTCCTCTATCACTGAGTGCTCTTTTGACAGCCTCGTGTGGAGTATTGTCAAAAGCCCCCTCTATGTCTAGAAAGGCACATACCACGGTTTCTTTTGTGTTTAGAGCGTCTTGGATTTCGTCAGTCAATTGTATCAACGCGGTTTCCGTAGATTTGCCCGTTTGATATGCATGCTGACGAGGGCGCAATGGCACCTGCTCCAAGACTTCTGTTCTAATATAGTTCTCCAAACAGTAGACAGGAACCTTCCTGCAGACCTAGAAGCCCTCCTTGATGAAACTCCTCTCTCCTACAGATAGATGGTTGATGATGAAAACATTATAGACGGACCACCGCCACCACCACACTGAATACAAAAAAAAAATGAGCCCTTGGCGAAGGTTTCTGTGGTTCCCTTCGTCCTTGCCAAATGGGAGGTCTCACGCCACAGCGTTAATCTCCCAAACCCACATTGCACCTTCTGGGATTACACACCCCATACACTCATACTCACACCCAAAACTTTTGTTTTAACAGTTTAGGCACGTTTCAGGATCCAGGAACCAGGAAACACCGAAACAGTCAGAAAATCAGGAAGCGAATGTCGCCGGCGACTGATACTACCTCCATCAAAACTCCATCATCCATTCCCTGAAAAGGACACTAAGTCCTATAGCAGGGTCCTTAAATCCAACTCCCAAAACCCACCAACATCACACTCCTAAGCGAAAATACAAAAATATTTGCTCGTCCTTCTCGATTTCAGAAGGTACAACAATGATACGACGCTTGAATTCCACAGGAAACCAACATTACCATCCAGATAACCCTTCACACCCACTGGAATGGAGAAATACACAGAACCTCAAGAGTTACGAAAAACAAGATCCCTCTTCTCACCCTAAGACTGCTCCAAACAGTAGACAGGGACCTTCCTGCAGACCTAGAAGCTCTCCTTAATGAAATCTCTCTCTCCTACAGATAGATGGTTGATGATGTAAACATGATGGACGGACCACAAAAAAAATTAGCCCTTGGCAAAGTTTTCTGTGATTTTTCAGCCCAACAGCAAATAGTGAAAACATCAATATCGTTTTAGTCGAGACAAAGAACACATTTCCGTCAATAAATAACAAGTTATGTTTGAAATGCACTTCATCATGAATGTTCGTTTTGAATTATATTTCATGGGGAGATTAAATTTATTCGTTCGTTAAAAAAAGATTATAAAAATTGAACTAGTTTTTACAATAAAACCACTTCAACTACAGTAATCAATAAAAAACTAGTTGAACTTTTCAAGTATCTTTTTTTAACAGACCTATTCACGTTAAGCGCTAGTTTTGTATAAAATAAAATTACATGATGGATTGTATAGATTGGTTTTTTATGAAAACAAGTTTCAATATTATTTATTTAATTTTTTCAATTAACTAAAGTTAATGTAAGAAGTAAGAAAGTAGAATCGAATTTATACAATATGAGTTATATACACGAGTTTCAGAAAATCGTTAAAATTTTACCGTTAAGGTTGTCCGATCTGGACCAAAATCAATGGGGTTCTTCTTCATGACATGAGGATTCTAGATACCAAATCTCATGACCCTCAAATCTTCTTTTCAAGAGTTATAGCGCACAAAAACGGAGGCAAATATGAATTATATAAACGTGTAAAATTTTACCGTTAAGGTAATTCGATCTAGACCAAAATCAATAGGATTATTTCCCATGACATGAGGATTCTATATAACAAATTTCATGACCATGTGTGCTTTAGTTCAATAACTATAGAGCACAGAGACGGAGGGACACACATGGCGATCTTATAAACTACCTCGATGGTACCTAATAAACAGGGGTTTTTCTTCATAACATGAGGATTCTATACACAAAATTTCATTACCCTGTGATCATCCCTTTAAGAGTTAAAACACACAAACTAAATAGGCATTGTATACACGAGTTTCATAAAACCGTTAAAAATTTTACCGCTAAGGTTATCCAATATGAACAAAATCAATAGGGTTCTTCTTTATTACATGAGGATTCAATATACCAAATTTCATAACACTCTAATATTCTTTTCAAGAGTTAAAGCTCCCAAAAACTTAGGCAAATATGAATTATATAAACGTGTTTCGGAAAACCGTTAAAATTTTACCGTTGTGGTAATCCGATCTAGACCAAAATCAATAGGATTCTTTCCCATGATATAAAGATTCTATATACCAAATTTCATGAACTTGTGTGCTTTAGATCAAGAGTTATAGCGCAC
Organism: Altica lythri; assembly: GCA_964028335.1. Lineage (NCBI taxonomy): Eukaryota > Metazoa > Arthropoda > Insecta > Coleoptera > Chrysomelidae > Altica > Altica lythri. The sequence continues at coordinate 26,007,639 of OZ034801.1, read as the reverse complement.
ACAGACGGATAGGGACACACATGCCGATATTATAAACTACATACTTCGATGGTACCTAATAAACAGGGGTTTTTCTTCATAATATGAGGATTCTATATACAAAATTTCATTACCCTGTGACCATCCCTTTAAGAGTTAAAGCACACACAAACGAATTATGCATTATATACACGAGTTTCATAAAACCGTTAAATTTTTACTGTTTAGGTTATCCACTCTGAACCAAAATCTTTATCACATTCTATATAACAAATTTCATGACCCTGTGACCTTTCATTCAAAAGTTATGTTATAAGCCAGAGGATGAAATGACACACAAGCCGATCTTAAATGGTACTTAATAAACATTATCCAATACAACTTTCAATATATTACATATTGATAAATCTGTAAATTTTACTTTGATATACCGATATCTAATTGTATAATTAACCTTTTGTTATAAAAATTGCGGAAGTTTTCAATTTTCAAATTACATGTTAATTGAAATACACTTTACTTTTCATATGGAGTTAATTAACTAATTATCATTAAAAATTGTCAATTTTAAGTCTTCTTTACAATTGAAATATGGAATTATAAATCAAAGTTCAACACGTTTTTGCAGAATATATAAATTTTGCATAATAAATTGAAAAACTAATTGGTTGTATGGGTTTTGTATAGTTGTATAATTTAACATTCTTTTATGGTATTTTATTAGCTTTTATTGTATCTATGTAATGGAGACTTGGAAACGTGATTTTGTCCAACTTTGAAATATCAGATTAATTTGAAACTTGCAATAATATAAAATATAAAAAAAAGGGTGTGGCAGTCAGTGGGACTGCCGGCAGAAGTTATACTTCTATGCACGCGCCCGGATTCATAAATTTTTATGCGAATAATTTAGCAAAATCATTATATGATATTCGTGTTCAGCGACCTCAAAAACCTCCTAGTACCAAGTACACACTGATTTTGTATCAAATTTGCATAACATTTCCTGGAGACGAGGTCCGTCTTAAGTACCAGGTGTTTCGTCCTTCAACTGATAAGTTTTCAAACATTTTTAAGGATTTACCTCCATACCATGTTTTGCCAAAATCATAGCTCCACTACGTTTATTCTGTACACGACAAAAATAAGAGCTCGGGTCATAACCAAAGACACTTAGATGCTGAACCTCTTCTGTTAAAAGAAAGTGCTCGACGAAACAAATAGCACTGTATTTTATATTATGACGCATGGTCGCCATCATTTTCTATTTCAGCACATGATGGACAGATGATTAAATTTTGACCAACCAAAGACCACTTTTGCGCCTCTTAGACGAACTAGGCAAGCAGGATGATACTGTGTTTCACATTTGGTACATTTGAATTCGCCTTTTAGAGATCGTTTACAACTCGCGCATGTAATTTTCACATTTATATCATCATCACTCGGCGCCATCAAATATACATTAATGGCATCACTGTTAACTAATAAAACTTAATAACTAAAAACACAGGCAAGTAGAAATATTTTTTTTTTAAAAGTTAACTGTATTCAATTAAATAAATACTTAGACAAATAAGACCAGTTGATGTGTGTCCTTACTTCAAACACGAAAACTAAACAGTAAAACGATCAATGTACAAAAATAGTTATTTATGAAACAGTTCGTGAAGTATGCTTTTTGCGCACGCACGCGATGTTTAGAGCACGAGCAAAGCGAGTGCTATATATCGCGTAAGTGCGCAAAAAGCACTTCACGCACAGTTTCATACAATATTTTATCTACGATAAACAAATAAAAAATAATTACAAATTCAAATTTAAAAATTTAAACTACAGCACAGTCAGGATAACTTTTGTTGAAATTTAATGCTCTCATAGCAACACCATGACAACGCGAATGCTAAGGATATTTGATTATATGAAGGTGTGTCAAAAACAGTGCGAAAAAGTAAATCCCATTTGAAATACATTGTTACTTCACGCACACTTTCAATCCTTCACGCACTGCTGTCTATAATGACAGTTTTCACGAACTAAAAATTGATACATAATATGAGGTAGAGTAGATAAAAGTGTTTACAAAACCCCATAGTGCAAAATATAAAGCAACCATGTGACGGTAGTATGGACTACAATACAATACTCATTACTGAATATTATGATTAATATTATTAATATAAAATACTAAACTTTATATGTTTACTTACGTGACTGAATTATAAAGTAATCTGTCAAACACAATGTAATACGTCACTATAATATTCCAAAACATTAGCTCAGACTGTATATCTATCTCTTTTTAATGTACTGATACCTTATATGTGTTTCTGTCTCTCTCTTACTCACACCATTACATATGCAATGATTTTTGCCATTTAACCCCACACAAATCCAGTGCATAAATAGAAGTATAACTTCAAAAATCGAAAGTATCGAATCGGGTGAAGGGTTAAAGCTTTGCGATTTAACACAGTATTGCTTTCGAATACAGGCTTTATTGGTTCGAATCCGATCAAAATTGGGAAATGCTCCAAAATGATATGCCAAAGAAATTTAACTTTTTGAGAAAATTCGCAACACAACTAGGTAGCAAAATGTCATAAAATGGTATATGGAAGCTTCAGATCAGATAAAGGAACAGAAGCAGGGGTTTGTGGACCTAAAGCCAACTACGCAGAACGCCTGGGGACATACCCAAGTATCTTTTAAGCAGTCATCAAAGCTCTGAACTCGCACACAATCAGTTCAAAGATGGTCGAGGTAAATTAAATGAACTAGGACTAAATAACACTGTTACCGTTCTATGGGTTCCAGGACACATAGAAATAGAAGGAAACGAAACAGCAGATAAGCTGACAAAAGAAGGAGCTGAAACCCCAAACTTGGCACCAGAACCATCTTGTGGAATCAGCAGTAGTACAATCTAAAAAAACTAATAAAAGAAATGGATAGAGAAAAATCCAAGTAGTGGGACGATCTAGCAGAGCCATGTGAAGCTCCAAATTCGCCCGGGCGAAACGTGAACTTTGCGCCCCCCCTGAAAAATCCCCTCACATGTCTTGTTTTTGCCCGGCTTCCACAAGAGTGGTAATTAACGACTGACTATAGGGACGCTTCCATGTGGCAGGGTCTGAGAAAGAAATTCTATTTTTTTCTTCTTCAATATTGTCATTACTACACTCATCTAAATAATCTAATATTGGTTGCTTTTCAGTCTTTTCTTTCAATATTTCAGTCTTACTATCCCCTTCTGTATCTTGTGGACCTATATCTTTATTTCTGCACCGCTGGTTGAACCATCAGGGTAGAAGGGAGAGCTTGAGCTGTATCAACCGTACCGCTGGGTTTCTTCGCCTTTTCTAACCATTTTTGCCTTGAGTGGGCTAGTTGCTTCTTTTCTTCTTCTTGTTTTTTCTCTGTTTTCGAAATTCCGCACCAGATAATTTTTGAGACATTTTTTTCGGTTTTCACAAGACTAAGGACTAAGACAATCGAAAAAGCTCCGGGGACATCAGAAGGGATCTTTCAGCTGTCTTAACCTTAGTAAGAAACACCTCCATATTATAACAGGAATATTAACCGAGAATAACCGGTTAAGAGGACACATGTAGATGAAGCAAAGTGCAGATTCTATGAGATAGAGGATAGGGGTCAGATAACTAAAGTCATACGAAATAGAAGAGAAAGATGTACCTAACTTGAAGCCCAACGATATCCTCAATTTTCTAAGGAAGATAGGACTAGAAGAGCTGCTATAAGTCTGAAGAAACATCTGAATTATAGCAAGAAAAGAGGAACACAATAGATCTTTTAGGTCAAAGGTCTGTTAAGCTGGGTACTCACATGCGAACTGTAACTGTAACTGCACGGTGCACGGTTGCAGTAACCGTATGTTTATGTGTATGTAGACTAACGCACGTGCGTCGATCCGTCTATCAACCAACTAAAAATTTCTTTGTGTTCGCGTAAAAACCGACAACTAGTTATACATCCATGGACGATTCCTTACATACCTGATGTGCTACGCGTCTTCATTTACAATTTTTGGTTACTGTAACTGCACAGTTACAGTTATAGTTCGCAAGTGAGTACCCGGCTTTACCTATAATTTGCTCATACATACATACATAGTTCAATTTTACACAAAAATGTATTTTTTTTATTTGTTTAATTATTATTTATCTACATCTCCAACTTGATTGATAAAGAATAGTGGAAATTTTCTTATTGTAACTAATATTCATTGCTAGTTTAACATATCGAATAAAATTCTATTTTATTGCGTATATTATTGTTTTCCTGATGATGAATTCTGCAACGGTCGCTCTTTTTATAATAAACAATATGAATATAACATCAACAGTGATAAGGTAACAATAGAGTATAAAACACAAACATTTTTTGCTACGCTAAATTATAATAGATTGTTGTTTATTTAATACACGCATTTCCAGTTAGTGGCGTCATATATTGATTTTATAATAACCGTGTCAAAAAAAAATGTTTTATTAATAACCTACTTAAGAAAATTATAAAAAGCGTTTTTATAAACAAACAAAGTTAATGTAAGAAGAAAGAAAGTACCATCGAATATGCAGTATAGACACAAATTTCGGAAAACTGTTAAAAATTTACCCTTAAAGTTATCCGATCTAGACCAAAATCAATAAGGTTCTTCTTCATAACACGGAGATTCTATATACCAAATTTCATACCTCTGTGATCTTTTGTTCAAGAGTTAGCGCACACAAACGAAGGGAAATATGAATTATATACACGAGTTTCGGAAAACCGTTAAAATTTTCTCGTTAGAGTTATCGGATCTAAACCATGTTTGATCAAGTTTTCCACCATGATATGAGGATTTAATATACCACATTTCATGACTCAGTGACCTTCCGTTCAAGAGTTATAGCGAATACAGACGAAGGGATACACAAGCCAATCTTAAAACGTATATCGATGGTGCCTTATAAACAGAGTTTTTCCTTTATGACATTTTATCCTTAGGGTTATCCAATCTAGACCAAAATCAATACGGTTCTTCTTCATAACTTGAGGATTCTGTATACCAAATTACATGACTCTGTAATTTTGCGTTCACACAAACGAAGGAAAATTTGAGTTATATACACGAGTTTCAGAGAATCGTTACAATTTCACCGTATCTAACTTGGCCAAAAATCAATAGGGTTTTTCCCATGACAACATTCTATATACTTAATTTTTAAGTATTAAATTTATACAGAAATATTTTTTTTTCTAAATAATTACACATGGTGTATTTCTCGTTTAAAAACTTGTATGGTTTCAAATAGATGTCAAAGATAATAATAGTATAATACTATTATGACGTTTTACAGAGTCTTTGAAAATCAAAGAAGATATAGACCGTTTACTAAGTACCAACAAATACTTCCCTGGCTATATGCCATGACGGACATTGAATTACAGTTCAAAGTTAAACGGGGTTAGTATATCTGCAAGATAGAACTTAACCATTTTAGTTTGCAATTCGAAAGGATATCACTTATCTTATAGACCGGTTTCGACGTATTGCGTCTTATCAGTACAAGGAAGATATCCGTCCCCAAGCTCTAAGAGCATCTAGACTGGAGATATGTCTGAAATCACACAAATACATTATCTTTAGTAAAGAAACTGTTAAAAGTGCGATAATAGCGACATCTCCATAACTTATTGCAAACTGAAATTCTATTTGACAAAAACCTCTCGGCTTTGTATGGTTTCGTTAATTACATAGAAGGTCTTTGCCTTTTCTTTTAAATAATTAATCTAATGATATTGATTTTAGAACAATCGATAAAACTAATAAAAGAACTATTAAAGAGGTTCAGTGGAGTGGTGTTAAACTGATTGTTTTCTGAAAACACTAATTTAGTCAGATATTTCTATAAAAAATTCTTTTTCGAGCATTTTTTGTAAATCACTCAACTTTCTCGATTCAAACGAATACCAAATACAAAGAAATAAGACCGATCTGACTAAAAATTGGTATGTGTTCTACATTTTTGAAATAGTCATTTAATGAAATATGATACAAATAAATAATATGATATTTAAATATATCCTACATTATGAAGTTTTCAAGGATAAACGAATTAACACATTCATCATTTTTAAAGCATAGCAACATTTTGAATCCATGAATTTTAAAATTTTCTGATCCAAGCTAATTTAAGAAACAAATTCATTTTAGTTATTTTAGACTTTAAAACCACTCAGTTATTGTAAGGGTAGTTTTATGGTGTTCTCAAAAATTTATAAAAAAGGGTGTGGCAGTCAGTGGAACTGTCGGCAGAAGTTTTACTTCTATGCACGCGCCCGGATTCATAAATTTTTATGCGAATGATTTAGCAAAATCATTATATGATATTCGTGTTCAGTGACCTCAAAAACCTCCTAGTACCGAACCGAGTACACACTCATTTTGTATCAAACTTGCATAACATTTCCTGGAGACGAGGTCCGTCTTAAGTACCAGGTGTTTCGTCCTTCAACTGATAAGTTTTCGATCATTTTTAAAGGATTTACCTCCATACCATGTTTTGCCAAAATCATAGCTCCACCACGTTTATTCTGTACACGACAAAAATAAGAGCTCGGGTCATAACCAAAGACACTTAGATGCTGAACCTCTTCTGTTAAAAGAAAGTGCTCGACCAAACAAATAGCACTGTATTTTATATTATGACGCATGGTCGCCATCATTTTCAGTTTCAGCACATGATGGACAGATGATTAAATTTTGACCAACCACTTTTGCGCCTCTTAGCTTGGACGAACTAGGCAAGCAGGATGATATTGTTTTTCACATTTGGTACATTTTAATTCGCATTTTAGAGATCGTTTACAACTCGCGCATGTAATTTTCACATTTATATCATCATCACTCGGCGCCATCAAATATATATCAATGGCATCACTGTTAACTAATAAAACTTAATAACTACAAACATAGGCAAGTAGAAATATATTTTTTTTTAATTAACTATATTCAATTAAATAAATATTTAAAAAAATAAGACCAGTTGATGTGTGTCCTTACTTCAAACACGAAAACTAAACAGTAAAACGATCAATGTACAAAAAAAGTGTTTACAAAACCCCATAGTGCAAAATATAAAGCAACCATGTGACGGTAGTATGGACTACAATACAATACTCATTACTGAATATTATGATTAATATTATTAATATAAAATACTAAACTTAATATGTTTACTTACGTGACAGAATTATAAAGTAATCTATCAAACACAATGTAATACGTCACTATGATATTCCAAAACATTAGCTCAGATTGTTTTTTGTATAGCTATCTCTTTTCAATGTACTGATACCTTATATGTGTTTCTGTCTCTCTCTTACTCACACCATTACATATGTAATGATTTTTGCCATTTAACCCCACACAAATCCAGTGCATAAATAGAAGTATAACTTCAAAAATGAGGTTTAAAAAAATTGGTTCTAACATTTGATGCAAAATGAATGAGAAGTGAAGCCTGATGTATGCGAATGATATTATGATTGTAGATTTTGCGATAGAGAGATTGGAAAGAAAAAATGAGAAATGGAGAAAAGCGCTTAAAAGTAGAGGGTTGAGGGTGAGCAGGACTTAGTATATAAAAACAGACGAGAAGAATGGACTTAAATCAATCTGCAGGACCAACTGCTGCCAGCTATCCAAAACTTCAAATATTTAAGATAAGTGCTAGGAAAGAATGAAGGGGTAAAAAGTAAGATTAATCATAGAACTAAGGAGGATGAATAAACTAAAGAAAAATGAGTGGACTTTTGTGTGACAGTATTGTAAATGGAAAAATGAAAAGTCGACTGTACAAGAGACTTAAAAGACCTCAGAAACCTGGTCCAGAACCAAAGAGTAAGAAAGAAAGTAAGAAGTGGCAGAGCTGAAAATGTTGCGTTGGATGTGTAGATTAACGAAGAGAAATAGAGAAAGAAATGACAGATTAAGAGGTACAATAAAAGTGGTACAGCTGTGCAAGAAAATCCAGAAAGCAGTTTGAAATTTTTTGTTTCTGTAAAGAGAAAGGATAAGGATTATGTGAATAAAAGAGTAAATGAATATAAGTTTGAGGGTAAGAGGAAACAAGGAAGAACGAACTAGACTTGAGATAAAGTTAAGAAAAAGAAAAAGAGTTTCGACTAAAAGTCAAATTTGTTTATTGATATTATATATTTAAAATTCTAAAAGCTTGTGATAAGGTTACAAAAAATACTCTTCTAAAGTAGGTCTTTTCACATTTTTATGTAAGTAATTGGAGAAAAAATAATGTTTAAAAATTTTTTCAGAAAATAATACGTTACAAGGTCGGTAGGTGACTTATTACAGTACGAGTTAGTTTACGGACAAGGCGACGTAGGAGCCGAGTCTGGAAATAAAAACGAGTACTGTAATAACACCTAACGACCATGTATCGTATTATATTTTATTTCATCTTGTTTTTATAAATTAATAAATTCATAAAAATTTTAAAAATAGTTCGTAACTTAACTAGTTACGTCAAATTACCTTAAGTGTCAGTTAGTGTCAAATTTTTATTTTATAGTTATTATAGTGTTTTTAAATGTCAAAAATTACAAGTAATTGTCTTCCCTAAAGCAATCAGAGCAGAGTTGCTAGGCAACACATCACATTGCAGTACATGATACCGTAATGTTTTACTTACCGGCGCCGAATTGATTATAGGGAAGTTTATTTACTGGACAGGATGAAATAAAAAATTTTAACGACATATTTATTTTCGCCCACCTCTATTTTCCAACCCAGTCTTAAACAAGATTAATTACATTAGAGTTGGGCGTTAACTTTAAAACTGTTATTTCATACCAAAAATAAAATAATAATAATTATACCTTTTAATTTTGATGTATTCTTTAGAAATAAAGGTTATAATTTCTTAATTAGCACTAAAGAAATACAAAAAAAATATCAAAGTTAAAATAAATTTAATTTGTTTAAACTATTAAATATAAGAGTAAACAAATAATATTAAAATTTGCATAAACTTATAGAAACGTTACATACTAAATAATGGTATATAAATTGATTATGTGCATGATTTAATTTGATCAATTCCAATTTAATCGACGGTACGTCGTCTCATTCCCCAATTTATATACACGTTAATTCAATCGTTTTTATTTAATTGAGACATTCAACTTGATCTTTAAACTTTTTCTGATTCAATTACTGTTACTATTATTTTTATCTAAGGGACACTTTCCTAAAAATATAAATACATACATAATTAACAACGTCTGCATTAGAATTTAGATTATGTTGACGTAGAAAAAACTAATAACTATCTAATCTGCATTAGAAATAAATAAATTACCAATAATTATCATGTGTAACCTTGAAAGTAAGACCGATTCCGAATATATTTTATAATAAACTAGCGATTCTCCAGACTTCGCACGTGTGCAAAATAATACCAGCTTAGTCAAGATAAAAAAAATCTTCTTCAAGTATTTGGAGGTTTTAAATGATATTTGGGGGGTAGTAGATGCAAAATTTATGATTGTTTTTTCGGTAAAAAAGATAGTTTTCCATATAAACACATCTTCGTTATTACATGAGTTTACAGACACACATGAAATGTCAAATTAAAGCCATTTAACTGAAGACGTCATTAAAGGTGAGAATTTTTTTATCACTTCAAGATCAAAAGTTGTAACCAGAAGAAGTAATGTTAAGTCGTTTAAGTAAAAACAGTAAAGTCACTTGACTTTTACGTTTTCACTATTTGATGTTGTGGGTCCATCTGTCTGTCAGTCTGTCTGTCTGTCTGTCCGTCTATCTGTCCGTCCGTCTGTTTGTCTGTCTGTCTGCGAACACGTTTCCTTTATTACAAGGGCTAAAACACCAAGGAAATGTAAAATTAAAGACGTCATTAAAGGTGAGAGTTTTTTTATCACTTCCGATTCAATAGTTATGGCCAGAAGAAGTAGCAGAGTCTTTTGGTGGAAAACAGTAAAGACACTTGCCTTCCCGGTGCGATAGTTATGATTTTAATAACAGTATTTGTGTTAAATTTAAGAGTTGTGATTTTCTGATTTAGTCACATTATCAAACAAGTAAAAATTTAGGTAATTATGTGTTTGAAATTAAGTTCATTTATCTGTGAACTAAATATATCTACGTACCAACCTTGAAAACACTTGTTCAACAAGCGTTAAATACATTTAAATTTTAGCACGTCCAAAAAATTTAATATATATTAATGCAAAACCATTACTAAGAGAGGTCAACGAAATTTATGATAGGTAATTGCTCTTTGTTATAAAAACTTATTAAACTTAACTGATCTGTACGCCTACTTTTTTAAACGGAATTAATAATGAACATCATGATGATGGAAAATAAATTAGATTAACATCATAATAAGATATACTTAATAGGAATAGGAATTAATATGTGCTAAGTTGGCATAAACCCATTCGCATATTAGAGTGGAGCTCCCTTCCTTTGGAAGAGCGGACTGTCAATTGTATTTTTTTTTTAAATCTTCGAACATTTCAACCTAACCTGTATACAGTATATAGTATTTTACAGTTTTTTATCAAAATTTGAACGCATATTCGCTAAGAACCAACATTGGCTTTCTACACAGCTAAGCTATTTTATTGTTATCTATGTGTAACCTGTTTAAACTAAAAGTAATCTATCAATGAATTTAGACAAATAAAAAATTAAATATAGTCCATTTCACCGATTTTGGCCGATGACAAAAATCGTACTCGAAGTAAATTTAGAGTTACATCTCTCTCAGAAACAGGCAAGTTAGAAATTTAAATGAGGACGTTTGTTTTTTAATACAACACTTACGTAACTGCATCTTGTTTCACCGGTAGATAAAAAGTATTCAATACGGAAGTCTTGACTTAATTCAGATTCCTAGTAACCGTCATGTACGGCTCGTTGTTGAAGGGTTGAATTTAATAATTATTAATGTCATATTTTTGTAAATGTCAATTCACACTGATAGTTTCAGAAACTTACGACCTAATTTAGAAAAAAAAAACTCTCCGCCATTGGTAACTTGGATGACAGTTTAATCTTATTTCAGTGGTTTTTAATATCAAATCGGCCAAAAACGATGAAATGTACTTATATACAGTTTTATTATATGTATAGATAGATAAACGTACTGGTATACTTCAGTCTGTCGCATATGCCATGACACCGAGGTAATAAGGTCATATCCAGTACGCTAATTAGTTCTTAAAAAATTTATAATCAAATATGTCAATTTATATAAATCAATTATTCTGTAAACTTTTTTATTCGATAATAATTTTTATTAACCTAGACCCTTTAATCTACTACTCCAAATTCAGTTTGTATTTGATAAGAAGTTATATATGTACCAATATAAACAACTTGAAATTTTTTTTATGAGGAATCTAATCAACAACTACGATCGTGATTTCATGAATCAAATGCATTATCTTGGCACAAAATTCTTGACCTAAATTTAGCTCAGTCACTCACTTTTATAGGTACTACAACTCGTAGTGTATTACTACGAGACAAATTTTCGCGGATTTCACGGAAGTTGATGACTAATAATTTACTTTTACTCACGAAAATAAACTCGATTTAAACAGAAAAATGGAAAGTGTTTTTCTATACTCATATCGTGAGTTATTCGTAGAATTAATCTAGTTTTGGTAGATAATTGAATTTAACATAATTATTAATTTATTCGTTAGGATAGGTTAGGTTAGGATAGGTTAATATTGTATTCAATATATATCTATATCCTATTAGATAATGTCTAAAATATTCAAACGGGCAATTCTTGTATAAATGTTTATATATTAGCTGACCCGACGACCTTCGTAGCGCCTAACACTGATTATTTATTTATTTTTCTCATTTTTCGTTTTTTCAAATTTTTACAATTTTTTTCTCGTTTTTTATTATTGTTTTCAATGTTTTTTATCATATGTTCTCGTTACTTTCCGGTCTACAAGTTATGTTGTCCCTTCTAACTGCAAACCAGAATGGTTGGTTTAAATTATATATTTTAGATATGAAGTAGTTGTTTCTTCTAAGTTGAACGATCATTGTCTTTGAAAATGTTTTTCAAAAACTTGTAAAGCGTTAGAATAATAATATTCTTTGATCTTTGATATCTATTGATAACACGCTTTATTAAATACGACAATGATACAGTTTTCTGTAATAATAACTTTTTTTGTTTCATTAAATCTATTAGACATCAACTGCGCCACCTTACAGTGACGTCAAAGTACTTAATTAACTAAAAATTGCTCGTATAAATATATGGTATATTAATTGCGCCACCTTACGGTGGCTTCGTAGTACTTAATTAAGTATCTCCTTGGTTTTCTCCTCAGATTTTATTTGGTGTTTTGATTATTTTTCATTTTACTTTAGTTTCTCGTTTTTCTATTAATTTATAAATCGAAATACAACACCAACTATTGGTTTTCTTGCAAATGTAGTAGTCAAAACACAGCGCCATCTACCTGAGGGGGAAAAGTCGAAATAACCAAAACTTAGAAAAACAAAAAATAATTAAGAAAACTAAAATTTAAAAAAAAGCTGAAAAAACTCTAAAAAAAATTATGTGAAAATATTAGAAAACTGTTAGATTGCAATTTTAATGATTATTGCATTGGTTTTATTTTATCTCACAAAATCTTCCCACGCTTATTGTAATTTTTGCAATTCAATAGAATTGTTAATATTAATTTTTAAATTGCATTATCATTCTGTCCGAATATAGAAAAACAAATGTTGCTAATTCATTAATAAAAATTGCATCATCTATTTAACGTTTTATTTATCATCAATATTATATCAAAATACAGGGACTTTTTTGTATTTTGTTTATATTATTAATTAAATAAATCTATTGACACAGTTATGGGAATTGATGATTAATTATTATCCACAAATAAGGTGAAGGTCAACTATACACACTATTATATATCCATTTAACACTTCGCTCCGTTCTTTTTATGTATTGAAACGTCTCGTGACGTGATGATCAGATCTAAAAAAATGTTACCGAAAGAAATCGTGTAAACTTTTATGCTTAGTATGATCATTTCTGTCTGATTGTTGTTTTAATAAAATGTTCAAGTTTCTAAGTTTAAATATATGTAATATTAACAGCGCCACCTTACGGTGGCGTTATTGTACTTAATTAAATAAGAATTGTTCGTTGAAATATGTATATAAAACATTAATAGCGCAACCTTACCATGGCTTAATTTAATGAGTAGGTATTGTCTTTGTTTTTTAGGTTATTTTTCATTTTACTTTAGTTTCTCGTTTTTCCTAAAAAATGGAAAATAAGGAAAAACCATAAAATCTGAAAATATAGGTGCCAAGTTAAAAAAATTTAAAAGATCAATGGCAAAAAATTGAAACACAACTCAAAAATCGCTATTACTAAAGTAACATTCGGAAAAGTTGAAAAAGATTAAAAAAGTGAACAAAAACAGCGATAAATTGCAAACAAACCGAAAAAAACAATAAAATAAATCGAAAAAATCTGAATATAGAAAAAAATCTTGCTTATTGCTTATTTAAACGTCTCGTGACGTGACGATTAGATCAAAAATTCTGTCGTACCAAACGAAAACAAGATACATTTTATATTTAACATGATCATTTCTGTCTGAATATAGATAAAAATCTTGCTTACTGCTTATTGAAACGTTTCGTGCTTATCGATTATTGAAACGTCTCGTGACGTGACGATTAAATCAAAAAATTCTGTCGTACCGAACAAAATCGTGAAAAATGTAATGTTCAACAGGATCATTTCTGTCTCAATATAGAAAAAAATGGCTTCTTGCTTATTGAAACGTCTCGTGAAGTGACGATTAGATCAAAAATTCTGTCGTACCGAACGAAAGCGTGAAAAAAAATTTTCAACATAAATATAGAAAAAAAATCTTGCTTATTGCTTATTGAAACGTATCGTGATGTGACGATTTGATCAAAAGATCTGTCGTACCGAACAAAATCGTGAAAAATTTAATGTTCAACAGGATCATTTCTGTCTGAATATAGAAAAAAAAAATTGCTTTTTGCTTATTGAAACGTCTCGTGCAGTGACGATTAGATCAACAATTCTGTCGTACCGAACGAAAGCGTGAAAAAAAAATTTTTTCAACATGAATACAAAAAAAAAATCTTGCTTATTGAAACGTCCCGTGATGTGACGATTTGATCAACAGATCTGTCGTACCGAACAAAATCGTGAAAAATTTAATGTTCTCAACAGGATCATTTCTGCCTAAATATAGAAAAAAAATTCTTGCTACTTGCTTATTGAAACGTCTCGTGAAGTGACGATTAGATCAAAAATTCTGTCGTACCGAACGAAAACGTGAAAAAAAAATTTTCAACATGAATATAGAAAAAAAATCTTGCTTATTGCTTATTGAAACGTCTCGTGATGTGACGATTTGATCAAAAGATCTGTCGTACTGAACAAAATCGTGAAAAATTTAATGTTCAACAGGATCATTTCTGCCTGAATATAGAAAAAAAATTCTTGCTTCTTGCTTATTGAAACGTCTCGTGAAGTGACGATTAGATCAAAAATTCTGTCGTACCGAACGAAAGCGTGAAAAAAATAAATTTCAACATGAATATAGAACAAAAATCTTGCTTATTGCTTATTGAAACGTCTCGTGATGTGACGATTTGATCATAAGATCTGTCGTACCGAACAAAATCATGAAAAATTTAATGTTCAACAGAATCATTTCTGTCTGAATATAGAAAAAAAATGGCTTCTTGCTTATTGAAACGTCTCGTGAAGTGACGATTAGATCAAAAATTCTGTCGAACCGAACGATAGCGTGAAAAAAAAATTTTTCAACATGAATATAGAAAAAAAATCTTGCTTATTGCTTGTTGAAACGTCTCGTGATGTGACGATTTGATCAAAAGAAAAAAAATTTTTTGCGCATATCAAATCTAACATGTGGTCGATTTACTACTTCATTCAAAAAAAAATTACATCATCTAGTCAAAGTTTGTTGCGTCATAAAAATTATATCAAAATACAACTTTTTTTATAATATTAATGAAATAAATAAATAAATAAGAAAAATATGGAAAATAATAATTATTATTAATTGTTAATAATTATAATTAATTATTATTTATAATCAAAAACGTACCTAAATCGAAAATAAAATATTCATAATAATCCAAATATCTTTAAACAACATTTAAATAAACAAAACTTTTTATACATATTGTAGTAACAAAAAATCACTTACCTTTTAACTATAAAATAAAACTATATGATAAAAAAATAATTGCAACACTATAACGAAAAATGTTTTACAACAAATTTATTAACAATAAAACATAAATTTTGATCCGCGCCGGATACTTTTGTGAACCGCGTGTGTCTGAACCGAAATATGAACTAGCTGTAAATGTAAAAGTAACGTTAAACACGCTGAAATTCTTAACTACAACCACGAAACCAAACTTTATTCTCGTATTTTTACGAAATAAGTCCAATATATCAGTCCAGTTCGTTTCAGCCGTTATGTGTGTCAGAAAAAAGCTGATTATAGAACTGGTATACGAGTTATGTGCGCGACTTTGAAGTTCGGTTAAATTTCGTGTTCTGGCGCGAATCGGTTCTTTTTAAATTGCTTGTGTATCATTGGTCGCTTTAAATCGATGGATTTAATTATCTGGACTTTAACAATATACCCGCTTAAGTTCCTCTGTTGCCAGATCGATTTCTGATAGTATATCCGTTATCCCATGTGCTGATATATAGTTGATTCAAATAGAAGTGTCATCAAGTAGTCTCTGGAAAATTCAAATTTGTAGTGGCAGCACCCACGTTTAGTGAAATTTGAATCGCAATATTAGCCAGCTTGTGATCAGATTGCTACATATGCTCAATACAACTATAAACATTTTGACACATCGCGATGACATATAATTCCCTAACTAAAGTTCTGTTTCCATTGAATCTAGTAATAAAGTTAAAGATGATCTCACACGTACCCAGCCCACTTGATGACACTTCTATTTGAATCAACTATATGTTTATCAGTTTCCTACCAAAAAGTTTGAGATAAAAGTATATATCGGATCTTTATCTGTCATATTATTATAATGTTTCCTACTTTTACCACCTAAAATAATAATAATGAAAAATACACAGATTTATTGCACCCTAAATTAAGTAAAATAATGCCACCGTAAGGAGGACAGTTAATATTTTAATAAGTTTAAACACGCAACTGCTACTTAATTAAGTACTATGACGCCACCATAAGGTGGCGCAGTTAATATCACACGAATTTAAACGAGCAATTCTTAATTAAGTACCATGACGCAACCGGAAGATGGCGCAATTAATATCTATATATAAAAAAAGAGAAGTTCCCACTATTGTAAATGCAATTTCTGAATCATTCGCGCTCCTTTCAAAAGTTCCACAAGAATCAATCCGAGCCCAAATTCTTTACACCATGTACGCCAGCGATATTCCTCAGCTGCAAAATATCCACCTCTATGCTGACGACACGGTCTTGTACTCCTCCGCAGCTGCGACTGAAACTCTTGACCAAAAAACTCAAAGACTGCTGGATCAATTCTCCAACTGGTGCAGCAGATAAAGAGTAACTCTCAACCTCAGTCGGCGAGAAAATCTCACTTTCGACCATATCAACCTATCAATATGAAAAGCTCGTTCCTAAAGATCAGGTGACCTACTCGGGAGTGCGATTTACTCGAACGCTCAGGTGGGAACTTACAATCAACAAAATGAAAGGACAAGCGTCCCTCCAAGGTGTCCTAGGTGGTAGTTTCGGAAGATATAACACCAAAACCTTACTCCACACTTATAATAAAACCTTACAGTTATAAGGTCATGCCACAGAGAATGTCTACCAGAACACAAACACTCTTCAGAGAACGAACACCATAGCCCAGAGGACCCCATATACCCACTGGAATGGAGGACTCCAAAGAAGATGAAGATTTCCGAAAATCAAGATCCCCCTTCCCACTCTAAGACTCCTCTAAACAGTATACAGGAACCTTCCTGCAGACCTAGAAGCCCTCCTTGATGAAACCCCTCTCTCCTACAGATACATGGTTGATGATGTAAACATGATGGAGGTTAAAAATTATTAGAAATCTTTAAAAAAAATTGAAAATGGTGAAAAAATGTCGAAGTTTATAAAGAAATCTTAAAAAACGTGAACAACTGTAAGAAATTCGTGACAATCTTGAATGATTATCAAAAATTATAAAAAAAATATTGAAAATTGTAAAAAATGTTGTAAATCGTGATAAATTGACGAAAATCCAAAAATCCAGAAAATTATTGAAAATCGTGAGAGTCGTTAACAGTGTAAAAAAATTGGTAAAAACTATATAACAATTATGAAAAATATGTAAAAAAAAAGTTAAAAATCATGTAAAGTTGATCAAAATCGTAAAAAATTGTTGGCATTTTCAAAAATTATTGAAAATGTTTAAAAAACAGTCAAAAATCATAAAAAAAGGGTGTGGCAGTCAGTGGGACTGCCGGCAGAAGTTATACTTCTATGCACGCGCCTGGATTCATAAATTCTTATGCGAATGATTTAGCAAAATCATTATATGATATTCGTGTTCAGCGACCTCAAAAACCTCCTAGTACCGAGTACACACTGATTTTGTATCAAATTTGCATAACATTTCCTGGAGACGAGGTCCGTCTTAAGTAGCAGGTGTTTCGTCCTTCAACTGATAAGTTTTCGATCATTTTTAAAGGATTTACCTCCATACCATGTTTTGCCAAAATCATAGCTCCACCACGTTTATTATGTACACGACAAAAATAAGAGCTCGGGTCATAACCAAAGACACTTAGATGCTGAACCTCTTCTGTTAAAAGAAAGTGCTCGACCAAACAAATAACACTGTATTTTATATTATGACGCATGGTCGCCATCATTTTCAGTTTCAGCACATGGACAGATGATTAAATTTTGACCAAGTACTTTTGCGCCTCTTAGACGAACTAGGCAAGCAGGATGATACTGTTTTTCACATTTGGTACATTTTAATTCGCCTTTTAGAGATCGTTTACAACTCGCGCATGTAATTTTCACATTTATATCATCATCACTCGGCGCCATCAAATATATATTAATGGCATCACTGTTAACTAATAAAACTTAATAACTACAAACACAGGCAAGTAGAAATAATTTTTTTTTTAAATTAACTGTATTTAATTAAATAAATACTTAGAAAAATAAGACCAGTTGATGTGTGTCCTTACTTCAAACACGAAAACTAAACAGTAAAACGATCAATGTACAAAATAGTTATTTGTGACCCAAGGACGGAAAATGACATTTTGCAAGAGCGAGTAAAGTTGTGTAGCCGAGGTGCGTAGCACCGAGGCGAAACAATACGAGCACTTGCAAAACATTTTCCGGACGTGTAACACACACTATTTTTTGGTCCGACTAATTTTTAATAGTTTTAAAAGTTCTGTTATGTTCAAGACTTGACTGCTTGTGCTACCTAAACTAAGGCCACTGACTAGAAGAGAGCCGACCGATATAAGCGCCACATTGGATGTTTATTATTATAGTTGTGTTGTTGTGTATTGTGTAATAACTTGTTTAATACTTAATATACGTGTTTAGCTTCAGCAGTTATTAGTGTTTAAATTAACATATGTTGCAAACACAACAAGTTCAAAAACTTTTTACTTTGTGACATACAAGATTAATAGATGTTTATATAAAGATGTTCATAAATTGACATAAATGTCAAATTTTAAAATACAAGTTGTAAGAGTAATTAAATGTAAATTAGAATCCTGCTTATCTTTAGAAAAAGTTATAGGTAAGTTTAGCATATTATACGCAGTTTTTAAATAAATTTAATTAAAATTTGTAATATTCATTATGTATTTTTGATGACTTAAGATTCAAACTAAAAGCGCCATCTCTTTAGATAATCTAAAAGCTACTTTGCCGGCCTAGACCGAAACATGCCATTTTCCGGACAATTTTGAAGTAATTAATAGTATTGTTTCTGGACGGAGGACCAAAAAAAGTGTTTACAAAACCCCATAGTGCAAAATATAATGCAAATTACTGAATACATATTACTTATGATTAATATCTATATATATAAAACTCAAAGGTGACTGACTGACTGACTGACTGATATAGTGATCTATCAACGCAGAGCCCAAACCGCTGGGGGGATGGGGCTGAAATTTGGCATGCAGGTAGATGTTATAACGTAGGCATCCGCTAAGAAAGGATTTTGATTAATTCCATCCTCAACAGGATAAAATAGGGGATGAAAGTTTGTATGATCTATCAACGCAGGGCTCAAACCGCTGGACGGATGGGGCTGAAATTTGGCATGCAGGTAGATGTTATGACGTAGGCATCCGCTAAGAAATGATTTTGATTAATTCCACCCCCAAGGGCATAAAATAGGGGATGAAAGTTTGTATGAAACTTTGTCAATTTTAAACCGATTGGGCTAAAACTTTGCATGCATATAGTAACTACGACGAAGGCATCCCCTAAGAAAGGAATTTGATTAATTCCATCCCTAAGGGGATAAAATAGGGGATGAAAGTTTTTATGAAACTCTGTCAATTTTAAACCAATCGGGCTAAGATTTTGCATGCAGATAATTACTATAACGTAGGTATCCCTTAAGAACGGATTTTGATTAATCCCATCTCTAAGGGGATAAAATCGGGGATGAAAGTTTGTATGAAACTTTGTCAATTTTAAACCGATCGGGCTGAGATTTTGCATGCATATAGCTACTATGACGTAGGCATCCCTTAGGAAAGAATTTTAATAATTTTCACCCCTAAGGGGATAAAAAAGGGAATGAAAGTTTGTATGAAACTTTGTCAATTTTAAACCGATCGGGCTGAGATTTTGCATGAATGTAGCTACTATGACGTAGGCATCCCTTAAGAAAGGATTTTGATAAATTCCACCCATAAGGGGATAAAATAGGGGATGAAACTTGGTATGTAACTGTGTCAGTTTTAAACCGATCGGGCTGAGATTTTGCATGCATATAGCTACTATGACTTAGGCATCCCCTAAGAAAGGATTTTGATAAACTCCACCCCTAAGGGATGAAAGTTTGTATAAAACTTTGTCAATTTCAAACCGATCGGGCTAAGATTTTGCATGCATATAGCATGCAAGTTTTTAAAGTTTTAAAAAGATAATAGTCTAATACCACTCGCGCTTTACTGAGCGGGGTGTGTGGAGCGGTGAGACGGTAGCACGCTGCTGCTGGCCGACATGAAACTGTCGATAGAAGCGTAGAGTCTTGAAAATTCGAGAATAAATTTGTTTTATTACGTAGTGGTGTACTAAGAAATTATTTTTTTTAAATTCCATCCCTAACGATTTAAAATAGGGGTTGCAAATTTGTATGAAACTCGGTGGCAAAAAACTAAAAGTCCACGCGGATGAAGTCGCGGGCGGCCGCTAGTTATTAATATAAAATACTAAACTTTATATGTTTACTTACGTGACAGAATTACCTATAAAGTAATCTGTCAAACACAATGTAATACGTCACTATGATATTCCAAAACATTAGCTCAGATTGTTTTTGAAGTTATACTTCTTATCATGGACTTGATTTGTGTGGGGTTAAATGGGAAAAATCATTACATATGTAATGGTGTGAGTAAGAGAGAGACAGAAACACATTTAAGGTATCAGTACACTGAAAAGAGATAGATATACAAAAAACAGTCTAAGCCTTGGTCTGAGCTAATGTTTTGGAATATCATAGTGACGTATTACATTGTGTTTGACAGATTATTTTATAATTCTGTCACGTAAGTAAACATATAAAGTTTAGTATTTTATATTAATAATATTAATAATAATATTCAGTAATGAATATTGTATTGTAGTCCATACTACCGTCACATGGTTGCATTATATTTTGCACTATGGGGTTTTGTAAACACTTTTTTTGTACATTGATTGTTTTACTGTTTAGTTTTCGTGTTTGAAGTAAGGACACACATCAACTTAAAAAAATTTATTTCTACTTGCCTGTGTTTGTTGTTATTAAGTTTTATTAGTTAACAGTGCATAGAAGTATAACTTCTGCCGGCAGTCCCACTGACTGCCACACCTTTTTTGTATATCTATCTCTTTTCAATGTACTGATACCTTATATGTGTTTCTGTCTCTCTTACTCACTCCATTACATATGTAATGATTTTTGACCCCACACAAATCCAGTGCATAAATAGAAGTATAACTTCAAAAAATGTTTAAAATCGTAAAAAATTGCTGGAGATATAAAGAAAGTGTCAAACCGTAAAATATTTTTGAATACCTATCCTAAAAAAATTTAAAAATTTATTGAAAATCGTAAGAAATTGTCAAAAAAAAATTAAAAATGTGGATAAATTAAAAAAAACAGTTTTTATTAATTTTTCATATATTTTTTTAAAAATTCTAATTATTTACAGTTAGGAATTTTTCCTACCCTTTTATTCATTTAATAACATAATTTTTCAAATTTTTGATGTTCTTTTTGTTTTCCTAATTTTCTTTTATTTTTACGTATTTTTTTTTATTTTGTTCAATTTTTTCCAATTTTTCACATCTTCCTCCAATTATCCAAAACTTTTGCTAGTTATTCGAATTTTTCACAATAGTGTACAATTTTTTTAATTTTTTAAAAAATGATCATATTTAAGAATTTTATTGTGTTTGTAAAAACTCAAGGGATCAAATTCAACAAATGTCTGAAACTATGTTAAATATTTTTGGTATCGGCAACCTTGCTTTCTTATATCCTTTAATACCTTTAGTTGAGCGGTAGTACACACTATATCAAGAAAATGCGTTCAAATTCCAGTAAATAATAATTATCTAAAACTACGAAATCAACTAATTTTAAATAATTAAAAATAAAACATATCACGATGAAAAGGATAAAACTTATCTTCGATAGCATCCTATTTTTAACTTAATCATGAAAATACAAAGAAATCCAATTATCAAAAATTTGATATTATCATCAATAATGATTAATAAAGCGATTAAAGTAGGTGACATTCTATTTTATAAAAAAATGTTATCAGAGGCTATTTGAGAAGATTCTGAAAATCTGAATAGCTGATAAGAAATCCAAAAAAGGTTCCTACTTTTAGTTTTGTTATGTATATATTTAACGCATCCACAAAAAATGAGATTTTGAGTAATATGACGTCACTAAGTTGTAAACAAAGTACTTTTACGTTTACACATTTCTTTTGGTAGTTTTCGGTGAGTGTAAGTCGCCCTTAAGGAAATTGGTTGCTAGTTTTGTAAAAGATATGCTTTTGTTAAGTTGATATGGATTTTTCCTCGAGGTGACATTTCTTTAAGTAGCTTTTTGGGTTGTCAGTTTCACTTTCCCTCGGAGACACATCTCTTTTGGTAGCTTTCCGGGAGTGTCAGTCGCGTTTAAGGAAATCGGTTACTATTTCTAGTTATGAGTTTATAAATAGGTTTTTATTAAATTGATATGGATTTTTCCTCTGGGACATATTTCTTTCGGGAATTTTTTGGCAGTGTCAGTCGCACTTAAGGAAATCGGTTTGTAGTTTTAGTTTTGAGTTTTGTAAAAGATAGTCTTTTGTTAAATCATCATGTATGTTCTCGGGGACCGTTTTTTCGGTAGTTTTCTAGAGGTGTCTGTCGCCCTTAAGAAAATCGGTCACTTAAAAGGTTGTAAGTCTCAAAATAGCTCAAGATCTCGTGATCGACGTATTTCTCCATAATTTTGCTAATAACGGATAGAAGAGCTATGGATCAGTAGTTAGAAGGAAGGGTTTTGAAGTCTTTCTTCGGGACTGATTGTACTCGAGCAGTTTTCCAGGATTTTGGAAAAATACCAGTGTAATATGACAGTTAAAATAGCTTAGTGAAAACTGGTGTTAGTTCAGGTATTTCATCTGTTATTTAGAGTAGCAAGGACTTTCTGTACTCGCTTAACCCAAAAAATTATATTTTTCATTGTGTGGAGAGCCCGTGGAATAGAAGGTAGCTCCATGTTGTCCGGTGGATTTAGTCATTTAGTGTTGAATTCGAAGAGAACATTTTGGCAGAATTCTGCCTTTCCTATGGAGGACGTAACTATTGAGCCGTCCTCTGCTGCGAGTGGAGGGAACCAACTATTTCTAAAATTGTTATTGATATGTTTGGCGAGAGTCCAAAAGAAACGGCTCTTCTCTCCCATTCGAGCGTCAAAGAGATTTTTGGAATTGGAAACAGTGGTGTTATATCTGTTTCTAGCGTTTATATAATCTTATTTTGTTTCTTCTGATGGATTTTGTAGAAATATTTGGTGGGACTTAATCTTAGCTTTCCGTGCTACATCGCACTCTTTATTAAACCATGGCTTCTGTTTGGCTTTCAAGCTTTTGGTAAAGTGAGGAATGGCACACTGAATGATTTTAGTTACAATGTTGCAAACTGCCAATGAATCATCGTTGATAAAGCAGAAGGAGTTCCAGGGAAAAGTTGCAAAGTAGTCTTAGAGGCCTTCCCAATCCAAAAAGTTCTCTTGGGTGATACCTCGAATGGGTGAAAAATTTTATTGCTGATAATTTTGTTTCTAGTATAACACGTGGGATCAACACTTTATGGTATATGTCCGCTATACTATAGTCGCGACTTGCGCCTACTATCGGCGCCAGTAAAACATGTGAATTGAAGGACCCACTTCCACTTTCCATTCCACTATGTTTAGGAACTTGTCTGATGCAATACTTCTGAAAATTGATAGCAGCTGAAAGCTCGCTGAAATGTACAGTAGGTATAGAAATTACCCAGAAATACTACACACTCATTAAAAATCAAGATAGTAATCTTTCTATGTAACTTATGTAATAATTGTATTGCGCCAAAATAAAAATTTCTCCATCTAAATAGATCATAATAGAAGCAGAATCAAGTATTGTTGGTAAGTTGAAGAGTATATTAAACTGGAGATGCTTCTAGAAGAATTTAATTTCATATATAAGGGACCGCTTTAGACGGATGAGTAATTGTAATCGTAATAGTTGGCGATAGACAGTGATTGAAGTGCATTTATCTATACTAATATTATAAAGAGAAAAGGTTTGATTTTTTGTTTGTTTGTTTGTTTGTTTGTTTGTTTGTTTGTTTGTTTGTTTGTTTGTTTGTTTGAAATAAATAGGCTCCGAAACTACTGGATAGATTTCAAAAATTCTTTCACCGTTGGCAAGCTACACTATTCCCGAGTGACAGGTTATGTTTTATTTTTTAAAAAAATAGGGATCCTTACTAAAATGCCATTAATGTAACCAAAAATGACCTTAAAACACTTACATCGCGTGCGCTGAGAATACTAGCCTCAAGGTCAAACCTTCCAATTAGTAGGGATCGTTTTTTCTCATGGCCAACCGCCTAAGGCGGGTCGAGCACCTGACAATCAATTTATTTTGTTGCCAGAAAATAAAACAATATGTAATATTGTTAACAGGGAAGCGTTGTCTATACTAATATTATAAAGAGGAAAGGTTTGTTTGTTTGAAATGAATAGGCTCCGAAACTACTGGACCGATTTCAAAAATTCTTTCCCCGTTGGCAAGCTACACTATTCCCGAGTGACATAAGCTATGTTGTATTTAAAAAAAAATAGGGATCCTTACTAAAAATGACCTTAAAATCCTTACATCGCGTGCGCTGAGAATTCTATTGATTATAGAATAAAATAATGTACTACGATTTTGAAGAATATATAAATATCTACAAAAAATGCCGCGACAGCATATGTCTAACTGTTATAGTTACGTCACAATAACTATTTTTTAATTTTTTAAATGTTTTTATCTTGGTATTAATCTCTATCAACATAACTTATTACATAATCACGATAGATATCACAAATTTAGCATGTGCAATGGGACTAGGCTACTTATAAAGGAATTAAAGGACAATTAAGTTGTAGCAACCATTATAACTGAACCATCAGCTGGTCAACTAGCTCATACACTGAGGATACCGATGATCCCAACTGATCTACCAAATCCATTTAAACCGCTTCGATTTCCTATCAAAATATCTTTCGCTTTTACTAATAATAAGTCTCAAGGTAAAACCTTCCAATTAGTAGGGATCGGTTTTCCTTATGGCCAACCGCCTAAGGCGGGTCGGGCACCTGAAAATCAATTTATTTTGCTGCCAGAAAATAAAACAACATGTAATATTGTTTACAGGGAAGCGTTGACCCAATAAATTTAATGGCTTTTGTAATTTTTTTTTAATCCCCGTGCAAAGCCGCTGCTAGTTGTATATAAAAAAAGTAATGTTAATGTTAATGTTTTTATTGACCAGTACCAAAACAAACTACATAGGACTAAAGACTTTTTATACAGTTTGCACGTTACTAAACAATAGACTATTATATTATTTCTTTTTTTTGCCATTTTTTCCACCTTTTCCACCTTTACCACCTTTGCCAGTTTCTACATCTTTTTGGTCGTATTGAGTATCCCTGGTTTCTTTTCTTGGAATGGGCTTCAATTCTGGACCTTTTGGGGTACATAATTCTAATTCTATTGCAGGTTTTTTAACAACCTAATAAACAGAAAACAAATAGAAGATATGATACAAACACTTTAGAAAATAAGATAGAAAATGTGGCGAAAGAATATAAATGAGGCTTTAGAAAAAAATCAGATAGAAGATATTGTAGAGGAATATAAATAAGGCTTCACAGATAAAGTATGTATAAGGAGAGAATTGCGCAAGCCAAAAATAATAAAGAAGATCTGCTTTATTAAACAAAACATCAGTACCTTGCTTGTTTGGTTATATTGTCAAGACGAAGAAGAGGGTTACAAGAATTGTTAAAGAATTTATACAAGGCGATACTTTATCATCAGCATTGTTTCACTAAGGATGAAAAATGAATTCATAACCAAAAGCGCAATAACCACTTTAATGGTGGGCAAAGAAAAGTATACGAAGATCTAAAAACTGTTGGAAGCAAAGGTTTGGCAAAATTAGGATTGGAAAAATGGAAAGTGATCAATAAAAAGAAATGGAGAAGAACCATTAAACCATGGGTATTCTACGCCTTCTAAGCTTACATGTAATAAAATAGAAATAAAAAAATACTTCTACCTTGTTTTGATAATACTATTACTTACCCCTTCGTTTTTCTTTCCTATTTTTAGAACAAAAAGTTCTTTGGTTGGATCTGTAAAGCAAATGGAAAAAGTTAAACAGTTAATAGTAGACGCTCCAAGATTTCTACTCAACTAACCCCAACCCAATTATTCATCATTGTCTTTCTTATTAAGTTTGTACGAAAAAAATTCAACCCAATGACACCTCACAATTATTAAACAACGCAAAAGGTATTCTTTGATGTTCGTGGGATTTAGTCTAGTGGTCCGGTATTAAAAAAAATTAAGAGAGCTGCATTTTAACGTTCTCATAGCAGATGAAGATCTTGACCTGCAGATCCTTCCCAATGGATTGGAGTCGACGTACCTGTCTTTCTCCAGAAAAGTTACATAGGTGGAACTGGAGGTGTGATAGAGACCATCTTCCATACCCTGGAATCGTTACTCCAAAAAAAGAATGAAGGCTAAACTACTAGATAATTTACCCTATCGGTGAAACTGATCTTGTTCGCCACGAATCGGTACACAACAGCTTGTTTAGAATCGATGGTGAATACAGTATCACAAAATAAACTACTTTATAACACAAAGAACAAGCAACGACTCATTACTTTTATAGATGCTGGAATGGAGAGCCAGAGGATCCTCGCTAAGTAAGGTCCAGCGTATGCTGACTGCTTCATTGTCAAATCGGCTCTGGAAAACGGTCACAGCTTTAACAACTTTTAGTAGGTAGGATATTAACCCGCTGGTCATCTGGATTGGAGTTGATCTAGCTTAATGTCTTCCTACAGAAAAGTGACATAGGTGAAACTGAAAGTGAACAGTTGTCTTCCAATAGAGCCCATTCCTATAACCTAGAACTGTACCTCCATTCCTTTAGAAAAGAAAAAGAATGAAATATGAACTGATAGATGATTTCAGACAGCAGTTTTATAAATGAGAATCTTTAAGACTTTAAAGAACACGTTATGCCAACACAAGACTTTTTGAAGACTTTTTAGTAATTAGTGTTACTGACTGAGATTCTTGAACAAAGTGTGAAACTACTCAAAATAATGTATGAAAAGAAGTTATTTCAAATAGAAGAAGACATCTTGTAAAAATCTAAAAGACTCGTGAAGTAGAATGGAAGAATAACGATGAAATTAGCAAAAAAATTTTATTTGCAAACACCTGAAACACCTTCAACTTAACTAAATTGTCACCTTGTCTTCCGTTCAACGAACTTT
Source organism: Altica lythri (assembly GCA_964028335.1). Classification (NCBI taxonomy): domain Eukaryota; kingdom Metazoa; phylum Arthropoda; class Insecta; order Coleoptera; family Chrysomelidae; genus Altica; species Altica lythri. The sequence goes on along the minus strand of OZ034801.1, from coordinate 25,980,176 downwards.
TGAAAAAGGTAAGCTCTCCTTATAAAAAACTGTTTAAAGAAGGCACTGCAGAGAGGAACCAAAAATCAGTGATAAAGGAAAGGAAAGGTAAACCCAGAAACACCACCGAAGTATCCGAAGTATTAAAGTGTCCTGACTGCTTAGAAATCTCTAAAAACCTCTGTAGAAGACTGGACCGAGTGTATTTTTGCAAAGACTGATTGGACAAAAAGTTTATATATTATGGACGTCTCGGAAACATCAAACCTCTCCTCACAAAATTTGCTTGAAGAAGACGCTGAGAGAAACCAAAAACCAATGGTAAAGAAAAGAAAAGCTAAACCCAAAGAGTCAGAAACAACACCCAAGTATGGACTTGCCCTGGGGCTGAGAAATTTCTAACAAAAACTGTAGAAGACTGCATCTAGTGTATTTTTTGCGCAAAAAATACACTCTTGGTCATAATTGCGCGCTCTAGTTCGCAAAGATGCGCATTCTTGAACACAATGCTTAATCTTACACACCTAATTGCGCACTCTAATCCTCACTGATTGTTCAAAATGCAAAAAAAAAATTTATATAATATTATGATCCCAAATAACCGATCCAATAAACGATTCATAAATAAAAAATTCAATATTAGTTACATCATTTTATTAAACAATAGATAGCACTTCGACGTGTATAAAATATTTAAATTTAAAAAAACTTTTAAACGTTACTTAAATAATTACAAAGTTACAAATTACATTTTTGCTTCTTCATTTACTTTTCTTTGCATTACCACTACTTGTACTCTGTCGTTTCCCATTCCCATCTCCGTTTACAGCAGTATTTGAATTAGGAGTTTGAGTTGATATCTTTCTTAAACTATTCATACAAGGGCATGGTTTTGCAATAGGGCCTCTAGGTGTAATTAGGGATAAATTCAATTCGTTTCCTTTCTTTCCCTAAAATAAAAACAACAAATTATGGCAAGAGTACAATTTAACGACCGATAACCGATTTAATTAATTCATAGTTTAGTTGTTAGAGGGTCAGCGCGTGGAGCTGAAGGTTGAGAGTTCGAGTCCCGCTGGATGCGACATTTTTCAATTACTAATTTATGTAAACACATCTTCGTAAACACTATCTGTAAAATTTAATCTCCACTGACCCGTTCAGACATTGCAAGAACAACATCTTGTAATGCCTCACGTCAGAATGTGCAAATTGTGCCTTCTCGGCAAACACCTTCCCTGAAAAAAAAGCAGCCCACGGTTTTACCCGTAGTATTCCCTTTTTGGATTGAAGCAGCACACCGTAATCCCACGCTGGTGCCTCTGAAAATCACTTCAATCATGGTACAAATCATCTGAACCACATCCTCATCTTCTTCAAGGCAGACCAAAGATTTTTATAAGTTGCTCTCTTGGAAACTCGTAGGCCATCCTCTGGAAGCAGAACTTTGCCCACTCGGAGTCGTTGCTCAAGCAGTTCGTCAACTCTTGCTCTAAAGACGGATACTAGTCCTCTACCCATACGGAGGTCTTCGTCCACTCAATGAACGATGGAACTTCGGCTGGAACCTCAAAACTATTTTGTCTAACTTCTACGGTAACTCCAAATAGGGATTTCTTACGGAGTTATTATAGTTAGAGATAAAATGTTTAAAGTTTGTCACAGGTCCAAAACTATCCGCTTCCTCTTGAACACTTCTGACCTCTTCACTGTCATTGGATCCGGCATATTGTGTGGTCGATGTTTTCGATAATTCATTCTAATGCAGTAATTTATTTTCTTTATGACCTAGTATAAACCTTCCCATTGTCGCTCTAGTTTGAAGGAAGTTTGAATACACACAAACTTCAAAAGTTTCATTTTTCATTGGCTGAGTGTGCATTGTATTGGCACTTTATGCAGTCACTAGCAGTATTAATATGTCTCTTGGTTTAGTCGTGGATGTCTGGCATGTGTTCTCGTTGACGGCAGATCAAGATGGAGGTATTGGTCCCATGAATTCTCATGAATTATCATCATGAGAATGATCTTATTTTATTGGTAGACATCTAGGAATAGAGCCGATTCAAAGTCTCTCCCCCAGTCCAAAATGAACACCAAAACGAGTAAAGAATTTTTTTAAGAGTAGGTCAGCAATAGTAGACTCCTCCTGGTTTGGAATGGCATATACTTTGGTCCACTTGGTACAATAATCCATGACGACCAGTCTCGAAAAATGGGGCGGCGAACCTTTTGCCACTATTTTCTTAAAGTTTACCCTAAAAAATCATTCTTGTACTTTCTGTAAGGTCTTCGTAATACCAAAATGTCCCCCTGTCGCACCATCTTGCATTTGTTGCAATACTTCAGACTTTTAGATACAACCAGTTGCAAATTCGAATGGTGATCTTGATTTTCTAAAATTCTATATAAAACGTTGTTTTTCAAAATCTATTAGATTGACGCCAATATCTTTTCATTTATGAACTTCTTACAATAATTATTTCTAGCCACTCTGATCTTCTACCGAGGCGCATCCAATCCCAAACAATCTAGATTATTCTCTTGAACCAATATGATCCCTCTGATTACCATTGCTCGTTTTCTATATAGCAAATGGTCAGTTTTATCTTCTCTCTTGGAACAGAGTGAGAAATTGCTTTTACACGGTTTACTCGAAAGAGCGTCTGCAGACTGCTTTACAGACTTCCTATAATTGCGACGAATGTGCGGCTCATGTTTCTTAGCAAACTACTTCTTCAAGACCTTCAGAGTTTGCATCATACTCTTTCCGATGATCCTCGTGTTCAAGGGCTTAATCTAACATTTTAGGTCTTGCCAGTTTTACAGCCTTTTGTAATTCACTCTATTTTATCCCGTTAAAGAATGTATCTATTGCTAAATCGTCTAGGAAATCATCAGCACAATACGAGCATCCTCATAGGAGAGTTTCAGTAGCAGGCTGTACAAAGCTTCACGTAAATGAGACTCTCCATACCGCTGATCTAATCGTATACACAGAGCTTGATACGAATTCTTTTGATCTTTTGGAATCGCCCTTAAAATTTCTGCGGCTTCCCCTCGTAAAACGGCTGTCAACGAAACGACTTTTTGTCCTTTCGTCCACTGGTTAGCATTAACTGTTGCTTCAAACTGTCGGACATAAGTTGACCAAGAGCTCTTAACATCAAAACTCGGTACCGCACTTGTATCCTTCTTTTACAATGTGTTCTTTTACGATGTCATTCTGGACAGACGTTTGTTTCATTTCATCTTCTTGCAGCGATCTCGCGGAGCTGTTCTTAACAAGTATTTCAAATTCTTTCAACTTTCTCCGAAGCTTGTTCATATGTGTCTGTTAACGTCGTGTATAGTCCCTCTTACACTAACACCAGACCTCCTACGAAGATTTTTGACAGCCTCATTCCTCACCAGCACCAGAGCTACGCCCTTGAAGCTCATACCAGACCTCCTACGAAAATTTCTGACATCATCAATCCTAACCATCACCAGAGCTATACACCCTGGAAGCTCATTCCAGATCTTCTGCGAAGACTTCTGGAATCATCAATCCTGACTATCACTGGAAATTTATATCAAACCTCCTTTGAAGACTTCTGACATCATCAATACTGTCCATCACCAGAGCTACGCCCTTCAAGCTCATACCAGACCTCCTACGAAAATTTCTGACATCATCAATCCTGACCATCACCAGAGCTACACCCTGGTAGCTTATTCCAGACCTCCTGCGAAGACTTCTGGCATCATCAATCCTGACCATAACTGGAAGTTCATATTAAACCTCCTAGGAAGACTTCTGACATCATCAATCCTGTCCATCACCCTACGCCCTTGAAGCTCATACCAGACCTTCTACGAAGACTTCAGACATCATCAATATAGGTCATCTCCAGAAGCTAATACTGGTAAAAGACGTGCACCCGATTCGATCACAGCCAGAAGATCCACGAAATTTTACCGTTCGACGCTAGAATCGCCTTCAAGGCGAATCAACGTAACCTTCGTGATTAGTTTTATACTTTTTATAATTTGTAAACAATTATTTAATGTTAGTTCATTAAGTTAATAATAAAACCATTCAACAAATCAGGTAAACTATTTATAAATAGACTTAAGAATCAAAAATTTAACTAACCGTTTTATCACTCTTCTTTCCAACTCTTAACACAAAAAGTTCCTTCTTGGGATCAGTAAATTCAGCTAATTGAGCTCCTTCCTTATCAATAATAACAGGAGGATTAAGTATTACATTATTTTTACCAGTTGGTCCCATTAAACCACCTGGACCCATTTTGAATGCAAATGGTAGATGTTCACCTTGTTGTTGAATACGTGGAACTGGTGGCTTTTTCTTTTTACCTATAATAAAGAAAAAAAAATTAAAAATATTAATCATATTAAACATATTTTCTTACCGGGTTGGCCCATTACACAAGTACAACTTCCATCGTCAGAATTTTCTTCTTCTTCGTGTCCATGTCCATGTCCTTTTGCATCTTTTGCTTTTTCTTCTTTTGTCTTTTTGTGCAATCGTACAATCATCGTATTACCAGCCATACTTGCTGCAATTTCTTGATAATTCCCTTCTCGATCTTTTTTTGGGCCAAGGCAGCATGGTACGCATGGATTACAGGGTTCTAGTTGTGGACACAGTGAACAAGGCGGCTTAGGCCCACATTGAGGCCAGGTTACTTGTTTACAAGCCAGACACGGTGGGGCACCTGTATAGAGACACCCAAATAGGTACATTGGTGACCAAACGTGAAAAATTTCACATTTAGTTCCTTTAGTATCACACTATAACCATTACAACTAAAAGCACAAAATGTGCACCAAAAGAAAGTTAATAGATACAAAATAATGCAAACATTTTGTAAGAGAAGAAATAGAATCTTCATTTCAAATATGAAACCAAAATAAACGCCCAAATTGGCAGAAATAGTGTAATGGAAGATTAAAAGACAAAAGAAGAAATAGCTAGATCCAATATTAAAGAATACATACGTGGAGCTAGTTAGAATCAGAAAAACACCAATCACTAAGGATCAAGAAGATCAAAAGAAACTAACTTCACAATGGAAAAAATAATACCGAATACCAAACTTTTTTTACCAATCGGTTTTTGGGATCATAATATTTGTTCAATTTTTTGGTAATAAATTGTGGACTTACCTGGTGGCGCACAAGGTGAGTTACATGGAGGTGCACAAGGACTAATAGCTGGACAGCACGGAGAACACGTCGATGCAGGACAACAGGGTGGTGGAGGACAACATGGCGGTGGACAACATGGTGGTGGAGCACAACACGACGGTGGTGGACATTTTGGTGGACATTTTGGAGGACAACATGCCGGAGGTGGACATTTTGGTGGACATTTTGGAGGACAACATGCCGGAGGTGGACATTTTGGTGGACATGCTGGAGGACACTTCGGTGGACAGGGAGGGGGACATTTTGGATCACATGGTAGCCGAACATTAGGACAACAAGAAGCACAACCTAGTATTATCAACCTATTATAACTACACGATGTTGTTTCGTATATCAGAAACTAGTTATTAAAATCCAATAATTGATCACTAATTTCAATTTTCACCAACGAAGAAATTAAAGACTAAAGTTAAATTAAATTACCAATGAAGATTGTTGGTTGTTCAATTACTAATTATGACATCAGAAATTAGTGATTAACTAATTATTAATAAAATGTAATTAGTAACCTGGTGGAGGACATCTAGGACAAGGCGGGAAGCATATAGGACATGACGGTTGCGGTGGGCATGCTGGTGGACAACACTAAAAATATTATGTAGATTATTTTTGGAAAGTTTGTGTAGCAATTTAGAAACTTACTGCTGGTGGTGGGCACGCTGGAGGACAGCATGAAGGAGGAGGGCACGCTGGAGGACAGCATGCAGGAGGAGGGCACGCTGGAGGACAGCATGCTGGAGGCGGACATGCTGGAGGACAGCATGAAGGAGGAGGGCAACTTGGTGGGCATGAAGGTGGATAGCAACATTTTGGACAGGGTGGGCACTGTAGTGGACAACAGACCGGGCATTTTGGAGATGAACATGGAGGTTCTTGTGGTCGTTGACAAGGTGGTGGTTTAGCACATGGTGGACCAACACATGCTGATGGACAGCAACCTGTAATAGAATATTTTTTGTTAGGTAAAATTTAAAATAGTCAAAAAACAAACCTTCAGAGGTATCAGTATCACTTTCTAGTGCCGTTGGACAAGGCCGAGGACAGGATGGTGGTAAGCAACAAGTTGGTGGAGGACAGCAGCCAGGAGGAGGTGGACAACATGCTGGAGGTTTGCAACAACCTCCACTTGTTCCACACGGAGGTGGAGGACACGGTGAACAAGGAGGTGGACAACACGGTGTGCAAGGAGGTGGACAAGGAGTACATGGTGGACATTTCGGGGTACATACTTTTGGAGGACATTTACCCGCTGTAAAAATGTAAATATAAGTAACCTTTACACCTTATTTAAAAATAAAAATAGTTACGTTTTGGTGCTTTTTTGTATCTATATAAAGATTTTCCTTCTTTATCTTTAAACAGCACTGATTTATCTTGTAAATTCATTTGAAACTGGGTAACTATTAATTTGCCGAAACAAGATAATCGAATATAGACACCAATTCTTCCAATTACATCTCCAGTAATTTTTATAATATCAAAATCATCTTTTAAAGTTTTAGCAGTTGGAGACACTCCTAAAATAAATTTTAATTAAGTTCACTCATAACTTAATTGTAATCGTATTTACCTATTCTCGTTTTTTGACCAGCTAAAATACATTCAACCAATTCTCTAAACAGATCTTGAATGCATATACAGCACGTGCCAAGTTCCAGTCTTTCTGGTAACCAACCTGGTTGCATTTTTTTATATACGGTTACCGCAATGGATAATCTTTGAAGGCATGCTTCTGCTTGATCTGGGTTTAGAGCAAAAAGACACGATTTACCGCTTTTTATATTTGTATCTCGAGGACATCGAGATCCTAATACCCTAGAAATTACATAAACAACATTTAAAGTTTCACCAAACAAATTATTTAAAGAGTGAGCACCACAGATAAGATACATTTGTTTTCAGATCACTTTCAGTTAGTTTTAGAGGTGGTCTAGGTATAGGGGTAAAGGGAATGGAGGGTAAAGGACACTTTTCCTGTTGAGTCCTCATATGAGATGGTGCTTCTTACTTCTACCCTACATAGGTAGAGAGAGCTAGGCTTTCAGTTGTTCATTTGTTCTAAAGAGAGAAGAGAGAGTAATACTCACTCTATCTCTCTCAAATGTTTGTGTAAAACAAGGTGTCCCTTAATGCACATGCGTTAGTAGGGAGAGAAACAGATAGGGTAATTACTGCGATCTTCTCTCTTTCTTTGTGGTGTCTTTTTTTTAAATGGAACTCGTCTAAACGTAGTAACCGGTCGCTTTCAGCCTAGTTAGGCTTAGTGTACTTCTTTCTTTGGTTCACGTCATCTTCTTCAAGATCTTAAGACCTTCTAGTTGTATAGGTCTAAAAGATGGGTGACTCATTATGGAGGCACTCTGAAGATTCCATTAAACAGTTTCATGGTTTGCAAGTATGACTTCCAACTGATTTCTGCTAATTTTGCACACTTTTGTGTGCTGGACAGTGTTGGTTGTGTTGTCTATGGAACCAGGCTTTCATTCGGATCTGTACTGTACTAGTTTGAGACTGTTATGTTCCATTAGGATATCGAGCTCAACTCGGTATTCGTGTCCTATTTTGGAGACCATTTTAATGGTCTTAAAGCCCCCTGACTACCTCTGCCACCGGACATACTGTAGCCTATTTAGGCTTCCATTGGTTCATGTCACACTTTCCAAGATTTTAGTATCCTCTACTAGTTTCTACAGCTCTAAAAGATGGGTGCAGATGTCCTTTGATAGGTTCATGGCTCATAAGGAATCCTGAATCCTGATTCCTGCCGGTTTCGCAGCTGAGTCCTGCTGGTATCGCGCATATTTTCTAGTACACGTTTGTTTAAAAAACATTCTGCTGTGTGTCGAATAGAGTTGTGTTCCCAGAGGTGGTTATGTTGTCTATGGAACCAGGTTTTCATTCGGATCTGTACTTTTTGGTACCTCTAGAGTTGACTTTGGACTATAGAACATTGTGGCCGATCCTTTTCTGCAACTTCATCAACTTGATCCTTGGTTTGGCACCCAAACTAAGTTAACACCGCTGTTATATTTCGCCAGAATAAACTTTTTAATTCGAAACTCGTATCCTAGTTTGGAGACCACTTTAAGGGTCTTTAAAGGACCAAATTCCTGCTTCTGAATCCACTTCAGTCTTAGACCCATCTGTGTAGCAGTTATTTTCTGAAGCTTCAGTTAAGTGCTCGCATTTTGGTTAGAGGATGCTAAACTTTATTAAATCTTAAACTATATAAAAAGTTCGGTATGCACGTTCTGCTCAAATTTTACGCCCTAAAAGAAGCTAAAGGGCGTAATTGAGCGAAAGTTTGATTGTTCCTAAATCTTCTGCCTGTATTGTCTCCGTTAAATCAAGTGAACTTTCCCTCAATCTGAGGAGTGAGGGAAAGTTAGTAGGAAAAAAAATATCTTATCTACCTCTGAGGATTAAAATCTGCTTCACAAACGGTCAAGGCAGGATTATCCAAAAATTCAAAAGTAACACATTTCTCTCCTCCTGGACTTATACATTCGCAGGTGGGACATAGGGTGACGTGGTCAACTAAAAATTCCATAAGAAAAAGTTGTTCACATGCTAGTTTATTTAGTTGTTCTTCCGTCGGCTCTTGCCCAGATGGTCCTTCTTGTTCGGCCATTTTGTATCGGGTTTTTTCACTTTAAACTTTAAAATTTGGAAATCGACATTCTACCAGAAATTTAGACACGTCAAAGTGACTGATGGAATTGACCAGGCACCTAAGTGTTTTTATATAAAAACTTATCGTTTGTTTTTGAATTAAATTGGGTTGTTGTTTAATCACTTACTACCCAGGTCGAAATTTCGATTTTCCTCCCTGCATCCTCCCAACGAAAATCGATGTTTCTGTCGCATATCCATACCAGCAGCTCTATCTATTGCGCATTGGATAAGAATTTTCGACCCGACAGAAAGAAAAATAGTATATATTAATCAGGACCAGCACTAATTTGTACAATTCAAATTCGAGATCAAAAATTTTACTCTTTTTTCCAACAAGATGTCTTATCTTTACTCCTAACTGTTTCTAAAAAGATAAATGTCACCCTTTACCGATTTCTCTTTATCGTACCTTTAGCCTATCTTTAAATATTTCCCCTGACTCACAACTCGCTATCTCCCTACACCCTGATTGTCGTTTTCAACCCGATAACCACTGGTGATCCTTTAACATCCAGAAAAAGTTGGTAAATTTGGAATTATATAGGTATACGTATAGGTTACTTCTTCGGGAATTTTCAAGTTTAAATTTTTATGACTTGACATGAATACCTGGTGCAAAGTCAATAAATACGCTACCTACGTGACTTCTTTGTAAATTTGGAAGTATATATGCGTATAGGTTAGTTCTTCGGGAATTTTCGAGTTTAAATTTTTATGCCTTGGCATGAATACTTGGTGCAAGGAGTCAATAAATACTGAAACACTTATGGGGGCTTTTTACACAATTTTTATTTACAAAATTGTTAAGATACACTGAACTCTGCTGGATAACGTCTAACTACTTGACAATACAATGAACTCTTGTGAATACTTGAACTTGAACTGACGTTAACTGCCCATGCATCCCCTTATATACAACATTATTTAATCTAGTCAGTGTGTTTAGAAGTTTCTAGAATTTTCTAGAAACATTATTTAAAATGGTCAGTTGATTTTTTTACAAACTTCTAAAAATCAACTGTCAACAACAATCTTTCAAATTAAGGTCCCTTCCTTTACGGTTATCCCGTTACACTGCCCCCTCCTTAGATTTATTCCTCCTGGAATGTTATTTCCTACATCGGAATCTCGCACACTCCCTGAGCCAGCCAAACCATCTTCTTGGAGTTGCTGCGCATCTCCACTGTGGTTTCCCTGGTAAGGCGCCAAACGATCATGATGGACCACGACGGGTTTCCCTCTGGGAATTTTCACGATCCGATAAATGACATCGTTAATCTTTTTCTTGATGGTGTAAGGACCTTCCCAGTTCTTTTGTAATTTGGGACAAATACCTCGACGCCGTCGGGGGTTGTAGAGCCAAACTAAATCTCCAACTTGGTAACTCTTTTCCATTGTCCGTGTGTCATAGTACCTCTTCATCCGATCACTAGATAATTGTAGTTTTCCACGCACCAGGTTGTGTATATTTTCCATTCGATTCTGAAGGTCGGCGATATATTGTTCACGTGCCATTTCTTCACCAGGTTTACAACCAAACACCAAGTCACATGGTAGCCTCATTTCTCTACCGAACAGGACCTTCGCAGGCGTTTGGCCAGTTGATTCGTTGATGGCCGATCGAATTGCCATTAGAAATAGTGGAATATGTCGATCCCAATCCCTCTGACAATCTGACACCACTTTTGACAGATAGTTGGTTATAGTCCGGTTCATTCGTTCCACCATTCCATCAGACTGAGGGTGCATCGCTGTGGTTCTCGTTTTGTGGATGCCTAATCTTTGGCAAACTTCTTGAAACAGCTTGCTCTCAAAATTTCTTCCTTGGTCTGAATGTAATTCTAATGGTACCCCAAATCGGCTTACGAATTCTTCAACCAATATATCTGCTAAAGTGGTAGCTTCCTGATTGGGAACTGCATATGCTTCAACCCATTTAGTGAAGTAGTCCATTACAACAAAGATGTACTTGTTTCCTACATCGGTCTGTGGAAGTGGCCCCAATACATCTACTGCGATTCTTTCAAAAGGACTTCCAACCAGGTATTGCTGCATTTCCGCCTTCGGTTTTCGGTGCGGACCGTTACTGGCAGCACATGTAGTGCATTTACGACACCAATCTTTAACATCATTAGTGCAATTTACCCAGTAAAATCTATCTCGGATCTTTTGCAGCGTTTTCGTGATACCCAGATGTCCTCCAGAACTATCATTATGCATCTGTTTTAAAATTTCCGGTACAGCATTTCTTGGGACCACTATTTGTTTCATTGTTTCTGTGCCCTCGGAATTTTCTACAAGTCTTTTATCGAGCCTTCCGTCCAAAATTAAAGAGTTCCATTGGGACCAGTATGCTTTTAAAGCAGGAGAGGATGAGGATATCTCTCTCCACAACGGACGACGGTCCATTCTCTTCCACTCCCTAATCTTTCTCAGAACGGGATCGTTTTCTTGTTGCTCCTCCAGCATAGAGCTCTCGTCTTCTGGCACAACCTTAACTAAGGCAAGTTTTTCCTCGTTCTGCTCCATACGGGTACAATGGGGGCAATCTGGTCGACATGGTCTTCTGGAAAGTGCATCAGCATTACGATGTCTGGTTCCAGGTCTGTGCTTGATTTCAACATCATATTCCTGCAGTTTTTCGAGCCATCTTGCTATCTGTCCTTCTGGGTTCCTAAAGCTAAGTAACCACTTTAAACTAGCATGGTCTGTTCTGATCAGGAATTTTCTGCCATACAGATATTTATAAAAGTGTTCGACGGATTTTACAACTGCTAACAGTTCCCTCCGAGTTACACAGTAGTTCTTTTCAGCTTTCGATAAAGTTTTGCTGAAGTAACCAACCACTCTTTCCTTACCATCTTGTAGCTGTGACAAGACGGCTCCAATTCCTACATTGCTGGCGTCGGTGTCCAGAATAAGCTTACCATCAGGAAGTGGATAAGCAAGAACGTAAGCTGTTTCTTCAATATTTCAAACGCCTTTTGACATTCCTGATCCCAACAGAAGGACTTATCTTGTTCTGTCAAACGTGTCAAGGGTTTGGCGATGTCTCCAAAATTCTTGACATATCGTCGGTAATAGGAACAAAGACCCAAGAAACTCCAGAGCTGATGTTTGTCGATAGGGATTGGCCATTCCTGAACGGCTTGTATCTTAGCGGGGTCAACAGCAATGCCATCCTTGCTTACGTTATGTCCTAAATAGTTGACCTGTCTCTGGAACAAGTGGCATTTCTTAACATTCAATGTTAGATTAGCGTTCTGTAATCTTTTAAAGACTTCTTCCAGGTTAGATAAATGTTCCTTAAAGGTCTTACCCATTATGATGATGTCGTCTAGATAAACTAGACAAGTTTCCCATGACAAACCCCGCAGGATGTTCTCCATTAGTCGTTCAAACGTCGCAGGAGCATTACAGAGGCCAAATGGAAGGACCGTGAATTGCCACAACCCTGATCCACTGGTAAAGGCAGTCTTTTCTTTGTCTGCAGGATTCATTTTAACTTGCCAGTATCCGCTTTTAAGGTCCAAGGTAGAAAACAAAGTAGAACCCGCCAAAGCGTCAAGGGCATCATCAATCCTTGGCAGAGGATAACTGTCCTTCTTAGTGACATCATTTAGCTTTCGATAGTCGACACAAAACCGCATTGATCCGTCTTTCTTTCTCACTAATACCACAGGAGAAGCCCACGGACTACTGGATGGTTCGACTATGCCATTTTGAATCATTTCTTTAAGGGCTCTGTCTGCTTCTTCCTTTTTAACTTGAGGCATCCTTCGGGGTACCTGTCGAATCGGACGTGCATCACCAGTGTCAATTCTATGTTGTACAACATCAGTTCTTCCCAGTTTACTTTTAGAACCAAATACAGGTTTATAACGGTAAAGTAGATCTCTTACCTTTTTCTTTTCTAATTTTGACAAAGAGGGGCCTAATTTTGTCATTAATTGTTCAATTTCGTTGGTCTCATCTGTTTCCGTAACATTTATCTTGTGAATTATGGCCATTACTGGTTCTAAACTTCCCATTTCCGTGTCCTTTCGGAGAAGAACTGGATGATCGTTCAAGTTGATAACTCGGATGGGTACCTCTTTGGTGGATCTAACAAGAGTCTTACCCACAAGGAGTCCTTTTCCCAATTCATGGTCATGGTTCTTCGGCTCTATCATGGCTGGGGCACCATCTGGCTCCAGTCCATCCAACCGCGCTGTGACGACACATTCGCAGCTTGCCGGATGTTCGATATCATCGATTAGCTTAATCGAGGCATTGTCAACTTGTTTTCGGTGCAGGAATATTTCTTCATTAACAGTACGAAGGATACGTTGGCGAAGATCCAAATGAAAACCACAGTGGAGCATAACATCCATGCCCAGAACAACATCTTCATCAACGTCAGCCACCAGCACTGAGTGAACAAGAGAGGTTGAAACAAACTGTAGCGTCACCTGTATCTCACCGTAGACTCTAGCAGAATCTCCGGTAGCGGTACACAGTCTCCAACTGGTAGGCAACATCTTATTTCGCATAATGATGGTTGGTCGGACGATAGTTTTTGTAGCTCCAGTGTCTACCAGCATGCTAATATTCTTCCCATCAAGGAGGCCATCTACATATAAGCTGTCCACGTGATGTCGCAGAGTTGCCAATTTAATGGTGTGAGGGACTTCGGGAATGTTTGGGGTCGAAGTCGCCCTCCAGGAGTCGACCCGTTTAAAGTTTTCCTGCTGCTGGGGTACTTCAGCAGGATATTTTTCTTTATGGGGGCAAGTATTTCTTATATGGCCTAGTTCTCCGCAGTTCCAGCATCTCACTGGGCGCCTTCTTTTTGGAGATAACTTCATAAACCTCTCTACTACCGCTTCAACGTCGCTAACGGAATGAACGGCATGGTCGTAGTTACCGGTGATTTCCCTTAGTCGAGCAACTCCACGTGAGGCCTCCGTCGCCGCCTCAAACTCCAGGGCAATGGTCAAGGCGTCCACAAGAGTCTTCGGCCGCGCCAACCGTACAGCGCGCTGCAACTCGACGTCTCGAAGACCATCGGTGAAGGTTTGGACTGCTAGGCACTCCAGGAAATCCTCCGCTGCATTTGAATACGCAAGTCGTACCATTCTTGCTACATCCGCTTCAAATTCCTGGATAGTTTCTCCATTTTTCTGTTTTCGGCTCTTTAACTGCATTCGGTACACCGGTTGTAGATGAGTTTGACCATAACGCATCTCTAGACGATTCACCAATAACTCGAAGTTGTCAGCTTCATCCGGTGTCAATGATTGCAAGACGTCTAAAGCTTCGCCTCGCAGAGCTACGGTTAGGGACAATGCTTTCTCCTGGGATGACCATCCATTAGCTCTGGCCGCTGCGTCGAATTGTTTCAGGTAATTTGGCCAGGAAGTCTTCCCGTCGAAGGTCGGGGGTTTCATCGTCATTCGTACATGGGTCGTCTCCTCGCTTCTTTGTCGTTCGACGTCTGCGTGGCAGGTTTCCATCCTTCTTGCATCTCCGTCGCCGTGGTGGATGGTTTGGTTTCGGCGGCTAGCTTCCTGTTCTTGTTGAAGCTTCCTTATCTCGGACTGCATTTGCTGGTTAATCTGGTTTTGCTCGTCTCGCAAGTTGGACACTTGCTGATTTTGTTCGTCTCGCAAGCTGGACACTTGCTGATTTTGTTCGTCACGAAGAGTGTACATTTCGGAGCGCAAATGCGATATTTGCTGGGAGAAGGAACTGGATAACTCTTCTGGTAGGGTAGACATCCGTTGTGACAGCTGGGACATATCTTCGCGCTGGCTCTTCATCTGACTGGAAAGCTCCTCTTGCTGGCTCTTCATCTGACTGGATAGCTCCTCTTGCTGGCTCGTCATTCGTCCTGATAGCTCCTCGTGCAGCCGGGAAAGTTGTTGAGTTTGTTCTTCTTGTTGGCTCGTCATTCGTTGGGACAGCTGGGACATATCTTCGCGCTGGCTGCTTATCTGACTGGACAACTGGGACAGTTGCTGCGTCTGTTCCTTTTGCTGGTTCGTCATTCGTCCTGATAGCTCCTCTTGCAGCCGGGAAAGTTGTTGAGTTTGTTCTTCTTGCAGCCGGAAATTGCTTTTTGAACCGGGTCATCAAACTCCACAATGTCAGGGTCCATATTATTATCTAGGTAGTATTCACGGAGCCTTCTCAACAATACGGATTTGCTCCCAGTAGTTTCCAACTCTAATTCTTCGAGCTCTCTTCTGAGCTCAGCCACCAATAGATCATTTATCTTTTTTCCAGGCATTCTTGTATCTTCACCCCACACCTGACACCAATTTGAAACACTTATGGGGGCTTTTTACACAATTTTTATTTACAAAATTGTTAAGATACACTGAACTCTACTGGATAACGTTTAACTACTTGACAATACAATGAACTCTTGTGAATACTTGAACTTGAACTGACGTTAACTGCCCATGCATCCCCTTATATACAACATTATTTAATCTAGTCACTGTGTTTAGAAGTTTCTAGAATTTTCTAGAAACATTATTTAAAATGGTCAGTTGAGTTTTTTACAAACTTCTAAAAATCAACTGTCAACAACAATCTTTCAAATTAAGGTCCCTTCCTTTACGGTTATCCCGTTACAATACGTTACTTCTTCTTGAAGTTTTGCTATTTAATGCTAGTATGAATATCACTCTCTTTCTTCGATCTTTCTCTCATTTGCTCCACTGACTCACGACTCACTATCCTCCTACCCCATGATTGTCGTTTTCAACCCGATAACATCCAGAAAAAGTTGGTAAATTTGGAATTATATATACGTATAGGTTACTTCTTCGGGAATTTTCAAGTTTAAATTTTTATGACTTGACATGAATACCTGGTGCAAAGTCAATAAATACGCTACCTACGTGACTTCTTGAAGTTTCGCTATTAGCTTATCAATACTCGCTCATTTGCTCCCCTGACTCATGACTCGCTATCCTTCTACCCCATGATTGCCGTTTTCAACCCGATAACCCCTGGTGATCCTTTAACATCCAGAAAAAGTTGGTAAATTTGGAAGTATATATGCGTATAGGTTAGTTCTTCGGGAATTTTCGAGTTTAAATTTTTATGCCTTGGCATGAATACTTGGTGCAAGGAGTCAATAAATACGTTACTTCTTCTTGAAGTTTTGCTATTTAATGCTAGTATGAATATCACTCTCTTTCTTCCATCTTTCTCTCATTTGCTCCACTGACTCACGACTCACTATCCTCCTACCCCATGATTGCCGTTTGCAACCCGATAACCCCTGGTGATCCTTTAACATCCAAAAAAAGGTGGTAAATTTGGAATGATATATGCGTATAGGTTACTTCTTCGGAAATTTTCAAGTTTAAATTTTTATGACTTTGCATGAATACTTGGTGCAAGGAGTCAACAAATACGTTACTTCTTCTTGAAGTTTTGCTATTTAATGCTAGTATGAATATCACTCTCTTTCTTCGATCTTTCTCTCATTGGCTCCCCTGACTCACAACTCGCTATCCTCCTACCCTCTGATTGCTGTTTGCAATCCGTTAACCCGTGGTGATCCTTTAACATCCAGAGAAAGGTGGTAAAGTTGGAATTATATATCCGTATGGGTTACTTCTTCGGAAATTTTCGAGTTTAAATTTTTATGCCTTGGCATGTATACTTGGTGCAAGGAGTCAACAAATACGTTACTTCTTCTTGAAGTTTTGCTATTTAATGCTAGTATGAATATCACTCTCTTTCTTCGATATTTCTCTTATTTGCTCCACTGACTCACGACTCACTATCCTCCTACCCCATGATTGCCGTTTGCAACCCGATAACCCCTGGTGATCCTTTAACATCCAGAAAAAGTTGGTAAATTTGGAATTATATATGCGTATAGGTTAGTTATTCGGGAATTTTCGAGTTTAAATTTTTATGACTTGGCATGAATACTTGGTGCAAAAAGTCAACAAATACGCTACCTTATACAAATACAATACCTTATAAATTGTACCCCCTGTTGTTTGATGAAAAAAAAAACAATACCATGTATATTTTTTATTAGAACCAAGAAAATGAAAACAAAATATTTTTAAATAACAATGTGAATGTTTAAAAAATATATAATAATGCCTAGGCACTGTATCTTGAGAAGTGTATATTTTAAGTAAAATATTAGAATGTGCTAAGTATTACTAATTTAGCCACAATCTATTAAACACTGGCCTATTTAACTAATTATTACGTTAAAATGACAAATTGTCGGCAAAATTTACAGAATTGAGATACTGTTATAAGATTATTTAGTCGATCTAAAATTTCATTTTTTTTTTCATATAATCATATAGACCAGTGTGATCACAGAATTTAATAATTGTGAAATAAGATAAATAATGGTTTGTTATACTAAAAATTAAGAATAACTAATTATATAATACACTTAAACAACACATCGGTCATTATAGACCGTCAGCCCTTCGTAGAAAAAAAAGGATTGAAATAATAATCATTTTGAAGTTACCAGGGATATTTTAAAAGAATATCATTATATAAACAAACCTAGTGGAATTTCTATTTGATATTTCTTACAAACAATAGGCAACCCCATATTGCTTTTAAGACAGCCCACTGAACAATCGCAAGATAGTGCCGACCATTTTACTCACAAGCTAACCAAAAGAGACGAATCCAAACAATTACTTAATAAGATCTTCTTACAAACAATAGAAGCAACCCCGTATTGCTTTTAAGACAGCCTACTGAACAATCGCAAGATAGTGCCGACCATTTTACTCACAAGCTAATCAAAAGAGATGAATCCAAACATTTACTTAATAAGATCTTCTTAAAAACAATAGAAGCAACCCCGTATTGCTTTTAAGACAGCCCAGTAAACAATCGCAAGATAGTGCTGAGCATTTTACTCACAAGCTAACCAAAAGAGACGAATCCAAACAATTACTTAATAAGATCTTCTTACAAACAATAGAAGCAACCCCGTATTGCTTTTAAGACAGCCCACTGAACAATCGCAAGATAGTGCCGACCATTTTACTCACAAGCTAATCAAAAGAGACGAATCCAAACAATTACTTAATAAGATCTTCTTACAAACAATAGAAGCAACCCCGTATTGCTTTTAAGACAGCCCACTGAACAATCGCAAGATAGTGCCGACCATTTTACTCACAAGCTAACCAAAAGAGACGAATCCAAACAATTACTTAATAAGATCTTCTTACAAACAATAGAAGCAACCCCGTATTGCTTTTAAGACAGCCCACTAAACAATCGCAAGATAGTGACGACCATTTTACTCACAAGCTAACCAAAAGAGACGAATCCAAACAATTACTTAATAAGATCTTCTTACAAACAATAGAAGCAACCCCGTATTGCTTTTAAGACAGCCCACTGAACAATCGCAAGATAGTGCCGACCTTTTTACTCACAAGCTAGCCAAAAGGGACGAATCCAAACAATTACTTAATAAGATCTTCTTACAAACAATAGAAGCAACCCCGTATTGCTTTTAAGACAGCCCACTGAACAATCGCAAGATAGTGCCGACCATTTTACTCACAAGCTAATCAAAAGAGACGAATCCAAACATTTACTTAATAAGATCTTCTTACAAACAATAGAAGCAACCCCGTATTGCTTTTAAGACAGCCCACTGAACAATCGCAAGATAGTGCCGACCATTTTACTCACAAGCTAACCAAAAGGGACGAATCCAAACAATTACTTAATAAGATCTTGTTACAAACAATAGAAGCAACCCCGTATTGCTTTTAAGACAGCCCACTGAACAGTCGCAAGATAGTGTCGTCCACTTTACTCACAAGCTAACCAAAAGAGACGAATCCAAACAATTACTTAATAAGATCTTCTTTCAAACAATAGAAGCAACCCCGTATTGCTTTTAAGACAGCCCACTGAACAAAATCGCAAGATAGTGCCGACCATTTTACTCACAAGCTAACCAAAAGAAACGAATCCAAAGGATTTCTTAATAAGATCTTTATACAATCTATTCCATTCTAACTCACACCTCCTCGTTAGTCTTTAGTGATCAGTGAACTTATTTATGTAATGTCATTAACTAAATGAGCAAATAATCATAAACAAATTAAAAACATACATTAACAGAATAATACCAATAATTTGTGGCACGCCAATGGAGAGATTCTTTGAAGTAGTATAGTGCCGAATCAATTTGTTTCGAAAAAATTCCTAAGGAACAAAGTCGGTATTGGTTTTTGTTAAAAGATATTGCGAATTGTATTCACTATGCCAAATATTGCAGAGTGAAGATATTGATATGCCACTTTTGACAGCATTAAAATTTTTTCTAAATATTTTGTTTGACATACAATTTATAGTTGATTATTTCCTTCGATTCAAATAAACCAATAGAATGTTATAATTTTTTGAAATTGGACCAATCAGAATTAAATATCAGCGAATATCACGTCAAATATTTGTCAGTTTAACAACGGCTCAGGAAATAATGTTCCTAAATATAACACGACCTTGATTAATAGTCTGCTATTTTTGTTGTTGCTAAATTTTTCGATAATTTTACAATTTATTTCGACATAATTTGACATTACTAATCAAAGATTAAAGCCCTCGAGCTACAGCTCTCGGGCTTTAATCAGATTTAATTTTTTGAAATTGGACCAATCAGAATCAAATATCAGCGAATATCTCGTCAAATATTTGTCAGTTTAACAACGGCTCATGAAATAATGTTCCTAAATATAACACGACCTTGATTAATAGTCTGCTATTTTTGTTGTTGCTAAATTTCTCGATAATTTTACAATTTATTTCGACATAATTTGACATTAATAATCAAAGATTAAAGCCCTCGAGCTACAGCTCTCGGGCTTTAATCAGATTATTAACGTCAAATTATGTATCAACAAATTGATACTAAAATATTCTCGAAATCTAGATAATCACAAAAATAGCCGACTATAATCAAGGTCTTGTTATATTACCCTTGATAATTTTAGGTATGTACTAATTCTTCCTCGATTGGAAAAACTATACGATCTACGAGGGGCTGACGAAATAAAACCTATTTTGTACATAAAACTGACAGTCCATGGAATACAGACAAATATTAAAAAACATATCAAAATAAACATTACAAATGTAGATAAATTTATGAAAAAAAAATACTAAATAATTGAAAAATATTTTCACTTTTTACTAAATAGAATATTTTCAATGAACAACTATAATTTCAATTAAATTTGATTATTTTAAATTTATTTAATTTTTAAATATTTTTTGGTTGCAATTTTACAGGCACAATAAAGTAACTAATCCACTACATTGCATGGGAAAGTGTTTATATCACAAATTTAATAAAATAGATTTTGTGACTTAATCTATACAGATTACCTTTAAAGCATATTTCTGTTAATATCGATTTAAGAATGTTAAATTTGTTATTTCATACTTTAACTAGTTGTATTTTGTATTATACCGAAGTAGCATTAATTTTGATGTGTCGGTGAAGCAGTTAGTTGCTCCCGATTAAAAAACTAAGAATAGCATTACTATTCGCCAATACGTCTAGTTTTTCATTGCCGGAAAACACGGATAAAACAACGTTTTTTAAAAATAAAATTTATGTACATTGATTTCTCAACTCTGAAACTATTTGAATACTAAATTACTATATCATAGTTAAAATATAAAATAAACCAAATTATACATATTTACAAGCTTTAAGTGCCTTAACTTACCAGCGGATTGCGAGTTATTTATTTATTTATTTATTTATTTATTTATAAGACATCTACAAACTGTAGGATCTTATTTAATTTTTGTAGAAGATAAAAAACCAATTCTTTTTATTACCAACAACTTTGCTATTTAACGTTTTTTATAGGACTTAAGTTTGCCTAAAATTGCGATATAACGTGATTTATCCTTAAAAATTCTCCCCTATGCCCTTCCCGACCGCAGATTGCCGGTACTTTATTTTCCTATCACTTTTGTTATATTTTCTTTCTTTGCCAATGGGTTCCCTCCTATTACTATTTTTTTTTTGTCTCAAAAATTATCAAACCTGAACTACGGTTTCATGGGACAAATATCGTGTCGCGGTAAAAATAAGACAGATTGCGTTTTTTTAATCGTTGCGATTATTTGGTCGCAAATGACTTGTATTTGAATCTTTGCGACTAAGAAACCGCGCGACTCAAAATCGCAAGTGAAGACTAGGCCTTAACAACATACAATTCGTGGCGACCATGTTGCGCGGTCGCTGCGAACGTTGTTTTGATAACTGCGATTATGATTAAGTTTGCCAAAATTGCGATATAACATGATTTATCCTTAAAAATTCTCCCCTATGCCCTTCCCGACCGCAGATTGCCGGTACTTTATTTTTCCTATCACTTTTGATATATTTTCTTTCTTTTCTAAAGGGTTCCCTCCTATTACTATTTTTTTTGTCTCAAAAATTATCAACCCTGAACTACGGTTTCATGGCCTCATGGGACAAAAATCATGTCGCGGTAAAAATAAGACAGATTGCGTTTTTTTAATCGTTGCGATTATTTAGTCGCAAATACTTGTATTTGAATCTTTGCGACTAAGAAACCGCGCGACTCAAAATCGCAAGTGAAGACTAGGCCTTAAAAACATACAATTCGTGGCGACCTTGTTGCGCGTTCGCTGCCAACGTTGTTTTGATAGCTGCGATTATTTAATCACAAATGGATTGAGTTGTATTTGAGACAATCTTTGCGAGTAAAAATCGCAAGTGGAGGCTAGGCCTTAACAATATACAATTTGTGGCGATCTAGGTGCGCGTTCGCAACAAATTTGCGTTCGTTGCGAACGCGCATTTTCGGTGCCCGCTCGTAATCCGATAGTGTAATAAAGCCTTAATAGTAACATATATATGAGATTATAAATAAGCATATTATTTGAATTAAAGCGATTGCATGTATTTTTTGTTCAAAAAAAATATATACAACCGTGTTTTTTTTAAAGATTTACACAAAATCCATTTTTATTTAATTAAGCTGTGTGTTTAAAGGTCGGGACAGACATAACCGCACCGTACCCGAGCGGTATGTCGGCCGAGTGTTGACCATCACTCGGTGGAAGAGTTACGCAATGGTATGTTATACAAATAGTTCACACATCACCGTATTACGGCCGAGCGCTATCAACGCACCGAGCACGATTAAAATATTTTATATTTTAACGGTGACGGTGCGGTACCAAAAGCTCTTGGTAAACACTTTTGTGTATGCTCTCAAAATATAATATACTAAAAACATATTATTCTTGCGTTTTTTATTTTATATTATATTTTACAGTCATGGTAGATGTTACTAAAATTTTTAAACATTGTTTCCGCAACTTACGTACTCAACATATTAAAACAGACTGAAACAGTTTTCAAACGTCGTCGGTAGAAAATCGGATAAGCTACGGACAAGTGTGGTCTCTACACGGACGAGCCGTGACACGGCCAAGTTACGGCCGACATACGGCTCGGGTACGGTGCGGTTATGTCTGTCCCGACCATAAAAGTAATCTTTTAAAAACCATACAAAATGGGTATTAAAGTGGTAGATAACAGAAGTAATTAATTTTTAGTTCTTTTTTTATATCAATAAATAATCATTAATAAATTTACGGAAGACTTGTTATCTACCACAAATGCAGCAGAAGTCTGCTAATTTCATCTACAATCAATTTGCTATTCCTTATTATACGAATTTATAGGTAAAATATAACATTTTGATTGAATTATTTTGGATACACAAATTCAGAAAAAATAAATAAAAATAGTGAACAGTTGGTTTTACTGTTAAAAAAACACGTCAAAGTAGCTCATATTATTATAATTCTATAATAAAAAGATTTTACTCATTACACCATTATTGATCAAATTGATAATAATAAGATTTCTTCATTTTGATACTGTTTTCAATAACGAATAAATAAATTGATATGGATTTTCTTTGGGCGCTCACTCTGTCGGCAACTTTGCGAGAGAGTGAATCGCCCTTATTTAATTTTTTTGACATATTGTTAAAGTATTATTACAAGAAACTGTAATAGTGTCTTATTTAATAAAGCGAGTTATCAATCAACAAATGTTGCAGAATGCAGAATATTAATTATTCTATCGCTTTACGAGTTTTTGAAAATATTTTCAAAGACATTGACCATTTAACTAAGAAGAAACAACTACTGCCCGGGCTATGTGCCCCGACGGATATTGAATTATACTTCAAAGTCAAATGGGGTTGGCATATCTAATAGATAATTTAAACCAACCATTATGCTTTAAGCTCGCTGACAAATAACATATACCTTGTACTGACGAGGTGCAAATACACCGAAACCGGTCTACAAGTTATGTTGTCCCTTCTAACTACAAACCAAAATGGTTGGTTTAAATTATCTATTAGATGTGCCAACCCCATTTGACTTTGAAGTATAATTCAATATCCGTCGGGGCACATAGCCCGGGAAGTACTTGTTTCTTCTTAGTTAAATGGTCAATGTCTTTGAAAATGTTTTTCAAAAACTCGTAAAGCGATAGAATAAGTAATATTCTGCATTCTGCAACATTTGTTGAGAGCTATATTACCTCAAATATGACAAAAAGAAACTTTTTAGATCGGGCACATAGCCCGGGAAGTAGTTGTTTCTTCTTAGTTAAATGGTCAATGACTTTGAAAATGTTTTTTAAAAACTCGTAAAGCGATAGAATAAGTAATATTCTGCATTCTGCAACATTTGTTGAGAGCTATATTACCTCAAATATGACAAAAAGAAACTTTTTAGATCTTTAGATGAGAATATCTTAAAATCTTGACGTGATAGCTGAATTCTGGGGACAGATTTGGATTCTTAACACCAAAAACCTTATTTTATTATTGTTTGTTGGTACAAATCCATTGATATGGATTTTTTTTTGGGTATACATTTCTTTTTTTTTTTTTTAGTAGATTTCTCAGAATGTGATTTGCCCTTAAGGAAATCAGTTGCTAGTTTTAGTTTTGATTTTTGTTTGTATTGTTATAGACATAAAGTTGATATGGATTAGATTGTGAGAAAGTAATTGAAAAATAAATGTTGAAATTTTGAATTCTTATAAGAAAAACGTAGTGTAAACAACAAAAACGAATTTGATTAAAATGGAAAGATTGAATAGAATATAAACCAAATTAATGTAAGAAGTGAGAGAAGAGAAGAATACAGAGGAAGTTCAAAGGAATGTGGTGTTCGTAGGTGTGTTAGATTAAGTACCCTCTTGTAGGACTTATGTCCTTTTCAGGGAGTGGATGGGATGGGATTATTGTCAGAAACTTCTCCATCTTGTGGCAGGTTGGTGTAGCTCCGGTGTTTTCTGGTTCCAAAGCTCCTTGAACGTGCCTAAACCGTCAAATTTTTTTTCTTATGTACCAAATTTCATGATCCTGTGACTTTCCGTTAAGAGTTATAACACACACAAGCCGTTCTTATAAAGTGCCTAATAATTATAAAAGAAGTAAATAGATCTGACACAAAAGAGAAACCAGAGCTGGTAAACGGAGCAGCAGAAAAAAGAAGATAGAAAGCAAAGCAATCAATTTTCTTAAGTGCAGAATTCACAACACAGATTTTTATTGATTGAAAGGAGTCTCAGAGGAAGAATTTCATATCAATATATAATGTCTTCATCCTGACAAACCAAAAATAATGAACTAGTAAAATTTGCGCACAGGGTGTGCTATTTGAAATATTTTAATAATTTATTGATAATACTGAACAAATCAAACTTGTATCAGATAAACAATTGTGATAGATTTATATAAATAATTAAGTAAAACTTAATGGTTTACATTTTTTTAAATTCATATAGTTTCTGAATTACTATAATATCGAGAACATTGTTTTACATTATCTATTAAGAGGAGCATTAATGAAAAATTACAAAAAATATATAACACTATTATTTTTATTTTGTTGATTATAAACACAAAGGTATTTAACTAAAGTGTTCAACTGAACAATTATGCCATAATATTGTGTTTAAATATTGCTAGATGAATCTACATTTAACATATGTTTAAAAACGGGGTTCCCAGAACATGTACATTAAACCAGCACTGGCATTTGTGCATTTTCTTATCTGGAAGATGTAGGAAAATATTCAAATATATTTAATATGGGTAGAGTGCCTATTGGGAAAAAAAGTTCTTGTAGATACTTTCTCTAAACTTCTTATATGGCTTCATTAGACCGGTTTCCTCTATGAATTTTTTTTAGTTTTGTCGAGTTTTTCGCTGAATTGTACGAAAGACTATTTTACGACATATAGAAAATATATAAATACTGTATCTTTTTTTTAATAAATTTCTGAAATTGATTTTTTTTACATAATCAAATGAGAGAAATCTCGATTAAAGAAACAAGAACAGTGTCAGACACTAAAAATGACCTAAATATGTCAGACAAATTTTTTTTCGCTTTTCACTAATTATTTTTAAGCTATTTAATAAACTATCGTGAAAACGACTTGTTTCGAAAAATTTAACGGAAAAACACCCCAAAATAAAAAAAAATAGAATCAGTCTATTGGAGCCATACAAAAAGTTTGAAGAGAGTATCTATCACATTTTTTTCTCTTTGGGCACTCTACCTAATAATACATAAATTTATCTAATAATTTCAAAAAAATAAATGTTGGGCGACAATGCTATTTAGATAGTGCAAAAAAAATTAAGTAGGGAAATTTTTTGGCGATAGCCAGTGTACTCGTACGTATTATAAGAACAAAAATAAATACACTTAAATATGAATAAATATCGAATATATAAATGTATAAATAAAAATATTAATTATATCGGCATGCGGCGTACAAAATTTCTAAACATGTCACCACTATTGAGAGGCAGTCATTATTGTTCTAGATTTACAATATGATTAAAAACGTTTTTTTTTTAAATTATGTTACAAAATATTTCCATACGGCATATTAAGATTCTAGATTTCTTTTTCCCGTTTTGATATGTGGGAGATTGCTCAAACTTTTTCTTTCTGCACTTTCTTTTTTTCTGTTGCGGATACAGATGGTGAGTTAGTAACGCCCTCTAAGCTCCTAAAAAAATAAAATTAATTAAATCAATTAGTTTTATAAGTTTCATAAAACTATATTGGTGTTTCAAAGGAACTTGAAATACCAATCATTTTTAAGATTTTACCAGAGCTACTTTCGTTATAATGGTTCGTTGAAGAGTTTTGAAAACACCACCTATTAACTAGTAGAGGAATCAAAATCTAAACGCTATTTTAATGTTTCATCTTCTATTTAAATACACAAAAAATTCTATTCTGATTTGTCAATTCATTCTTTGTTTACAAACCATTTAAATTTAATGTGTCAGTATTTTGTTCCAATGAAAAAAACGACTATCATGCAGTGATAAAATTCTTTGGCTTGGAAGGTTTATCAGCAACAGAAATTCATATAAAAATGGTTGTTAAAGAAATCTTATTCTTGGTCGTACAAGCGTTGAAGATGATTCACTTAGTGGACGTCAGTAAGTGCAAGAAGAGAGAAGAAATTCAATCGAAAACGACTTCCACGCATAGATTGTTTCGACTTAGAGAATAAGTCTAAGTCTGGTGGACTCATGTCCGGGCCGTAGGTAGGCTGAGACAACTCCTCCCAGCCATATACGAGTAGCACTTTGGTGAGTGTTGTCATGGAAAACGAAGGGTCCAGTATTGAGCAACTATGGTTGGTTCTTGTCCATTTTCTACTGAGATTTCGCAGAAAGTCACAATAATAAATTCCTGTGACACTTTTTCCACATGGAATTCTGTCTGTCATAATGATTCCTTGGTTATCGTATGCAAAGATAAAGCGAGAATGAGTGGTCCAGTGTTAAACAATTGAGGTTGGTTCTTGTACATTTTTCTACGCAATTTTTCTCAGGAAATCACGATAATAAAGTCCTCAGACACATTTCTACAAGGAACCGTCTATCACGATGATTCCTTGGTTAACGAACTTGTTCGAGAGCATCAGACACAAGTTCCATACTCCGATCATCTGATCGGGGATCTTCTTTTATGCTTACATGAGCACCACGAAACCGATTACACCAGCGAGAAACTGTAGTACGGTGAACCAACAAAAGTCACTTTATCAATATGGATTTCTGTCAATTTTTTCCACGTAAAGTTTCAATCTTAAAGTATGCCCTTTGCTCTTCAACAGTCACGGTACCCGAGACACGAACGGGCTCCATGTTAAGGTATAAAGAATTAATAAAAAAACTGATCTTTTATATATAGAGGATGAAGATAACAAGCCATTACAATATCCTTTCATAAGGTTTGTTCCAACAAACCAAAGAACCATTCTAGAACCGTCTGGGAACTGCGCAGTAAACGAAATCTCGATACCTTTGATGTACTAAGTTGTTTCGTAGCAGTTTTAGAACAGATTTTCCGTCTGTTGAAACTGCGCATTAGACAAAATATCGATACCTTTAATATACTAAGTTGTTTCGTAACGGTTCTAGAATGGTTTTTGGTCTGTTGGAACAGACCTATAGTAAAGATATGATAACGAGAATTAATTATAAACGAGATTACTTACTTGGACGGTTCAACAACACCAGTACTGCTATCAACTTTTTCCTGTTTCTGTTCCAATCCAGCATCACCAGCGCTTTTGACATCACTTTTCTCAAATTCAACAACATTTTTATTAATTTTTTTCTCATCCAATTCAACTTTATTTTCTTTTTCTAATAAATTCTCTTTTTGACTCTCAATCACTTTATTACTGCTTGCTTCATTAAAATTAGCAAAATTTGCTTCGAATTGTGCTGAACTAAAATCCGCCCAACCGCCAACGGTATTTTCATCGGTGACGGTTGCATTAAAATTAGTTCCCCAGGGGTCACCTGATGGGAATGATGCGGAGGGAGTTTCAGATAAGGATTTTGGAGAAGTCCAAGCTAAAAATAAATAAATATATAAATATTGAATTAAGGAGGGATTTACTTAAGGAAAATCTATAATTATAGAAAAATAATGTATATATTTATATATACTCATATATAAAAGAAAGTCGTGTTAGTTATACTATTTATAACTCAAAAACGGCTGAACCGATTTGGCATTGGTAAGGAGGTAGCTAAGCACCAGGAGATAAACATCCAGTTCGACCACGTTCCCGTGAAGTATCTATTAAACATGGTATAACAAAAACGCATCTCACATGGAATAACAAAACGCAAACTAAGAAAATACTTACTAAATTAAGTAGTGAGGCGCCACCGTAAGGTGACGCACTTGAAAATGAAATTTATTACTATGAAAGTAAAAAAATTAGGATAATTAATACTGAAATAGTCATACTTACGATCAACATCCATATTATCATCTCCTGAAGGTAATTCTTCATCACTATCACTACTATAAACAGGCTCATTTTTATCATTTTTTTCTATTACAGTTTGAAAAGTATGTTCTCTATCATCAAAAATTTGATCATCGGCATCATCTAAGGTATTGATGCTTTGTGCACAAACTTGTTTAAAAATTTCCTGTTGTTGAACTAGATCACCTTCTGAAAGCTCAAAGTTCATATCTGTCCGGTGATCCGTTGTTCTAAAAAGAAAATGATATTGTTCAAATTGCAATCTATTAAGGTCTCTACATATGTACTCTTTATCCAACCCAATTGATTTTAAACAAGTGTATGATAGTGTTAGAAGACAAAAACTTAACCTTGTTTCAAAGGAGTTTGGAGAACCAATCCAACTGGTGAAGCTTATCAAGCTGCCACTGACAGAAACAAGAAGTAAAGTAAAGATCGAGGGTCAAGTGTCAAGAAGCTTCAGTGTTGAACAATAGTATGCGATTTCTCCAATATTGTTTAACCTAGTCCTTAAGAAGGCAATGCGACAGATATCAACTAACCCAGGATGAACGATATTCAATCGTCAAATACAGAATCTTGGGTTCGCTAATGACATTGATATCATGGCAACATCGCTCAGAGCTCTTAAGCAAAGTTAGGTGGTCTTGAAAGGATCTGGGACTTGAGATTAACCAAAGTAAATCAGAGTACTTGTTAATGTCTAGAAGGGAACTAAGAGAACCACTGGAGGAGGTACAGCTGGGTGTAAATAAATTCAAGATTACCAACAAATTTAAATATCTTAGGGCTCACATCAATGAGAAGGTTATTGCTCCCTTATTCATGTTATGAAAAGCAGAGCAGTGAGTAAAGGGACCAAGAACAGATCTATCTCACCGCAATACGTCCAGTGGTTTGTATGGAACTCAGACATGGAGATGTTAAGATCCTTCGACGAATCTATATCGAGTGAGTGAGGAAGAAAGGTAAAATGACGGATCTCTATGGCAAGCCAAACGTGATGGCCGAGATCCAGCGGACGAGATTGAAATAGCTTGGTCATGTGGAAAGAATACCGGAGGAGAAAGAAGCCAAGAAGTTCCATAGAGGAAACCCAGGTAGCAGAGGACTAAGCTAAAGTGTGGATAGATTGTGTGATTTTTAATGTGTGTTGTAAAATGAGGATTTCCGAATTTTTGTTAAAATATAATAAACAACTATTTAAACTTACTGTAAAGTACCATCTGCATCGTTAAATGCATCATCATTGTATCCACTATAACCTTCAATAAACTGTGATGTTAAATTTTGCATCTGATATTGGAAAAACATCTAAAATTGTTAGAAAAAAAATACTCAATGTAGATATTATTACTAAAAATTAATTACCTGTTGTTGGAGAGCACTAGATTGAGGAAATGGAACATCTCCATAATCTTCACTATTATCATTTGCAACACTTGGATGAACACCTCCCTTCATTACAAAAATTCATTAATTATTTTCAAATGAACAGTCTTATAAAGTAATGAAAAATGATACAAACCTACCTCGTGCCATGCTGTGAACGTGATCCAAATATAAAACCTGGATTAGTACGTGGGTTAGAATTCCCAACCCAAAGCACATAATGCTGCGATATAGATATTATCAAACTTCTCTCTATTAGAGCTTATTAGTACAGTACAGGTAAGTAAAACCAACAAGTATCACTCGGTCTATAGCTAGGATGTCTCTCTATTGGTAACTAGAGATACACAACTAGAGATACTGATGAGCTCTAATATAGCGAAACACAGTGTCTGCAGTTTGGTTTTGCTCTTGTATGGGCTGATTGATTCTTATATCTATGTCGCAGTATTCTGTTCTTACGGTTAGGAATTCTAATCCACTCACAAATGCACGAGATACGTTTGAATCATTTTTCATTACTTTATTAACTATTATTAGATAAAAAAAAGTATAATAAACGTACCAATAATGTTTCTTGTAATTTATTAGTTTCACTAAGTGTAGTATCCTTAAATTCATCTAAAGATTTGGCAACATCAGGTAAATTATCTCTGAGATATTGCCCTAAAGAACTGTTATACAGTTCTATAATTTTATTCATAATACATATAAGGTGACCCATATAACCTTTCCGGATACCTTTATCTTCTTTTCTATAAAATAAATAGGAAAATAAGAGAACAAAAAAGAAAGAAAAAAGGGTTGAAGCAAGTAAAGAAGAAAAGTTAAAAATTCGTGAAAAATTTTGTGGGAAATGTAGACAAATTTTTAAATTTTTTTTGGAGATTTAAAAGAAAAACGTTGATAATATTAAAAATTGTTTAAAATGGTGAAAAAATGACGAAAATATAAAATGTGTAAAAAATCGTATAAAATTGTTTACACCGTAAAAAATTGTTAGAAATTCTAAAAAAATATGTAAATAATGGCGATTTTTTTCAAGAAATAATGTACATCATTAACAATAAAAAATACTTACTGTTGTTCATCATTTTCTTTCCATGCAATTAAAATTCTTTCTATTACTTTACATTTTACCAATAACTACAAAAAAATATCAATATTCATTAAATATTATAAAATATAATAAAAAATATATATAAACTTACATGTTTAGTTAAGGCATTAGTTTTATCAGTTTTATCTTCTACATTAGATTGGCCAGTCAATGCAGCTAAAAGGCAATTTTCAACTTGTGTATGCAAAAAATTATTCCATTGATATTTAAAAAATAGATCTAACAATACAGTAAACGTATCGCTTGCTTCTATTTTCGTTAATAGCTCTACATTGTCAGATGAGATCAATGCTGCGAACAATTTGGTAACTTGTAAACGAGTATTACCTAATGGAGGATTTAATGGTCCTACTGTGGTTATAACAGGATCTTGCTATAAAATAAATAAAATTTATATTAATATTATTGGAATCTCAATGAGAAAATGAAACTATCATTTTTTTACTAATGTGATGTTTCAACGCACAGCGTTTCCTTTGGGCAAATGGTATCTTAATCTATTAACAAGAGTATTTGTAGGTCTTATAGATAAAAAAACTTGTACAGACGACCATTTAAGAAGGAAAACATCAATAAAGCGAGGAGTGCGTCAAGAATGTATACTCTCTCCACTCGTATTCAATAGATACTCAGAACAAATATTTTAAAAGTCCTTGGAAAATGTGGAGAAGGGAGTTAAAGCCAATGGAGTATATATAAATAACTTAAGATATGCGGATGAAAGCGAAAACAACGTTGAAGAAATATTGGTCGCAGTGACGTGACAAGAGAAGGGAATAACATGAGACTGAAAGTGAACACAAAAAAAAACAAAAGTGATAGCTGTCACACGTACTTTAAATCACCACCCGGACATCTATATAGATGACAAGGATAGAATATGTAAACAAGTTTCAATACCTTAGATGCTGGATAACGGATAATCTTCATCATGAAGTTGAGATATGAGCCAGAATAGAGAAGGCTAGATCAGCTTTTCAAAAAATGAAAAACCTTCTGGCAAACCCCACCTTATCATTGGATGTTCGTTACCGTTTCGTATATTACTATACAGAGTCGACACATGGAAGGAATGAGACGATTGGAAATGTTGAGGATCTCTTGGACAGAACATGTAACCAATTAAAGTGTACTGCGAATGATGGGAACCGATAGAGAACTCTTAAGAATTATTTAAGTACGAACAACTAGTTATCTGGGGCATATTGACCGAGGAGAGAGAGATACAGCACTCTACGACTAATAATGGAGAGAAAGATTGAAGGAAAAAGAGGACCTGGACGAAGAAAATGGTCTTGGCTAAGAAGAGGGCACCTTAAGAAGATAGATAATTACTGATAATTGATTTTTTACCCAAATACAGGTGTTGATTATTAACATAAAGTTTACTAGAATTCTCTACTTTTGGATTGATATTTATATGAATACTTGAGCTAATTTAGTTAAGTGATGCTTTTTTCCCATAACTTTATTTGTTATAACTAACCTTTGGTGGATTCAGAAGCAAATTATGAAAATCTTTTAATCGATCCTTAATAACTTGAATAGTACTAGATATACTTTTTTGCTTTTGTTCATTTTCAGAAGGTTCATCATTCATGTTCGAACCATACAAATTTTGTGTAGAACTAAATTTTGAAACATTCGATGTTTGATTAATATCTAATAATGCTAAAAGTACTTGAATGCCGCCTACTATTGCTGTTTCGCTTTTTTCATCACCCAAAAATATATGATCCAATAAAAGGGACACAGTTTCAGGTCTGAAATTACAAAAAAAAATAGTTAAATATCAATGATTTACGTTAAGTTATACTAAAATTAGGTAATAAGATGTTATAATGCCCCACGTAATATATGCCAACGCTTTTTCCAATCCTCGAACATTCCCAAAAAAGTATTTTTTCTGATTTAGTTCAGCTGTTTCTTCGATGTTGTTTTAATCTTCTCAATAGTTGCAAAATACCATCCTTTGAAACTCTTCGGGAACAAGAAAAAGTCACAGGTGAACAGGTCTGTGTTGGTTTTTGCCTAAAATTTGCGCACATGCAACGATTTGTGAGCAGGGGCGTTATCATGGTACAAAAGCCAATTTTTGTTATTCCACAAATCCGGAAGTTTCTGGCGGATTGCTTCTCACAAATTGCACATAACTTCCTTTTTGACCGTTCTTCCCTGTGGCAAGAATTCATGATGCATCACGCCCTTGTAATCGAAAAAACCTTTACATTTGATCGAACTTGGTGTGCTTTTTTTGGTCTTGGTGGTCCAGAATGCCTCTACTGAGACGATAGAGCATCAGTTTCGACATCATAACCGTATACTCATTTTTTTGTCACCATTTATGATCCTTTTAAGTAAATCATGGTCGTCATTGATGTTATTTAATATCTCATGCGACGGATTTTTTTTGGTCAAAATTGAGCAATTTGGGAACAAAGTTCGTTGACACACAAATCATACCCAAAATACAAGTTAACTTAAAAATATTACAGAATTTAATATAAGTAGATTAAACTTACGATTCAAGCGTGTTAAGTAACAGATCAGGATCGACTCTCTCTATCGAACTCTTTTGATTATCCCGTGCTATCCTGATAAAATCACACAGCAATTGAGCAACGTTGTAGTGTCTCTCTCTATCCACTTTCGGATTTAAAAGAGATACAAGTGATTGGATAATACTTTGACTATCAAGCCACTGAAATTTAAATAAAATATATAAATAAGAAAAAATCCATAAGTTTTTAAAAAGCACACAGGCACAATTGAAGAAACACAAAAAAAAAGAGTTTTTTTCATACGTGTTTCTAAATTTTTGGCGGTTAACTTCTCTATAATTTGTTTCAGACAAAACACGTTATCCTGCACAGATGTCACTCTATTTCTCATTCATTTTCTTTGAATTCTTCAATAAGGTCACGTAGAACTGTTTCTGATAAATTTTTGATGGATTCTGTACATAGTGACTGTGGCTGTGACTTACGAAATAAGCGATTTGGATGTATCGACTTCGGTAAGTCATCGCGTTGATCAACACTACAGGAAGACATAATCTTAAATGCGAAGGAGAGAACAAACCAAAAAGTGCCATTAATGATAGTTTTATCACCTTCAAACTAAAGAAATCGTCAACAAACTGCTTGTTCAGGCCCGAAATCAACTGACTGAGGTTCGTAATATTACTGTTAGTAAATGGACTGTTAGAAGGCATCTTAAAGAAGTTGGATTAAGTTTTTATCTGTCAGCACAAGTACCTAAACTCGAGACAGCTCACCGTATGGTAAGATTAGACTTCGTCCTTGAATACCGAGATTGGACAAGTTCATGAAAGCGAGTTTTATTCACCGATGAGAGCCGTTTTTGAGTAATTTCGTGGTGGAAAAGGAAAACATGTGGATCCTAGAGCCAAATGTCACATTCATAGGAAAAAATTTCATTTTTATGCATAATAATCCTCGCCAACACATTGAGTAACTACCTCTATGAGGTTGGTATCACTTAATTGAAGTGGCCAGTGAGATCACCGGACATGAATCCAATAGAACATGACTGAGATATTCTTGAAAGACCAGTTTGGCAGCAAAACTAACCTGCCAGGAAAGTTAGATAATCTCTGTTAAAAGGCAATAGTCTGGGTAATCTATTACCCAAATTGCCTTATTCTGTAAATTTTCGTTTCTCAAAAAACAATTAACCTTTTTTTGTGTTCCTCTGATTGTGCATATGTGTATAACAGGAATGTTAGTTATATATTAATATTTAAATAGATATTGAAAAATTAACTGTTGAATAAAATGTTAACATCTATGAGTCCAAATCGACAGATATTTAAAATTAGTAAATTTTTCAACATTGTGGAAGTTCAAAAATTCGGTTTTTCACATAATGTTAAAATCTCGACTTTTGTAAAAATATTTTAAAAATCAAATAAAATATATAAACAAAGAAATAAAGTTTAAAATTTTGAACAGAAACAAACAAATAGTAAAATAACCAAAGTTGAAAAAGACATTTAATAAACATTTCATAATTTTATAACCAATTACAGATCTTGTGAAATGTTCATTAAAATGTTTACAAAACATTATGCTTGACTGATATTGGTTTCTTCAACTGATCATCAACATAATTCAACAATCCATGATTTTTACAAACATATTTATATATAAAATACGATAAAATTTGTATATAAAAACATAACTTACATTCAATATATTTTGGTTCATTTCGACACCTTCAACTTGGGTCATCAACTTGAGCATGAGATCCATAATAGCGGATGTCCCTATGTGATTGAGCAGTAATGATATAAAGGTGTCCTTAGCTTTTAAAAAGTCTAGGACCTGTAAGCAAGTGAACTGATAGGATAACCAGTTCTGTACCAGCCAAATCAACCGAGTTCAACATTTCCCAGCCATTTTTTATTTTGAGGAACAGGCGCCATTTATTTTATTTGGGAGTGGTGGAGTTGAGAAAAGAAAGGAAGAAAAAAAACGTATGTTATATTAATATTCATACCATTAAGTTATTATTATTATTACCATATCTGTATAAAGTTAAAACCATTACTCAATTATTTATTTATTACTGTGGATATAATTGTTCAAAATTAAAATTATACACATTATTTTTTATATTGTATCAATTGAGCTGTTTATTAATGAAAATTTCACAGTAATCATTTGTAACATTCAAAAAATTTATCATTTTTATATATAAAAAAAATGAGAGATAATTTGAAGATGATATTCAAACTTTGGAAAGGTGAGAGGCGTGTCTAGGGAGAAAGTGAAGAGTGCATTGATGAAGACGAAGAATGGAAGGTGCTTGATAATGATGGAGTGGATATTCTGATGAAAAAAGTGATGAATCAAGAGACAATACCGAATGAATGGAGGAAAAGCGTGCTTGTGACAATCTATAAAGAAAAGGTGGATGTGCAAGAATGTAGTAACTATAAAGGCATTAAACTGACGTCGCATACTTTGAAAATTTAGTATAGAAGAGGCTAAGAGAAGAGACGAGTAAAAGTGTAGGGCAATTTGGATTTATGACTAAGAGAGGAAGATAATGTGATGGATGTGTGGATATTTTATTAGACTCTTGGATGAGAAATGTGATGAATCAACATAAAATTTACGAAATGGGTGGAGGAAAAGCGTGTTTATGCCAATCAATAAGGAAAAGGAAAGAAAAACATGGATTTTTCAATACCATAAATTGGAAGAAACCTGAAATGCCCAGAATCAAAAAACCAACGATGTCCAAATCAAAATTCAAGACAATATGGATCGTTTTTTTTTCGACATAAATGGTATCGTGATGACTGAATGGTTTCCAGAGGATCAGACTGTCAACCAAACTTACTACTTGTGTTTTGCAACAGTGCGAGAACTAGTTCTTAAGAAATGGCCCAAGTTGTGGAAGAAAAACTCGTGGATTTTACACCTGAACATAACGCACTATCTGTGAAGCAGTATTTGGCCAATAAACGCACTCCAGTGCTTGAATAGGCGTCGTACTCGCAAAATTTGTTTCCGAAGATAAAATCTGCTTTAAAATGGACCCAAAAGGTCGGTGAGTAAGACCTTGGAACGAATAATACAGTAAAAGTGGGACAGCTGAGTAAAAAATCCAGGAAAATAGGTTGAGATACTTTGCTCATGTAGAGAAGAGGTATGGGAATTATGTGAGTAAAAGAGTAGATGAATATAAGATTGGAGGTAAGGGGAAAAGAGGAACACCGAAGTTAAATGGATGGATAAAAGAAATAAGGACTTGAAAGAACAAAAAAGGAATGAAAGGATGCATTAAATAGAAACGAATGATACGGAAAGCTAAGGCCGATCCCAAATAGGATTGGAATAAGGTTGAGAGAAAGTTCTTTTTCCGATACAAGCTTGTTAAGGAAATACTTTCTGTGCGTAAAGATCAATTTACTTCATTAAAATAATTTCAAGTTAAAATCAAATACTTTCATAAGTATAATTCGATTTTTTAAGTGGTTATATTAAATTTATACAGATATAGATTACTATCAAAATCAATTATTTATTTAAAAAAGCAATCTAGGTGATAATGGTTTTGTTGTGGTATTAAGAAAGCAGGATGAAGGAAACAATACTTAATATTTCAAATAATAAAATATTATTTATTAATTAAAAAATAAATAACGAACTTCAAAATAAATAAACAAAACAAAATTCTAGCAAAATTGATTAAAAAAATAACTAAAACAAAATAAAACTCGCACCTTATTAGTAACTTTCTACACTACCAAAACCATTGATTAAAAATGTAAGTAAATAAACAAACCTGCTCAGTCTTTTTAGCAATAAGGGCACCCATAACTTTACTAAAATAGGAAGCTAAAAGAGGATTAAGTGGAGGATCACATTCCAAAAAAACGTACAACTTATCAAGAAGTACTTCATCACTAGCCAAACGTTCGTTTAAAGCGGGTACATCGCAAGTAAGGAGTTCACAAGCTATATTTGGGTACTTAAATCTAGTTCTTTCCTCAATTTCAATTGACGGTTCCTTGGTTATAAGAGTTACTAAGTCTTCCATTACTTCTGTTTTTAAAAGGCTGAAATAAATTATAATATATAACATAAACACCATATTTTAAATAAATTTACTTACAAATCAATTAGAAGTTTATTTTGGGCCCTACATTCATTAATGATATCTTCAGAGTCCATAACCTCTTGCAAAGTGACATCCTATAAATTATTAAATATTTCACATAAACACTATTATTATTTATATTGTATATTTTACCTCTTTAGATAACAGTGCCTCAATTTGAGACGAGGAAGTGGTGTTATATTTCCAAAACATGATAGTATATTCTGTAAGATATTATATAAACTTAAATATTATTACCAATATCAAATTTACTACTTTAAAGCTATGTTTACTTATAGTACAAATGCTCACCTAAAAAACTTTATGAAAGAATACGTTTACGTTGGGTTAAGTTCATTTAAAATGACCCCGTACGTGATTTTTTATTAATTTTGCACAAGTTACGAACACAAAACCACTAATCCTAAGGTGCATATCACAATTTTCACTGTAATTAATTGGTGGAAATACTGCGTTAGTAGAAATTATGGAAATACTACAAAAATTTAATGTGAAAACGATCCACCATTCGTAGTCCACAATGCACTTGTTGAAAATTGAAAGAAGTTAGCGGGAAATTTAAAATAAAAATGTTTAATATTATTCGTACCTTTAGAAAGATTAGTATTCATGAAATCCTAGTTTATTGTAAACAATTTGACATTAGTGTCTTTGTAAAACATTAATAAGACAATAATTAATTGTCAATTGTTAAATTGTTACAAATATCAAATATTTTTGCTGGTTTCAGAAATTTAATTAGTCATAAGTTGGTAGCAATGAATTCAACTTGGTATCAGAGTAGACAGTATTATAAACATAAATATCCCTAGAGGATATTTAAATTGTATTACCATAAAATACGATATCATATATTTGCTTTATAGAATATATAACCTATATTTATTATATTAAAATAATCATTTACGATTTTTGCTTTATAAGTAAATGTTTATAAATTGCAGCAGTCTGCGAAAAAATTATACCAATAAATAAATCTAGAGTGGTCTGGGCGGCCACGGTTTTTTGACAGTTTACCGAAATCCACTCCACTGACTTTAATCCATTTTTACAAAAAAATCACAATTTCAAAACTATGTCAAAACATAAAGAAAACCGATGGTCAAATTATGCTTTGCGAATAATAATTAACACAGTCTCTCATCCTTTCGAATATGCAAAAGTCCTGATACAGGTTAGTTCAATTTGACACTATTTTTATTTAATTTAAAACCTGACATAAATGTATTTCAGATTGGCTATGAACCTATCCTTCCTAGGCCTGCTAAAACACTTTTTGGAAAACCAGCACTTAAATTACCAAATATTTTTGAATATGGTAATAATATTTTTAATAGGTTATAATCTTATTGTAATCATGTTTTTATTTCAGTCAAATACATAAAGTCTGTCGATGGCTTTATGGGTTGCTACAATGGGTTGACACCAAAAGTTTGTGGTAATCTAATGAGTGCTATTGCTTCTCAAAGACTTACGGATTATTTGGAAGCTCCTGAAGATGATGAATTTGATGAACCTACTGATGAACAAAAGTAAGTAAGATACTTAAAATGCATTTAATTTTAAATAGTTTTCTTTTAGGCGAAAAAATTTTATTAAAACTGTAAAATGTGATATAATGACGCACACTGCAGCCATAGTTGTTAGCCAACCATTCCATGTTATCACTGTAAGAATGATGGCACAGTTTATTGGAAGAGAGACTAAATATTGGTAAGAATTTAATAATTATAGATATATTTGTTTATAACAGTAAAAGCTTTTAGTGGAATATTCACTTCTGCCAAAGAAATCTATCGTGAAAATGGAGTTCTAGGTTTTTTTAGTGGCTTAGTACCTAGACTATTGGGAGATATTTTATCGTTACTTCTTGCTAGTAGTCTAACTTACGCTATTAATCACTATGTTATTGAGGAAAAGGATTTGAAAGTATACACCTCTGCGACGATGACAGTAAGTTATACATTCTAAATATAAACAGTAAATAAACTTTCGTGTAATTTTTAAATTGCCAGATTTTTTAGATGTTTACGAAATAATTAGACATACTTATAAATAGGCCCAAAATACCTACAGCAAGAGTGTAAACAGCCCATTAGATTTTTATCTTCCTGCTCCAGTTTACAATGTTCAACTTTCTAATATCTTCCCTGATCTGTCCTTCCCATCAATTCTGCTTTTTGGGTTTTCTTGGGACTCATAAGTCTTTTCTTTCTAGTATGGCTTCATCTTTATTGTAAGTTAGGTATATGGATTCTGCCGCTGTTTTCTCTTGATTGGTAATTTATTTCCATTTTTTCCTTTCTTTTCCAGTTTGCAATGTTCACCTTTCTAATATCTTTTCTGAACTTGTCTTCTTCTAGGTCTAGCGCTTATTGGTTTCCCCTCTAGCAATGTCTTAGAATGTCTTCTCCGTTCATTTAAGCTCTTATCTCGTTCAATAATCGTCTGAATTTTCCTTCTTGTATTTTCTTTGGACCCAAAATATCTAGTTTGGTTCCATCTTTATTAATCAGGCACATTTTTGGTTATTACTGGTCTGATTTCTGCTTTATACATCTTGATTTTATTTTTTTTGCCAATTTTTCTATCTTTGAGACTCTTGTGGTATTTCCAATGCGTTATTTAGCTTGCTTTAATTTTTTCACTTACTCCCGTGATCCTGTTCGAGCTATCGACCATTACTCATGGATATTTGAAGCATTCTACTTTCTAAAATTTGTAGTGGTCGATTTTGAAGTCATCTATGTTGTTACGATTTCTTGATACTAGCTTACTTCGTCTTGTTTTCGTTCATTTTTAGATCTCCGATTTCTGCTTCTTCTGATAGGATCCTTAACTTATGCTTTTAGCTTTCTTTATCCCTTGTTTGTTTGATTACACATATTGGTTAGTGTAAATTTGATTCGATTTATCTTGGTCCTGATTTGTTTGTAATAAAGAAAATATATGCAGTTTTATTGAGGTTTTTTGCAGTTTTTAGCTACAGCGATAACTTATCCGTTCCAAGTTATATCAAACTGCATGGCTGTATCGAATTCTGGATTAAAAGCTGGATCACCAAACTTTATGCCTCACTACAGTACCTGGATTGATTGTTACTATGATTTATCAAGAAAACAACAATTAAAACGTGGTTCTAGTTTGCTAGTACGCTACTATGTTGGACCTTCAATTACCATAGGAGGAAAGCCAGTTCTTTTCCCAAAAGATCCAATGTTGATGTCTTAAGATTTCTTATTAATATTCCAGTCAATGGTAGTGATTAATTTTGTCAACATCATTTTATGTAAATATTTTAATATATTTTCTGAGAACTCTAAATTTGTTATTATTATTATTATAAATAAAAGTGATTTTGTTTTATAAGAGTATACATGCAATGATATAAATAATTTAATTCAAAGAATAGCTATCAGCCAATTACATTTATCAATTTAGGACCAGGATATTAAAGAGTAAAACAGGAAAAATAAAGGGAAAATTCTTGCAACAGAAATGGAGTACTGGAGGAGATCCTGCAATATTACAAGAATGAAAAAGTGACAAACGGATGCAAAAGAATGCAAGTAGAGAATGAAATTAGGTTTTGTGGTATGGGCATGCTGGAAGAGCAGAAAGCAAGATAACAGAATGGAGCCCGATGGATAGAAGGAAGAGAGGATGACCATGTAGATCCTGGAGAGATCAAATGGATAAGTCTATGCAAAGGAGAGGACTTAATGACAATGATTGGGAAAATAGGATGGAATGAAGATCCTGGTTGAAGAATGGGAGGTGGCAACAATCATAGAAACCGATTTTTGTATGGTCAAAATACGTACAAATATTTTGTTCGGACAAGAATTTAAGAATACAATTAATTTTAAGAGATTTATTATATAAACTTATATAGTAAAACCAGCCTTCCTAAATTTACACTTCACTGTTAATAACACAATGTTCGTACACTTATTAAACTAAAGTTAATCCTTCATTTCACCCTCTTCATCTTCGTCTTCAGCACCTCTTATAAATAATATATTATTACATCTAATAAGTACTTCACCTAAATTTCCTGCAAATAAAAAACGAATAGTTCGAAAGCTTAATTTCAATGAAAAGTTAAAAAAATCTTGCTGAATTGGGCCTAGAATTTCTTAGATAGATACTGATGTATGGTCACCCATAAATGTGAATATTAAATTGAAGAAAATAAAAATCGGTTTTTAGTATAATTTGGATATAAAATGTTTTTTAATCATGACATTTATATGAATATGATCATTATAAACTGATAAACAGTGAAAGAGTTAAAACTCGTCGATCCAATACAGCAATTTTACCCAAGAAAATTAAAATATTTACCTGTTACACTTCCATCAATGTACTCTTCAGTATTTGCTAACTGTAAATTCATGTAACCATCGACTGAGACAAGATAACCTTTATATTCATGGCCCCATTTTAATTTTACCATAACTGCCTTTCCTGTGAGACTGTTCAGGAAAGGTTTAGGGTTTATTGGCATAGCAGTAGACATGTTGAAAGTTATAAAGAAATACTAAATAAGTATTAAACTTAAAATGAACGATTAACTTACAATTTTAGAAGCTTTCTAATTTCTAACCTCAAAAAACGTTAAAACAACGCCGAATGTCAGTTGTCAAAGCGGTTTAAACTTGTATTACATACGGTAGATGGCTTCGTAAACTGTTTTAACACAGGCAACACACCATACATTGAAGGAATGAGCAGAGATAATATATAATAAATATAATATAAATATAATATATTATATTGTCTCTGGGAATGAGAGGGTCAGAGATAATAATTTGTCTATGGAGAGGGTTTATAATCAATTTACAAACTTTACTAATAATCCTCTAACTCTAGTAATAAGTTAAGAAATAATATTAAAATAGAATTTTATTTAAAAATACCCATATCAGTAGTATAATATAATTAAATACTATGTAAAAATTACTATTAAAACATTTTTTATTATATAAAATCATTTTAATACCTTAACCGGTGTATTTCATACTCAAAATAAAATATTGACGATATTGGAATACCCCTGCTTTAAATTCCTAGAAATTCCGCTAAATTCTCAGAAAATATGTAGGTCAAATCAAATTCCAAGAAAACCTCCAGTTTGTTTATGTTTTTCTATTGGCTGAAAGTCGGCCATAATGGATGGGGAGGAGTTATTTTGACAACTCGGTAAACTGTCATTCATGAAAGTTTTATTAAAAATATTAAAAAAGTGACCTAAAATTGATTTCGTTTTGTTTCTGTTTAAAATATTAATTAAAGACAATTAACAATAACTATTATAAATAAAAAGTGTTTTTATTGAGTGTTGCTCTTTTTTTAAACCGAAAAGTGGTTTTTGACAGGTAAATTTTAAATTTGAGTATATCATTACGGTTTATAAGCTTATATTGTGATGACAGTTGTTATTAAAAAGGTATTTTTAATTCTTATATACTTAATATTAAAATAGTTTTAATACTCTAGTATTGTTTTATTATTAATTATTTGACAAAAATATCCAACAATGTCAACTTTTGTGATGTCTTATAAATTAATGAAAATCATTGGTTTTTAAATGTATCATGTGTAAATCACAGATTAACAAATGTTTTTGTATATCTTGACTAAAACAGCGTTTTAAAGTTCCTCCCTTCTAGAAAAAGGTGGGATCAGCATTGAACGGTTTCACAAGAGATATAAATAACACTGGTTTCATATATACCAAAACAAAATAAGACTGTTATCTTAGTATCATCTTCTAATCACCATAAAAGTGAAGATCCTGAATCTGGAAAACCACATTTAATTCTCGATTACAATGCAA
Source organism: Altica lythri (assembly GCA_964028335.1). NCBI lineage: Eukaryota > Metazoa > Arthropoda > Insecta > Coleoptera > Chrysomelidae > Altica > Altica lythri. The sequence goes on along the minus strand of OZ034801.1, from coordinate 25,936,877 downwards.
CAAAAGGAGGAATAGATGCAATTGATAAGAAATTTTCTCTATTTTATACTCTTCGATGTAAGCAACGTCACATTATTCATTTTATATAGCAGTTATCTATAAAATTCCGAAATAGAAAGATCTGCTTTTATGAAGAAACTTGCTCTACATCTGGTGACACCTCATTTACAGCGTAGGTCTAAAAATCCTAAGGTGAACCGTTATCTGCAACGTCTAGATATTAGGTAAAACCAGTTCTAAAATCTATTAACAACTAGAGTTACAATGTTGGAAAAAATGTTCTATTTGTTCCTACCAAAAGAAGAGAGAACGGCGTATGTTTTTTAGGATTGTCAAATCGTATTTGTCTAGAATGTGCTCAGACTGTGGAACAAATTCATTGTCATTTTTTTCACATGCCCCGTAATCCGAGGGCGTTTTATTCTATATGCATTGTATTTTTTTTGTGTTAACTGATTGATACCTCAGCAACGTTGCGAGATTTCCAGCATCCGAGATTTTTTAATTGACGGAAATCATCTTCTACATCCACTAATACTGTTACAGAAGTTCTACGTATACAAAGCCCAGTATATTTTTGAGAATCAGGCATTTGGGAATTATTTAAACAATACCTAAAACAACAAATTTATTTAATAAAACCTGTAAATTTTTAACAATCCAAATAACAATAAATAACTTTTTTAGTCTGAAATATGAATACATAAAAAAATTAATTTACAAAAAAAAATTGAGCACTGCGACATACCTATAAATATATAAAAAACCGAATAGATGTATACAGTTATTGTGTCAAAGTACTAAATTCGAATAATTATTTTCACGATAAAAAAATTAAACTTTCTGTGATTAAACACTTAAAACTTAATCAAAGTACACTTTTTTGCGTTAATTGAGACCACTTTAATATTAAATCTAAACATCCGTTCAGATTCAGTTGGCCCACACACAAATCAAGCCAAATCAACATTTTTGTTTGTTACTATGGAAACTTAATACATTTTTGTGAACCCCCGCCAAGGTAGACACTCATCGAGTCTCCCATGGACTCCTTGTGGTCCATCTGGACCACTGTGGGAGTCACTGATTTAAACAATGTTAAATATATGCGAATAAGTTTGGACAAACTGGAGCTGCACCCGACTCGTAGTGACTTTTAAACAATTTTTTTTTTACCTAAAATAACGTAAAAATTGTTAACAATTATTTTATATTTTCTCAATTAAGTATATTATAAAACAAGCAATAAGTTTACATTATATATATACACATAAATCTTCCTATTTTAAATTTATAAATTTTCTAAAAATCACATTCTATTTTTTTAACGATTGTTAAATAATTATTTCAAAAACTTAATGTTTTTTAATAAAAATATATATTTACGATATTAGAGGTAAACTTTAAGTTATTCTATATAAAATACTTTTGTTTGGTATCTTCCAATAAGTTTTCGTAATATATCTTTAACATTATCGTAGGTTGCATAGCTAATACCAACTGATATTGGTCCTTTTATCCAATTCATTGAAAGTCCTTTGTATAAACCTCTTCGCAATCCTTCCGTTCTAAAAAAATATAAAAAAAACATGTATATGCACGTAAGAAGTTATACTTCTTTGGAGTAACGAGATAAAATTTAATAAATGAAATAAACATACTTGTAAATATATTGAATAGTATTGAAAATAGTAGAATATTGTCCAATGGTATCAGTCTGCATTCTTCTCCTAACTATATCCAAAGGATAGGTACAACTTTGTCCTAGCATACCTGCTATTGCTCCAAAAAATAATGAAGCTGCAGCAGGTGGTATCGGTTGATCATCTATATGTTCTAAAACACCAAAACTTTTATTGGCATAACACGTCAACTTCCCAATTGATTAGTCTTTTCAACACAACATCAAATAGTTAAAACGTAGAAAGCGTTTTCTCTGTCTATCGGTCCGTGAGTCAAACAGTCTGTTCCTCTATCTATCTGTCAATGCGTTTGTCTGTCAATTCGTCTGTCTGTCAATCCGTTTGTCTATCAATCCGTCTGTCTGTCTGTCCGTTCGTCCGTCTGTATATCTGTAAACACATCTCCATTATTACAAGAGCTAGAGACACAAATGAGATATGAAGTCACCATTAAAGGTTCAACAATTATAACCAAAAGAGTAGTGTAAAGTCGTTAAGGGTGAAAACAGTAAAATCACTTGAGTTTAAACATTTTTTATGTCTATCTACTGTTAGTCAATTAAATTTTATATCTAAAATTAAATAAAAACCAACCTCTATACAATTGTTTTAAAGTATCGTATGTAAAAAAAGAAACCCCAGCATATGGTATTACTCCTAAAATTGTAGGTATATATCCACGGTACAAAATAGCTATCCCTTCAAAATGATATATTTTCAAAAATACCTAAAAAAAAAAATTTACAATCACTTCATTTTTTGTAAATTATTTGGTACTACTAACAAATTCATCGATAAATCAAGATCTTGAAGATAGAAATTATAATTCTGTAGCATTTTTAGACATATCGCAGGCTTTTAATAAAGTTTCGTGTGTTAAACTCCTATATAAAATTAGAAAACTACTTCCTATTAACCACTTTCTAATCCTACAATCATATCTAAAAAAACGACATTTCTCTATGTTTAAATATGAAGAAAACTCTTCCCAGTCTACGCAGAGATACCCCAGGGAAGTTATTTGGACCATATTTACACAGCCAATTCACTAACTACAAGTAGAGAAAGTGCAGTATATTTGTAATAGTGCATGTAATTCGGAATATATTATTTCTTGATACTTTTTTTATGGAGTTGACTGTTACCGTGGCGCCTGCCAAAAATCGTGCAGAAGTGCTAAGAAGGTTGGCAAAAAGAGATCCTCAATACAGTTAAGATTCGAAAGCTACAATATCTTGGATTTGTAATGGAAAATAAGAGCCAATAACATCTTTTGCAAAAGATCCTGGATCCTGTAAGGCAAGGCTTATGAAGCAAGAAAAGCGTGTAGAAAATCGTGGTTAAAGAACATAATTTAACCAATCAAGAACTCAGTTATTCTGAGCTGCTGCCAACAAAGTAAAAATAGCCAACATCCGAATAGGCCTTAAAAGAAGAAGACCACAATCAAATAACATATAAAATATATTAGGGCAAAAAATGTTTGTATACTTGTCTTAATGTTGCATATTCTTCACGTGACGTTACTGCCATTCTGGCTCTTGCCAAATCAAGTGGGTAAGTAAGAGATTGTGACGTGGCTCCAGCTAGGGATCCTGCCATAAATAATCTGCCAGGAGTACTCCTAAAATAATATAATAATAAATATTAAATATTTAATTTATTTAATCTTTTATTAATAATGGGTTTTGGGGTCTCTATGGTAACGGTAAGGGAACGAGGAGGAAATAAGCCCATAAACCCTAGTTTTAGGCCTCTTAACGACTTTAGTTGTTTAAAATCACAATGCGAGCCAAAGGATATTTTGGCATGTTTAACCGGAACGACCTTTTAATAGAATATCTTTAATTACCCTTCCAAAAAGGAGTTTTGGGGTTCCTATGGAGAAGTTAATAAACCCTAGTTTTAGGATCTTAGTAACGACTTTAGTTGGTTAAAATCAAAATGAGAGCCAATAGGCATTTTGATATGCTTAATCTGGCAGACCCTTTAATAGAAAATCCTAAATTCCGGTTTCATAATGGGTTTTGGGTTCCATATGGAGTATATAGGGGGCAAGGCACAAATAAGCCTACAAAACCTACTTTAGGACCTTCCTAACGACTTTAGTTGGTCAAAATTAAAAAGGGCATTTTAACATTTTTAACAGAAGAGTTAATATAGTAAATTTTGACGAAGAAACACATTTTTTTGTTAAATAATGATATTTTTTTTTATTGAAAATTATGGTAAGTAATTGTTTATGAAATTTAAATTATTTAATTATAACTTACATTAAGGTCAAATATCAAAAGTTATCTATGCCTGTTTACATTGGAGTTGATCAAAGTTTAAAAAAATAATATTTAAGCAACATTTTACTCAAAAAAAATGTGGAAATAAATAGAAACCGCAGATGTAAAATTTTGTAAACAAATTTGATTTCAAAATATAGGAAAATAGGTATGGAAATATTTTAGAATTTAATAATATTGAAATTATTTTCAGAAAAAAAAATAAAAAAAAAATTAAATATATTAGAAATGGGAAAAAAATGTGGTAAATCTAAAAAACAACTGAAAAAAAAATTAATAATACAAAAAAAATTACAAAATAAACGAAAACAAATAGTAAAGACCTGGAAAAAATAAAAAATGTGACAAAAACAAAAAAAAATAAAAATACAAAAATTTGGAAAAAACGGAAATTCAGAAAAAAAGCATCATTTATTAGGGGGGCCAGCTAATTCACAATATATTATCTCATATATCTAACTGTATGAATTTTTGAATGTTAACTGTCCCCATTTCCCCTATATCTTACATTAAAAAAAAAAATCAAAAAAGAACTTCCAAAGTAGCAGAGATAGCATTTTTTTGTTTATTTATTTATTTACAATATAAACATACCCTGCTTGATCTACTTTGAGTATTCTTTTCCATTGCTCGTGTGCTGTAAATTGTATAGCTGCATGTGGTACAATTCGTGCCATAGTAGCACTGTTTCCCCTCCATAATGCTAAAATTCCATCAGTTTTTAATGTTTTTAAAATAAATTTAAAAGCTTTTCTTGTTGAATATGGTCTTTGACTGAAATAACAATAAATTTTTAATTTAATCAATTTAAACATTAAACTATCTTTATTTATATAAAATCCTTGAAAATATAACATTTAGTTTACGAAATAAAGATTAGATACAATAACTTACCTAACTTGAAAATTAATTTTAGTTCGATCTAATGGAGCTATAGTTGTTTTAGCTAAAGCACCAGCTACTGCACCTGCAGCTAGACTAGTAATGACTATTTGTGTATTACTCAAATTTTGATTTTTTTCGGCAGATTTTGCCATATTTGAAGACCTAATCATCGAGGCATTTTTTTCTTCAATTTTATCTAAAATCAACAACAAATAAAATTTTTATCTACAAAGAAAAACAACACGTTTCTAAACAACAAATTTTTACATAATACCTTCAATTAAAACAATACCAAATTTCTGAATTTTATAAGTACCGTGAGTCGCATTTTATTATATGACCTTTTAAATGTAAACAAATTTTAAATCAGATTTAATCTATTAAACAGGTATGATAAGTAGTGTACGCGCACACGATCCGAGAGTTATTTTATTTTATTATTTCATTTGATACGGTACTAATTTTATAACTGTACCTTTTATACCTCTATACCAGTTCCACCTGTTATTTTACCTGTACAGTTTTACGTATAAACTCTTATCTTTGACGTGTCGAACCAAATTAGTTTATTGTTAAATAAATTCTTCTTTATTAAAAAATGGTAATGTATATGTGTTAATATATTTATATATAAATAATAATTTCTATTTTCTGATACATATAGGCGAGATATTTTAAGGAAAAAGATATAGATGGTAAGTACTGATATCTATGACAATAGGTGAAAATTTATTTTTTATAATTTTTAGAATTCAGGGAATGTTTCTATTTATTCGCCAGATCGGGCACTATTAAAAATTTGGATGAATTAACTATTATTATGAGAAGTTTAGGTTTGTCACCTACTAAAAGTGAATTGGCTGCATATATGAAACAAAAGGTATTTAATTAGATAAGAAATTTATTTTTGGAAATTACTTTATCAGCTAATTAGATTTTTCTAATAAATAAAAAGTAATCCTGATTATTGGATTATAAAAGTTTTGATATGATGATAAATACAGACCTCTGTTTTTAATATCTCTTGAGATACTTCTTAGTTTATTTGACTCCTAACAATATATTGTTAAGATAGAATAAGCTTTAAATGTTAAATATAAGCAAGAAAATTTATTTTCTTCAATTAGAAGTCGTCCTACATCCATCAAGTTATAAGGCTGGATTGGATAAGCTTATAATTGTCTTTCGGGCATATTCTATTGGATTCAGATCGAGGCTTGGCGGTGGCCAAGCCAACTTCAGATGTTTTATCTCGAACTACTCGAGTTGTGTGAGGTCAACCATTATCTTGCATTTGACCCATATAAAGGGCAAAGGGTACAAAAGTCCTTCAATTATATAGCATTCAGTATTAAAATGTCCATTATTTAATACTTGCAAATTTCATCGAATAAAAATGGTATTCACCATATTACATTGTGTGTATCGTTCACCTGGCCTTCTAAAAATACTCCCACTCAGCCTCTTCCCAATTGAGATGCTTCTTGATAAAGTTTAACTGGGACCTGCAGCAATTCGAGGAGTCTAAGCATCTTCTATCAATCATTGTCGGATGCTTTCCAAGCTTACTTGAAGCACATGGACTTACAACTCGTTATCTCAGAGCGTAAACTCTTAAAAACGATCTTGAACGGGGAATCGCCACACGATTTATGTTTCCAGCTGTTGTGTTTATGATGAAATAGACTGTAGTTGTGTTTATGTATGGAATACGCTAAATCAGACACTTATTCGGTCATTAACTACAAAATTCTTGGAGCAGTTTTCAGTTATATTTTTCACCAGTTTAACTTTTCAATGAATGAATTTAAATTCGTTTAAATTTCAAACAAAATTCAGGGATTGTTTCGATATAAACAATATGAAAAAATATCTCATTCATTTAAACATCATACAATTAGTTTTTATAGCATTACAAATGCAATTAAAATAATTACAATGTATAAACTTCTGACAACAGTAATTATATTCACAAGTTTTCAATTTATTGTAAAAATTTAAAAAGTTTGAGAAACTAGAGTCATTGTTGTATTGTGTACTGCTGGTATTGTAAAAACAACCATTTATTCATATATTTGTTTATCATGATTATTGATTATTTGTTATTAATAATTACTTATATAAGAATTATGTAATTATAGAAGTAAATATTTATAAAAAAGTAATATTTCGAAATTAACTTAACTATTTTTTTTAGAATGGCAAGATGTCATTCGCAGATTTTCTTGAAGTGATGTATATACATTCTAAAGTGGAAAATATACCAAAAGAAGTGGTTGATGCATTTAAAGCATTTGATAAAGGAAATACTGGCAAAATTTCGGCTAAACAGCTAAGAAATTTATTACAAAATTGGGGAGAATGTTTGTCTTCAACTGAAGTGGATAGAATTTTCAGAGAAGCAAATGTTACACCTAACAGTATGGTTAGATATGAAGATTTTATCAAAATTGCGTGTGCTCCAGTGCCCGATTATTATTAAATAATTTATCTTTATCACAACTTAATATATATAAATTATTAAGGTATGCTATTGTTCATTCATCGTATTGTAAATTAATATTAGAATATATCTCTGAATGTCCTTGTATATTTTTATTATATTATTATTTCACGTAAATATTCACCTTATGATTATATATAGAACAAAAATATATATGTACCTATTCTGAAGAAATTGTTATCAATTCCATTCCCTACACATACACTTTTAATTATATACACTTAACACTAACATAATTAACAACTAATTGCAAATATCTGTATCACATTTAAAAATCGCAATATGAACAAAGTACACTGAAGTACACTAAAATTAAATTTCCTAAAATATAAACGTCAAATCGTCAAAACAAATCTTCTATTGCTATCTTCACATTATTATTTTATATTTTATGTAACATAAAAATACGACTCATTTTTTATGGACAGAAACAAATTTAAATGGATTGAAAGTTTATATTTTAAGATTTTAAACGGTTTTTATTTCTCAATATTAGGGTAAACCAGAGATAATAGAATAGAATTTGTCTATGGGGTAAACTATATTTCAATAAACATTAAATGATATAGTCGATTCAGATAGAAGTGTCATCAAGTGGGCTGGGTACGTGTGAGATCATCTTTAACTTTATTACTAGATTCAATGGAAACAGAACTTTAGTTAGGGAATTATATGTCATCGCGATGTGTCAAAATGTATATAGTTATATTGAGCATATGTAGCAATCTGATCACAAGCTGGCTAATATGGCGATTCAAATTTCACTAAACGTGGGTGCTGCCACTACAAATTTGAATTTTCCAGAGACTACTTGATGACACTTCTATTTGAATCAACTATAGGTTTTTGACAGATTTTATTATGTTGGTATACTTTTCAAATATATAATATAAACTAGAATCATTGCTTAATTTTATAATATATGATAGAATTTAATTAAATCTGTACTATTATATTTCTATAAGTTATATAAATTTTAATTGGTTTTACTTAAACATAGATATTGCGAAAATATGCCTGTGAATTATTCATATCCTCTGACGTTTGTCAGAAAAGGACAGTAATGCTATGGTTGCCATGTTGTTGATTATGTTGCGATAGGTAAATTTTATTCTTTTTATCAGATAAAATTTCATTTTATACTTAGTTGGCTAAATTAAACAATTAGATTTGTACTTTAGTAATAATTATTTGTCTAGGTGGTACATACTTACCAGTAATTATAGTTTTTTTTAAATTTTTTATTTGCTTTGTGTAAACAAGATGCATGAATTTATTTAGTCCCGCTCATAATGACCTTGAGAGATAGTTTCGCATTTATAGAAACCAGTTACTAATTCAAGTACTAAATTTCACTTTTTAAAATATTAATAAATTTATATTTTTAGATACACAACTATGGCATTGTGGGCTAAAGTACAGCAACTCCCTTCGGGAAGTTTACAACAAATATATGGTGATATTTTTCCAATTGAAGTAAGGCATTATCTTGCTCCGTACATAGAAGAAAAATTTTGGTAAGGAATTTTTAAATTATTATAAGTGATAGTATTGATAATCTATTAGGTACGTTTTAATAAATAATTCCTTTTTCAACAAAATCTTTCTTTCATAGGAAAGGTATTGATAAGCCCTTATAAGAACGTTTTCTATCTCAGTTTTTTCAAGAATTGCAGAATTACAGTTACGTTTTTGTAGAAACGTTAAAAGTAAACATATTCATGGTTCTAAGTAAGACTTATTAGCATTATATTACATTTCAATAAATAATGTCTAATCAGCAATTAGTTAAAAGTGTAATGTGTTATACAAATCTAAATATGTATATGTATATGTGTGTGCAATAGAGTATAATATTTCAAAATTTTTATTTATTTCGTATGATTGTTGACGATGTGAAAATCGAAATGTTTTCAAGTTTTCTTTAGTGAGATATTTACTTAGATAGTTAACAATATTATCTAATAAAGTAAGATTGAGTATAGATAAATAATTTGCATATTTTCTCTCATCTAAATATTAAAATAATAATGTTTTAAGTACAAGAGAAAACCTATTTATAATTGAACTGGAACTCCAGTTTAATAAGAAAGTTTGGTGACAATATTTACTTATTTTACGAGTATTTATATACAATAATAATTTCTAAAAAATGTTTATGTTTAAGGTCTGATATTGAACCACAATTGGACAACCCTCAACACGAACAATATATATCTGGATTGGTAAATTCTTTAATTACAGAAATTGAGAATAAAGCTGCAGTCGTTACCGATTCGGAATATTTTCTTACAAAGCTCAAGCTTGCTGAAGCAGCAAAAACATTTAGACAGAGATATGGGTTAGTATATATATATTTTTTGTAATTCAAAACATTTTTTTTTATCAATTATATTCACTTTTATTTTAGTTCAAACCCAATTCAATTATTCACTCTTATTCGAAATTGTCTGGCTGCGGAAATGAGATTGGTACAGGCTGCTGGAGTGGATAATTTGTCAGGCTTACCTAGTTTAATGATTTCGAACAGTGGTGCAGAGGTTTTACAAAAAGTCAATATTTTACGAAATCGAACTCAGGTAAAATATGTTTTAATAGAAGGTAATTATTCATTTTTAAAATTTGTTATATTATTTTAGAGTACTGCTGAAGATTTACGCCGAATGGAACAAGAGCTTGAATCATTTGCTTTGCAGTATCATGAATGTTCAAAAATTAGCGGTATGTTTTATGAAATAATTTCAATATAATCAGGATATTTGTTTATTCATTCCTCATCCTAGCTCACTACAAATCTAATACTACTAAGCCTTGACTGCAGGGCTTAACATAATCCCACTAAAATCTAAGGTTTTAACATGTACCAATCAATCAAGGATAAACCTCGATTACTTGCTCAAACTTTGGAAATGTCCCAAGATGACTTTGTGAGAAAATTCACCACAAAACTGGTTAGGAAATTAAATGGAACAAAGGCACTATATTGGGGACAAACCAAAATGGTCTGTGAATACCTAGGCAAACTAAATGAACTAGGACAAAATAACACTGTTACCCTTTTATGGGTTCCAGGACACATAGGAAACGTCAGATAAGCTGACAAAAAAAAGGAGCTGGAACCCCATATTTGGGACCAGAACCATCGTGTTTAATCAGTAGTAGTACAGTCCCAGAAAAACTAAGGAAAAATGTGGACAGAGAAGAGAAATATTCACCTAACTGGAAGCCCAACGATATCCTAAACTTTCTAACAAACATAGGACTAGAAGAACTGCTATAAGTCTGACGAAACATCAGAATTATAGCAAGAAAAGGGGACACAGTAGAACTTATGGGTCGCAGGTGAGGATGAGCTTCTACAGGCTGCAAAAAAACCTTAGTAACATTTTTGTTAGATCAGGACACAATAAAATAAAACAGGAAATTGGAGAAGACATCAGGAAGATGAAATCAGAACGCATGGTTTGCAAATATCTGCCTAAGATAAGATTCCAGTTAGATACTTAAGAAGGGATACAGCTGGTACACAGACGGGCCTAAAACTGAGCAAGAATTTCCAGCAATGACGGAAACATATTGTTCCTCTGAGAACACATACATCTGTATTTCAAGCAGAAGTGTATGCAATCTTGCAAGACGATATAGAGGAAAACAAGGCAAAGACTTGCAAGAAAAGAATCAGCCACATTATTCAATGCTCTAGAGCCAGCCGTAGAGGTACCAAAAAGGAGGGTCCGGACTCGAATGAACGCCTGGATTCGTAGACAACCCAATTAACTCTGGCCATGTAGATAGAAGAAGTGTGCCAGAAGAACTGAAACACTGCAAAACCAGCAGGATTCCTTAATGGAGATCCTGGTTGCAGATTATATGGCAGAGAATATAAAAAAGTTAAACACATACTGTACTATTGGATCGCAAGAGGCAGTCAATATTTAAACACTTCAGATTGCCCCCACAAACAAATGGCACCCATCCTTTAGACACGTACAAAATAGTAAAGGGTACCGATTTCCTGAAGTGGGGGACATGAAACAATGGAAGAAATACAAGAAGCTACAGTACCACCAATGACTGTGTCAGACGGCATCCATCTTAAAAAACTATTCTTTTTATATAATCCCTCAACTTTTTGATTTCTTAACTTATATATAATTATTTTTTTAGCACATTTGCAAACAATGATTTCTCAACCAAATGCTCAATTACCTCCAAATGTTTCAAAACTCCAGAAACAAAAAGAACAATTAGAACAAAACCTCAACCAGAAACTAGCCGGTTTAATGCAATTACGGTTGGCTCTGGGAGAAAAACTGAAGGAAACATATCAATTACTGGCTCAATTACAAACACAAGTTTTGGATGATGAATTGATTAAATGGAAACGTGATCAACAATTGGCTGGAAATGGTGCAACATTTAATAGTAATTTGGATACTATACAAGAATGGTAAGAAAATTTGTATATATATATATATTTTAAATTTATTAATATAATCTGTAGGTGTGAAAGTTTGGCAGAATTGATTTGGCTTAATCGTCAACAAACTAAAGAAGTTGAAAGATTAAAAACAAGATTACAAGGTGTTGATCCACCTGTGATTGCTGATGTTTTACCACATCTTGTACAAGATTTTACACAGTTATTATCTACTTTAGTCACTTCAACTTTCATTATTGAGAAACAACCACCTCAAGTTATGAAGACCAATACTAGGTAAGTATTTATCTCCATTGGGGCAAATTTTTCCAGTAATTCACCTTATATTCTTATCCTTAAAATGTTAATATTTTCCTAGATTCACTGCTACAGTTCGATTACTAGTTGGTGGAAAACTGAATGTTCACATGACTCCACCCCAAGTAAAAGTCACTATAATATCAGAATCGCAAGCTAATATGCTTCTAAAGAACGATAAGTTGACCAAAAGTGGAGATACATCTGGAGAGATATTGAATAACAGTGGCACAATGGAATATCAACAAAATTCCAGACAATTATCAGTCAGTTTTAGAAATATGCAACTTAAGAAGATTAAGAGAGCAGAAAAGAAAGGTATAACAAACAATATATTAAATTTTTTATTGATTTAAACAGAAGTATATTAAGCATTTAATTATTTAACTCAAGCTTTCGGTTTCTTTTTGAATTTAAGAGGAGATAAAAAAAACGTGTGGAACCTGTGAATTGCATGGGAAGGGTAGCTTTTATTGATATTTAATATTCTGAAAAGTAGGAGAAGCGAATATAAGTGGAAGAAAGCGTTGGTTTAGGAGTAACGAGAGATAGACCATTACCATTGCCATTTTTGTGACGATTTTTCTTTCGCTCTTGTCAGAATCTATCACTAAAAGCTTCGCTTTAATAAGATTCTTAATGGAAGAAAGCGTTGGTTTAGGAGCAACAAGAAATAGACCATTACCATTTTTGTGACGATTTTTCTTTCGCTCTTTTCCGAATCTAGCACTAAAAGCTTCGTTTTAATAAGATTCTTAATGGGTAGCTTTTATGGATATTTAATATCCTGGAAAGTAGGAGAAGCGAATATAAGAGGAAGGAAGCGTTGGTTTAGGAGCAACGACAGATAGACCAAAGGAAGTTCCATTAGCATTACCATTTTTGTGACGATTTTTCTTTCGCTCTTTTACGAATCTAGCACTAAAAGCTTGGCTTTAATAAGATTCTTAATGGGTAGCTTTTATTGATATCTAATATCCTGGAAAGTAGGAGAAGCGAATATAAGAGGAAGAAAGCGTTGGTTTAGGAGCAACGAAAGATAGACCAATGGAAATTCCATTACCATTACTATTTTTGTGACGATTTTTCTTTCGCTCTTTTCCGAATCTAGCACTAAAAGCTTCACTTTAATAAGATTCTTAATGGGTAGCTTTTATTGATATTTAATATCCTGGAAAGTAGGAGAAGCGAATATAAGATAGACCAAAGAAAGTTCCATTACCATTATTTGTAACGATTTTTCTTTCGCTCTTTTCCGAATTTAGCACTAAAAGCTTCGCTTTAATAAGATTCTTAATAAAGCTTGGGTGTTATAAAGAAGTGTTTGTTATATACTGATCAAAATTTTCGTATATAGCAATAATATGCAAACAATTTATAATTTTAAATTTTTTAGGAACCGAAAGTGTAATGGATGAAAAATTTTCTCTATTGTTCCAATCACAGTTTAGTGTTGGAGGTGGTGAATTAATGTTCCATGTATGGACATTAAGTTTACCAGTTGTTGTTATAGTTCACGGAAATCAGGAACCACATGCTTGGGCTACTGTTACTTGGGATAACGCTTTTAGTGAACCAGGTCGGGTTCCATTTGCAGTACCAGAAAAAGTAAGTTGTATCGAAATAACCACTAATTTCACCCAAATAAATTTATTACAAAATATTTTCAACATTTACACATTTCCAATAAATACGAGATCTGGCAATTAAGCTTCGAGACTGATTTTCTTAAGAACACCTGCATAGCGAGACGAATGAAAGGGGAGGAGTTTTCTTCTAAATATATTCCTTGATGTTGGGTAAAAATTCCAGGCAGCTTCAATAGACAGTTCCTTTGTAATTCTCAAATAGGGGATGATTGCCTATTCCGTGTTAAGTTTTTGATTGGTACAAACATTTTAAGGTGGAGAGGAGGGAGGATGTTGAGGATAAGAAACGCGTCCATAGACAGATAGATAGTCTTTCTTCATAAGTGGGACTTACATGGCCAAAGGAGAGTCTAGTTGCTCGTCTTTGCATTTTTTCTGATGTTTCTCGAAGGCGAACTAAGTCCCTATGCTACGAAGGACCAGTTGGGTCGAACAAAACACTATTAATGGAATATGATAGTTGTGGATTGTTTTTTCCAAGATGAAGCACGACACACTTGTCAATATTTAACGGAAGCAACCAGTTAGAACACCATTCTGGAATATTGTCGAGATCATCCTGCAAACTAAGGAGGTTACAGTTTCGATATCCATAAATTTTTGAATCATCAGTGTAGGAAGACATTTTTGCAGAGATGGTATTGGAGGTCACTGGAATATGCAACAAATAGTAGAGGCCCTAGGACGGATCCTTGTGGAACACCGCTCGTGAATGCTGAACTTCTTTTTTTTTTTGTTTAGAAGACAGATCCCCAGTTTTCCTGTCTAAACTTAGTGTTGTTATCCGTTTTCTACCATTTTCTATCCAAATTCTATTGGCTGCTTATTAAAAAACACCAGCATTTCTCTTCTGTGAGTGGCTTATATGCTGGAATAGGGGTTTAATCTCAGTTTTGTCACTGATTTTTTATTTGCAGATCATTTCCTTTACTAATTATTTTCTTGTGCGTTGTTTTTAAGGTACCTTGGAATAAAGTAGCTGAGACGTTATCATTGAAATTCAGAGCGGCGACAGGAAGAGGTCTGACAGATGATAATTTAAGATTTTTAGCTGAAAAAGCATTTAGAGGCAACTACAACGAAAATAGTAATTCACTTTTGACATGGGCACAATTTTGTAAAGAGCCATTAAGCGAAAGAAACTTTACATTTTGGGAATGGTTTTATGCAATTATGAAACTTACTAGAGAACATTTAAGAGGACCTTGGGTTGATGGGTATGTTGCCTATATATAATTATTTCAATTTTGTAATTATTTTAATTTATTTAAAGTGCTATTATGGGTTTTGTGCGAAAAAGACAAGCTGAAGAATTATTGGGTAGTTGTATGTGTGGAACTTTTCTACTCAGGTTTTCAGATAGTGAATTAGGTGGTATCACTATTGCTTGGGGATCAGGTAAATTATTATTTTCAATTTTTTTATTTATTATAATTGATTTATTATTATTATTATTTTAGAAATGGGTGAGGTTTTCAGTCTTCAGCCATTTACATCTAAAGATTTTGCCATAAGATCTCTTGCAGATCGTATTGCAGATTTGAATCATCTAGTTTGTTTATATCCGGATATCCAGAAAGACATTCCATTTGGAAAATATTATACACCTTATCAAGGTAAGGATTTTAATGACCAAGCTTTACTCGTAAAAAATCAAAATCATCATAGGAGCTTTTTACTTAAATTTGCTAAATTGCTCTATTGTAGGCTCTCTCTGACCATCAGAGGCTTTCTTGGAGAATAAGAAACTCTCTTGATTCCATTAGATCTTTACTCAAATCATTAGAAACTCACTTAGATCATCTTATATTTCTTTAGAACATCAGACTCTCACTAACATTGGAAAATTCTCAATTACATCCATACTCAGATTCCAAACACAGATTATCAATCTCTCTGAGACCATCAGACCCTCTCTCGGGCCATTAAATACTGTCTGGGATCATATTAGACCCTTTTTCGCACAATGATACCCCCTTTTCGGCCTATCAGACGCTTTTTGTGGCAATTTGATCTCGTATACTGTGATATAACATTAGACTCTTGAATCGGATCCATAGTGAGACCCTTGGATCTTAGAACCAGATTATCAGTCACTTTCAGATCAAGAGACGCTATATTAGACCATTAAACACTTTCTCGGACCGTATTGGACCCTTTTTCGCACAATCCTAGACTCTCTCGTACCATCAGAGACTTTCTTAGAGAATGTCACCATTAGGCCTTTATTAAGTCCATTAGATCTTTACTTAAATCATTAAAAACTCACTTAAATCATCTTATATTCTGTTAGAGCGTCAGAACTCTCACTAGTATTATAAAATTCCCAATTACATCCATACTTAGATTTCAAACACAGATTGTCAATTTTTCTGAGATCATCAGACGCTCTCTCGGGCCATTAAATATTGTCAGGTATCATATTAGACACTTTTCCGCTCTCTCGGATCATTAGACACTATCTCAGATAATGAACGCTATCTTCGACTACTATTCTGATCAAAAGACGCGAGGTGTTCTTATACAAATTCACACACGCACTTTCAGCGGACCTTCTGGCCAAGAAGGGGGCGGTTACATGATTCATTGGTTCAGAACCTGTACTGGCACTGCCTAGAGCCTGGGTAAGAACCAAAGTTATGAACTGGGTCTGGGAAGAGTTGACCAAACACTGGAGTAATACTGTAGGGCTTAGGCATTCGAAGCTGACACTCAAAGGCTACTCCAAAAAACTGACTTATGACATACTGAATCTTGGCAGGAGTCAGTAAAGAGTACTGGTGGGCCTGCTTACTGGGCATGGACCATTCAGACTACACCTTCGAAGGATGGGGATCCTGACACAGGAACCCACCTCGTGCCGACTGTGCGCCATGGAAGATGAGACGGCAACTCACATTCTATTTGAGTGTGAGGCCTTGGACCATAAACGGTTCCTCATCTTCGGTGACACGAACCCTGAAACTTATCACCACCTTGAGGAATCAGTCAAAGGACTCAGATCTCTTATAAAGGGTAACTCAAGGATTGTCATCCAAATCCTCAAGAACTTGGGACATCTGGATTTATGTCTACCTGAAGATCAGCGGTGGTGATGATCTTCGGCTGATCAAACTAGAGTCCTGCACGCATGGGGTGCATGCAAGGACTCTTGGTACCAAACCTGGTCACCATATTCCCATAGGAAGCAGTGTTTAAAACATGGAGCTCTACAGGAGAGACCATGCCAGGTTATTTAGATTAGATTAGATTCGGGGTTGCTACAATGTTACCATTTTTTGTTTAGTTTCTAAATTTTAAAAATCCCTTGAGAGATATCTCAAAATAATACTATTTACTATTAAAAATAAATGTATTTTTTAGATAACCCACCATCGACTAACAATGGTTACGTCAGACCTCTATTGGTTACACAAATCCCTGGTTTCCCTTCTCACAGTTATCCAAACACACCGCAACACACTTTGATGCAGTCTCCTGATCCAACTAGAGACACGCCCTCTGTAGAGAGCAGGTGAGTTTTGTTGTTTAACACTACTGGAAATACATAAACGTTAAGAATTTCTTTTATCAGCTTTCACAACATGCTTGATTTATAACTACCCAGAAAGAGGACCAAATTAAATTATCTTAAATGTTAAAATATCTGTGAAGTTAATGTGCTTTATATACATATTTAGGATATAGTTGTTTTTTTTATGTTTATATTGCTAAACTTTTATTAACTATATTTGCTTCTAATTTAAAAAAAAAAACTTAAAAAGTATTAATTATTATATTCTTTAGATATATTTTTTATTTTGAAACATTTTTTTTTGTTTGGTAACGTTGTATTAAAAAAAAATACAGGGTAAATCAAAATCATATCGAATTATTTGAATATGTGATAAAATGTTGACTGAATGTTAATCAAAATGTTTTGTATTATTTTTTAAAAAATATATATTTGTAGTAACTAAATTTATTTTTTTATATTTATAAACAAATAATTTTAATAGAAATTAACGTATAAAAAAATGTGGGAAATATGGTGTATATAGGTCTACGAAACATTTTTTTTCTTATAAATATCTATACGAGATAATTAAGTTCCGAGATTATTGCAATAGCACCTTTTTTAACAACTTTTTACATTTTTGTTTTCATTTCCCTTCAATATACTCTCTATCAGCATCCTGACATCTTTCCAAGCGCCCCTTTCACTCTGCGAAGAAGTGCTGCAGGTCATCATCTGACAAGTTATTGAGTAGCTGCGCCGATTTATATTTTACATCCTCTATAGACTCGTGGCGGATTTCTTTCAAGCAGTATTTGATTTTTGGGAACAGGTAGAAGTCGCAGGTGCTAAGTCTGGTGAACAGAGCGCGTGTTCCTAGACTGTGAACTGGTTTTTTGCCAAATAGTTCTTAATAGACAGCGCGTTATGAGCCGGTGCGTTGTCTTGATGTGAGATCCACATTTAGATCTTTTTCGTAATACGTCTATATAGTAATATTGATTGGTTGTCTGACCTTATCGTACCCATTCCATATAGACTATATCCTGTATATCAACAACAATCAATGTTGACTTGCTTATCCTCGCTTTTTTTGGAGATTGTGGAAATGCATTGATTGGTTTCAGGGTCATATTGATAACTTTAAGTTTCCTCGCAAGTTATGACCCTTGACAAGAAGTTTGAGTCCTTATAGACTCGTGGCAGTTTCCTTTCATACAGGATTTGATTTTTGGGAACAGATAGAAGTTGCAGAGTACTAAGTCTGGTGAATAGAGCGAGTGTTCCAAAATTATGATCTGGTTTTTGACCAAATAGTCCTTGGCAAACACCGCATTATAAGCCGACGAATTGTCTTGATGTCAGATTCACATTTTGGCCTTTTTTGCGATTTTTTTTCTCGGAAAACACGTATATAGTAGTACTGGTTGATTGTCTGACCATATGGACTACACCCTGTATATCAAAGCAAATCATCAACAATCTTGACTTGCTCATCCTCGCTTTCTTGGCTTCGGAGAATATGGAAAATTCCTTCTTGGTTTCCGGGTCATATTAAAAAATCCTAGCTTTGTCGCAAGTTTAGGCACTTGACAAGAAGTTTGAGTTTGTTTCGATGCCTTCTAGGGTGTCAGAAAAAACTTCTTTACGATACATCTTCTGTTCCGCCGTTATCTTAATATAGGATTCATGTTTCGGCCTTTTTGCAAAATTTTTCTTAAGAGTCTTCGTAACACGTGTGTATATTAGTATTCCGCAGGGATCGGTCTTGGGGCCTCTAATATTTACTATTTATACTAGCCAGTTTTGAAAATTTATGCGTTATCGTTGTCCTTATTTTTATACTAATGACTTTTATCTTATTTTTTGCGTGATACCAGTTTCTTGTTCATTTTTTCAAATTATTCCTGTTAGTCGGTTTGTTTTTTTTTTCACATTTTTACAAGTTTTTTTTTTAATTAAAACCGATTTTCTTAAGGGCGAATCCATTGATAGACATGTGCACCCTAGGAAAAATCCTTATCAATGTATAAATAGTCAGTAGAGAGAGAGATAGATAGGTTACTGCGATTTTCTATCTCTTTTTAACCGTCGAACGTTTCCGCTTACTATTAAAATACCTCTTTTACTTAAACTTTTTTTGTGTATCATGGATCTAATTCCTATAAAACACAATATATGCCCAGTTTATAACAAAAAGAAAAGGTGCTCAAAAGGAGCAATTAAAAACTGGGCATAGATTTTATTCGGTGTTAAAAATAGTATATTGTGCGGCAAGATGTGAAACAAGACGATTCTGACTAGGGCGAGAGTTGACTGGCCGAGCAAAGCGAGGGCTGTCATCGCCCTGGTCAGAAATCGTCTTTGTTTCATCCCGTGCCACACAATATATTTTTCATATCACATGCATTGAAACAGCGAGTTTTGATCTCTGTAGCCAGTCGAAGTAAGACTATTTCAGACCAATGCAACTGTCAGTCAGAAAGATTCTGACAGACACATTTGTTTGTGCGCTAGGGGAGAAACAACGTTTTTTCTCCCCTAGGGCAGAAACAACTGTCAGTTTCTGACTGACAGTTGCATTGACCTTAAATTGTCTTGTTTCGACTGGCAAATCGGGGATCAAAACTAGCTGTTTCAATGTATGTGAAAAATATTTCATGGCTAGCATGCTGCAAACAGACTTAACCAGACACATTGCAACATTATTATCATGGCGTAACTTTCACATTTTTTTGCCATTTCATTTTTTATTGGTTGTCTGTGTTGCAGTATGTGATGTCTGGTTATGTCTGTGCAGTTATGCTGGTTCCGTGGCGACAACAATCAACACTCACATGGGCAGCACTGCTGGAATGGAATACTTGGAGCAATTGGATGATTTGAATCTGGACAACTTTGATATAATGGGCTATAATCCTAAGTAGGATGATGTGATTGAGAAAAAAATAAAACGAGTCAAATACCGAGTCGATATAGTTATTATTAATTTGTGGCCATCCATGTTTTGTGTTAAGGTAGGATGTTTCTTTTGTTTTTTAATTTTTATTTGTGTATAGTAACGAATTTATGTTGTACATTTGATTTTATTTGCAATTTTTATTATGTGTAGAACCAGTGTTTATATTAAATATGGTTTTAATTATATTATCAATGCCTTAGGTGAACCATTTGGTTGGTTTTTTACTAAAGTTGGCTAAGTGTTAAATAATATGCAAACACAGTACCAGGGCTGTCCAAACTAAATAATTAAGAACTTTAGGGCCTTTGAAGAAGATCTTTTTAGTTTTGAAGTACAAAAAAGCATCATAGCCTTACAATCTCTAAGATGGCTATTATCATTTTTTATTGTTGAGGTTTATTATTCCTCTTTCTTCGTCATAATTTATCACAAAAAAAATGGATCGTGTTTGGAGAACGTGTAGGCACTTCAACGTAACCACCCGAAAATTTCTTTGATGCGTTTCCGAAAAAAAAAATCACAGTTCAAAGGGGAACAATCAGCGAGCACAATCGATCGTGCTCACGCTTATTCGTTCATTATGAAAAAAAGCGGGCCGCTTGCGGCCCGCTTATTTCTGTTTGAACAGCCCTGTTATCTCATTGGTTAATCTATATTTTTTTATTCAATACTTACCCAACTTAAGTACCTATACGTATTTTATCTACTTAATGAAATCATTGGCAGTATAAAAAAATTAAATCAATAAGGAAACTTACATATCATGAATAAAATTTGATTTACACATTAGAGAAGATAAAATTAACTTCCACTTTATAAATGTTTATTTTATTTGATTAATTACAAATTTTTAATATTACTTTCTATGAAAGAAAATTTACTGCTTTATTCAAATACCACCAAATATCACGCGAGGTAATGCCATATTTGAAATCTTTATTTTTTTTTTTGGTTTATTTTTTTAAGAACAATTAAATATATATTATACAAAATCATAATATTAAAAAAATATTTTTTTACCGGTATTACTGGTAGGAATGAACAGGCAAGTAATTATTTAATTATAATTAAACAGTAGTCTAATATGAAAGTATAGTTTTTCCAATCTTATATGACATACAAAACGCTGATGTCAAAATGGAAGTATGAAACAATGACAGATGTCAAAAATATCATATGAAACAATGACAACATTACATATATGACGTAATAAAACGCTAATGTCAAAATTGACGTTTATAACAAATCCTAGCAAATTGGAGAAAGAGTTAGTCTACCAATTGTTATGTCGGTTAAAATCTTTTGAAAAATTGTTAATGCTCTGTAAAAAATTGTATATAAAACATTATTGTGTCAAAATTGCCGTATACAACAAACAGATGTCAAAAATAACATATAAAACAATGACACCATGTGAAAAATGACTCTGATATCAAAATTGATGGATAAAACAAAGACAGATGTCAAATCCTAGAGTTGTTAAAATTGATGTATAAAACAATGACAGGTGTCAAAAATGTATCAAACAATAACAACATGTCAAAAATAACATATATGACGTGATAAAACGCTGATGTCGAAATGTCAAATACTAGCAAATTGGAGAGAAGAATTAGCCTTACAACAAAACTGTCATGTAAAAATTGACTTATTAAACAATGATAGATGTCAAAAGTAACTTATAAGACAATGTCACAATCTCGAAAATAACATAATAAAACGCTGATGTCAAAATTGACGTATAAAACAATGGTATATGTCAAAAATAAAATAAAACAATGACACCATGTCAAAAATGACATATATGATATATACAACGCCTATCTCAAAATTGACGTATGAAAAAGAGACAGGTGTCAAAAAACCAATGACGTCATGACCCTCATAAGATTGGAAATACTGTACAGAATACATTATTCTAAATATATTCTTTTTTGTCTGATTATTTCATTTTTAGTACAAATTTAAATTCATTAAATTTGTAGAAACAAGTGCAATACATACTACTCATTCTTATCTTTTTTTTGTATAATTCAGTTAACTGTATGGTGCTTTAGCTGTAGAATTGTAATATTTGTTAAATATTTTTTTATCTTACAGAGTACCTTATAATATACTTGATCATGTTTGATCGATTTAATCCAATATTTTTAGATGAAAAATACATGCTTGGTTGCACTTTTTATAAAAGTTAGACAATCCAAAATTCAATAAATTATATCTGTGTTAAAACTATCACTATTCTTTATGAATTTTTTACAATTGTTGAAGGTGTACTTTCCAGTTAAATTCATTCTATTTAGATTGTTGTAATGGATTTAGAAAATTATAATAACAAATTATATATATTACTTCACAAAATTGTGTACGCACGAATAGTACTGATCACGATTAGATTAATTAGAAAGTACCCGTTTTTTACTTAGACGTGCCTCTTTGAATCTAACCTAGAATGTGATATTTCAAATAAAATACCATATATATATTTATTGGATATACATTAATTAGAAATTTATGACAAATTGGTTGTAATAACTTTATTATATATACGGTAGAACCTTGAGAAATTGTGCTATTCATGTATAGCTAGTGTTGCGTCCTTTTCACTTTGTGCGGTCTTCAGTAGCGTTCTCTCTAGGTGACTCTTTTGTCACTTTGGTGCTATGTTGTCTTCTGATTCTTTAGGTGTTGCTGCTGGAGCTGCATCTTTGGCCTCTTGTGTTTCCAATGTCCGTTATTTCGACCACTAAAGGGCTCCTCATCTGCACCTGCCAAGACAGTGCATTTTCACTATATTATTGTTGTTTGGCTATTGTTGTGTGGTTTCTCTTTGTGCACTCTTTAGTAGCGTTTTTTCTAGATGACTCTTTTGTCACTCTGGTGCTCTGTAATCTGCTGGTTCCTCTGGTACAAATGCTAGAGCTGCATTTTTGGCCTCTTGTGTTTCTATGGCCCATCATCTGTGTCTTACTATGTTAATTCCTTCAGATCACGGTTTACGTGGTTCCTCTTGCCTTCATAGAAGGCTATTCCTTTTTTAATAACTGTAATTTGTCTTATCTCTAAATCATGGACTTTTCCAATTATTTTTTTCCTGTTGAATCCTTCCTTGATGTATTCCTTGTCGAATTTAAAAATTGTACAATGGGTGACAAGTAATCAAGGTTCTACTGTATTAGTAACCATTTTTATAAAACTCAAATTTTATTTGCAAGCTTTAGGATTGTTAAATTTTTAAAGTAAGAGAGTGGTTTATTCGTGGTTATAAAGTTTTTTTATTTGTATTCCAAGATGTAAAATAATAAATTTAATTCATAGGTTTAATTAACTCTGTGGTACCCGCACCTTTTTTTAGACACCGGTACACTGTATCTCTCAGATCATATTATAATGTTTAAATAAAAAGATCGTAAAAATGAAACTTTTTATTTTAACCAATAAAAAACACATTTCAATTAGTATCTCTAATGAGATTCTTGATATTAAGAAATTAGACAAACAAATGACATTAAGAAAAAATTGAAAGAATATTAAATCCGACAAGAATTTCTATCTAGAGGTGAAGAGGTTATATTTGGAAGGACTCGAACCTGCGATTTCTATCTAGATTTGAAATGGTTATAAATCTGCGACCTATAAGATCTATTGTGTCCCTTTCTTGTTATAATTCTGATGCTTTCTTAGACTTATAGCAGATCCTCTAGTCCTATCTTTCTTAGTTTAGGATATCGTTAGGTTTCAAGTTAGGTAGATCCTCCTCTTCTATTTCGTATGATCATAGGTATCTTACACTAGAGTTTCGCAAGGCAATGCTTTGTTAGAGTATTTGTATTGAGGTTTCGTCCTCTTCCTCACCGAATCTGCACTTTGTTTCATTTACCAATCCTAGTTCCTCAAGTGTCCTCTTAACCGGCAGTGTCCGTTTAATACTCTCAATAATACGGAGTCTGTTTTTATTGAGGTTAAGAGATCTCTTCTGGTTACAGTTTCCCAGAAGTGTCTTTGCTTGTCTTAGTCCTTCTAGATCGTTTCAGTACTTGGATTTTTCTCTATCCAGTTCTTTTCTTAGTTTTTTATATTTTCGCCGTGTTCTGTGTCTCTGTGTCATTCCGTGGAATTTGCAATCGAATTTAAACCTATTTCCCGACTACCTAGAGCTCTGAAATTTTCAGGATAGCTAAGAACTGGATGACAATGCATGTTTCAAGTGTGTTTAGGCATATACACAGATTTCGAAATTTATACTGAATTGTTATTAAATTAAATATGTATACATATTATCATTTTGAAAGACTTCATATAAGTTTGCGGTGGCCTATTTGGATAAGGGGTGAAGCGGTAGATTGTGACAATTCTGTTGGGTTATTGTAATAGGATCGAACTCCCGAGAGAGAAGTTTTTTTTCTTTTTTTTTTGTTTATACATGTGAAAACAGTAATTATTATTTTAACTGGTAATAAAATAAACTGTTTTAGAAAGTTTTTAGATACAACTACCCTTGATTTTGTTAACAAGGAAACAATCTTCTCTATGATCAATCACAGCGTTGTATGACTTAATCTTTTTACAATGTCAGGGATGCTGATGTGCATTGTTGAGATGACACTTAAAATATGACCTATAAATCAGTAAAAAACTTTCTATTATAAAAAGTTCTTTTTGTAAATTGTGCTTATTTAAGTCTGTGTTACTGCTTATTCCATAAGATCGTTCTGGTTCCAAATATGGGGTTTTCAGCTCCTTTTTTGCCTAATTATCTGCTGTTTCGTTCCCTTCTATTCCTGTGTCCTGGAACCCAGAGGAGGTTAACAGAGTTCTTTTGGCCTAGTTCATTTACGCATTCCCAGACCATCTTCAAACCAATTGTGAGTGAGCTCAGTGCTTTGATATCATTACAATAAGTCGCGAATGCTGCTTATTTGGTTATTGAATTGAATAGTAAAAGAAAAAATAAACAAAATATACATATATGTATAAAAAGTTCGTTGTTGATCCATGATAGTTTAGTTTAAAATTTCACACCAATTATTTTTAGTATTTGCTTGAAAAAATCTTATCTATAATAAAAAAAATCAATAGCACTTGTGGAGTACTGACATAATTTAAAAAATGGGCTAGTGATAAAAAGCTCACTAGTTCATATTTAAACCACTCATCTTTTTTTCTCTCTGAAATAAGATAATCATTTTTTCTTTAAGATTTTGCTGGCCAAAATTTTAAAATGAAGCGCTGACTGCAGTTTTTTCAGTTTCAACACTGTAAAATTCTATTTATCGGTTTAAAAAGAAAGTTTTGTATTAAGTAAAGACTTAAGGTGCTTGAGTGGTACATCTGATCACGAAGAGGGGTCATCACCCCCAATTTTTAACCCTGTATCAGAAAATTTGTAGGGCATTAATAAAAAAATTAGAAAAATATTAAATATTTTAGTGTCACTGAAAGGTCCGTCGAATTTTCCAAAAACCGTAAATTGTGTAGCTTTTTAGACCATTTTTGAAGTGATAACTTCCTATTAGAAGGTAAACCGCTTTGTTACGTAACGCGTTACGGCGCCAGTCTGCCTGGTTTCCCCTTCTCTCACGCATACAGCAGCGGTAGGGAGGCTCCTCCTCTCTCTCCAGAGATAATATATATATTGTCTCTGTCTCTCTCACTCCAACCTACAGTAGTTCGGACAGTTTTAACTCGGGTACCGCAGGGTTAAGACAAAAAGTGTTACATTTTTAATTTTCTAACTCATTATTTAAAAAAAGATATATAAAAGCCACTCTTTCATATTTTTGTTAAATATTTTATTAATAACTAGATTAAATAGGTAACGATGGTAATGTTATTTGTGTAAATTTTTCATTTTACTTCATGGTTACTACTGTTTTTAATTTTGGCTTTTGCAATTTGCAAAATACGTTGAAATATAAATAAGATGCAATACACTTGAGTAATTTTGGTTAATCAGTTGTAATTAGTTGGCAATAAATATGTAGTTCCCACAATAATAGTGTTTTGCTTTTAAAATAGTCCCCAGATCTAGAGGGGGTGCAAAGGCAAACTCAAACTTTGCCAAAGAATATACAATTCATCATTATAGGGAAGGAAGGTCTGAAAAAATCCCTAGATTTGAAGTAATTACTGAATAGGCGAACTGGATTTTTTGGTGTAAATTGGTATTTATAACAACAAAAAAAAATGAACTTCCAAAAGTTGCTTCTTTTTAGTCAAGTAGGAAAAGTCCATTAAAAAATGATCAAAAACTTTCCAATTTTTGTAAATAACTCAAGTATACATATTCAGGTAAAATTTTAACTTAAAAACTTTTATTATTTATAATATAACAATTTTACAACACTATACATAATAAATAATTTTATGTACAATAAATAATCTAACAATTTGACTGGTAACAAAAATGAAGATCTCACCATTTAATAAATTGTCTATATTCTTCCTTTACAGATATCCTTTTTATTGTTTCATATCCGATAATTATACTAAAACTAAATGTAGCCGATTGTATAAGCCTTGCACTTAAACCTTTGGTGAACATTCGGAAACCTTCTTCCACCCATAAATCTCTAAATGCCGTACGCATTGAACCTATTCTTTGTACTTGTAACCTAGCCCTAACAACATCTAAAGGATTAGTTAATATTGTTGTTGTGAAACCACCTAAAGTTCCTGATATACTTTGCAGTAATAAATCGGAAAACCAATATGGAAATATCAAAAATAGTTGGTCTGAAAAAAAAATAATGTATACACATTTATATCATCAGCAAAATTATATATAAATTACCTTGGTAAAAGTTATAGAATCCCCACCAAAGAGCAGAATTAGGTACATAAGCAGAAAGGCTTGCCCAATATCCTCGATAGAATCCCGCAAACCCATCCATTTTAAAAATATGTCTAGCTACATCAATAGTCAGCGTAAATTTACTTTGATTGGGTTTTGTTTTTATACCCAAATTATTGAAGGCCTAAAAATGCACACAATTGTATTTTCTCTCATCATTATTTTTTTTCAAACACAATCAAGGCAGCTTATCATTAGGTAGATGTGGGTAATAAGGCCTAAGTATCAAAATTTAACTCGATTTCACCAAAGAATACAGACGCCCATAGAAGACCAATTTTAGTGTATCATAAAAACTTTAGTACCAACCCTGATCACTAGAAAGCGATGGCAGTACGATGTTAGTATTTAATGTGGTTACAGACAGTCCGACAGATTTAGATAGCAGTCGCTGACAACCAGTCAGCCACTTCATATTGAAGTAGAGGTATAGGCCAAAATTTCATTAAAATATAACAACATTAAATACTAACATCGTACTGCCATCGCTCTCTGGTGACCAGGGTAGGTACTAAAATTTTCATGGTACACTTAAAATTGGACTTATAGAGCTTCTATGGGCGTCTGTATTCTTTGATTTCACTCGTAGGCAGCTAACACTCTTTATGGTCTCTTATTATAAGGTGGATACGGATACTAAGGCCTAACTATCAAAAAAATAACTCTTATACGGCCGCTTATTAGAAGGTAGAAGCGGGTAATGAGGCATGAATATAAAAAACAACTTAAAATGTTCAATTCCGCCCAAGGAAACACTCGTAGGTATTTAATATAGTCGCTTATTATGGTATGGTAGATGCGGGCAATAAGGCCTAACTATTAAAAAACAAATTAAAGAAACACTCATAGGTAGCTAAAACTCTTATATGGTCGCTTGCAGCGTTTGACTAAAACTGTAGTTATGTTCATCATCCGTAGTCCGTAGTACTTCTTCATTTCTAACCTTGTCCGACCATGGAATCTTTAGGATCCTTCTGTACAGCCATGATTCCAAAGCTTGGAGTTTTGATATTGAATCTGCTTTTAGAGTACATGTTTCTACACCATACGGAGGTACAGAAAATACATAGCGTAGCCTCATTTTATTTTTTAGGATACACTTTCAATTCTCATTTGGTTCACATACAGATTTGTTCCCGTGGTATTTTCCTTGTTGACAATCATTAGCTTGGTTTATATCAAGTAGATATTTGCTTCAGTAATTTTTAGTTTGCTAAATCTTCAACCTTTTGGCGCATAATAGGTCCCATTTTCGATTTCCAGGTCAATCTCTTTTCCGATCTATGTTTTGATTGGAATTTTGTGAAGCGTCTATATAAACCCATATATTTTTTTTAATTTTACATAAGAGTGTTTACGAAATTTTTAGGTACACATCTGTATTCCGTTGACTGATTTTAGACAACTTATAAATAATTTTTTCTTTTCTTGAAGAGATAAATCAACAGATTTATTAAGTTCACTTTCCGTCATATGTAGGAGTATTTATAGTCAGTCATAAGTCAAAAGTTCAGTTCAAAAGATCACAAAAATAAATTTCTTTTCTGTTCTGTTTTATAATTAATCAAACATTGAACATTAATATTGGTCTCTTATTAGATATAAACCTTTTTATTTCTAAAATTTACATCTGGTATATCCGTAATTATATTTTTAATTAAAAATAACTGATATAGATTTGTATACAAATTTTGTGACTGACTGATTAAGATAATAAACGTTTAATAACATCATCCGTGATTCTAATAAACGGACTTCAAACCAATATTTAACATAAATAAGAAATCAATATAGAATCAATTTGTGACCAAACTAAGGTCTCGAATACACGATCTAGATTCTAGAAGGTAATTTAAAAAAAATACTATTTAAATAATAGATGTAGTTATCAAAGAAATCTTCAATAATTATGATAACTTTGGAAATATCAGGTTTGTAAGAAAATAGTTTTACCTGTTCTTCTCTCCCATTAATACCCATCATCATTAAATGTTGACTGAGAACGTCAAACGGAACAATTATAGTCTGACCTACAATTGAAGCACATCCTCCAGCTATAAGTGCCCGAAAATTTTTATGAAAATGTTGTCTATTTAATAAATGGCGAACTCCTTCATAAGTTGAAATATAAAATACTCCTAAAAAATAATTTAGCATTAATATTATACTGACGTCTATTGTAAAAGATATTTACTTAAGATTAACAGTCTAAATATAGGTAAACCACTAAAAATGATAATACTAACTTACCACTAAATATTTGTACAGATGACACCCAAAATCCTCTGTACAGACCCGTAAATCCTTCATATTTATATATTTTACCATAAGCATCAAACATTCCTTATAAAATATAATCTATTAGATTAAAAAACATTAGATACTATAAAAGGAACTTACCAGTATATAAGTCATTGTGCTTTTGAATTTGTAACCTAGTTTTTATTAATGTTAAAGGATAAAGTGCACATCTTACTGAAAATGAACTTAACATCGACAATGGAAAGAATTTGGCTTTGTCCATCATTTCCCATTCAATATTTCTAATAATTTTGTTTGGGACTTCACTTTCGTCACCCATTTTATAAAAATCCATTATTGGATGATTTGTTAATATTACCGTAAAACTTTAATGTGCTTAATATTTGACATGATTTTTTGCATCTTATTAAGTTGCTGCAAGTAATATTCTTACAAAAAAATCATTTTTATCTGTAATATTATTAACATTGACATGCAATCAACCACCTGGTTTTTAAGTAAAATGACAATTCTTTAAACGACCTTTGGTCGATTAGAATTTCAGCAACCAACAATACAAATTTTAAAGAAAATTAGAAAATAATGTACTTCCAAGTAAGAAAATCACTTCTGTTTTAAAAAAACTTTTAAAAATAGTTTGTTTTTTTAAAATAAGTTATTATTATGCTATTAAAAAGATCAAATTTAATATAAAAAGATATTTAGTGGTAACTGAATTCATACTAATTGGAGGCCACTTTGTGAACACGTAGTTTTAAGTCATTTGGTTTATTAGTTGTGTCGTTGTGTAATGAATCATTTGTACCATAACTGTAAGGTAATATGTTCTTGTTTCTAAATTTTTCAAAATTTAATTTTTAAACAAATACCTACCTTAGAAAATATATATCTGTATTTAGAAAAATTCAGTTATATAAATAAAATGAATTTGTAAACAAAAATCTACTTTGAAAAATATGTATCTCAATAAGAAAATGCCCATAAAACACAATATTGAATTATTTTATAATTTACTTTATTTTCAGAAATAAATATTAGGTGATAATTTTTAAAATTTTATTTATAACCTAGAGTGAAACATGAGCAATATCTAGAAAATAGATAACAAGAAAAATAATTATTTTTCCTAAAATATATCACGTAATATTTCAGAAATTTACAGTTTTATTTATCATCTTTTTTACTGAACTTAAATAAGTAATAAAAATAATAAATTATTTCTAATTTACATTTTGTTTTTAAAATTCTTTTTATAAATATCACTTGTATATCAAAAATATAAACTAAATAAAATGTTACTAATAAATAAAAACCTATAATCTAAGTTTAATATCACATAATATATTTTTTTCTTCTCTATTAATATAAAGATATGTACAATATGATATTATTAAGACAAAAAAATATATAAATAAAATAAAGATGATATAAGAAAAATTGCACTCCTCTACATTTTTGAATCAATTAGATATGTATTATTGAGGTTTTTAGCATTTACAATTTTTCCACAATCGTTAGAATAGGGGTTTCTTTAATAATTATGCTAGTTTTTTAAAAATTTTAAGATATGTAACGATTGTAGAAAAACTGAAACCATGTTGTATATCTAATAACAGTTCTATTAAAATTTATAGATCTACCTATATTTTTGGTTAAAAGTTTATATTTTTAAATATAAACTTAGGCGCTTCGCGCTTTGATACAAGATTCCATAAAGATCGTATTTCTAATTCTTTTAGTTCTGCTCCATACAAGAACGGTTGAGTTAAATTATACGACCAATTAATAATTAAATATAAATAATTTTTAGTTAAAATTAACGGTTTAATATTAGTATGAGTAAAATTGAGTTTTTGCGTTAGTGTTCCTGTGATATGTATATCATCAATCCAAAAATAATCTGCCTTTTGAGCTTCTTTGTACAAAGCTAGTGCAACGTCTGGTGAATAGAGTAAAGTCCATCCCGGACAGTATGTTGGGTAAAATTTAGCAGGATATTCCCTAAATGATACCCTCCATTTCGATCTATAACTTCTTAACACTAAACTATTATATCTCGGATCACAAAACAAACCTTTACTGGCACCAAATGGGGATAAATCGTACGTTAGAAAATTCTTCATGGTTGGCATATTAACAAATACATCATCATCAGTCTTGAGTATATATTTGGCTTGGGGACAATGATAAACAAAATACTTCAAAGACATCACATGTTTGTAAGTGAGATTTTTATATGTATCATGAAAACTACCTTGTATAAAGTCATTGTAAATCTTATTTTCTGCTTCTAAGGTTTCTTGTAGACTAACAGAATCTACACTACCAATCATAAATAGTATTTTTACATCCTCATCCTTTTGTCCCCACGTTTCTCTTATTGTTTGTCTTTTTGCATAATTATTGGGTGATGAATGAACTAGAACTAGAAGGAGAACAGGAACAGATTCGTTGCAAATAAAACTAATTCTAGAGAAATTAAAATTAAGGTCTATTAGTTTATTGTAATCATTCTCTGGTAAAAGATGAAGTTGCCCAATGAATTCTGCATCATTAGAATGTGTTAACAACGTGTATGCTGCTTGGTTCATAGGTGGGGTAAATGTAGTTGATTGGGATAACAGGAATTTATCCCATACTGCTAGTAGTACTAAAAATCCTGGTAGAAACAGTAAAAGTTTCGACCATGGTCTTTTCTCACGCATGTTTAGAAATCATCCTGAAAAAAATGTTACTTTTAGAAATTTATAAAAAATATTTTTTATTACTAAATTAAAATAAATCTAGTATCACTGAATTTATAGTTTTGATAGAGCTCTAAAAAATAGTCATTAATCTCCCTTTTGGTATCCTGTGTCATAAAATTAATAGTTTTTGTTTTACTCGAAGAAGTAACCTAGAGGAGTTTCGTTACTGATTTTTGTTGGGAGCTTTTTGTCGCATCACATCTTCCGAACTTACCAATAGCAAACTGTTTATTTTGAGTAGTAACAAAGATCCTATAAGTGTAGAAGTTTAAAAAATGGCAAACTTTTCATCTTATGTTAAATGTTGTATAATCCATACTCGAGTGGATTTTAAAATTATCCTTTGCCACAAAATTAAGTACTTACAATATTATTACTTAGGTCAGCGATGAAGTTTCTGAATATTTTAGCAGTTCGATATCAGTTTTAAATTATAGATAGATTGGTATAGTATATAATACACGGTAATTTTAGACTCCTCCTATGTAATATAAAATTCTTTAGTAGTAATTATTACGTTCTACTTTTAACCAATATAGATTAAAAGTGGAAAAAAAGTTATTACAACAAAAAAACATTTATAGTTTAATCGGTTTATATGGTTTACTTTAAAAAAACTATTCATTTATGGCCACATAATGAAATTGAATTCATTATTTATTCAACGAAAATATTAGGTAGGTATTGATTGTTTTCAAGTATCTACTCAATACTTAATTTTATACTAATTATCTGTTTGTACCTTTTTCGTTAAATATGCATATGATAAAAAAGCAGCTTTATCGGAATAGTATTCTTATAATTTTTCCTTCGTGGATTCGGATACAAAAATCCGCACTTTATCGCCAGGTATTACCATTACAATTATTCTTTCTCCGTCTAGAGCGGTCCTTATATACCAAATTAATTCCTTCGCTAACGTTACAGTTCTAGAATCAAACAAATAGAACATTCCAGAGCTACTCGAATTATCTAGATCTTCCGCAGTGTACTCGAGTCGTCGGAGCTTCTGAGAATTCAAACAACACCTCACACCTTCGTCTGGGCGACAGGTCTGGACTGGCTCGTAACAGTATTAACATTCCGAATAAGCGAAGAGAAACCCAGAGATCCTAAATTACGTATCATCTAGTTGGGTGAAGTACAAGACAAACTTACGAAATGTCAGATGTCAATTGAAATAGTTGTTTTATGAGTTTTGTTGCTAAACAAACTAAAAAATCAAAGATTTATTCTAAATATTTTATTTATCGTTGATATGAGGTTTTAATCGATAGTCCAACGCGATACCGGCAACAAAACGACAAAATAATTATTTAAATGAGTTTTTATCATTTTTTGAACAATTTTTATCAATTTTAACAAATTTTTCTATTCTTTTACCAAATGTACCATGTAGTACCATTTTCAAGTTTCGCAAGCCAACATCTATAAATATTACCTATTCAGTTTATACCGGAGATCTCTCTTCATTAGTGACTGAAAAGACATAACCTATACTACACTGATGAGCTCAAATGAGAGCGAAACACAGTGTCTGTAGTTTGGTTTTGTCCTGATATGAGCTGATTAATATTTATACCTACCTATTTATATCGCAGCATCCGGGTGTCTTTTAAAGTGTTAGAAATTCTAACCAGTTCAAAACTGGAATTATATTTATTGACAGTATGGCACTAGATACGTTATGTATAATCTTTTACATTCTGTTATATAGGACTGTCACAAAACGCTCTGCTCGTTATATATACAGATGTTATGTGGAGCCATATTTATCAGTTTATTGTAGCAGTCTTTTCATTGTCTGAAAACATACCTGTAACAATCTTAACAGTAGAAAAAGTAAAGTTTATAACTTCCACATTCGTGTAAACCTCATATTCCCCTTCGGCTCGTCTAACGGTCATACTCGCGTTCGGCTCGTATGATAAACTTTTCCTCTCGCATAAAATCAGTACTAACTAAACAAATTTAATCCCATTTTTTTTTATTAACATAAACAAAATTTATGTAAACAAAATAAACACTGCATTCTTTGGTATATTAACTTTAGTAAAATTAAAAAAAGACTTTTATTGGATTTGAACCAAACAGTGTAAATATATTAACGTTACGAGCCGGTCCGGACCTGTCGTCCACAAGGTGAGTGAGTCGCGACATGTCGTCTTTAGAATCTTCGAATATTCTAGTGGCTTTTCGACTTTTCGAGAGTCTTCTGTTCTAGATGTAATTGTGGAGATGCTTCTAGAAGGAATTAATTTTATATATAATGGACCGCTGTGGACGGAGAAGAATAATTGTTTGTCTGCTGTTTATCAGTTATCCCGAATCCACAAAGGAAAAATATAACATTATTTTTGTTGTAGTTTTTGAGATAATAGTATGAGGGATATTGTTAATTCCGCATTTAAATTACATATATATTTAAAAAAATAATAAATCAGGTTCTAAAAAACATGATCTAAATTCTAAACCTTATTTATGAGAAATTAATAATAATGGAAATAAAATAATGAATAAGTTATCTATATACATACCATATAAAATATTTCAAGTTGTTGTATATTGTAAATAAGCGTATTTCGTAATTTCCACAAACCATTGGTAGGTTATCACGACCCTTTCCCGCTAAACGTAGGGCGAGAGATGCTGTGAGGGTATCGATTTTTAAACACAAGATTTATCAGAGCGAATTTGTTGATCTTTCTTGTTGAGATACTTCATTACTAAATGATATTTATAATTGATTTATTCTAAAGATTAATTATACATTAATTAACTTTTATCGTTCATTTGGTGTAACCGCACCGATACCGGCACCAAGGGTGTGGGGTGAAAGTTGATCTTCTTCCATCTGGAGTGGTTTTATCCTTTATTTCACTCGTGTAAAATCACGTTCTGGACGGAGGTTTAATGCGCAGGACTCGGATATGGCGTTTTGATCCTGTTTCTGTATTGTTAAAAATCTCATTTGTGGTTTGTTAACTAATTTTTCACTTCGGATGGCTCGATGAATGAAATACGACACGTTTTAGTTCATTTATTTTCATTTTTATGAGACTCTACATAATAGGTAGTTTACAACTGATAAGGGTAATGTTGACATTAGAATTTATGTGTATTATGTAAGATGAATCAAAATATGGATAATTTCCCATTTTAATCTTTTCATACTACAGAGTACACCGTCAAAGGTCCAAAAAATGTAATTATATCCTTGGAACTGTAATAAAAGTTCCTTTATTTTGATTACAAATATTACAATAACTGTTCTTTAGTATTACAGCCGTTATTTTTCAAAAAAATATATTTTGTAATTCCCTTGTAAATCAAAAACTACTAAAGCAATAAAAAAATTAGTTGCAGTTTAAGATTCTTTTGATAGATTATAACTTTTTATGCGTTTACAAATCCAAAAGTAACAAAACTCTGAAATTTTTCGCAACTTTAAACTTTTTTTTAATTCTTAATTTATAAACACAAATTTTAAAATATCTCGAAAAGTATTGAAGCTACAAAAAATATAATTATATTATCGGAATTTTGAAAAAATTTACTTCGTTTTGATATAATACAATTTTCTCTCCCAATAGTATTAAGGCCGAACTGGTAATTTAAAAAAAATTGTAATTCCCTCGTATATCAAAAACTACATAAAATATAAAAAAAAATAGTGTGCGTGTAACCTTTACGCGCGATTGAAGTAAAACTTGTTGACGTACGTATCGGAAAATAAATATTTAATTACAATTCAATCATATTTATTGTCTATATACTTTACAAAAAATGAGATGTTATATTTATATTATTCATTAGAAATAGGAATTTGAAAGTTATCATTATTTTTTATATATGAAATAATAGGTTAATGATAACTAAAATGTGAAACATAGATTTTACTCTCTAAATACCATTAATGTACTTGAAACCGTTTGAAAATTTTGAAAATTTCATAAATAAATTTTGAAAATTTAAGCTCCTCCCATAGCTGAAATCAAACCGTTACTTCCATCAGAATCTTCCGTTAGAATCTAACGTTAGAGTAACCCCTAGTCGCGCCTAAAGAAGTTTTGCTTCAATAATAGGTAAACAATATTAAAAATATACACACGTTACGTTTAGAATGTGTGATTTTGTAGCTGTATCTACCTTATTGTAATACAACACAACACAAGATCCTTCGATAGTTAGATAACCATTTCATTTTGTAGCATTTTATAGCATATTCCATAAAATTTAAAATCCTGAGTTGAGTTTGTTTTCTTCAGTTCTACGATCTGTTATTGCTGGTAAAAGATCAGCCATCCTGACTAGTGGTTTTATGGCCTTTATGGCTACCTAACCAAACCTAAAATAAGTATAAGCAAGTGTTAAAACATTTCGAATATTATTATTTTATGAACAAAAACGTGCAACATGCTTCTTTACTTAACGTAAAGCTTCCCTATAAATAATTATTTACTATCATAATATGTATGTATGTATATAAACTTACTTAATCAAATCATAATGAATTTCGCTGTCTCGCCGTTTTTTCATTTTCATTTTTCTTCAAATCTTTCTGGCGCTTATAATATGCCCTTTGACGTTCACAATTTCTTTTTCTTTTTAGCTCTTTAAGTCTATAAAACGAAAATAGCTAGGTATAAATAATTAGGTATAAATAGTGTATTTACACACCAAAAATAAAATTTATGCATATAGAGTACCTACTTACTCACTCATTTTCATTCAATATTTTTTCATCACTTTCTTCATTAATAAATCCACTTTGTTTATTCATATTTAAAACAAACACTTTATACACAAATTTAAACCATTTACCACCATTGTATTTTGGTTGACAAGATGACAAGCTGTCAATTCATACAATTACAGATTTAATTTTATTTAATATAGTAGGCAGAATCGTGTTAGGTATTTTGTATCAGGTTTTGTTTCCGGTACGCGGTACATTAGAATGACGTCACGTCCGTTAGAATTACTGAGTTACTCCTAGTGCCGCTAAAGAAGTTTTACTTCAAAAATAGTTGCATTTTAAGATTCGGATGATAATATCCTTTCGTTTGCTAGGTTTTAACTTTTTATGGGTTTACCAATAAAAAAGTTACAGAATTTTGAAGTTTTTCCAAATTGTATTTTATTTATTCTTTATCTTTTAATTTATTTCGAAAACTAAGAAAGATACAAAAAGTTTTATTTTATTTAATTTTCCTTCTTTTGACAGTTAATAATTTCCAATTAATCTTTTATTAAGGTTCTTTTAACAATTTTTACAAAAAATTATCTTTCCCTATTTATTGAAAACTATAAAATATGGAACCGTTGGAACCGTTCCAGATGTAAAACATAACTTTATATGCAAAAATGATCGTTTTGGATATAAAAAAAAATAAAATAGTGCCTGAAAAAGTCTAAAATAAAAGTTTGGTAATAAATACACAATAATAAACTTGATTCAATTAATATAGAAAATCATTTTTCAAAAAAAGGAACAGTAATGATAAATTCAGAGGTAAAAAATAATATAAAAGTTCAATTCATATAAAAAAAGATGTCAACGCTCATTTATCCCAAAAAACAATTAAAACATGAATTTTAGACAATAAATATAAAAATATTACTTTTTATTTGATAAATTGACCGTTCCTTCAGTTACGACTATTAATCGTATTATTTTCGCCCATCTCTAACTCGCCAACTCAACTCATAAACGCCGTTCATTAATCGTGTAAGTTAGAGGTGGGCACTTACAGAAAAGTAATATTTTTTGTGATAAGAATAAATAAATGAAAAAAAAAGTGTGAGGTGTCAAGGGACACCCGGATGGAACGAAGTTCCTTTCGATTAATTAGTGAAGGAATTAGTAATTTGTAAACACAACAGAGTGTTTATACATACATAAGCATTTATTATTGTCTGTATAAAATCTCTACTTACCTAACAGTTCGTTTCTTTAAACAAAAGTGTCCATTTATACAATACCAGAGCTTTAGATAACACATCTTTTTAGAATTACTTTTTATAATTTAAAACAGGAATTAACAATTCAATACAAAATTTTAAAATTAAAATATTTGACAGTAACTGACAGTTAAGGTAATTTGACGTAGGTACCTAAATAGTCAAGTTACGAACTATTTTTAAAATGTTTATGAATTTATTAATTTATAAAAACAGGATGAAATAAAATGTAATACTATTATAGTTAATTATTATTTTTTCTACAGTATTTTCTTTTAATTTAAAATAATGTCTTTTTAATTGTAATATATCTATCTATGAGAGAGAGGGAGAGAGAGTTATTTATTTTTTGGTCTGTGAGAGAGAGAGAAACATGCGTGTGTCATGTCATAGTGTCGTGACAACTTTTGGTATGAATTTTTTTTGGCTAGCTCCTAGCGTCAGTCGTAACTGTTCGTAACGCGCGAAAGGGAACTTCGTTCCAAAAACAAAATTAGTAAGTATCATTAAATAAGTTATTTTAGGTATAATTATATCCAATAAACTTCAAAATACAAACCTGATAGCGCGTCTGGGAACCCATGACTTAACAAAACGTTCTAAATTTGAATAATTTCATCGAAATTCAAACAAATTAGGATCTTTTCAAAATTTTAACAATATATTTATTTATTTATTCTATCTACAAATATTTATTTAATAATTGATATTATTCTTTTTCTACATTTATTAATTATACTTCGTATCATTTACATCTTGTATTTATATTTATCATCAGTTATTTATATTTAGACATTATATCAAGAACATGTTTATATACAAGCTCATTTAGATTTTTTACAACAACAAAATCAATATGAGAAAAATTGTCAAAAGGAACTCTATATCATCTACAATATTTGGTGCTTGGGATCTTAAATAATCCAGATCCTAAAAAATAATAAATAATATACTTAAAGATTAACTAATACATTTTAGATGTTATACAAACAAGAAAAAATATCACATCTAACAGGACTTGAACCTTCAATCTTTACCTTTACATGTAACGCTTCTAAATATTTCAGCCACAGATGCATTAGTAGTTAATCGGCTTTTTGATTTACTTGATATGACACAAAAATCCTAAACAACCGTTAAAAAACATTGAAATTCGAAAAGGATTATAAAAAGTTGTTAGAATTGTATAAAAAACATGAAAAATCGTCGACAAAATTCGTTAAAATCGTCTAAAGACGGTGAACATTGTGAAAAATTCTTAAATATCGTAAAAAACTGGAAGAATCATAAAAATTTATAAGAATCTTAAAAAACATTTAAATCGTAAAAAATCATGAAAAAAATTGGAAATTATCACAAAATATCTTAAATATTTGTGAAAAATTGTTAACAAATGTATACATCTGAAATTCGGATGAAAACTTCGTTGAAGATCACAAAAAAATGTAACAAAAAGGTTCAAAATCGTTACAAATTGTCAGAATGGTTAAAAAACGTTAAAATTCCAAAATTATAGAAAATCGAAAATATTCGCAAAAATCGTTGAAAATCGTAAGGAATTATAATAAATCGAAAGAATTGTTAAAAAATTAGGAAAATCCTTAAAAAATCGTTGACGATCGTGAAAAAACATCAAAAACCGAGAAAAATCGTTGATTATCGGAAATAAATGGTTAAAAATCGTGAAAAATCGTTGAATATCGTAAAAAAAGTAAGAGGTGTCAAGGGACACCCGGATGGAACGAAGTTCCTTTCGATTAATTAGTGAAGGAATTGTAATTTGTAAACACAACATACATAAGCATTTATTATTGTCTGTATAAAATCTCTACTTACCTAACAGTTCGTTTCTTTTAACAAAAGTGTCCATTTATACAATACCAGAGCTTTGGATAACACATCTTTTTAGAATTACTTTTTATAATTTAAAACAGGAGTTAACAATTCAATACAAAATTTTAAAATTAAAATATTTGACAGTAACTGACAGTTAAGGTAATTTGACGTAGGTACCTAACTAGTCAAGTTACGAACTATTTTTAAAATGTTTATGAATTTATTAATTTATAAAAACAGGATGAAATAAAATATAATACTATTAAAGGTAATTATTTTTTTTCTACAGTATTTTCTTTTTAATGTACATTTTCTTTTAATTTAAAATAGTGTCTTTTTAATTGTAATATATTGTAACGGGATAACCGTAAAGGAAGGGACCTTAATTTGAAAGATTGTTGTTGACAGTTGATTTTTAGAAGTTTGTAAAAAAATCAACTGACCATTTTAAATAATGTTTCTAGAAAATTCTAGAAACTTCTAAACACACTGACTAGATTAAATAATGTTGTATATAAGGGGATGCATGGGCAGTTAACGTCAATTCGAGTCAAGTGTTCACAAGAGTTCATTGTATTGTCAAGTAGTTAGACGTTATCCAGCAGAGTTCAGTGTATCTTAACAATTTTGTAAATAAATTGTGTAAAAAGCCCCCATAAGTGTTTCAAATTGGTG
Source organism: Altica lythri (assembly GCA_964028335.1). Taxonomy (NCBI): domain Eukaryota; kingdom Metazoa; phylum Arthropoda; class Insecta; order Coleoptera; family Chrysomelidae; genus Altica; species Altica lythri. The sequence continues at coordinate 25,896,331 of OZ034801.1, read as the reverse complement.
TCAGGTGTGGGGTGAAGATATAAGAATGCCTGGAAAAAAGATAAATAAACTATTGGTGGCAGAGCTCAGAAGAGAGCTCGAAGAATTAGAATTGGAAACTACTGGGACCAAATCTGTATTGTTGAATAGGCTCCGTGAATACTACCTAAGTAATAATTTGGACCCTGACGTTGTGGAGTTCGATGACCCGGTTCAAAAAGCAATTTCTGAACTATCAGGACGAATGACGAGCCAGCAAGAAGAACAATCTCAACAACTTTCCCGGCTGCAAGAGGAGCTATCAGGACGAATGACGACTATGACGAGCCAGCAAGAGGAGCTATCTAGTCAGATGAAGAACCAGCGCGAAGATCTGTCCCAGCTGACACAACGAATGACGAGCCAGCAAGAGGAGCTATCCAGTCAGATGAAGAGCCAACAAGAGGAGCTATCACAACGGATGTCTACCCTATCAGATGAGTTATCCAGTTCGTTCTCCCAGCAAATATCACATCTTCGTGACGAGCAAAATCAGCAAGTAGCCAACTTGAATCAGCAAGTAGACAACTTGAATCAGCAAGTGACCAACATACGAGACGAGCAAAATCAGCAAGTAGCCAACTTGAATCAGCAAGTAGACAACATGAATCAGCAAGTGACCAACATACGAGACGAGCAAAATCAGCAAGTTGCCAACTTGCGAGACGAGATCAACCAGCAAATGCTGTCCGAAATAAGGAAGCTTCAACAAGAACTGGAAGCTTGTCGCCGAAACCAAATCATCCACCACGGCGACGGAAATGCAGAAAGGAGGGAAACCGGCCACGTAGACGTCGAACGACGAGGAAACGGAGAGGCGGCCCAGGTACGAATGACGATAAAACCCCCGACCTTCGACGGGATGACTTCCTGGTCAAATTACCTGAAACAATTTGACGCAGTGGCCAGAGCAAATGGATGGTCACCCCAAGAGAAGGCATTGTTCCTAACCATGGCTCTGCGAGGCGAGGCTTTAGACGTCCTGCATGTATTGACACCGGATGAGGTTGACAATTTTGAGCTATTGGTAAATCGTCTAGAGATGCGTTATGGTCAAAGTCATCTACAACCGGTATACCGAGTGCAGTTGAAAAGCCGGAAGCAGAAAAATGGAGAAACTATCCAGGAGTTCAAAGCTGAAGTGGAAAAAATGGTACGGTTTGCGTATCCAAATGCAGCGGAAGATTTTCTGGAGTGCCTGGCGATCCAAACCTTTACCGATGGTCTTCGAGACGCCGAATTGCAACGGGCTGTACGGTTGTCGAGGCCGAGATATCTTGTAAACGCCTTGACCATTGCCCTGGAGTTCGATACGGCGACGGAGGCCTCACATGCAGCTGCTCGACTAATGGAAGACACTGGTAACTTCGACCATGCCGTTTATGCCGTCAAAGAAGTCGAAGCGGTAGTGGAGAGGTTAATGAAGTTTTCTTCAAAAAGAAGGCGCCCAGTGAGGTGCTGGAACTGCGGAGAACTAGGCCACATAAGAAATACTTGCCCCCATTGTACCCGAGTGGAGCAGAAAGATGAAAAACTTGCCTCAGTTAAGGTTGTGCCAGGAGACGAGAGCTCTATGCTGGAGGAGCAACAAGAAAACGATCCCGTTCTGAGAAAGATTAGGGAGTGGAAGAGAATGGACCGTCGTCCGTTGTGGAGAGAGATATCCTCATCCTCTCCTGCTTTAAAAGCATACTGGTCCCAATGGAACTCTTTAATTTTGGACGGAGGGCTCGTTAAAAGACTTGTAGAAAATTCCGAGGGCACAGAAACAAGGAAACAAATAGTGGTCCCAAGAAATGCTGTACCGGAAATTTTAAAACAGATGCATAATGATAGTTCTGGAGGACATCTGGGTATCACGAAAACGCTGCAAAAGATCCGAGATAGATTTTACTGGGTAAATTGCACTAATGATGTTAAAGATTGGTGTCGTAAATGCACTACATGTGCTGCCAGTAACGGTCCGCACCGAAAACCGAAGGCGGAAATGCAGCAATACCTGGTTGGAAGTCCTTTTGAAAGAATCGCAGTAGATGTATTGGGGCCACTTCCACAGACCGATGTAGGAAACAAGTACATCTTTGTTGTAATGGACTACTTCACTAAATGGGTTGAAGCATATGCAGTTCCCAATCAGGAAGCTACCACTTTAGCAGATATATTGGTTGAAGAATTCGTAAGCCGATTTGGGGTACCATTAGAATTACATTCAGACCAAGGAAGAAATTTTGAGAGCAAGCTGTTTCAAGAAGTTTGCCAAAGATTAGGCATCCACAAAACGAGAACCACAGCGATGCACCCTCAGTCTGATGGAATGGTGGAACGAATGAACCGGACTATAACCAACTATCTGTCAAAAGTGGTGTCAGATTGTCAGAGGGATTGGGATCAACATATTCCACTATTTCTAATGGCAATTCGATCGGCCATCAACGAATCAACTGGCCAAACGCCTGCGAAGGTCCTGTTCGGTAGAGAAATGAGGCTACCATGTGACTTGGTGTTTGGTTGTAAACCTGGTGAAGAAATGGCACGTGAACAATATGTCGCCGACCTTCAGAATCGAATGGAAAATATACACAACCTGGTGCGTGGAAAACTACAATTATCTAGTGATCGGATGAAGAGGTACTATGACACACGGACAATGGAAAAGAGTTACCAAGTTGGAGATTTAGTCTGGCTCTATAACCCCCGACGGCGTCGAGGTATTTGTCCCAAATTACAAAAGAACTGGGAAGGTCCTTACACCATCAAGAAGAAGATTAACGATGTCATTTATCGGATCGTGAAAATTCCCAGAGGGAAACCCGTCGTGGTCCATCATGATCGTTTGGCGCCTTACCAGGGAAACCACAGTGGAGATGCGCAGCAACTCCAAGAAGATGGTTTGGCTGGCTCACGGAGTGTGCGGGATTCCGATGTAGGAAATAACATTCCAGGAGGAATGAATCTAAGGAGGGGGCAGTGTAACGGGATAACCGTAAAGGAAGGGACCTTAATTTGAAAGATTGTTGTTGACAGTTGATTTTTAGAAGTTTGTAAAAAAATCAACTGACCATTTTAAATAATGTTTCTAGAAAATTCTAGAAACTTCTAAACACACTGACTAGATTAAATAATGTTGTATATAACGGGATGCATGGGCAGTTAACGTCAATTCGAGTCAAGTGTTCACAAGAGTTCATTGTATTGTCAAGTAGTTAGACGTTATCCAGCAGAGTTCAGTGTATCTTAACAATTTTGTAAATAAATTGTGTAAAAAGCCCCCATAAGTGTTTCAATATCTATCTATGAGAGAGAGGGAGAGAGTTATTTATTTTTTGGTCTGTGAGAGAGAGAAACATGCGTGTGTCGTGTCGTGTCGTGACAACTTTTGGTATGAATTTTTTTTGGCTAGCTCCTAGCGTCAGTCGTAACTGTTCGTAACGCCCGAAAGGGAACTTCGTTTCAAAAACTGTAGTAAATCAATATAAACCGTGGAAATGTTAAAAATCGTAAAAATTGTAAAAAAAATTTGTTATAACTCATAAAAAATTGTCTATTGGACTAACTACTAATACATCTCTGGCTGAAGTGGTTAAAGGTATTATTGGCTATAAGTAAAGATTGCAGGTTCGAATTCTGTCGATTATCACATTTTTTTGATATTTCCTTAATCATTTTCTTATTTGTCTAATTTCTAAATTTTAGTAAAATAACAAAATTATAAATTAATTACTTCATCAGCAACAAATTCATCATTTGCTCCCCGTATCAATGCTAATGGAAATGTTATATTTTTAAGACTATACAAAGGAGAATCGGGAGAATTATATTTTTTAATATTATTTTTATCCCCGAAATTATACTGTTTAAATTCACCTAAAAAAAATTGTAATTTGGTTCTTTTATAATCATTTTTTTATACATTTACCATCTGCAATTAGCTGGGCATAATGCAATGGTTGTTTCACTGAAAACGAACTTGGAATGCCATTTATAATATTTGGTAAATCATCCTAAACAGAAATAAAAACTAATTAAAAAAAATTCTCGATAAGGAAAAAAACGTTTATTTATGTGTACCAATAAATGCCCGTAAGAAGTTATGCTTCTTTGAAGTAACAATGAGTAACAAGATAAAAAAATTATTCTTCTCGTTGTTGTATCTATTCAGCGGGGAAACTGTCATATAGAGTCGAATTGTCATAAAAAATAGGTGAATATCAATATATATTGTAACGGGATAACCGAAAAAAAAGGACCTCTACTTTAAGGTTATGTAGGAATTTGGGAATCTTCTAGACGAAGATTTTAGGCACTTTTAGGGTAGATCATGTTACTTGAAAATGCTAGAATGTTCTCGGATACCTTTCCGTATCGGTTATCCCGTTACACTGCCTCCTTCTTAAAAGTTGAATACCTAGCTAATTTCATGTTGTCGGTTTTTCGTGACGGCTGGGGCGCGCGTTTTAAAAATTTAACCTCATCATTTTTCCCTTGCACACCAAAAGAAGTATAACTTCAAAAATAATGTAATTTTGTAATTTAGCCGCCCAAGCAATAAACAATGTTTAAATTGGTTTGTGGCAGTAGAAAAAATCGAGTAAAATTATAAAAACGCATAGTTTAATAAAATCTTACCGGATCTATTATTTGGGAAATATATCTTAGTATTAATGTGCATATTTCTGTTACTTTGTTAGATTGCAAACACATCGATTTCAATAATTTTCTTAACCCGGTTACTGGTAGATATGGAGGTGGTATTTCATATAATTTCCAACGATCTGATAGCACCTGAAAGATATAATAGTGGCGAAAATATCACAATAAATTGCCGTAAAATAAATTTACATGTAGAAAAATTATCTTGATGAATGTTGTAACTAGTTATATAGGAGCGGTCCTGTGACTGAGGATGGCTGTGTCCATCGGGAGTCACCATGCAGTAGTGAGTTACTGCGTCCTTGCAGAAGAAGTGCTTTAAAAGTAATCTCAGGCAGTATAAGAAGTGAAGATAATGACCAGAAGCTGTTGTCTTCAGTTCTTGCAGAAAAGAAGTGGTCTCGTGACCATGAAGTAGGAGTGATCCATGTTCTTGCAGACGAATTGCTATATTTTCGGCAAAGAAGTAATCTAAAGAAGTGAAGACAGTTGTCCTCAGTTCTTGCAGAAGAAAAGCCGTCCTGTGACCATCGAGAGAGACCATGAATCAGGAGAGACCAGGGTTCTTGCAAACGAATTGCTTTAGATTCGGCAAAGAAGTAATCTGAACAAGTGAAGACAATGACCAGAAGGTATTGTCTTCAGTTCTGGCAGAAGAAAAGCTGTCCTGTGACCATCGAGACAGACCATGAAGGAGGAGAGACCAGTGTTCTTGCAGACGAATTGCTTTAGTTTCGGCAAAGAAGTAATCTGAAGAAGTAAAGACAATGACCAGAAGGTGTTGTCTTCAGTTCTTTCACCTACAGACTCGAAGCAAGTCTTAACAAGGCGACCCTGCAAAGATGTCGGAATTTTATAGTGGACATTAGATTTGAACGGAATTCGATTACTACTGTCGCATAATGTTTTTTTCACATTCACTATCTCTCAAAAATTTTCTTACGGCATTAACCAAGGGTAGCTAAGAGAGTAAACGGGAGCTAAAGGAAGGTAATAAATGACGGATGTTAACATCAAAATTTATTAATAATAATGAAAAGATTATATATTGGATAGTTATATTAGTAATTATGTGGTTATTATGGTACTTAAATTAAAAATACTCAAAATTTAATTTAAACTTTTTATACTCCAAGAAAAGATTTTTTCATTCATGAAAATAACAGAAATGATAAATTTAGACGTAAAAAACAATTTAAAAGTTAAATACATACCAAAAAATTATAATTATATCTAATTCACCATGGAAAATAATATAAATGAAAATTTTAGACATAAAAATAGAGGTATTGCTTTTTAATTGATAATTGACCGTTACTTCAGTAACGAAGAGAATTATTTTCGCCCACCTCTAACTCGCCAACTTGAGTCATAAGCGCCGTTCATTAATCGGGTAAGTTAGAGGTGGGCACAAACAGAAACATAACATTTTAGTGTAAAGCCGTGTCCAGACATATGTAATGTATCGTGTAATGTAATGCGAATTCATTTGGACGCTACCTGAGCATAGAACGAATGCAACCAGAATACTTACCGCGAATTGTCTATCCATTGAGTATTCGCGAACATGTCGAGAGAGGTAGTAGTTGCGTGAACGTCCAAACGTAGACTGCGAGCTCAGCGCGAGTGCCTTTGTGTTCGGGCAAAAAACCGACATCCGATGGATTCCCTCGAACCATTCGGCGAGCGTTACACGTAATGCTCGCAGTGCCGTCCAAACGGAGAATTCACGTTACATTACACGATACATTACACATGTCTGGACGCGGCTTTAGAAAATTAACACCAATTAAATAAATAAATGGAAAAATTTTATTTTGATTTTGTAGAATTCGGATTGTCTTAAAACAAAAAAGTGTACCTAAAAAATCCCAACTTTCTTTATTTCATCAATTTTTAAGTTTTATATATTTCTATTTGAAAATTAAAATTTATTAAAATACAAATTATAAAGTGAATTTTATTGTGATATATTCATACTATTTTGAATTGAATACAATTTTTGGGAAGAAGAAAATGTTGTCATACCCAAATGGTTATTTTTGGTAACAAAGAGGTTTTTAGATATTTAATATTTTAAATTATAACAATTAAAATCTATTTTTCAGATCACTTCAATTTGTAACATTAAAAATTTCTTAGTTATAATCAAACATAACCTTACCTAACCTTAAAATTTAATAAAATTAACTTTGAGCTCACATTATATTCCAGTGATATGCAGATTCTTGATTTAATCCCAATTTTATGTTTATTAATCTTAAAAAAAATTGTTGTTTGGTTTTATGAAACCACGGTAAAAGTGAAACTTTTTTTAACACTATAGACATTTAACTAAAAATTTTTCGAATAATATTCCATTAAGGGTATAAAAATCGCTTTATCAATCTTAATTCTATACTTGGAAAATTGGAATGGACCGAATATAAATAAAATTAAATAATAAATTCAAGTACTCAAAATTGAAATAAATCCATAAACAACAACATGCACCAGCAAAAAGTTCTAACAATTAAACACTGACAAAAATTAAATACAAATAATATAGCGTGGAGCACTGGCACAAATGAGTAATACTATACACTACACGGTCAGCTGCTGCAAACTATAGGCACCGCCTACTTTATACTTTATACCTACTCGGCGGTCGACCGACATGCGACATGCGCTACACAGAGCAAAAAGTTTGGGACGATGTAATAAAAGTTTCACTTTATCTCTGGATCTGGAAATTTGGGAGAGGCGTGCTAGTGCTCAGCCAGCACTGAGGCCACATATGACCCATTGTGCATCCTCCCGTATGTAGGGATATCCTCACCTCAGGCTCTCACCAGGCCTATTGATTTAAAATAGGTGATGAGGCTCCCGAGGGAGATCTCCCTGACATCGGCTGGTGTAAGCCAATACTCGCCCAACACGGATCTTCTGATTTCAGAAAAAGCAGAGCAGTCATACATAATGTGTTCTACTGTTTCCTCTTCTTGTTCGCAGCCTCTGCATAGCGGCGATTCTGTTAATTTTATCCTAAAGAGATGTTGTCGCAATTGGCAGTGACCTGTCGAGATTCCCACAGCTGTTCGGAGATTTTGTCTGGTCAATGCCTTAAATTTTTTTGCTGTTTCCTCGCCAGGATGAGGTAATAACTCTCTGGCCAGTCTACAGTTCGTAGTTTTATCGCAGCACTGTATAAATTTTTGGTGAGAGTGCTGTTTAATAAGGTCCACGACTGCGGACAATGTTAGCTTGGTAGATGGGTGAGGGCTAACATATTTGTAGCCCGCAGCCCTCCTTGCTAAATTGTTCGCAATGCGGTTGCCTTTAGAGTTCCCATGTCCTTTGATCCAGCTGAGAGTGACCACGTTATTCTGGCTGGCCTGAGTTAGAGATTGGTGACATTCTAGTACTAAACTTAAGTGAAACGTGGTCTATTCAAGGTCAGTAGTGCTTGTCGGCAGTCTGTATATATATATTTATATTCCTGCCTGTGATGTTCCTATTGATTAATTCTTTTGCAGCTATGGTTATGCCTGTGAGTTTCGACTGAACCACACTTGACAAGCCATCCATAGCCCATTTTATTTTTAGGCTTAAGGATCTAGAGTAAATTCCACATCCCACACCTTGCTTTGTTTTTGATCCATCCGTATATACGCTCATGACTTCCATTGCGCTGGTCGGTGTGCTTCGCATGGCTCCTGTTACGAGAAGGCATGCTGATCTTTGAATTTGATTTAATTTTTTGATAGCTGTCGTTTGTTTTACTTTAGGCCACCACACGACAGCACCATATGTTAGGATAGGTCTTATGATTGCCGTGTAGATCCACATGGTGACCTTGGGGGATAATCCCCAGGTCTGTCCTATGGTTCGGCGGCATTGCTCATAAGATATAAATGCTTTTTTAACTCTGCTTTCTATGTGTGAGTTCCACGTCAGCTTGCTGTCAAGGATAACACCTAAGTATTTCACTTCTGTAGCAAAGCTTAATTTAACGTTGAAAAGACTGGGTGCGTTTAAGCCCCTAGGTTTCTTTTTCTTCGTGAAGAGAACCATTTCTGTCTTTTTGGGGTTAATAGACAGCGATTGCTCTTTACACCATGTCTCTAGTTCTGAAAAAGTTTCACTTTAAAAAACAAACTAAATGGTAAAGTAAACGTGTATCTACTATTAGAAATTAACAATTTGATTTTAATATTCAATTTAATAAATAACGGAAAGAATCAATCTAAAAGTTGTTTATTTTATTAAAAAAATAAATTGTTGTTAATTATTCTCAAATAGAATAATTTAATTGCTATTGCATGCTTTTAAATGTGTGTTTGTTCACTTAAATCTTTCAGAAAAATAATTTGTTATTATGTAATACTTATCTAATACACATTTTATACTGCATCTTTTGTATTAAAAAAAAATGTAAAAAAAATTCATGCTTCCTTCCTCGACCAACTTAATTTTAATCCAATCAAACCACTGTTACAAAGTCACCCGATAAAATTAGCCAATGAGAATTTATCCCACATAAACGCATACCGTAGCGTCTTTTACATGTAACAAAGACTTGTCATTAAGACCTAAAGTGCGACTCTTAGCTACCTTGCTGCTCGGTAGTCTCCAAGCTCTCTCCACGCTCAGTACAGAGATCTCTCGCTGGTCGGTAGTCTCTCAGCTCTCTTGCTGCTTAGTAGTCTCTAAGCTCTTTTGCTGCTCGGCAGTATTCTCTCAGCTCTGTCGCTACTCAATATTAACACCGCTTTCTCAACGCTTAGTATTCTCACAGCTCTCTCGCTGTTTGGTAGTATCTAAACTCTCTCAACGCTCAGTATACAGATCTCTTGCTGGTTGGTAGTCTCTCAGCTCTCTCGCTGCTTAGTATTCTTTAAGCTCTCTTGCTGCTCGGCAGTATTCTCTCAGCTCTCTCACTACTCAATATTAACACAGCTTTCTCAACGCTCAGTATTCTCACAGCTCTTTCGCTGCTGAGTAGTCTCAGCTTTCTCTCTGCTCGGTAGTCTCTAAGCTCTCTCAACGCTCAGTCCACAGCTCTCTCGCTGTTCGGTAGTTTCTCAGCTCTCTCGCTGTTCGGTAGTCTCTCAGCTCTCTCGCTACTTAGTATTCTCCAAGCTCTCTTGCTGCTCGGCAGTATTCTCTCAGCTCTCTCGCTCTCACTTGAGTATCCAGTTTAAGAATTCTGTTTCATTTTATTGTTTTATGATTTAAATATTTAATTTATTTTTGTTACCCTAAGGAACGGATTTTTAACTTGCTGCTTAGCTTAAATAAATTTAAACTTAATAAAGAAATTCTTTATTTACAAAATAATATATACAAATATTAATTATATTAAATCTCACTATTGTTTATATCTTTATCTATTTTCTTAAAAAATATCACAAATCTATTATAAATTTTATACATTTTATCGTATTTGATTAGTGTTTGTATTATATTTATTCAACCATTTAACTATTTTATTATTTACAAGATTATTAATATTTGTTGCCACAAGATAATCTATGTGAGTAAAATTCTTGTTTGGTATTTCATACATTTCTACCAAATTTGGTAATTGGCTTGCTAGACGTTTAACATCCTATGAAACAGAAAATAAATTTATATATTTAATACCGTAACAAAAAAAAAACGGGTGAGGTAGTCAGTGGGACTGCCGGCAGAAGTTATACTTCTATGCACCATGGGTTCATAAATTTGTATGCGAATAATTTAGCAAACTCATTATATGATATTCGTGGTAAGCGACCCCAAAAACCTCCTAGTACCGTGTGCACACTCTTTTTGTATCGAATTTGCATAAAATTCCTGGAGACGAGGTCCGTCTTAAGCACCAGGTAATCGTATTTAGCGACTCAAAAAACCACCGAGTACTAATTTCGTGCACTGATTTCGTACAGAATTTACATAAAACCGTGATATTCGTGTTCAGCGACTCCAAAAACCACGAGTATATAAATTGAACTTATTTTCAGCAATACTTACCGAGTTGTAAGTTTTCTCTCTATTGTCTGTTCGGAATGTAATTTTCGAATGCAGAAATGCAATTTCCATTTTTACATTATAAAATACTAGCAGCCCGCCCCGGCTTTGCACGGGGATTAAAGAAAAATAACAAAAGCCACTAAATATGTTGGGTCAACGCTTCCCTGTAAACAATATTACTTGTTGTTTTATTTTCTGGCAACAAAATAAATTGATTTTCAGGTGCTCGACTCGCCTTAGGCGGTTGGCCATGAGAAAAACCGATCCCTACTAATTGGACGGTTTGACCTTGAGGCTAGTATTCTCAGCGCACGCGATGTAAGGGTTTTAAGGTCATTTTTGGTAACATTAATGGCATTTTAGTAAGGATCCCTATTTTTTTTGAAAATAAAACATAGCCTATGTCACTCGGTAATAGTGTAGCTTGCCAACGGTAAAAGAATTTTTGAAATCGGTCCAGTAGTTTCGGAGCCTATTCATTTCAAACAAACAAACAAACAAACAAACAAACCTTTCCTCTTTATAATATTAGTATAGATAGCGACAAATTTCCTGATACTTAAACTTACGTTACCAAATTAGGAGGTTTTGGTGCTTTATTTCCTTGACTATTCGTAAAATCTCTGCTTATGTAGCCAACAACCTTAAAAGCATAGTGCAGGATATACTGCAATAATGTGACGGTATTTTTGACTACAATACAATACTCATTACTGAATATTATTATTAATATAAAATGATAAACTTAATATGTTAACTTACGTGACAGAATTATAAAACAATCTGTCCAATAATCATGTGGTCCGTCACTATGATATTCATACATTAGCTCAGACTGTTTTTTGTATATCTATCCCTTTTCAATGTACTGAATGTTGAAACGGTATTCAAAGGACTTATAGTTATGACTAATAACATGTGATAAATATTTCATCTTTGTTTTTACCAACCAGTATACCTTATAAGTGTGTCTGTCTTTCTCTTACTCACACCATTACATATGTAATGATTTTTCCCATTTAACTGTACACAAATCTTTTCCACCGAGTGCATTAATAGAAGTATAACTTCAAAAATTATAAAAAAAAATCCACAAACCTTTTCTGTAGCAATATCATCAGCAGATGAAAATATGATAATTCCAGGGAAAGTAATATTTTTAATATTATATAGCGGTGGTTTTGGACTACCATATTTTTGATAATTTATTTTTGTTCCAAAATCGTACTGTTGAAAATTTCCTACAGAAACAAACAATATATTCATAGCAATCCAAATTTTTAAGCGTTTTTTTGACAGTCTTAATAATAAATAAATAAATTAATGAAAAATGATACAAAAGTATCTCGTGTTATGCTGTCAACGTGATCCAGATATAAAACCTGGATTTGTGCGTAGGTTAGAATTCCTAATCCTAATCACAGAATGCTGCGACATAGATATAAGACACTGTGTTTCGCTCTATTAGATCTAGATCACGTGATAGGTTTATATCACTTTTCATTACTTTTTTCATTCATAGATATATGTCTTATTAACTGCGCCACCTTACGGTGGCGTCATATTACTAAGTTAAGTTAGAATTGCTCGGTTTAATACGTGGGATATTATATCGCTACCTTACTAAATTAAGTACTAAAACAACACCCTGCGGTGGCGCAGTTAATATTTCATATTTTTCTATGACGCCACCGCAAGGTAGCGCAGTTAATATCTCATATATTTAAACAAGTAAGTAGGTGGCGCAGTTGATATAGAAAAAAAGATGAGGATTTTTGGAAAGTGGCAATACCTCGACTACAGGCAGGTTGATGGTTTAGTTGGTTAAATATTATGCGTAAATACCAAGCTAGTAGGTTCAATTTAGCTTATTTTGTCGATAATTTCTTTAAAATTTTGCTTTCATACGACAGCAATGTATATTAGAAAGTTTTTTATTTTCGCCGTGTTCTTTGTCTATTTGTCCTTCTCTTTGGCATTCCGTGGAATCTTGTAATCGAATTTAAAGCTATTTCCCGACTACCTAGAGCTCTGAAATTTTCAGGATAACTAAGAACTGGATGACAATGCATGTTTCAAGTGTGTTTAGGCATATACATAGATTTTGAAATTTATAATGAATTGTTATTAAATTAAATATGATTTAAGTTGTGTATAGATATTATCATTTTGAAAGTTTGAATTGGATAAGCGTCTAACTGTGGCAGTTCTGTTGGGTTTCCGTAATGGGATCGATCACGCGAGAGAGACGTTTTTTTTCTGTTTTTTTTTTATATATATAATAGTAATATAATAATCAGTAAAAAAACGAGTGTGGCAGTCAATGGGACTGCCGGCAGAAGTTATACTTCTAAGCACGCGCCCGGATTCATAAATTTGTATGCGAATGATTTAGCAAAATTATTATATGATATTCGTGTTCAGCGACCTCAAAAACCTCCTTGTACCGAGTACACACTTATTTTGTATCGTATTTGCATAAAATTCCTGGATACGAGGTCCATCTTAAGCACCAGGTGTTTCGGGCACCATCGCCATGATCATATTCGTATTCAGCGACCCAAAAAACCGCCGAGTTCCAAGTGTGCACTGATTTTATACAGAATTTACATAAAACCCCAGGAGAAGAGGTAAATACCAAGTACCGCGAAGACTTTCGACATCATAATATTCGTGTTCAGTGACCCCAAAAACCACGAGTACATAAATTGAACCCATTTGAAATACTTACAGAGTTGTTATTTCTATATCTATTGTCTGTTCGGAATGCAATTTTCAACTATTTTTAAAAACTCTGTTCATGTAGCCAACAACCTCAAAAGCACAGTGCTGGATATAATGCAACCATGTGACGGTACTATGGACTACAATACAATACTCCTCACTAAATATTATTTATACTAAACTTTATATGTATAAAATAATCTGTCAAACACAATGTAATACGTCACTATGATATTCGAAACTTTAGCTCAGACTGTTTTTTGTATATCTATCTCTTTTCAATGTAGTGAATGTTTAAACGGTATGCAAAGGACTTATGACTAAACATGTGGTAAATAGTTCATCTTTGTTTTTACCGACCAATATACCTTATATGTGTTTCTGTCTCTCTCTTACTCACACCATTACATACGTAATGATTTTTCCCATTTAACTCCACACAAATCTTTTCCGCCGAGTGCACGAATAGAAGTATAACTTCAAAAACTTTCTACTATAGTAAGTTCTTTTTATAAATTGTGATTATTTTTAATAGTTTAATATTTAAATCAAATTTATACCTGATGCGATAAGTTGACCATAATGGAATGCTTGTTTTACTGAAATTGGAGCAATTATGAAAGGAAGTATATGTGGAATATCATTCTAAAATAAATACAAAAATAATTAGTAATAAAAACAAATTTTTGTTTTTTGTCCAACTATCAACAACTAACACATATAAGTTCACATCTATAAACGTACGGCCTTTTACTATGTCGCACATCTGATATTTGATTTATAAATTAGAGTTTCGGACCGTAAATTTAAAGATGTAAGATTTGATTTATTATACAAGGGGATTGTATTAGCTTACCTTATCAAACGTTTGAGCATTTACACCTGTAATAAGTATAAATAAAGATAAACACGTTTTTTGTAATGCTTTGGATTTAGCACAAACTAAATTTAAAGTTTCTCGTAATTCTTCTACTGGAATAAATGGTGGCGGCAACGTATAAATATTTAATGATTCTGCCAATCTCTGTAAAGAAATTGTAAAATTTCGTTACATAATTGACAACATTTAACTTTTGACATTTCAAGTGTTAGAAAGTAAGGTTGTTGTCGAAAGTAGCAAAGAATTTTTAAACTTCATATGTCATATGTCGAAAGTAGCAGAGGATTTTGAATTTCATATGTCATATGTCAAAAGTAGCAGAGGATTTTGAATTTCATATGTCATATGTCAAAAGTAGCAGAGGATTTTGAATTTCATATGTCATATGTCAAAAGTAGGTAGCAGAGAATTTTGAATTTCATATGTCATATGTCGAAAGTAGAAGAGAATTTTTGAACTTCATATGTCATATATCGAAAGTAGCAGAGGATTTTTAACTTCATAATATGTCAAAAGTAGCAGAGGATTTTGAATTTCATATGTCATTTGTCCAAAGTAGCAGAGAATTTTTAAACTTCATATGTCATATGTCGATATTAGCAGAGGATTCGGAACATCATATGTCAAAAGTAGCAAAGGATTTTAAACTTCATATATCATACGTCAAATATACTATTTGCTCAATTCTGACTTTAAGCATCATAGTTTTAAAAAATAGCAAAATTACATCACTTCTTTTATAAAAATGTTGAAAATTTAATACTTGACACTTACCTGAAGCATTGGTAGATTTCTGCTAGCTACTTTAAAATAAGGATTTCTTATGTTTCCATAAAACGCACCAGGAGCTAATCCAATCATAAGTTTAATTTTTTCATTATATTCTGGTCTTTCAGAACCCATCACAAAAACAGTTGTACAACCTTGTGAATGTCCAATATAATTCACACCAGAATCATTAGTTTCTTTCAAAATATAATCAATACAAGCTGGAATATCATACACTCCAATTTCATGCCAACTATAACAAATAATTTAGTTAAGTACCTCAAACAATGATATAGAACTCATATTTCCTATAAATATCAGATAATAACGACAGATGTCAAAAAGTTGTAATAACTACTTGTCATATTCCAAATACATAATGATAACTGTCAAATTTCGTAGTAACCTGTCACATTTTGACAATATATAACGACAGATGTCAAAGTTTTGATAACTACATAATGATAACTGTCAAATTTAGTTGTATCAATCTTCTCCCTCTTCAAATCACCGGACGGAGTGGGGTCCGGAAAAGCGTCTTCTTTTTAATAAACGTCACAGTTTATACCAACTTGTTGGATTATAATAATACCTAATTATAATGCTAAATGAAAAATTTGATACATATTCTGAAAATGTCACATTTTGAATATATAGACTGATATAGTTTACAATAAATGCAGTAATGACAGTTTCTTTTATAAAACTGTCAAATTGAACATAAATGTCAATTTTGACAATTTAAATCTGTCAAACTGCTTGTCAATGATGAGCTAAGACAGATGACAGATGGTAAAATATATTAATACCTAAATTGCCAAAATTCTTTTTGTTCTGGTCGATAAATTTTATGTTCTCTTGAATACAATGCCCCTCTGGAATTCATTAGCCACACATCATATCCATTATCAGCTAAAACATAAGCCAAAGATCTGTTTGGTCCCAAATAAATGTAATTTTCTGCAGACCCTAACATTCCATGATTAATTAAAACAGAATGTGGATTTGTATTATTGTTATATCTTCCATGTGGAATTCTAAAAATTGTCAATATATATCCATCTTCTGTTTCGACTTTATGAATTTCGACAGGATATCCGTTACTATTTACTGATTTTACCTGAAAAAAAACTCTCTATCAAAATTTGAGATCTAATTCGGGTGTACACCCGATAGATGTCGCTATATTTTGATAAATAAGAAAAAACAAAAAATATGAAATAACAGAAAGAAAAGTGAGAAAAAAATAAAAAAATAAAAAAAAAGAAACTATATAATAATAGGAAAAGAGAAAAAACAAAAATTAGAGAAAGTTGTATATGAAATCTTAATAGATATAATAAAATCTATGAAATAATAAGAAAAAAGAAAATGTATCAAATAAAAAAACAAAAAGATTAACAAAACAAGAAAAATTGAAAGAAATGGTAATAAACAAGAAACTAAAGTAAAATGGAAAATCAGAAAAATTGCGAAAAAAATAAAATTAAGAAAATACTTAACATTGTACGGTGCGCAGTTAATATCTTATAAGTATATTTAACAAGCAATGTACAATGTACAATTCTTACTAAACCAAGTACTATGACACCACCGTAAGGTGGCGCAGTTTATATCTCATATGTTAAAACAAGCAATTCTTAATTAAGTACTATGACGCCACCGTAAGGTGACGCACTTGTTATCTCAGATATTTAAACGAGTCTTTTTTAACATATAGTACTATGAGGGCATCGTAAGGTGGCGCAGTTGATATCTAATATATTTATTTCAAAAATTACAAAATGGAACGAAAAAAAAATAGTAAATATATATTTGATATTAAAAAATTGTATTATTTAATAGATTCATAACTTACAAATTCTAAATCAGAACCCCCTTCTTCCATCATCAACACCCCAATAAGCGACAAAAACAAACACAAAAAAACTAAATTATTCCCCATACTTTCTCTAGGTATATCAAATATATCTATATCAAATATTTCTATAAATTATATGTAAACATGAACTTGACTTTTATACTAGTTCCCCTCGAATTCTTACATTTATTTACGGAACTCAAACAATTACGTACCTACAACAGTAACTAAATTACAAATTAATTAAAATAATTTATCATTAGATTCTATTTTCATAAAAAAAAAGAATAAAAATAAAATAATAATCATCTAATTTTAAAAATTATACAAACTGATTTTTAATTACATTTTTTAATTTATTTATAGAGCAATAGTCCAATAATAAATTAGAAAATAAAGTAAAAAAAATCAAAGACAACATCAAATATGCCTGCCTGCTCTGGCCATGAGGAAAACCGATTTCTACTATTTGGAAGGTTTGACCTTGAGACTTATTATTAGTAAAAGCGAAAGATGTTTTGATAGAAAATTAAAGTGCTTTAAATGGATTTGGTAGATCAGTTGGGATCATCGGTATCCTCAGTGTATGAGCTAGTTGACCAGCTGGTGGTTCAGTTATATTGGTTGCTACAACTTAATTGTCCTTTAATTCCTTTATAAGTAGCCTCGTCCCATTGCACATGCTAAATTTGTGATATCTGTCGTGATTATGAAATAAGTTAGTTTGATAAGGATTAATACCAAGATAAAAACTTTAAAAAAATTAAAAATTAGTTATTGTGACGTAACTATAACAGTTAGACATATGCTGTCGCGGCATTTTTTGTAGATATTTATATATTCTTCAATATCGTAGTAAATTATTTTATTCTATAATCAGTAATCTCAACGCACGCGATGTAAGGATTTTAAGGTCATTTTTGGTTACATTAATGGCATGTTAGTAAGGATCCCTATTTTTTTTTAAATGAAATATAGCCTATGTCACTCAGGAATAGTGTAGCTTGCCAACGGTGAAAGAATTTTTGAAATCGGTCCAGTAGTTTCGAAAAAAACAAACCTTTCCTCTTTATAATATTAGTAGAGCTGAAACGGATAGTGATTTGGCCGGATACCGGATATTCGGCTAGCTACGAGGCCGGAGCGCCGGATAACCGGCTACCGGATATTCGGCCGCTTGCAGCGTCACAATTTGATTTGAATATGCACGAGCGATTAAGATCGGAAATGTTCGGACGCGATCGGCGTGATCGGCACGACTCGGGGGCGTTCGAATGTAATCGCTCATGCCAGGTTGTGTGCATTTGTTTCTCAGTTCGTTCGTTGATTATTCCATTGTCCGTCCATAACCTATTGCTGTATTATTTTTATTTCATATTTGCTTTGTGTAAAATAATCCATTAATAATATTATAAATTCGAAAGTAACTCTGTCTGTCTGTCAGTCTGCTACGCTTTGACGCCTAAACTACTGAACCGATTTGATAAAATTTGATACAGAGATAGATTAGACAATGAGAAAGGATATAGGCATAAAGAAAAAAAATGGCCCTTGGTAAGCCAGGCGCATCAGTAGATTTATATTAATTAAATATATGAAAAGTATACGTTTCAGAAAAAAATGTTTTAGATAAAAGTTGTAGGTCTGTTTAAGACAAACAAAAAAGTCCCCTAACATTTTTTTGTACAGGGTAAAGTCAAAAAGTTACGAATTTTTTTCCAATTTGATTTGATGTCACGCCAAAACGGCCGTACCGATTTGGCCCATTAACGAACTCGACCGAGATTTTGGGACGATTGATTTTTGTGCCAAATTTCATTTCGATCCGTTAAGAAATGCGACCGCTATCGTGTCCACAGATTTCGTTATATCGGAACTATACATACATACATACATACATACATATATATATATTGTTATGAAATCAGACTTTTCTTCGGCTCCGGCTACTTCTCCTGCTATTGGGTCTGGATTCAACTTAAACTTCCTTTATATTCTTGTTTGTTTAATTTAAATTTTATTTTTAACTTTAACTTCAATTACACAAAATCATAAACTTTAAAATACTAACTCTCTTTTCAAATTCAAATTCAATAATCATAATCCAAATTTTTCTTTATGACATTTTTTTCAAAATTAACTCAATGACAATCCATCATAATCCTCTTCCCAATTCTTTTTTTTTCCCCCGTCCCTAGGTAACCTCTTAAAACAAAATATCCAACAAAATAAACAACTCTACACTTTCTGAAATAAAATTTTTAAACACCTATATAAAGACAGTTACCTATTATCAAATACAAAAAAAATTTTTATCCAATCAAATCATAACAAAATCCCCCTAAATTTAAAATTAAAATTTTCTATTAAGACACATTTTATAATTTTAAATTTATTCCATATTTATTATTCTATCAGATCATCCCTTACTATTTTACCTTATTTTACAATTACTTTCGATTTCTACCCATTTTAATAATTTTACTTTATTTTATTTAATCAATTTCTTCCCCCTTTTTCTAATATTTCCCCATTACTTATTTTCCTCTTTATTTTTAATTTTATCTCAATCCCATTTGCTTTTAATTAACTTCTTTTTTCTTTTTTTATAATTATAAATTATATCCTTCCAAATCTTTTTTAATCTTCTAATTTCATCACATATTTCAAAATAATTTATATCACCATCTTCATAAGGTTTATTCTTATTCTCCTTATTGTAATTGAATTTAGTTTTATATTTAATTTTATTATTATTATTATCATAATAATATCTATTTTTATATTTATTTCTATCACCTTCATATATTTTATTTTCATATTTTGCTTCTTCATTTTTATAATATTTATCTTTATAATTCTTCTTATCATCGTCATATTCATTATTTAATTTTAATTTCCTAATTTCATTTTCTTGTATTACATTTATTTCTTTTTCTTCCATCTCATATATCTTCTTTACTGTATTTTGCATTTCTTCTTTTACATTTTTCTTTTCCATATTCTCTTGTTGTATAATTATCTCTAATTCTGTTTTTCTCATTTTCATTTCATTTCTTATTTCTATTTTTGTTTCTTCTAATGTTTCTCTATACATTTCCATTTGTTTCTTCATTTCATCTTTAAATACTTCCATATTCTTAATCATATCTTTTATTTCTTTTTTCATATCTTCTTTTATTTCTTTTTTCATAGAATCCATATTTACATTTATTGCTTCCATATTTTTATTCATTTCTTCTTTATTTTTATTAATATCTTCTTTTATTGCTTCTGTATTTTTGTCTTGTTTTTCTTGATTTTCTTGTAAATTCTTCTTCAAATCTTCTCTTAAGTTATTATTCATTTTTTCTAAAAATTTAAACATCCTTTCCATGTCACTTTCTTCATGTTTATTACCATTACTTTCAATAATTGCTTCTATAATAGTGGTATTCTCTTTTTCATCTCCCGATTCATTTGTTTCCATAATCTGTATGTCATCATCTTTTTGATGATCTCCTTGTTGCATCTCTAAATCCTGTTTCTTGTTTTGCCTTCTTCTTGTTTCCATTTTATTATTTAAAATATTCAATTTGTTTTTATTTTATTTAAATTTTAATATGTATATTAAATTAATAATTTTAATTCACCCCCCGTATATCAAAGTTTCTTATGTCTTATTGATACTGTCAAAATCAAAATTTTTATAAAAATGATCTGTATCAACCTAAATATTTATAAATTATGTCTTAACAGAAATTATGTATCCCCCTGTCTCTATATAGAAATTTAAAAATCTTACCCCAGAGTACAATTTTTCTAATATGAAATTTCAAAATTTCTATCTCAGTTTCTTTCGATCGGCTTGATGTCCTGTTTCTTTTTATTCTTTTCTGGGTGTCTGGGTGTTCTTTTTGACAAGTTGCGCCGCACGTTGGTTCATCAATTTATTCTGAAATCTTTTCTATCCTTGTTGTTGCCCCACGTTGGATCGACAATTTGTTATGAAATCTGACTTTTCTTCAGCTCCGGCTACTTCTCCTGCTATTGGGTCTGGATTCAACTTAAACTTCCTTTATATTCTTGTTTGTTTAATTTAAATTTTATTTTTAACTTTAACTTCAATTACACAAAATCATAAACTTTAAAATACTAACTCTCTTTTCAAATTCAAATTCAATAATCATAATCCAAATTTTTCTTTATGACATTTTTTTCAAAATTAACTCAATGACAATCCATCATAATCCTCTTCCCAATTCTTTTTTTTTTCCCCGTCCCTAGGTAACCTCTTAAAACAAAATATCCAACATCCAATATATATATATATATATATATATATATATATATATATATATATATATTGAGATGATATGAGTTAATATGCTATATTAAATAAGTACATATAGAGAAAATTAATGGAAATAGAGAAAGGAAAATATTCTTATTCCAAGGCAGCGTGCAAATGCAGTAAATTTGGTATAATTTATCATCATCTTCTTCACAATTCCTAAAAAAGCAAAATAAAACAAAATAAGAAATTAAAATATACAAGTACATCTAAGAGATATTTATTTTAAAGATTCAATATAGTTTAATCTATAATATATAAAATTTTAATGATCATGTATTAAATAGATAATAAGAGTAAATATTTAAAAGTTTATACATTTTACGATACATTGGTAATTAAAAACAATTTTAAATAAATTAAGATAAAATAAAATAAGAAAATTAAATGTTAAAACATAAATGTAAAACATTACATAAATTTTATTATAAAATATTAGAAATCATAGAAGAAATATAAAAAATTTTACTTACTTTCAAAATATACAATGTTTGTTTTCAAGCCATATTGTAATTTGTTATTAGTTTAATTTCCAAATGAAAAGTTCTGAAAATAGAAAGATATTAGATTATATTATAGATAAGATATTATAAAATTAACAATTCATCAAAAGTATAGCAAATTTTAAAAGAATGATTATTATATTAAATGTAAATAAGGAATTAAGTATTAGATTTTTAGTAATTTAGTAATTAGTAGGCGAATAGGGAATAATAATGTATAGTGTAAGTTTGTTTGAAGATTCAGTTGTTAAGTTGTTTATTTCTGAATCGCTCTCTTGTTTTCGACCTTCTGAAGGGATAAGATGTAATAAAGTTTGCTCCGTTAAAATTTAGATTTTTTTTTAAAATACTTATAAAAGAAAGTTTAAAAGTAGTCAAAAGTGTTAACAAAACTACAAGGAAATTCCTGATAGTATCTGATAAGAAGTAAAGTTTATTTTTATGGAGAAATAAATGTTAGAAATTGTATGCTGAGCAGTTCATTGATATAAATGCTTCCTGAATTAATTTAACGAAAGTAAAACCAGTTTCTAATAAGAAAGAAAATTATTAGTTTACTTACCATTTGATGCAAGAGCTGATTGTTTCCTGATTAGAAGAAATTTTATTAGTCAAAATCTCTAAAGTGTCCGTATATCATTGCTGTCCTGGGAAATGGTGGATTCTAATTGAAAAGGGAATCCTGAGCCTTAGCTGTCCAAAGAGAATACAAGATCTTCATAACACGGTATCAATTTCCAGTTTTTAACAATAAAGAACTTTTCTGTGTTTGAATTTTACGTATTTAACGAACATTTAATTTCACTATACACTGTTTTCACTGTTTAAATAAGTTATTTTTCATTATTAGATAAGTTTAATTTGATTTATTAGTTACAAAATTCAGAATTTTTCATTTCTTTTGATTCAACTACATTTGGTTTTTGAAATTAGTGTGTAAAAGTTCACAACACTATAAGAAAAAGTAAGGTTAAGGTTAAGATAGAATCATCGTTCAGAAAACATAATTTGGTATATGATTGTTGAATTTTATAATCGTTTTGTTGAAATTTTCAATATTAGTTGAATTTGAATCTATTTATTATTTAAAAATTTTGAACTCTGACCCTAAGAAAGAGAATAGCCAGGAGCATATTTTAAAATAATAATATTTAAAAGTAAAGAAATTAATTTGATTCTTACCTTCTTAACATTTATATTAAAATTTAAAAAAAAATTTCAAGGTAAGGATTATTTTATAGCATGGTGACTTATAGAATACTTTAGTCAAGAGTTACCATATACCTATGTTATAATATATAGAAACTTTTGAACGGAAGGTGTTTTTGAGGTCAGGGGTGCCCAAAACGAAAAACTGTAGTGAAATTTTTCCGAAGTCGTGACCTGCGAACCAGCTGAATAGTAGATATAAATCTACTAAAATTTGTATTCCCACGGAAAAGCGGGATATAGACGAGTTTAGAACGTAAGGAATTCAACATCTAGTGAAATATATTTATTTATTTTATTATTCAGTATTCGGCCGGATAGTGCGCTACTATCCGCTATCCGGCCGGATAGTGAAAATAGGCCGGATATCGGATAGTTACCGGATATCCGTTTCATCTCTAAATATTAGTATAGATATATGTATGTATGTATGTATAGATCCGATATAACGAAATCTGTGGACACGATAGCGGTCGCATTTCTTAACGGATCGAACTGAAATTTGGTACAAAAATCAATCGTCCCAAAATCTCGGTCGAGTTCGTTAATGGGCCAAATCCGTACGGCCGTTTGGGCGTGACATCAAATCAAAATGGAAAAAAATTCGTAACTTTTTTACTTCACCATGTACAAAAAAATGTTAGGGGATTTTTTTGTTTGTCTTAAAGAGACCTACAACTTTTATCTAAAGCATTTTTTTCTGAAATGTATACTTTTAATATATTCAATTAATATAAATCTACTGATGCGCCTGGCTTACCAAGGGCCATTTTTTTTAAATGAAACATAGCCTATGTCACTCGGGTATATTGTAGCTTGCCAACGGTGAAAGAATTTTTGAAATCGGTCCAGTAGTTTCGGAGCCTATTCATTTCAAACAAACAAACAAACCTTTCCTCTTTATAATATTAGTATAGAAGTATAGATTTGCCTAAAGCCAGGAATACACTTGAGTACGAGGCAAGCCGAGGCGTGGGGAGGCTGCCTCGCCTTTGCGCAAGTTTGGCTCGTTTTTATCTGGAAATAAATATGGCTTAGCATAATGAAAAAAGCCTAGTATTAATCGAAGCTGTAAAATTGTTATTAAACTAGATAAAATGAAACATTTAAGAGGTTTTTGGGTCTCTCACTGCAAAAACAACTTCGTCAGGAATCCCAGGTGTTCCTAATGACCAAAAAACCTTTCTACCTCATCTACCTGGGGCCTATAACACAAGCCATACAAGTCCTACAATTGTAAGAATAAATTTTACATTTGTAGCTTTTCCATAACACAACTCAACTTGTAACTACCCGTACGGCCAGAGTAATTACGGAAGAATTTCTTCATATGTACACGTATTCTGTAACATAAAGTTAACACTTGTAAAATTGTGTTACAGAATTTTCTACGAGTGTAGTTAATGTTTTACCTATCTAAAACTCTGAGTAAAGACTCACGTGTCTGTCCCCAGTATGTGGTCAAGTGATTCTGAGAGTGACTATGAAGATCCGCCTAGTTCTAGAGAATATCGGTTCAGTGCAAGAAAAGATTTTGCTTTTCTCACTGATAATGAATTCAACGAAAGGTTTCGTCTGAGCCGAGTTTCATTTAAAGATCTTCTTCGGGATATTGGCCCAAAACTTGCAAATACAACAGTTAGATGGTATGGATTGACACCGCCACAGAAGACATTAATTGCTCTCCATTGGTTGGGAAATGGTGTTTGTGATATGCATGGAGTATCAAAAATGACTGTGTGTAGGTGTGTACATGATACTGTCAGTGCTATCAATGAAATCAAATTCGAAGAAGTATAATAGTGTTATGACGGATGGCCCCATAATACGTTGGATATTGTACAAAGATTTCTTGCAGTAGCCGGTTTTCCTGAAGTATGTGGTGTAGTGGATGGAACACTGTGTGGATAGGCATGGTAACTACTCAATAAACTGTATGGCTGTTTGTGGTTGGAGACCTCATCCCAATGGTGTAATTCTAGCAGACTCCGCTTACCCGCTGAAGCATTGGTTGATTCCACCAACATATGAAGATCCGTTAAATCCAGTCCAGTATAATTTTAACAGGGCACATAAGCAAACAAGAATAGAAATAATAGTTACATATATGTAACTACATATGTACAAGATTATTAATTTTCTACAATTGTAGCAATTTGCATTGTGATACGGAATTCAGTAGGACTTGTAGATACAGGCAGATTACTTGTAACAAGTTTACAAGTTCAAACATTAAAAAATCTGGTGTGGGCACCACACGACCTTCCGAACAGTAGCATGTATAATAACAAGTAGTGAAAGAGCGAATCCACAATTTTTATTTCATATATTTCCAGTTTTTGATAAAAGTGTCAATATCTCGAAAACTAATAAAAATATCAAAAAAATGTATTCTTTCAAAAATGTCGGAAATTACATGTTCTTTCCACAAAGTATAAATATTTTGCCAATAACTATATGAAAACCCAATATTTTCAAAAAATTCCATTTTTTGATAAGAGTAAACGTCCACTTCCGGTCGGCCGATTTTACTCAAATTCTATCAGATTCCTCCGATGGTGATTATAAGTAAGGTTTTATAGTTTCATTCCGATCCGATTAGCCGTTTAGCCGCAAATGTGTTCACAGACACACAGACAGACAGACAGACAGACAGACAGACAGACAGACAGACAGACATTTTTTATTTTTGGGTTTTTAGGCTCAAGGAACCCTAAAACGCGTATTTCCGCTAAAAACCCGAGATCAAATGAATGAATGAATGAATGAGAATAGAATTTGGAGGATAAATATGGGAATTTTTAAGGAGTTTGGAATGTGAGAGGACCCTGTTGTAGGACTTATGTCCTTTTCAGGGAATGGATGGGGAGTTTGAAAGGAGTTAGTATCTGTCTGTCGTCGGCCCTGCTCCTACAAAGTTTTTCCATTTGTAATTCCTGTGGAGTTGGGTATTTTAGTTTTTCTTCATCTATCCATGTTTCTTGAACGTGCCTAAAGTGTAGGTGTGTGTAGATGTGTAACCCACGTAGTGCAATGTGGGGTTGGGAGATTGACGCTGTGGCGTGTCTCCTCCGTCGTGGAGCCCTTCCATTTGGCAAGGACGAAGGGAACCACAGAAACCTTCGCCAAGGGCCCATTTCTTTTTTTTTTTCCATTTTGTTTTTTGTATTTTTTTTGTATTTTTGTGTTTTTTGTATTTTTTTTTGTATTTTTCTATTTTTTTTCAATTATCGTGTCCTAAGTGGGATTGGAGGCACCATCTATCTGTAGGCAAGGGGGGTTTCATCCAGTAGATTTTGTAGGTCTTCAGGAAGGTCCATGTCTACAGCGGATTGGAGGAGTCTTAGGTTGGGGAGGGGGATCTTCTTTTTCGGTACTCTGGATATTCTTCGAAGTCCTCCATTCCAGTGGGTATGGAGGGTCCTCTGGGCAACGATGTTAGTACCCTGCAGAGTCCGGGCGACGTATCGATGTTGGAGCGTCTGAAAACGAGAGGGCAGGTGTTATTGTAGACAAGGTGGCTTGGATAGAGGTAGTGTAGGTTTTTCACTTTCCGTAAGATCGCTCTCTCTGTGGCATGGATGGAATGAAGAAGTCTCTGTGGAATAGCGGTGTATGGGACAGCCTTGTAATCGACAAGAGGTCTGATGAAGGTTTTATAAGTGTGAAGAAGGGTTTTAGTGTCAGTTCTTCCGATTCTACCGCCCAGAGCACCCAAAAGGGACGCTCGTCTTCTCATTTTGTTGAGGGTAAGCTCAACATCAGCGTCACACCTGAGTGTTCGAGTAAATCGAACCCCCAGGTAGGTCACCTGGTCCTGAGGGACGAGCCGTTCCCCCCAAAGTGACAGGTTGATATAGTCGAAAGAGAGATTTTCTCGTCGACTGAGGTTGGGATGTCTGAAGATGATTGTTTGGGTTTTGTTTGGATTTAGGGCTACTCTCCATCTGCTGTACCAGTCAGAGAACTGATCCAGCAGTCTTTGAGTTTTTCGATTAAGGGCTTCAGTCGACGATGCGGAGATGTACAAGGCCGTGTCATCGGCATAGAGCTGGATATTTTCCAGAGGAGGAATATCGCTAGCATAGATGGTATATAGAGTGGGGACCAGGATTGATCCTTGTGGAACTCCTGAAAGGGGGGTGAATGGATCTGAGATTGCATTTCCAACCTTGACTTGGATAATTCTGTTGGAAAGATAAGAGTGGATAAGTTTTATGGCTTGGATGGGGAATTGGATGTCAATTAGCTTTCTTATAAGGCCAGCGTGCCAAACCTTGTCGAAGGCCTTTTGGACATCCATAAATATAGCAGAGACAACTTTTCTCTGATTTAGAGCTGAAGTGGAGAAAGATTGTAGTTCTAGAATCGGGTTTTGGGTAGAGTGGTTTGGTCTAAATCCATGTTGAAAAGGGGGGATAATAGAGTTGGTTTCTAGAAAGTCCCTGATTCTATTTAGGAGTAGAAGTTCAAAGAGTTTGCCTATGACGTTGAGCAGAGAGAGATTGGTCTATAGTTGTGAGGGTTTGTGTGATTTTTGCCGGGTTTAGGAATCAAGATGGTGTTTGAGGTCTCCATGATGGTGGGAGAGTAGGATTTGCCGAGACAAGAGTTGAAGAGAAGAGTAAGAGAAGGCATAATTGAAGGGGGAAGTTGTTTTAAGGTACGCGTAGAAATAGAGTCTGGACCAGGGGCAGAGTTTTTGCCTTGTTGGGAAGCAGAGAGAATGTCTTCCTCAGTAAATGGGGTAAGAAATGGAATATTATCAGGAGGGGGGTTTTGTTGGTGAAGGAGGCAACGAGTGATGTGCTCCGTCTCTAGGAAGAATTGTTGATCGAAATTTGGATTTTGAGGGTGGGAGTAAACTTGCTGTAAATGGTTTTTGAAGGTTGAGGCTTTTTCTTCAGGGGATTCGATAAATTGGCCGTTTACCTCAAGATGAGAGTGTGTTTTGTATGTTTGGCCAGTTAGAATTTTAAATTTCTTCCAGAATCTGGCTCCGTCTCGATAATCCAGCGTTGCTGTGACCTGTCTCCAAAGCGAAGCTTTGTGCAAGTTGATCGACAGCCTCACTCGAGCACTGAGACGGTTCCATTCGGTTTTGGCTTAGCATAATGAAAAAAGCCTAGTATTAATCGAAGCTGTAAAATTGTTATTAAACTAGATAAAATGAAACATTTAAGATGTTTTTGGGTCTCTCACTGCAAAAACAACTTCGTCAGGAATCCCAGGTGTTCCTAATGACCAAAAAACCTTTCTACCTCATCTACCTGGGGCCTATAATACAAGCCATACAAGTCCTACAATTGTTAGAATAAATTTTACATTTGTAGCTTTTCCATAACACAACTCAACTTGTAACTACCCGTACGGCCAGAGTAATTACGGAAGAATTTCTTCATATGTACATGTATTCTGTAACATAAAGTTAACACTTGTAAAATTGTGTTACAGAATTTTCTACGAGTGTAGTTAATGTTTTACCTATCTAAAACTCTGAGTAAAGACTCACGTGTCTGTCCCCAGTATGTGGTCAAGTGATTCTGAGATTGACTATGAAGATCCGCCTAGGTCTAGAGAATATCGGTTCAGTGCAAGAAAAGATTTTGCTTTTCTCACTGATAATGAATTCAACGAAAGGTTTCGTCTGAGCCGAGTTTCATTTAAAGATCTTCTTCGGGATATTGGCCCAAAACTTGCAAATACAACAGTTAGATGGTATGGATTGACAGTATTGACACCGCCACAGAAGACATTAATTGCTCTCCATTGGTTGGGAAATGGTGTTTGTGATATGCATGGAGTATCAAAAATGACTGTGTGTAGGTGTGTACATGATACTGTCAGTGCTATCAATGAAATCAAATTTGAAGAAGTATAATAGTGTTATGGCGGATGGCCCCATAATACGTTGGATATTGTACAAAGATTTCTTGCAGTAGCCGGTTTTCCTGAAGTATGTGGTGTAGTGGATGGAACACTATGTGGATCGGCATGGTAACTACTCAATAAACTGTATGGCTGTTTGTGGCACAGATCTAAAATTTTACTAAGTTAGTGCCAACTGGCCCGGTAGTTTTCACGACGCACGGGTATTGCGAAATAGTTCCTTCTTTCGCAGAATGGAAAATGGTTGGAGACCTCATCCCAATGGTGTAATTCTAGCAGACTCCGCTTACCCGCTGAAGCATTGGTTGATTCCACCAACATATGAAGATCCGTTAAATCCAGTCCAGTATAATTTTAACAGGGCACATAAGCAAACAAGAATAGAAATAATAGTTACATATATGTAACTACATATGTACAAGATTATTAATTTTCTACAATTGTAGCAATTTGCATTGTGATACGGAATTCAGTAGGACTTGTAGATACAGGCAGATTACTTGTAACAAGTTTACAAGTTCAAACATTAAAAAATCTGGTGTGGGCACCACACGACCTTCCGAACAGTAGCATGTATAATAACAAGTAGTGAAAGAGCGAATCCACAATTTTTATTTCATATATTTCCAGTTTTTGATAAAAGTGTCAATATCTCGAAAACTAATAAAAATATCAAAAAAATGTATTCTTTCAAAAATGTCGGAAATTACATGTTCTTTCCACAAAGTATAAATATTTTGCCAATAACTATATGAAAACCCAATATTTTCAAAAAATTCCATTTTTTGATAAGAGTAAACGTCCACTTCCGGTCGGCCAATTTTACTCAAATTCTATCAGATTCCTCCGATGGTGATTATAAGTAAGGTTTTATAGTTTCATTCCGATCCGATTAGCCGTTTAGCCGCAAATGTGTTCACAGACACACAGACAGACAGACAGACATTTTTTATTTTTGGGTTTTTAGGCTCAAGGAACCCTAAAACGCGTATTTCCGCTAAAAACCCGAGATCGAATGAATGAATGAATGAATGAGAATAGAATTTGGAGGATAAATATGGGAATTTTTAAGGAGTTTGGAATGTGAGAGGACCCTGTTGTAGGACTTATGTCCTTTTCAGGGAATGGATGGGGAGTTTGAAAGGAGTTAGTATCTGTCTATCGTCGGCCCTGCTCCTACAAAGTTTTTCCATTTGTAATTCCTGTGGAGTTGGGTATTTTAGTTTTTCTTCATCTATCCATGTTTCTTGAACGTGCCTAAAAGGGGATTTTCCTTTGGTGTCAGTGTAGGTGTCTGTAGATGTGTAACCCACGTAGTTCAATGTGGGGTTGGGAGATTGACGCTGTGGCGTGTCTCCTCCGTCGTGGAGCCCTTCCATTTGGCAAGGACGAAGGGAACCACAGAAACCTTCGCCAAGGGCCCATTTCTTTTTTTTTTCCATTTTGTTTTTTGTATTTTTTTTGTATTTTTGTGTTTTTTGTATTTTTCTATTTTTTTTCAATTATTGTGTCTTAAGTGGGATTGGAGGCACCATCTATCTGTAGGCAAGGGGGGTTTCATCCAGTAGATTTTGTAGGTCTTCAGGAAGGTCCATGTCTACAGCGGATTGGAGGAGTCTTAGGTTGGGGAGGGGGATCTTCTTTTTCGTTACTCTGGATATTCTTCGAAGTCCTCCATTCCAGTGGGTATGGAGGGTCCTCTGGGCAACGATGTTAGTACCCTGTAGAGTCCGAGCGACGTATCGATGTTGGAGCGTCTGAAAACGAGAGGGCAGAGGCAGTATATTGGTGTTATTGTAGACAAGGTGGCTTGGATAGAGGTAGTGTAGGTTTTTCACTTTCCGTAAGATCGCTCTCTCTGTGGCATGGATGGAATGAAGAAGTCTCTGTGGAATAGCGGAGTATGGGACAGCCTTGTAATCGACAGGAGGTCTGATGAAGGTTTTATAAGTGTGAAGAAGGGTTTTAGTGTCAGTTCTTCCGATTCTACCGCCCAGAGCACCCAAGAGGGACGCTCGTCTTCTCATTTTGTTGAGGGTAAGCTCAACATCAGCGTCCCACCTGAGTGTTCGAGTAAATCGAACCCCCAGGTAGGTCACCTGGTCCTGAGGGACGAGCCGTTCCCCCCAAAGTGACAGGTTGATATAGTCGAAAGAGAGATTTTCTCGTCGACTGAAGTTGGGATGTCTAAAGATGATTGTTTGGGTTTTGTTTGGATTTAGGGCTACTCTCCATCTGCTGCACCAGTCGGAGAACTGATCCAGCAGTCTTTAAGTTTTTCGATTAAGGGCTTCAGTCGACGATGCGGAGATGTACAAGGCCGTGTCATCGGCATAGAGCTGGATATTTTCCAGAGGAGGAATATCGCTAGCATAGATGGTATATAGAGTGGGGGCCAGGATTGATCCTTGTGGAACTCCTGAAAGGGGGGTGAATGGATCTGAGATTGCATTTCCAACCTTGACTTGGATAATTCTGTTGGAAAGATAAGAGTGGATAAGTTTTATGGCTTGGATGGGGAATTGGATGTCAATTAGCTTTCTTATAAGGCCAGCGTGCCAAACCTTGTCGAAGGCCTTTTGGACATCCATAAATATAGCAGAGACAACTTTTCTCTGATTTAGAGCTGAAGTGGAGAAAGATTGTAGTTCTAGAATCGGGTTTTGGGTAGAGTGGTTTGGTCTAAATCCATGTTAAAAAGGGGGGATAATAGAGTTGGTTTCTAGAAAGTCCCTGATTCTATTTAGGAGTAGAAGTTCAAAGAGTTTGCCTATGACGTTGAGCAGAGAGAGATTGGTCTATAGTTGTGAGGGTTTGTGTGATTTTTGCCGGGTTTAGGAATCAAGATGGTGTTTGAGGTCTTCATGATGGTGGGGAAGTAGGATTTGCCGAGACAAGAGTTGAAGAGAAGAGTAAGAGAAGGCATAATTGAAGGGGAAAGTTGTTTTAAGGTACGCCTAGAAATAGAGTCTGGACCAGGGGCAGAGTTTTTGCCTTGTTGGGAAGCAGAGAGAATGTCTTCCCCAGTAAATGGGGTAAGAAATGGAATATTATCAGAAGGGGGGTTTTGTTGGTGAAGGAGGCAACGAGTGATGTGCTCCGTCTCTAGGAAGAATTGTTGATCGAAATTTGGATTTTGCTTGCTGTAAATGGTTTTTGAAGGTTGAGGCTTTTTCTTCAGGGGATTCGATAAATTGGCCGTTTACCTCAAGATGAGAGTGTGTTTTGTATGTTTGGCCAGTTAGAATTTTAAATTTCTTCCAGAATCTGGCTCCGTCTCGATAACCCAGCGTTGCTGTGACCTGTCTCCAAAGCGAAGCTTTGTGCGAGTTGATCGACAGCCTCACTCGAGCACTGAGACGGTTCCATTCGGTTTTGATAGCAGGATCATGAGTTTGGATGAAACGTCTATAGAAGAGTCTTTTTTGTCTGATCATAGACAAGATGTGTTGGGGAAGTCTGGAAGATTCGGAATTTTTTGTTGAAATGGGGATAGCAAGTTCAGAAGCAGTTTTAATTACGTTCTGAAGTTGGAGGGCGAACGAATCGATGTCTTCTGTTGTCTCGAGCGTGGGTTTGGGGGGAATATGGTTCGTAATCTCGGTTTTGAAGAGATTCCAATCAGCTCGGTTGTAGTCTCTGAAGGTGAATAAATTTGGTTTTGCGGGAGGGGGACCGGGATCGAAATTTTTCGCGATCACAATACCTTCCTCTAACAGCGTTGCTGTTCGGAAGGTAACCTCTAACAGCGTTGCTGTTCGGAAGGTAAAAAAATCCGAGTCGACCTTTTTAAAATTATCTAATAAAAACCCATGTAAACAGAGAAAAAAATTGTATTTTTGTATATTTCCTGCAGTTAAAAGTGCTACAAATAAGATTTTTTTAAGTGAGTAAAGTGTATAATAGTTTGGAATTATTATTACAGGTATACGACATTAAATGTTTATGTAAATAAACATAAAATTTAATACGTTTGTTATTCTGTTAATAGGAAAATTTCTACAAAATTACATAAAAATATATAAAAAAAATTACGTCAAATGATCGTATATATATATTTATGATTAATTATTGGAAAACTTCTCTTTATAATTAATATTAAACTACGGTAACCAAATCTACGTCATTCATATTTAATTTATAATTAATAAATATTCACCCTGCAATATTTTGTTTATATATGCT
This sequence comes from Altica lythri, assembly GCA_964028335.1. Lineage (NCBI taxonomy): Eukaryota > Metazoa > Arthropoda > Insecta > Coleoptera > Chrysomelidae > Altica > Altica lythri. The sequence continues at coordinate 25,863,317 of OZ034801.1, read as the reverse complement.
CTGTTGTTGTTCATTGCGAAGACAAACAATCATTGGAAAATTTAAAAACAAATACGCAAAAGGAGCTGGGAAATGATTATGATGTTCTTACTGGAAAAAATGTTAAACCCAAAAATAAAGGTATTGTATGTCAAGGAGGACCAATTGCATGATGGAGATTTTATTGAAAAATTAGAAAATCAAAATTTGCCAGATACCATAAAGAAGGGTATGAAACTAGTACGTAAATATAAAACAACTAAAAATAGAAATAATACAGTTAATGTAATTTTGGAATTAAGCAGTGAACAGTACAATTATTTAAAAAACAAAAAAGATCGTTTACACGTAGGTTGGAACAGTTATCGGTATTATGAATTTGTTAGTGTGTTAAGATGTTTCAAATGTTGGCGTTTTGGACATCGTGCTGAAAAATGTACAAATATGGGAGATATTTGTCCAATGTGTAGTGGAAATCATAAGCAGGCTAACTGTGATTGTGAAACACTAGTATGTACAAATTGTAAATATGCTTCTCAAACTTTAAAAATTTCGAATATTAATTACGATCATCACGTATTTGATACAAATTGTCCTAGTTACCAACGACAGTTAGATATAATAAAAGAGAAAATCAAGTACGACATTTAGCAATCACAGGCAGATAGAAGCAGTCTTATTTTACTTATAAATATACAAGGACAGACAACAAATCATATTCAGCTTGAGCAAACAATAAATCAGATCAAGCCTATGGCAGTCATTGTTACCGAAACTCATGTTACTCAAGATATAGAAGACTCAGAAATTGCTGTGAAAGGGTACAACCATTTCATTACATATTCTGATAGCCGTCATACAGGAGGGGTCATCATATATGTTAAAAATTGTGTAAAGTGTGAAACACTTACAACTTATGAAAAAAGTAAAGAATATTGGTGAATTTTAGTGAAATTAAATCTTCCGAAGAAACAGCTAATATTGGGTGGAGTCTACAGGTCACCAAATGGTATAAACATAACTGACTTTTTTAATAAGTTCGAATCAATTTTGGATGTAGACTACATAATGAGGAACAGTGCAATAATAGCAGGCGATTTCAACATAAACATGCTGGAAAACTCCCATCATGCGAAAATAATTTTAAATATTACAACTACATTAGGATTTAAGCAAATTGTAACTAAACCTACACGATGTACTAGTGACTCTAAAACGTTAGTTGATCATGTTTATACAAATTTTTCTGAGATAAAAGAAACAGATAGGATATATCCAATCATAGGTGATCATGAAACTATTGGAATACAGTTAAACTATAGAAGCACAACAACAGAAGGAAAAAAATATTTTCGAGACTTAAGTGCTTCTAAACTCCGAGAAATCAGTCTAGAATTAATAGAAAAAGAGTGGAATTATTCATCAACTGACGTAAATACTCTATACGAAAATTTTAATCAGAATGTAACAGAAGTTATTGAAAAGATATCACCACAAAAAGAAGTTTGTTTCAGAAAAAATCATCTGTGGATTGATGAGGAAATAAGAAGAGAACAGAAGGAGAGGGATAGATTGTATAATATTTTTAAATTTACAAATAGTATCAACGTTTTTGGGGACTACAAGAAACAAAGAAATAAAGTTGTTGCTATAATGCGCAAGAAGGAGAAGGATTATTACGAAAGGAAAATTAGTGAAAATCGCCAGGATAGTAAGAAAATGTGGAAAACTCTTAAACAAATCGTAAATAAAACCAATAAATGTATAGATTACTCGTGCATCGATACCGGAAAAACGAATGAAAATATAGAAACTTCATTAAATAACTTTTTTGTAAACAGTATCCAGGACATCGTTAAAAGTATTCCTTCACCAGATGATGAATTTACAGAAGTAAAATTTAAAGTAAATACCAGATTTGCAGGGTTCGAAAAAATTTCATTAAATAAGTTAAAGAAAACAATAAATAATTTAAAAAATAAGGCAACGGCGGATGCGGTGTTGTCTGTAAATACGCTCAAAAATTTATTTGATATGGTTGGTTATCCTTTGTTAAATATAATAAATACATCACTGGAAACTGGAGTCGTGCCTAACGCGTTTAAAAGTAGTGTTGTTATACCAGTGCCAAAAGTTAACTATCCCAAGAAGCCAGAGGAACTACGGCCGATAAATCTACTCCCTGTTGCTGAAAAAATTTTAGAAGTCTTAGTGCATGAGCAGTTAATGCAGTATTTAGAAGAAAACTGCATATTCTATGCTGGTCAATCTGGATTCCGAAGCAAACATTCCTGTGAAAGTGCGTGTCAGTTTGTATTGTCAAAGTGGAAAAAACAAATTGATGAGGGTAACATTATTGTAAGTGTTTTTATAGATTTAAAAAGAGCATTTGAGACCATAGATCCGAAAAAATTGATAGAAGTTAGTAGAGTATACGGAATAGAGGGGACAGTTCTTAGGTGGTTAGAAAACTATTTAAGTGATAGACATCAATCAACTAAAATAGATGGTAAAATATCACAAAAAGCTGAGGTTAATTGTGGCGTGCCTCAGGGAAGTGTTTTGGGTCCTCTACTTTTTATACTCTACATAAACGATGTAAATAGATATATATGTAATACTTTTATTAATTTATATGCAGATGATACGGTTGTGTCAGTATCAGGAACAAACTTTGAAGACGTAGTCCAAACAATAAATAAAGATCTAAACATCTTAAAAAATTGGTTAGGGTATAAAAGATTAAAATTAAATCCTTCTAAAACAAAATGCATGATTCTTGGTACGAGGCATAATTGTAAATCATTTGTTGAGGGTAATTTTGAAATAAAAATCGATTCTGTGCCAATAGAACAAGTGCAAGAAATAAAATATCTAGGAGTCATACTAGACCCTCAATTAAATTTAAATGTCCATGTAGACTATATGTGTAAGAAATTGGGGAAAAAATAGGATATTTTGGGAGGATAGCGTATAAATTATCAGACTGGTCGAGACGTATAATTTATAATGCGATAATATATCCCCAGTTTACTTATTGCATTTCACTATTAATATATTGTACTAATGAGAACATAAACAAAATTCAAATTTTACAGAATAGAGCCATGAGAATATTGCTAAAATGCAGTAGGTATACTGGTATAAATGATATGTTATCCAGATTAAAATTTCTAAATATAAAACAAATGGTTGAGGAAGCCAATTTGGTTTTTATTCATAAAATAAAAAATAATTTAATACCACAATTTATGTCAGGATTTTTAATAAAAAGATCGGATATGATGACCTATAATTTAAGAACGGGAGCAGATTATTTTATAGATCGGTTTCATACAAATATATTTGAGAAATCATTATTGGTAGAAGGGTTACGGCTGTATAATTCTCTTCCTACAGATATTAAAACAATAAAGAATATAGGTATCTTTAAAAATAAACTTAGAAAAATGTATTTTCAAGTCTAATGTTAATTTTGTACACGATTTTTTTTTTTTTTTTTAACTGTTATCTTTAACAAATTGTAATATTGTAGCTAAAAAGCTAAAATAAAGCATTTATTTATTTATTTATTTATTTATTTATTTATTTATTATAACAATAATTAATAATAAAATATAAGTTTACTTAAAACTGTTACTAAATAGAGCAAATAAAAATAAAATGTTTTTTTAACTGATCTATATTTTGAATCTATATCTATACTAATATTATAAAGAGGAAAGGTTTGATTTTTTGTTTGTTTGTTTGAAATCGGTCCGAAACTACTGGACCGATTTCAAAAATTCTTTCACCGTTGGCAAGCTACACTATTCCTGAGTGACATAGGCTATATTTCATTTAAAAAAAAATAGGGATCCTTACTAAAATGCCATTAATGTAACCAAAAATGACCTTAAAATCCTTACATCGCGTGCGTTGAGATTACTGATTATAGAATAAAATAATGTACTACGATTTTGAAGAATATATAAATATCTACAAAAAATGCCGCGACAGCATATGTCTAACTGTTATAGTTACGTCACAATAACTAATTTTTAATTTTTTTAAAGTTTTTATCTTGGTATTAATCCTTATCAAAATAACTTATTTCATAATCACGACAGATATCACAAATTTAGCATGTGCAATGGGACGAGGCTACTTATAAAGGAATTAAAGGACAATTAAGTTGTAGCAACCAATATAACTGAACCACCAGCTGGTCAACTAGCTCATACACTGAGGATACCGATGATCCCAACTGATCTACCAAATCCATTTAAAGCACTTCAATTTTCTATCAAAACATCTTTCGCTTTTACTAATAATAAGTCTCAAGGTCAAACCTTCCAAATAGTAGAAATCGGTTTTCCTCATGGCCAACCGCCTAAGGCGGGTCAGAGCACCTGAAATTCAATTTATTTTGCTGCCAGAAAATAAAACAACATGTAATATTGTTTACAGGGAAGCGTTGACCCAATAAATTTAATGGCGTTTGTTATTTTTCTTTAATCCCCGTGCAAAGCCGGGGCGGGCTGCTAGTGGGATAGAATGAGCGTCGTCGGCTAAAATAGTTTTTGAGTGAATAAGTTGTTAGTTGTTAATATTTAATTTTATTAGTTGCATGCAACTATACCAAACTTAATTTCAACAAATAACGACTATTTAATACCTACTAAAATAGTTAAGCCGACCCTGAACGTTTGGGTAGATAATCTCTTTGGGACAATTCCTTAACAATAGATGTTATTTATTTTTACTGCCTTTATTAAAATGACTTTTATAATCAAGGCACACTTAATGTGAACCAACTATAACTGTTTTACTAATTGATTTGAGCGTATACAAAGGTGTATGTCTCTATCCAAAACTATAATTGAGCCGTTCAAAAGATGGAATGATCACGTGAACGGCACGCACTCTTTAATATTACTCTCCCCAATCAACGTCACAAGTCCGATTTACACCACTCAACAAAAAAGTACCCACCCTCGATGCTTACAGTTTATATTATCTCTGGTATGAGGTATGAGTACAGTGTAAACTGTCCTTCGTTATTTCAGTTTACAAGGCGTGGCATCGTACGACGTCACTGATTACGCGTCCTTGAATTCCATCTTTTGAACGGCTCGAGTATGGTAAGACAACCCTCGTATTATACCGATATTAAGAAAGATAGTATATTTTATTGCATTTTAGAAGTAAAAACGTAATTTGTAATAATTAAAAAAAAATAGTAATTAATTATGTTCATTTAGTTATTACCACTTTTTTTTTATACATAATATGTATCGATGGACATATTATGTCCATTTACCATTTATATTACTTGACATCGGTTGTAAATAGAATCCCAATTATATGAATTTAATATCTCCATTAAATAAATTACCTATGATGTACCATTTTTTAAATTAAAACCACTACATTTAATGATGCAATTAAAACATATATGTTAAAAGGTCCATCTTTTAAAACATGCAAATCCTATTTTTTCCATTTACTAAAAATACTTTTTGTATTTGAACATCAATAAATCAGAATAGTTAACTAGAAAAAATCGATTTTAATAAATAAGTGCCGATTTTAAACTGTTTGTAAAATTCAAATTGAAGATTAACGTATATTTACTATTAATTATAATACTAAATAAATCAATTAGATTCATTTAATGATCGTTTGTTTAATTTTTTAGTTTAAATGCGTAATTAAAACCATAAAACACGTGTTTAATAATAGTATATTACGTATCAAGAGTGGTAAGTAGGACATTACGTACGAGTAGCGGCGAGTGCGAAATTACACGAGTACGTAATACCTCTTACCATTCGAGGTACGTACTATGCTTTATCTACGACTCAATATTTTAATTTTAATTCTAAATATTTGACATCTCTAAAAAAAAATATATGACGAAATTTGACGTTTAAAATAACATTTATCAAAGTAGTGACATTAAGTAACATACTAGATTAAATAATCATTTAAAATGTAATATATATGTTGCCTAAATATGTTTTGTTTTTTAATAAAAACTATTATATATTTTTAATTTATAATATTGTGAGGGTTAGATATTTGCTGAAAAAACATTTTTTAATGTAACAATTATTTAAAACAGCAAAATATTTTGTTTTACATGCATAAATACGCGTTCCAACATGACGTTTCATTACGCACAACTGTGCGTTATAGCTTACTTACCCTGCACGGTGACAATAAGTATAAATGACATTTACTGTCAAAGGAGTAAGTAGATAAAATATTTTTTTAAGAGTCTGAATTTCAATTTTTATTAAAATCTGTGCCGATTTAAAGATTTTTCTATACAAATTTTCAACCCTTATTTCAGCCCTTGTAACGATCTATTTAGAGAATTAACCAAACTATTGTTTCCTGGCCTATATTCGGTCAGATTTATTTAATTTACTTCGCTCTAATTCTTGATTGCAGGGAACTGCCCTGTGGCAACAGTAACTCAAGGAATTTAGGACACCTGGATTCTAGCCTACCCTAAGGATCAGCGGGATGCTGATTTTCAGCTGAACAAACTAGAGTCCTGCAAGCACGGGTGCATGTAAGGACTCTTGCATGGTGCCGAACCTGGTCACAATATTCCCACAGGAAGCAGTGCTCAAACATGGGGCTCCATAGGTGAGACCATGCCAGGTTACTTAGATTAGAATTCTTGATTGTACCGCTAGTGGTGTGTTGTATAATTGTTGAGATTAGAATCTTGAGTTCATTTTTTACCATCCGATTGCTCGGTGATACCTTCTCATCAAATAAAAGGAGAATCCAAATCTATGAAGAGGGCCACGTAGGAGTTAGATATTTTATTTTTGAGGTGACACCAAAATTTCGCCATTTTGTGGTGAAAACAACACAGATTGGGAAACCCCTGACTAAAATAGAAAATCGATGAAAAATCTTTCCAGTAGAACAGTTAGACATTTGAGTGTGAAAAGTGACAAGATTGACATTTTACTTTATACACCGAAAACGGCAGATCTCTAGAAGAAAGATGAGAGATATAATTAATTCTCAACTTTTATTAACTAATTACTGTTTAGATAAACCATAATCATTTTTCATTTTTTAATTGTATTTTTTAATTGATTTTAATAAATCACTTATATTTCATATGTTTGGGAAGAATGGTAAAATAATGAGCTAGCTATGGTATTAATACGCCCTTTTGGAAAGTTTTAATGTCACACACTTCGGAGTTAAAATTTGTCAAAATCCCTTTTTATGAAAATACACATCTGTCCAAATTTTACGTTTATACCATCATCAGCGGTTACGGCTGTGTGTGCAACTATACCTCAATCAGTGAGAACTTCTTCTTTTATATATATTAACTGCGCCACCTTCCGGTGGCGTCATGGCACTTCATTAAGAATTAGCCGTTTAAATCTTACAAAATGTTAAAAATATTTATACAACGAGCAAAAACGTTTTAAAATACTCTTTATTTATTACATTAAACATATTACTTATTACATAATAAATATTCTGTAACTTAACATATCACATTTAAACATAATATATTCTTAGTTTTTGATTAATAAAATAAATAAAAATATATGGTTATCGTTAATATACTATTTAACTTTTGTAGGCGCATCTGATTTACTGCTATTATTATTAGCTTCATTAGAAAACGTTGTAGATAATCTAGCTATAGATCCTACTGCTTTAAATCTTGTTTGCGCTTTTATTTTATCCTCTTTTTTCTTCCACTGAAATAAAAAAAAAGGAAATAAGAGGAATTAAGAGGTTACATAGTAAAAGGCCACTAATACAGAGTGCGCTGTTATTTGTGAAGTAAAGAAGTCATTTTCAATCATTCATTCACTGTCGTGTATTAGTTCTTATAAATTTTCAAAAAGTGTTGTTTTTAAAGTTTATTTGTGAAATGTGTGAAAAAATATGATTGTGTATTGTGTGTCTACTTTTATAAAGGATCTGTAAGTACAAGTTATTAAAAATACGTGACATTACATTCTTTTTACT